>JAPEUZ010000024.1:0-600000 GCA_027946495.1 Didymella sp. IMI 355093
CATCTTATCTTATTAGTAATAACCTCCTACTCTTAGTTGCTATTATTATTATAAGCAAGTATATTAAGTTGTCTAGACACCTTGTTCTTTATGCAACAGTTATAAGTATAGTAGCCTGTCTTGCTACAGCTATAGCAAGTTACTAATAACTTATTACTGTAATTATTACTACTCTTCTTCCTTCTATTACCTTGTCTAAGTCCTTTATTAATATTAGAGAGGTCTATTACTACAGGGCTGTAGTATCTACTATTTATATTGTTATAGACATGTTATCCTATATTAGCTTAGTACTAGTTGCTACGCTAGCTATAGCAGAAGTTATTATTATGCTATTAGTTGCATAGAGCCTAGAGTAGGTAAGTAACTTAAGTTACAGCTTGCATATAAGGGTCCTCTCTTAATTCCTGTTAAAGGTTATAGAGCTTAATATTAATGCTAATTACTTTAGTAACTAGCGTATTAAGTATATTAGTAGTTGCTGCAGTTTGCATAAGCTCTTCTTTAACCTTAGGCTTAAGACCTTGTTAAATATAGTTATTAGCGCAGTATTATCCTAGCTAGTAAATATTGCTACTTCTTAGAACTTAGCAGTATAGTTAGCAGCAGACACAGTTTGTTAAATGCGCTAAATATTGCAATAAGCAATAGTTAGTTTATTGTGTACTCTAAATACTTAGCAGATCTGTTCCTTAAATAGGTTAAAGTCCTTAATCTAGGAGTTAATATTAGATAAAGTGCTGTCTCTGTAGTAGCAGTAGAAAAAGGGCTTAATCTAAGTAAATGCTTGTCCCTTTATAAACATAGCAACTAGGGTAATATATTTGTCTTTCTAAATGCGTTCTCCTCAAAATATAAAGAATAGATTAAGTTTTATAAGCTAGTCTTCTAGTTTATTACAAGTACTATTAAAGGTCTTAAGTTTAGCTACTAGGTAGACATTAGTGTAGACAGAGGTAAGTACCTCCTTGTCTATATTAAGATTGTTATTAGCTGCTTAGTGTAATGCGTTAGAGTTACTTAGGGTAGCACAGGATCCTAAGGTAGTGCTTATCTTAAGAGTGTTTAAAATGTTAAAGTTATACTTTAAGCAAAGCTTATAAGCACTAATTCTGTTAGTTCTTAAGGATAAATACAGTAATAGGAAGCTAAAGAGGTTAGAGTGCAATAAGGTGTATAGATATAATCTATTAGTCTTAAAGGTAGGGTAATAATAAGTAGTACAGAGTAGACTGTCTAGCTTAAAGGTTAATTAAGATCTAAAGACAAACTTAATTAATAAGGTTAAACACACACTATAAGGGTTATGTTCTTACTTACTATATACTTATACGTGTTCTACACTAGTTCTAATATTCTAGTGTTATTCTAATTTAACACACAATAGGATATTATAGAATTCCTTAGAATATACAGAATATATATTCTAATATAGCGTTCTGCTAAGACTTTTAGAACATACAGGGCTACTGCGTTATTAGTTCCTTCAATGCTAACCTTTTTAAAGACCGTCAGGTTGTCCCTAAGTGTTATTAATCCTACCTCCTCTTATCTTCTTGCCGTGCCCCTTCTAAGGTTCGTAACAACCTCCTTTAGCGCGCACCTGCTTCTTCTGCTTCTTGCTATTATAACGCGCCCTAAACTCTGCTAGAGCTGCTAACTACTATTCTATCTTAACTAAAAAAGATCCTCCTTCTTATATTTGCTTTCTTTTATATAATTTACGTTATATAGTAGTCTTAGCAGCTGCTTTAAGCTTATAGATATGTTTTTGTACTAGCACAAGCTTATATAATAGGATAGCTCCCCTCTTTGCATAGTGCTTAATTATACTAAGAATAGAGGTAAGTAAGCTGCTGTACTCTCTCTTATACTTATATTAAATTAGAGTTAATTATAACTTAAATTCTAGGGTATTGCTTAGAGTTTATAACTGCTAAGGCTTGTTATCTATAAAGAGTAGTAGTAATAGAGTGTGCAGCTTTATATTAAGAGTTAATATAACCTATTTTAGGTTAAAGGTGACTAATCTAGCCCCTTAGAACCCTCCTTAGATATTGCTAGCAGTAATTACTTTCTTATAAGCTACTTTAAAGCATAGCAGGAACTTCTACTTTATAATATAGTTAATCTAGTTATAGATAAGCTTATTAACTTTATCCTTATATGCCTTCTTTAAGGGGGTAAAACAACCTATATTAAGTAACTATAGGAGGTGCAATAAGTGTAGAAGCATATATATAGGTATAATCTTATAATCCTTACAGTATTGCGTAAATTCTGCAGAGTTATAGCTCTTATAACTATTAATTATTAGTATATAGTAGGTACCTATAGTGCGCGTCTTTATATGCCTATTAAAGTGCTTTAACTAGTTAAAACTAAGCTTGTTAGTAGTCTAGCTGTTCTTAGAGATAGCAATAACCTAATCTTAGGGCAGGTTGTTGTCTTTATACTAGTTAGACTAGTAGTAGCATAATTTAAAGATAATATAGAGCAGAATAGGCTATCTAGTAGCATTAATACTCTAGATAACTATTACTTACTCTTAGTTGCCTAGCTAGATCTACTTTACTTGTCTTAGCTTCTTTGTATCTATAACAACTTTCCTACTACTTATCTAGCCTATTATAAAGCCTATCTTATTAAAGTTATATATATTATTATCTAAGATACTATACTTAGCTTTAATATTAGCTATAAGGCTAAACTAGCCCTATATAGCCTTAGGATCCTTGCAGAGGGCTTACTTATAGTTATACTTGCAATTAAAGACTACTTTAAGCTCTTTTTAACGCAAAATCAATATACTAGCCTAGTTTAAGCTAATAGGGGCTAGACTGTGCTCTTTCTGTAGAGAATTAGCTATATTAGCTACAGCTGCAAGCTAGGGGGACTCTATTTACGCAACTAGCTTAAGTATATGCATAGTAATTACCTGCTCTTTATTATTAGTTAGATTCTAAGAGTTAGCTATAGTCTTAATGCGTAAAGATTGTCTAGCAAGTTAGCAGCGTAGAGTAGTTTAGGGCGCGCTGTAGATAGCTGCAGCGCAGCGTACTAAGAGATTAGGGTCTTATTAAATAGCTTATAGTGCAAGCTGTACCTAAGCCTCTTTTAACACATCTGTATACTATAGTTGTAAAGGCATTAGTATAGAGTTAGTGTTTTAGTAGGGTCTTAGCAAAACCGCGCCACTTGCTTGTGTAGGCCACTTGCCCGTTAGGTACGTTGTATAGAATATATAGAATAATATAGCTATAGAGGAAGAAATAAGTAGAGAAGAGGAGTAGGGTTAGTATAGCTAAGGTTACCTGTCTACAATAATAACCTAGTAGCTTGTGTTTAATCTACCTTGTGTAGTAGCGAGCAGGTTTCTGCCAGTCTTTACGATCTCCCAGTTCTCAATTACGTTGCGTTCCGACCCGTTGACCGCAAGATCTGCGACAAAACAGCCCAGCTCTGCATCTCGAACGGCCAAGTTCATACCAAACACGTACTCGACCAGCCATTCAGTGAACGTTTTCCAGCCGATAAGGATGCCCGCAGGCCTGATCACGTGCGCAACCATGTATTTGCTATGTTGGTCCGCGAACGCGAGTGCATCCGTTTGCAAGGCGCCCTTCATGCGCCGTTGAGATGGGAGAAAGAACAATTTTCGCGATTGATCGGTTTCAGTGAATGCGCCTCCGAGAAGGATGAATCTGAGCTTTGAAGGCTTCCCTGCTCGCGCGCGCTTGTTGGTTAGTCGATGGACAAGGACCTCCTGGAACGCCAATGGGTAGGCGTAGTTAACGTCTCGGTTGAGATCGTACGTGCCAACGGCCCAGATCAACGCATCGGCATCTTCAATGATGGACCATATTGTGTCTGGGACAGTGTCCAAAGCGTCGAAGTCTGCGATGATGGCGCTGCGTAGTCGTTCGTCACCTGAGTCGATTGATGGATCCGGCTTGCGCGTTATTGCGACGACACTAGTTACATCGTTGCGTTGCAGGGTGTGTTGAAGAAAAAGGCGGCCGATCGACCCGTTCGCGCCAACGATCGCAACTTTCATCTTCGAAATCGAAAGTTCTGCGCAGTCACAGACGAGAAAGCAATGATGCGTCTCTGTCACGGCTAGGAACTGCCAGGCTCTTGTTTTGTGTCACAGCTGCACTGCTAAGGCAGGATATGCGTGTCTACAGGAGACGGACGATTGATCGGGAGCGAACCTATATTAAGAAGCGATGTCTTGAAAGCGGCATGACTCGTGGTGTAAAGGATTCTCGTGACCCGTTTGCTGGTCCGTAGTATGTATAGCGAGTGGACGGGTTTACGGTGATGACGCTGCGTGGCGCTGCCTGCCTAACGTGACCTATGCGTGAGCACCCTGTATCATGCACACTGTGAGAGGTATCTGGAGAGGCGCATTAAGGCGCGTAGCCTAGCTAGCGGCGCAATTCCCTATTGTGGTCAACAGCCCCAGCCCCGCAGTCGCAGGGCTGGAGGCCTACAATTCGAAGAGAGTACATGAACTGGACTGTCTGAGCCTCGCCCATGATACATAAGCCGCTCCCTACAACCACGAGCAGTGTACTAAGGTACTGGGACTAAGAACCAGGTTCGATCAGCTATGGCCGCTCCGCGTGTTAGATCCTCATATACACAAATCCACGAACACGACCCCGCTCAGGCATCCAACATCAGTACGGATGTAGAATTGCAATCGCTGCACGACCAAAAGACACCAGATGAAATCAAACACAGCACGAAAGTTACACAACCAACGTTGCAACCAGCGTCGCTTCCGCTACAAGGTCCGGCGGCCTTACTTGCCATCACTCTTCTCACAGGCGCTGCAGTAGGCGTGCTGCTTGCGAGCCGCGGCTCACCAATCGAACGATGGAGAGTTCAGAATGTGCAAATCCAACCCCAAGTCTGGCTCTCCGTCTTATCAACGATCATGGACGGATTGACCATGTTTGCCGTCGCAAAGGCTGCCGAATTGACGTACTGGCGTACAGCAGCCCACGGGACTACGCTACGCAAGATGTATGACTTGTACGAATCGCAAGCCATTCTCGGGGCGCTCAAGAACCTTTTTCGTCTTCGCGCTGACGGCTTGGCGGTTGTTTCAGTGCTGTGTCTCGTATCCGCTTTGCGTGGTCCACTATTCCAGCGCGCTTCAATGGTCGATGGTAATGCTATACGGCACACAATTGGACAGCAGGAGCTTAAGGTCGCTCAGCTTATTCCGCCAAATTTCTTGTTCCAAGGTTCGATTGGGAATCCGCTACTCTTCGATGGAGCGTATAATGCTTATGTGGAGCGAGCACCCATACTTATTAACATCACGGACAATAAAAAAGAATGTGGTGATAAGTGTGAAGGCAAAGTCAAGGTGCGTACCACGGTCTGACTACAGCTCCAAGCTGATATGTACCAGGGCTACGGTTTCGAGATAAGATGTTCAGACGTTTCCAATATTCCATGGGACAATTCATCTGATAGCGCGCTCAGACAGATGTACCAAGATCCTGATACATCGTTTGGGAGTGCAGTACCAATATTCAACAGCTCGGCCGTTCTGCCGGGCGAAATACAAGAGTTGACATTCAACAGCTCAGTAGATGATGCGGCTGGCGAGGCTCAGGTCGTGGCGGAACAGCAAGGCTGGTTTCAAGTAACTAATCTGTTCAAGTCCGACTCCGTCTGCGGTGGAAATCTATCCCTTCACAAGTGCTCACTGCATCACGCCGTAGTTGAGTACAACGTCGTACTCAGCAACGGGATCTTGAGCTTAAGAAGTCAGAGTTGGCAAGACGACAATGTCCTCTTTCAAACGTATGTGGTAATTCCCATCTATTTGAGGAAATGTCCCTACTCACCAAATTCAACAGCCCGACCTGGAAATTCCCCACCACCTTTGCTCCAACCCGGGACTATCAATATCCCTGGGGTCCGACCGTACACTGGGTCTCGTGGTTCATGGCCGAGTTCAACGAAGAGATAAACATGTATACAAGTGGCAAAGAGGGTGGACCGTTTGGTGGCGCCAACGTACGTTACTTGCTTGCTAAGCGCTTCATCCGCGGGGATATCAACAACGTCAGCTGCAGCACCACCTTTGGAGATCCTACCCAATTCGTCCTCGACAGACTTCGCGAGATGGCGTTCCGTACTGCCGTGGCCACAGCTGCTGTCGCTGACCCTGTCATCCTTTTCGGAGACGACGAACTCGCCCAAGAAGGCCTATCACGGACTCGAAATTGGACGCAAAATGTTGAACTTATCGGCCAGAGATATATTGTTGCCTATACCGTGAGCATTCCGTTCCTCGCATGTGCCATTGCCTGCAGCCTTCTTGCTGTCGTAGCCATTGGGCCGCTCTACTGGCAGGCGAGAGGCGAGATATTAGTGCTTCGATCGTTCAATCCTCTCGATATTGCGCACGTTTTCGACGCCCCGCTTCTTCAATACGTTCATGAGCAAGATATAGAGACCTACGTGCGTAAGGAGGAAGGACTAACGAGGGTAAAGTGTGTATCTAAGGAGTCGAACAATAGCGATGCTATAGGAGCTGTGAAGATCCTACCCGAGGATCGTAACATTACTTCAACACGAAGTCGTACTGGGGCTCCCCGCATCGCACATTTTACTAGCCATCACTGAGTGAAGGTAGTAGGGCAATGCATGCTATACAAAGATAGCAGCAATAGCATCTGGAATGACCATATGCTCGGCACGAATGGCTGGCTTTAATTTGCAGGTGGACTTGCCACCCTCACGGTATGAACTCGATAGGAAGCCACCAATCATTGTCTTGAGCCCTGCCTCTCGTGTGTGCGTGGAGGCTCTTGCATGCCGGCATAACTATTTCCCAAAAAGCAGGATCATAACGCATCAGCGCGCTCATTGTCCTCAGAGGCCACAACCCTTCCCGCACCCAATATCTCAGATCCCAATCGTACAAGAACGATGACGTTCCACCCTGCGAAAGGATAATGTTCAACTGCCGTGCACGATTTGCTGTGCTTTTTCCATCGACTGCTCTGAGTCATGTGACTATGTACAACATAGCAAAGTCAGAGATGACCCTAGGTGGTCTTCCGGCGATGAACGGTGAGGAGGTTTTCAAAACGATGCGTTTCTCTAACATTGAGTCAACGTGGTGTAAACTAACATACAGAGGTTTGAAACAAGCATGGAGTGGATGCGTGAGCATTCTTGCGCTGTCGGAGTCGAATTGGCGTCCTTCAGAGCCTGCCTGATCGCTAATGACACGCTATCCCGTGATGCAGTCATCGTTTCTCGATCCTTTATCACTGTGGCCAGACGGCTGAGCATGAACGTTTGCATACAAAGCAAACATGATGTAACTCCGTTACCCAAGATATCATGCATCACTAGTGGCTTTCAGAGTGACCATACGGTATTTGGTGCACGTTCTGTCGATTCAATTTGTAGTGCTGCTTTCTGGATCGGCTCTGCTCCAAACTGCTCGACCTTGAAGGCACAATTCCGGTCCGAACGGCGTGGTATAAGTACCCTGGTCTCAATATCTACACAACGGATCCCGAACTACTTTTGGAGCTGATCCTCAACCCAACCTGTCCTCTCTCTGTAGTGTTTCAAGGCCCTGAGCTTGGTCAGTGCTTTCACTAGACGGACATGAGGGTATCTGGACTCCAAACTGTCTCGCATCCTCTGTCTATGGAATGGATTAAGCGTTTCCCTTTGTGCAGCTCTGATCGTCCGGGTGTCCCGCACACTCAGCATCGGTCAGGCCATGCTTATAGATAATATCTACGGGCGCGCGATGTGCTCCAATCCCTCATTGTGACATTTCACGCATACTGCCAATGCTGTGCTCGTAACCACGACTTGTCGCGCGTTGTTCATGCTTGCGGCACCCTGCAAAGCTGATGTAGAAGTCGGACGGCTGGAGGCAGCATTTGGTCTCGCCGAAGTGAGCGGGGTACTGGCGTTGAGACCGCCGGACTGATCTCCAACCCTGCGCACGGGCATTCCTCTTCCACTACATTTCGCAAAAGGAATGCACCACGTGTGAACCACTACTGACTAACGCACAAGGCTCGCAAGCATGTTCTGGGCTACAGCATCGATGCACCATACGGTAAGCGCATGCCTGAGACAATGCGCGGCGGAAACCCCGCAAGAAAAGCACGGCAGCGGCTGGACGGCTCGGGGGCGGCTCCAAAAACTATCTCAGCTCTGATCATACTCATCAACAGCGGTGTCTAGATCCACGAGAGTAACGAAGGCGTTCCTGAAGAGCTGGAGACTATGAAGAGCTGAGCACTCTAAGATCAGGTGTGTGCCGCTAAACAAAACTCTGGGTTATGCTGCCATTTCATTCGCATAAGGCTGGCTCGGCCGTTGGCTGATGATGCACCTAGTGGTAAGTCAGCTCGAAGTGACCCCACAAGGCTGGAAGCCTTATATGGTAGAGTACCTTAGATCATGCTAAGGGCGTCACTCCACTAGACTACAGCGACTTAAATGTTGCGCGTCGTTGTCTCCAGGTATGATACGCCTATATGATTGAGAATGCAGTCCTGTGGCTGCCTGCCTCAAGGCACATCGGGGTGGTGGCCGGGTCTTAGACAAACGTCACCCATGTTGAGGTGTTCACTTGCGAATACTGTTTCAGGTATCTAGGTCTCGCATTCAAAGAGACGGCCTTCTTGCCACACTCTTCAAGCGTTCTTCTGATATGCGCAAAGTACCTTTCCTCTGCCCCTTACGGCGAGTAGAAACTTATATCTCGTCATGCCATGAACCACCTGTTTCCCCTGAGCGAAGCCACATCAGCTGGCCAGCAGCTCCTCTAGCTGCATTAGCCTTCACTGTATGCACTAGCTGTAGCCAGCGCTATCGCATGCAGCTTTCAGCTTGCTTCTGGTTCATGAATTGATGCAACACGGCTTCTTTCAAGCTAAAATACACCCATTCGACTTGGATATATAGGTCCGTCGGCACGGCTGAGATATAAGACCATCGACATCCAGACATCTATATCCATCTTCAGATCATTGACCTTGTCGTACATATCACTTTTCCAACATGAACCGCTGCATCGTCTATCTCGAGAATCAGACTCAACAGGATATGTGGTGCACTGGGTTTTCAGGTCTTTGGGGCAGATACAACCAGGCGCTTGCACCTCCGAGAACAGGGCGGCTCGCCGTTGCGTCGCTTCCTATTGGCGCCGGTCAGGATTATGGTACGGATGTCTCAGTCAATCGCGGCATTAGCTTCGCTCATATCTCACAGGCTGGCTCATGTTTGCGCGCCGGTGGGAGAACGGACCCACCAAATATTACCAGCTCTATATCCATCTACGCAACATCAACGATTGCATGGAGATGGGTACTGCAGAGTGTACCCAAGATGATGTGGATCATAGCCGAGGTGTCAGAATCAATGCCACGATGCCATCTAATGGGACTATGGATGCCGACAAACAAACGGCCGAAGCCCTTATTCAATGGCGGTAAGCTCACATCCCTGATGTTTTCCGCATCGGTGCTAACTGGGCCTTGAACAGATGCGCCTGGAACAACGAAGATCCGATCGCCCTTAATAATATGCCAGTTGTGTTCCTGACTTTCAACAGATGAGGTCACTCAAACGGACTTTGATAGGATGCAGGGTAAAACTTGGCTTACAGTGGGATTGTTTGTTCACAGACTTCTGTGCGTTGAGCGTCATCTGTACACCCTAATTGTTCTACAATCCAACGAGATTTTAGGCAATAATCCATCACGCTAGCGCCAAAATTATCCTCCCAAATGAATCCTTCCTTGGCTACTTCCAAGGCACTTGTTAAATGCGACCCATGTGCTCTCAGCTTCTAAGACGTCTGGGGGTCAGCTTCTACGAACGCCCCTTCCCCATTCCATGCAGCCTGCTTCAGCAAGGTAAAAATCACAACATTGCATCAAACCACAAGTAGCACATTCTACAGCTCTCACAGCCTCATTAAGCTCTCAGCAGGGCAGTGTAAGTTTCACAATGGTGGAAGGGATCCAGTGTTTGCTAATACTGTAACGTTCAGACTATGCTTCCTCGTTAACGCTGTATCTGGCAGGGACGACTTCGCATGACAACCCTGTCAGTGTTTTTTCCACACCCGAAAGATCTCAAGGGTTCGAAAACTATAGCATTCAGTACCCACTGTTATTGTCTCATTACCGTCTACCTCCTGATGCCTACGTACTCGCTCTCCCTGGCAAATGCAGCCTTCCATTTGTCAAGCTCAACACCTCGTAAATCACGAAGGCTTCCGTCCGAGGCATCAAGCATCATTCCAGCCTCTTGACCAGTTGCGCAGTACCGTTTCTCTCGTACATCCGCTTACCCTTGAGCGTGATAGCGCGCCTGACGCAATGCCACGGAACGACCGGTTGATCAACGAAGCCCATCAGACCTGCCTGTCCATTCCGTCGGAGAGCGTTCGTCGCTGTGCTTGTATGCGTAGACCCGAAAGCTTCGTGGATTTGACGGTCTCGATCGAAGCACCTGGTGTGCTTTTGAGTACTTACTCCTTCAACTTTGCGAGCTCCTTCTTGTTTCCGCCTTTGTCGATGACCCTTGAGTCTATAGTAGTCGCTATCTGGGCGCCTGCGCCGCCATGTACGCCGGTTGCGGGACACGCGACGACGGTTTCGTCCGGCTCCATTTCCATGTCTTTCAATCAGCCGAAGGGGATTATTAAGTTGAATAACGTACCTCACAGGCGAGTCGCCCACACAGGCAAGTCGCCCACTTTTGCTAAGACCCTACTAAAATTTACTATATCATAGCCTAAAATCCTAAGCCTTCGGTAGAAGCATGGGAAATTGGAATAAGAGAGCAGCCTATCTGGAATGCTGTGGGAGTTCTGGAGCGACTATCAGATGTCTCGCAGATTGTACATCGCTGCACGCTTTTGTCAACTGGTTCAATTCGTTTGACATTTCTTGGTATGCTCTTGCTCAATGAGTCTCACACATGCTTCTCATGCGGTGATACAAATCTGAACTCCACCTATTGCACACAACAACTGCGATCACCACTCTGGGCCTTTTTGGGATTCAGTTGCGTCCAAGCCGCCACATCTGCTTGAAACGACTTTTGGTCCATGTCCCTTGCAACCTCCAAAGCAGGCACTGGATCCGCGCCTCGGTCCAACAGTAGCCACGTCAACTCGCGCGAATCTAGGTCCGGTCTTCCTATGCCTGGTACATAACTGAGTGGCGCCCCCCAAGCGCTAGACATGCCTTTTGTGGAACCAGGCTCTCGATCAGGCGCATTGACATCTAGCTTCACATCGTCCAGCAGATAACGCACAAACTCCAGACGTTCTGCCTGCCTGGCTCTGTCACTCTGTTGTTTCTCCGTATCTTTCTCGGAATCATCACAACCGTCGTGGCCGAAGGCAGCCATCTCGACGGCTTTGTGCAGCACGCGCTGGCCTAACGGCGCCCCTTTGGCACGCAAGATTTCGAAAATCTCTGGATTTGCAACACTTTCTAGGATTGGATCGCAATGACGAGGAGCTTGCTCGATACCATATCGATCCCATGGTTGGTAGCTGGGAAGCACGCTTGCGCCATGATCCAAGCACCAGACGATCATATCGGCGTGGCTCGTCATAAACCACATAAAGGGCGGGTCATATCCTCTGAAGTTGATGTCCCAGCCATGGGCAAGTAAGAACTCGAGGGTCGCTTTTGAAGGAGGACTACCGCGGTCTGCGACATCTGTTGGCTCGAGATGCTTGACACTTCTACCACGGTCGATGAGGGACTTCAAGATGGTTGTCGAATTCCCCTTTATTGCTTCCCGGCAGACTCTCCTGTAGAACTGATCGAGGTCCTCATCGGGGGTCGCCGACATGGCTTGATTCAGTGGCGTTGTGTCGTCCGTCTCGATCGAGGTCTTCACGAGAATCCATCTTTGGCTTTCTGCATCTGCCATCGTAGTGTCTCCGGTGACTCAGGTATTGTAGGAGGGGTCCATAGTCCACGCCATGAGGTGTGATGGTGGGAACGTAGTCGAGTTGTAGTCGTCGCCTAAGTGGATGACACCTGTGATCTCATCAACTATGCTTTATTACAGGAAACCGCGCCACAAAGGCGCATCTGGCTAAGTAACAGCCTGCGTGCTGAGATAAGCAGAACAGCAAATCCCAGCACATCGCTTAAAGCAGCCTAGCTGATAATCAAGACTGCTTACACCAAGCTTGGCTACCTAAATCACGCCCAGCCACCAGCTCCTGGCGCTCCCCGCCCCGCTAACTTACCGGTCAGTGTCCGGTCAGCGTTTTCGCCGGCGCCACCTCTACACACTTTAGAATCTTATCAGCCTCTGTTGTCTGCTCTGATTCGTCGCGGCTATACTACCTAAGTATGGAGGGGCATGATGAGAAAACCTCAGAGTCTGTGTTTGTCACTGCCAGTCGTGTTCCTGACTTTCAGTAATTGAGGTTACTTAAACATACTTTTGTGCCTCAATGACACTTTCCACAGAGTAAAGTGGCTTCCAGATGTTGAGCACATTCAATCCCGCACTCTCTACCAGCGCCCGCCATTCAGCCTCCGTCCTCTCCTTCGCACCAAGGCACGCCATCATGGTGATATCGGACGTCGTCACACGAGCGAGCGGCTTCACAGAGCTAACCAAGCTTTCGTGGATAAGAAGCTTCGAGTATCCGGGTTCCATGGCTTCGGCAAGGTGAAAAAGGATCTGCTTCGCCTGTGTGTCTTCCCAGTCGTGCAGCACGTTGTGCATAAAGTAGACACGGGCACCTTTCACGGGCTGTGGTTTGAAAAAGTCATGAGGGTGGATGGAGATGGTGTCGTCTATAGTCAATTCCTTGAGAATCTCGGGCAGGTCTTGAAGCACCAGACTGCCCTCAGGGATATCAGGGTGGCGCAGATGGAATTTGGTCAGGTCGTGGCCTTTGCTACCACCGACATCGACGACTAGGGGCCGGTCAGGCTTGGAATCCTTTACAAGAGTCTCAGTTGGGTAAACATCAACCCAGGGCGTCAAGTTGTGCTTGGAGTGACTCTCCATGGCATCATTGAATTCCCTTGCGGCGACAGGGTTCGCGCTAAGGGACTGGAATAGGTTTTCATTTGAGCCTCTCATGAACTGCCAGTTGCAGTCGTTGGGGTTAGTAGGGACCTTGTATCCCGTCTTCTTGAGGTAGGCTGGCAAAGTCCTGAACATGGGGGAATTGACGAAGCCATAAAATTCACCATAGACGTTGGCGAGGGCCTGATCCTCAGCGAGAGCGTGTACCCACGGTGTAGGCTTATAGATGTCCTCGGCGGTCTCGATGGCAAGATTCTGCCCAGAAATTTGCCGAATCATCCGTCCTGCATTGCCGTCAGAATGCTCATCATGAGTTAAGCAGAGCAGATATGTGACCTACGAATAAGCACTACATCGGCACCCGTTGACTCAGCCAGTTCCGCGCAAGTCTTCTCTCCGCCTCCGGTTTCGATCCATTTGCTGAAGACACCCGCGTCGATCAACGTCTTGACGCATGCATTGGTGGCCGGGTTGACCCAGCAGTGCTGCCAAACAATGTCCCACGGCTTCTGTACTTTGCTTAAGGCCAGGGTCAGCGCGTCCATGGCGCGGACACGCTCTGCTTCGTTGACGAAGGAGCTCGCGTCCAGGCCCTCCAGTGCTCCGATAAGTTGGTCTGCTGATGCCATGTTGGAAATGGGAATTAATTCTTGGGGAAAGATGCAGGAACAACGGAAACGACACACGGTCTACTATTTGACAAAGGGAAATAGTCTTATCTACCGTAAAATTCTGGCCACATCTACCGGTTGACTAGAGGGTTTCAAATTCTGTAGTAGTTAGTAAATTTCTTGTAACAGATAAGCGCTTACTAAGATCCATTTTTCTTATATGTACTTTTCCTAATACGTAATTTGTTCTCAACGACCCTATGTAACCGGTATGGCCAAGCTTCTACGGTGTTATCTGGTCACACGGCTACTTCAACGCCTGCGCCGCCATATACGCTGATTGCGGGCTGCCTAATAGCAGTCTCCCATGAGTTGGCCTCGTAGGATAAGTATTCTAAGGTTGGGTCGAATGATCCTAGCTTCTTGCGCAAGAGCGTCTCGTGCAGAGGGATGGAATTCAGCAGTGGAGACTTAGTGTATTTAACGAATCTGCCGGTGCGCAAGACGTCTCACATCAGCTTCCTACTGCTTTCCGCACCGCTGTTGTGGATTGCAGACAGGAACGGCGTGTCTTGATCGTCGCGCGCACGGATTACACAGTCGACATAGATAAGTTGATCTTCTGTTAAAGTAGCAGCGACTGATGTAAGAGCCTGGATCAGGCGACTTTCGGTGATACAGCCCACAATAGGGGTCAGGAAGGGGTAGCGGTGTTCACCATTGTAGACTTCATGGTGATAGGATAGGATCTCAGCGATGTCGACGTGAATGATGACACTGCCAAAGTCAAGCTTGAATATCAATTCCTCGACGAGCCGTAGGTCATCATCGACAGCGCCGAGCTGCGATAGGCGAGTTATCTGCTATCATACGAGAAGCGACCTGGAAGGCTGCTCAAGATATAAAGTGACAGCGAAGCGCCTCTGTAGTCGATTCTTTATACTGTGCTGGTTGATGTCGCCTAAAGTACAGCCGTTGATCCGACAGAAACAAACAGCGTTGTGGGTGACGCGAAGGGCAAGGTGGGCTGAGCTGTCATGCTGCTCGGTCTTCACGCGGATAAGTCTGGCTTTCGTACGGACTTGTCATCAGCCCGGCGAACATGGTCACTCGCCGTAGTCGGAACAAGATAGATAATTCAGCTCACTCAAGAATTCAGTCGTGATGCCGGATTGTCGGTTCCAGAAGCAACTCAGATCCCAATTTCTTCCCATTGCGTTGACGACATCGGCAAGGAAGCCACGCTCTAGTCTTTCCCCGAACAACAGGCAGCGATCTCAGTAAGCCATCCATACACCTACAATGCCCCGGTAATCCGACTCTGCTGCTCCAATTTCCAATGTGGGACTTGCAGCTGAGCATCGCGATCTGGATGATCACAATATCAGGCTATGTCAGGTCCTCCATGTGCGCTAATAGCAAGGCGCGTCGAATCTTGACTTGACTTCGGCAAGCGTTTCAAAACAGTATTCTGATCTTCCTTCGATCTTATCTCTCGAGGCGCCGTTGAAGCCGGTGTTGCTCAAGTGCGCAGTATGCCCACGCAACTCTTCGTCTTTGCTACGAGCCCAATGTCGTTCGTTCTTTCATCATGTTCGAGATCATTTTTTGCTTCGGTTGCGATGATCTTGAACAGTATGTATTGCTAGTAATCCCAGGAACTGATTTTCTTGGGAAAGTTTGCCAACGCTGTTATTAGGCATAAAGCTGAAATCCAGGGACGTGGCCCTGAGCAAAGCCGTGACAGATTGGAGGACACTCGTCTTACTCTCCACGAAGGTGCAATGAACGCTAAGTCGAGCTCACCTGTGAGTAATCTGGTCCTCTGCTACGATCAGAGACGTGAGCTATTGCGTCATCTTTCTTGACCTTGTAGCCGGCTCGCCGAAGGCGTCGACTAACCATCTCACGGCCGATACTTTTTTTTAGTTCTTCTTCGAGCTTGAATGGAATAGGAATCTCGAGCTGTTTAAGATGACAGTACAGCCTGAATCTTATTTCGTGCTCGAAACCCTTGTCTTCTGGACCGTCAGACTTGAAGTCCTGGGAAGGTGGAAGGCCAGAATCAAGCTTCAACCAGTCAGCCCAGTCTTCGGCTATGTGCACTAGGTGAAAGACTTCATCCTTTGAGAATCCTTGTAGAATCGACATCTCGTTCGTGAGAAGATTCTTTAGTAAATTCACCTCTGCAATGCTGTAATCAACCCGCAACCGTCTCTCGACTGGCATCAATCCCATCACGGCGTAGAATTTATCGAGGGGCTGTTTGCAGTCCGACTTCCATGCAATCTGGAATACACGATGCCAGTCTTGGATTTCCTGGAGCTTAGTTGCACATATTTCAGCCATCTGCACGCGGCATTTTCTGTATTTTTCCCATACTGGATCTGGTATCAGCTGTCTTTGAGCCAGCATCCACCAAAGATCGTCGCAGATCCCACGCAGACGTACCAGGTCCCACATCTCGTCAGCCATCAAGACGTAGGCTCTGCTGGCAAGTACTATCTCTTGTATAATCCAAGTTCTGCGCCAGTACGGGCTTCCCAGTAGACTAGTCAATGGTCCCCTTAAGAATTTCCGTACCGTCAACTCTACGGATTCTTCTGGCATCGGTTCGTATTCTGGATATATTCGGTCTCCGAATGAATTGACAATGCCTTCGATCGTCTCGAAGTCGAGTTTCAGATCCGCGGTGGCAACTTCGTCGTCCGGCACGAAATCTTCATATATGTGTATGCGGCCCGTCCAGATCAATGTCGCTTCTGCGTTGGCGTACAGGTTTCCCATCAGACCAACCTGATGACTGCGTTCGGTGATGTTGTTTTGGTCAATACAGATCTGGTCGATCCAGATCCAACCCTCCAACCAAGCATGTCGCCAAGTGCGGGCGTCTTGTAGGCACTCGTACAAGTTCCTGCGTACGTGAAGAGCAGCCTGTGTCGAGCCTTCGTGGATCGTCACTTCGTAGAGGGGACTTTCATCACCCCAGCAGTATGACAATGCGTGATATGCGGGCTTGTCGCTAAGGAAAGCATGCTCCAGCGTTAGTACGATGGGCGAATGCTCGTCGTTCGATCTCTCGATCCGCAGAAGGCGGATTTCTGTCGTCTCGGGATTGAGAGGGCGATGTTTGTACGGCTGCAAGGCGGTGGACTGCCCAACGGGATCGATCGTATCGTCAGTCTCGGTATTCAGCGGGCGATGCTGGTAAGGCAGCAAACCAGTCGGCGGCGCACGAAGGTCGACGGTATTTTCAACGTTAGTGTCTGTCATTGCGGCGTAAAGTGCGATATCTCGAGAATAAAAGCGTGGAGAATTATCAGTGATGGAGTCGAGAGATCAGGCTGCCGTCGTTTATGAGGTTGAAGAGGGCTGCTGCGCCGCAAGGCTGCGCCCTCCCCACCTGCCGTTTAGGGGGACCTCTAGTGTACACAGCTGCTTGACAGTAGCAGCGTCCATATCCATGTCACCATATAACATTTCGACTCCTCAACCATAGTCCCCATCCTTCACCGCCTTACATGATCCCCAACTCCCCAAACCCCTTCAGCACATCCTTATCCACTCTTGCCAACCACTCCTCCTGGAACCTCTGCTCGCCCCCGCTCGCCTGCACAGCCTGCTGGATGTGTTCTCGTACGAAAGCGACGAGGTTGATCTGATGCACAGGATCTGAGTAGAGTAAGTCCCTCTTCCTGACATCCTCGGGGGCTTCGGGCTCGGTGGGATTGTACGGCTCGGGGGGCCAGTAGAGACAACTTTATCGGGTCAGTTCTGTTGCGGTTCGCGGGCAGAGGTGAGGGGAAGGATTGACATACTCGACACTCCGATCATCCATACCATCGAGCAATTCCGTCAATACGTCAGTCCACAGGGCCATGAAACTCTGTAGCCGACCCAACGCCCATGGCTGCCCAGTCTCCAGCAACCGCGTGAGCGCGAGGGTCATGAGTTTCTTGCCCGGCGCGTCGCCGATATTCTCCACGTGGCTGAACCATTCTTCTAGCAGCCACTCGAGCTGTTTCTCCAGCCCATCGGAGCTAACACTAGCCAGTGCCTCGAGCAGAACGGTCGGACTCGCGAGGCCAATGCGCGCCAGGACGGTGAAATAGTCGGTCTCGACAACACCGTCGACTGCGCGGGATGGAAGTTCGCGGTACGGGCCGTGGGACTGGTGGTGCGTCCATGCACCATGTAGGCCCTCGAGGACCTTGGCGAAGAAACCTGTTGCGAGTAGATCCTGCGTTAGCACGCTTACCGCTGCTTCGCCGCCCACGCCCTCGGCGCCGCGGATGACGCACTGCACGAGGTGCGTGAGTATTCCATTTGCCTCCGGTCGGAGGGTGCCAAGCAGATCCGCTAGCGCAGCGAGCAGCGGTTTCCGGAAGTCGTCGGCCAGTATCGCGGCGGGCGCGAGGAGTAGATACGCTTCTGTGATTTCGATTGCCTTGCGGAGGGTCTCGTTGTCCATTGAGTATAGCGGCAGCAGGTACGGGAGGAGGTTGAGGAGTTCTTGGGGCGCGGGCTCGGGCGTCGAGGGCGTTTGTGCCACGATGCTGGCCCAGAGGTCGAGCGCATCTTCGAGCAGATAGACCTGTGTTTCTGACTCCGGTTCGATGGCGCTTTGAATGATGGGCAGGAAGGAGACGTGAAAGGTGCGAGAGTCGGCTTTCATGGCGTTCGTGAGGCGCGCGAGGAGAGTGAGGATGGCTTGCTTCATTAGGTGCTCTTCGCCGGATTGTGACCAGAGGGGCGGGAGAAGCGAGACGATGCTGTTTGCGTAGGGTGTGATCTGTTGAAGTCAGACAAGCATCGCTCAGACAAGATGTGCGGACTTACGTGATGTTCTAATCGCTCAACAACGATGCTAATGGTGTTGAGGAGCGCCATCTTGGTGTCTGGCAGATCCACTTCCTGTACAAGTGCCATCAACCTCTCCAGCGTGGTCGGTGCGTACGGCAGGAAGTTGTCAGCGTGGAACTCCCACTCGTCTGCAATATCCTTGAACCGGCGACCGGCCGTGACCCTGACAACCTGGTCGTTCAGCGGATCACTTGTATCCAGGAGATGTTGGAAGATTTGATATACGATCGGCTTCTTCTCCTGTGCAATCTTAATAGCAATCCATTGTGAGATGACGATCGCGATCCGGCGGCGGATGATGTTGAAGCCCGACTTCTGCTTGCCAGCTTCTGGCACGAGAGTCTTTTCAAGGAAAGCGTCGAAGTCGAGTTGATCGTGAAGAATGTCAGCAGCGAGGCCAATCGCTGTGTATACGGAGTCCTTGAAGAGGATATCCTCATTGTCCGGCGCTGTTGCCGTTAGTCACGTCAGCAAGTGGGGACTGCAAGGAGACTCACTGGCAACTGAGTAGAAGACTTGGAGCAGCGGCTGGACGATCAAATCTTTGAAATTTTTGGCGAGATCTAGAAACAGCTTCTCGGCGCAGGGACGAATCGCGAACTCCCAGTCTTCAGCACCCTCTTCCATCTTCTCCCACTCGTCGGGCTCTTCCTCCCACATTCGCAGATCGCTCGGTCGGAAGACGAAGAAGCGCGTGACGAGAGTCGATATCATCTCACGCACGAGATCATCGGTCAGCAGCTCTTGTTTGACGGCTTGCACTGCCTGAGTGCGCTCGTCTTTCTCTTGTTGTTGCTTGTACTTGAAGGTTTGCGTAGGGTAGAACACCATCTTCACGCATGCGCGTATCAGTAGAAGGCCCTTCAGGCCAAGTCGCTCATTGATTGGGGCGTCGTCTTCATCGTCGCCGTCTGTGCCGATCTTCGCACCATCTACTGATTTGGAGCCCCAAGTCTCACCGAGCCGTGCAATCAGGCCCCAGTAGTCGCGCACAAGAGCTATGGAGTTTGGTAGGAGTACAAAGCTGGCGGGATGAGTGAGAGCCATGTTCAGGTGAAGTTTGGACAGCTGCATCAAGTGCTTCTCGATCAATTTTTGCACGCTCTCACCAAGAGGCGAGTTTTCGGCAGACACATATTGGAAGAACTCGCCAAGGTGTGTTCGTGTCAGTGTCCAGAATTCTTGCACGTCCTTCTCCCTACCTGGAAATTCATAGCCAGCGATGAGTAGCCGACGAATGGTCTTGATGGCCAGCAGGCTGTGCTCGATGCTCTCGATGGCGCCGCCTTCGTCTTCTCCGCCTTCGCGGAAGAACGACTGCCATGTCTGTACCTTGTTCACGTAGATTGTGCCTATAACGTTGAAGATCTCGGGCGCAACAGTCTGCAGGCTCTGGCGCGTGCGCAACAAGCGGCCGGTCGAGAGCTCCTTCACGATATACAGCAGGACGAGCAGAGCGCGGGGCAGTTGTAGGCGGTATGCATTCGGGTCGGCCGAAGCACGGAGGATCTGGAGCAGCTGCTGGAACAGCTCTGGCCTGACCACTATTAGCTGTATGCTATGTAAAAACTAGATCTGCATACCAGTCGTTGGGGAACTCGAATCTGACAATCTTTGCAACGACAAGCGCATTCTGCAGCGCCAACCGCTGATCAGCCTCATTGACAGCGCTCTCAAGCAAACGCGCTCTGATAGCCGCCTTGTCTTCTTTCGTCACAGCGTTGGTCGCCGTCTTGCGCCAGTACTTATCGATGCCGTTCTTGAGCTGGATGATGGCAAGATACCGGACCTCGAGCGGCAGCGACTTGTCCAGGAAGACCGTCTGCAGCAGTGGGTAGTAGCCCCGCGCCTTTTCCCACTCTTGCAGTTGCTTTGTACCGGTCTGGACCTGCTGCATGTCTGACGACGAGGCAGAGCGCAGCACATGGTACAGAATGCCCTCGGTGAGAGGGTTTGCCTCTCCCGGCACTTCAATGCCAAATTCGACGTTCATGTCGGCGCGTCAGTGTTTGTGGAAAAGTTGCGGAGTGCGGGGCAGTCGAGTGTTGATCCCAGGAGCAATACGGTGTGGATATCAGTCTTTCCCGCACGTATATAGTTGTGGAGAGCCTGCTCACCCAGGCCAGTGTGCAGGTTACAGTGTTGTCAAGCAAGAGCTGTCGCCTTGGCAATTGGCAGCTCCCTGATGCGCGACCCCACGAAAGACCCTGGTCCAATCCGGCAAGTATACACGAGGCCTCGCGCGCACCTGCCTCCTGCACCAAACGCCGACTGACCTCGGCTCACCCGCGCGCATCGCATATCGATCAGCCCATCATCCTACGCCCAGTATATACGCCGGCCCTCTACTCGACACACCCAGCAATGACACAGTAATCTCTCTCACGCCCCAATGCCCGCTGCCGACTTCGCTGCCGCCCAGGAACGCATCGCCCTGCGCCGCGCCCAACGCGCCGCCGCCGCCCGCACCCATGAACCCACCTCGCCCTCGCGGGCCCTCACACGGCTACCCTTCCCCTTCAACGGCCTCAGCACCGCAGGGCTAAGCGCGTGGGACTCGATCAAAGGGCGAGGCGGCACACGTCCGGAATTTCGCGTCGGGCAAGTAGACGCCGAGCTGCTGGACGACGAGCTGCTGTCGCTGCTCCAGGGCCAAGTAGGGGAAGGATTGAAGTACTTCGGGACACACATCACGGACACGTATTCGGCGGAGATTCTGCTGGCGCTGCGTGTGGTGCTGTGGAAACTGAGTATCTGGAACAACAACGCGAGCTACGGCGCGCATCTGCAGG
This sequence comes from Didymella sp. IMI 355093, assembly GCA_027946495.1. Lineage (NCBI taxonomy): Eukaryota > Fungi > Ascomycota > Dothideomycetes > Pleosporales > Didymellaceae > Didymella > Didymella sp. IMI 355093. The sequence goes on from JAPEUZ010000024.1 coordinate 21,356, forward strand.
GGCTGCGGTACGCGGACGCGCGATCGAGCGCTGCGGATCGGCCGCCGCCGAAGCCGTGGCAGAAAGTGGCGTACGGTGCAGTCACAATAGGGGGGCGGTATTGCTGGAGCAAGTGGGAATCGTACCTGCTGAGTGCGTCGGAGGACTACGCAGCCCCGTCGAATGCACGAGTGGAAGCGCTGTCGCGCCTCACCGAGCAAGTCTCCAACCTGCACGACGTCGCGAGTCTAGCCAGCTTCCTCGTCTTCCTCGTCAACGGGCGGTACAGGACGCTCACCGACCGCCTCCTACGACTACGCCTCACGCCAGCGAGCCACAGCACGAGCCGCGAGGTCTCCTTTGAGTATCTTAATCGACAGCTAGTCTGGCACGCGTTCACCGAGTTCCTTCTCTTCCTGCTGCCACTCGTGGGCATCTCGCGCTGGCGGCGCATCCTATCGCGTTCGCTGCGGCGTCTGCGCACCGCGTTTCTGTCTCTGCTGGGCCGCCGTCCATCCTCTGACGGCGAAGACGCCGATCAAGAGACCAAGGCAGGCGAGCTGGGCTTCCTGCCGGAACGGACGTGCGCTATCTGCTACCGCGACCAGAACCCCACGTCTGCGTCTGAATCCGACGTGCTGACGGCCTCAGCCGGTGGCGGCGGAGTCGTTGGGTCGGCGGCAACAGACATCACGAACCCGTACGCGGCGGACTGCGGGTGCGTATACTGCTTTGCGTGCATTGCGCAGCGCATCGCGAACGAGGAGGGCGAGGGGTGGACGTGTCTGCGGTGCGGCGAGGTGGTCAAGGAGTGCCGGCCGTGGAACGGGGATGTGCTGGAACCGCAGCGTCGCGCGCAGAGCGGGTCGAACGGGTCGGATCGCCCGACGACGAGAGAGGGCGGGAAGAGCGTGTTGTTCGCGCAGCCGGATCCGCACGATGAGGATGTTGATGCCTCGCTGCAACATATCGAGCCTATGCCTGAGCCGCAAGGTGAGCGATACGGACATGACGAGGCTGTGGATGTGACTGCAGACGAACTGCTAGAGAAGACACGAGGCCTCGATCTAGGTGAGAGTCTAGCCTTCACCGAACGGGACGAGTGGGCGCGAGAGAGCGAACGGAGCAGCGACGACGAGCAAAGCGAGGAGTACGACGAAGACGAGGAGCAAGAGGGCGAGGAGTTGGAGTACGATTACGAGGGGCAGTAGTCGTGATGGACTTGCAACGTTTTGGATTGGTGAGGTGATGATTAGAGATACCATTGCATGTAGTTTACGCGTATCAGCTGAATGCGTAGTAATGTCCATTGTCGTTTCTGTACCAATACTACGTTGCTTTGCTAGCTTGACCCAAAAAGCAGGTCTGCCCACACACTTCGACCACCTCGAGCAGCCGTGTTGTTGGCGGTGTGAGTGACGCTGGTATCGCTGTATCAGCCTCTCTCTGGCTTGTAAGCGTACCCAATATGTCCTGTGTAATGACTCCGACCTCGCCAGCAGCGCCGGTCGACGCCTGAGCTAGAAGCCGCAGTAATGCCCCCAGTTTCTGATCCCTTCTCCCATTTTGGACAGTACTACGCCCTCGCAAACTCCGCAAACCTCGGCAGCCGTGCCATCTTCTCCTCCGGACTCACACTCTCATCGAAGAAAATGAGCTTAATATTCGCGTTCTTCTTGCTCTTCTTCTCTTCCTTCTTATCTGCCGGTGCTGCTTCGTTCGCAACAGAGCCGATGAGGTCGTCCACCGAGGCGTGTATCGCAGCAGGATCGGAGCCGTTCTGTACGAATGCTGGCGGCGCGCCGAAGCCTGGTCGCGGCGGCAGGGCGGCGGGTTGGCCGGGGATGCTGCCTGGTCGCGGGGTATGGCGCCGTTTGTGGGGAAGGGCTGGACGGGCTGGGGAGGGTAGGCTGGTGCGCCGGGGAAGGCGGCGGGGGCGCGCCGTAGGGGCTGCTGCTGGGGGTGTCTGGTACATGTCAGCACTCGTCTTTTATCTGATGGGGCTGGCAGACGTACTGGGTTCGGCTGGGCGACCTCGACTGGCGGCGCAGGCAGGATGCCGTTCTGCCTGTCGTGTCTGAACTTGTTCGCGCGCTCTTCAATCTCCTCCAGCGTCTCGTTGACCTTCTTGCGCTTGTTTGGCGGCGCCTGTCCGTTCGCGTACTGCCCGCGCACCGGGTTACCTGTTAACCGCGCGCGCTCTGCCTCCTCGGCGAAGTGCTTCTGGGTGACCTGCTGGTTGTGGCTGTCGAGGATCTCGGCGGGGACGCCCTCCATGCCGAAGATCTCAATGTCCAGGCCCTGCCGCCCGCCAATGGCGTTCTCGACATGTGTGAGGTTCTCCTTGTGCACTTGGTTCATGTGAACCGAAAGACCTGCCCTTGTTAGAGATGAGGCCTGTCGCCTGGTCTGCGAGTGGATGTACCTCCGGCTGTGTTTAGCCGTCGCCCGCAGCGATCGCACTTGAAGTGCTTCGCCTTCTGATGTGAAATGAGAATCTTCAGGTCGTCGAAGTCGCGTTCGCAGTAGTAGCACCATGGTCGCTCGAGCTTCTGGTTGAGGTCTGGGTACCTCTTGCGCTTCTTCGTCATCGCGGCGGCTGTGCGGTGTCGTTAAGGAGTCGTCAAACTGGCGTGGGGCAACGCGCAGTGTCGTGGTGATTGGGAATGGCAGGCTTCACTGGAGCTCGAGTCTGGCGACCGTGTTGCTGCAGCTCGCGATTTCCCGAAGCTGGCGGACGCTAGCGCGACTCTGTCTTGGCGTCTGTACATGAAATTCTTCCAGCGCTCAGAGACCTTCACACCTCACTTCCACGCTGCACTCGCGTCAACCTCTTTATGCAGAGGGACACGTCGAGTGCTCACTTGTAGGTCGCAACCCGCGCGCCAGCCACTTGGTCTTCGGACACTCCAACGAGTCCTTCGGGAGCAGCCCGTACCGTCGCGTCTTGCGTTGGTGCGGTGCATGCGGCTGTACTCCGGTTCGTGCTTCTGTTGGCCCAGCTCGCACTTGTGCTTGCTGAGTCGATAGTTCGTTGCAAGAACAAATCAAGGTCCTTCATAGTTCACGCTTCTTCACTCTTCAGGAGACCTTCCACGAAGAGTGTGACTCCTTGGCTACCTACATACCTTTCCTTCTCTAATTCGATGAATGTTGCATCTGAGTGCTCATGTCTGCCCAACCAGAGCCATGAGACTGAAGTTGAGGTTGTCTTCAACCATCATACCACGAATCACTTCCAGACACTTCTCAGACAAGACGTCCTCGCCCTCTTCGAGCGCAGCCAGCTTGATCGGCCTCTTGCGGTCACCATCGAGCTGGTACAAGTGGTCGTTGATGTGCGATTTGACAAAAGCAATGTAATGGAAGTCGACCTCGTCTTCGGCACTTGCTGGCGGCGCAGTATCACCTTTCTGCGCCACCTCAGCGTACGCGCGCTCCAGCTCTTGATCATTCTCGAGGGCCAATGCCCGCTCCCTTGGCCGTGCAGGTAGGCAGCTCTTCAAGATATTGTCCATGGGTGAGTTTGATGCTTTCGTCAACGTCAGCAGAGGCGTGCATGAGTTGGAAGCCGGCTTACCGAAGCTGTTCCTCATCTCGCCATTACAGACAGCGTGCAGAATAGCGTACAGACCGCAGGCATTGTTGATCGTTTGTCTGAAGAAAACGATATCATTGTCATCATCGCTCTCGAGGACATCTTTGGCGTTGAAGTCCTCCACATTCACGCGTTGCTCGTACTCGTTGGTCGTTGGGAACACCAAGATCAGCGCATGTGCAGGGCGCGGTATGAAGCTGAGAAGTTCAGGGTCCAAGGAAAACACGTCCTGAAAGTTGAGCGATTGGGAGATGCCAAGCTTGTGAATTAGCTCGGTGAAGATGTCTGGGTTGGACTCGAGGGGAATGAAGTGTTTAGGGTAGCTCGGTGTCGCTGATGTGGCCATAGATATAGTTCTGGAGGTGTTTCTCTTCTACAGTTCACGAAGCTGTTCTTGCGGTCACTGTACTGGGTTTACACTCGCGGGCAGGTCCGCCTGGAGGGAATAAAATAGCCGCGTGGCGCAGCTGCGCAAGGTTGCAGCCCCGCATATATTGCAGCCTGTCAGCCTTCTGACCTACTGGATCTTTCACACCATCACATCAAGATGCAAGAGTACAAACACCGCCGTTTGGATACCAAGTCGAGTGAATTTCGCCTGCTCCGAATCGAGAAATCACGGGACGAGACGTCACCAATCACCCTCAGCCTGCGCCACGCTTATTTGACTGAGGAAGGGAAGTTCAACGCTTTGTCGTATGCTTGGGGCAATGAGAATCCCATATACGAGATTTACATTGACGGTGGTGTCACCAGAGGGTCCTTCCACGTGCGACAAAACCTCTACGACTACCTTTGCACAGCCCGCAGCTTGAGCGACGACTGGACGACAGAATGGATATGGGTTGATCAGATCTGTATCGACCAGATGCATCATGCTGAGAAGTGCCATCAGGTCAGCCAGATGGGTCAGCTCTATTCAACCGCCAACGCAACCATAAGTTGGCCGGGTCGATTGCGAGCAGAAATGGATGTGCATCTAAGAGACAACGACGAGGAGCTTGAATCCTTCATCTATAGATTGGTAAACTATCCGTTGAAAGGTTACGAAACTGATGTGGTGGCGAACGCGCAACGACTAGCTCGGGGGCCGCTGCATGATTTGGTTTCTAGTCCGTACTGGTCAAGGACTTGGATCGTTCAAGAGATCGTGCTTGCTCGACAGCGCCATATCCTCATCAACGAAGAGTTATGGAACTTTGGGGACTTATATGAAGCGTTCAACAGGCTATTTAGGTGTTGGAGCGATTCTGAGACGTCGTGGTCCAGGGTGGCGATGGACAAGATCCGAGATCTTGTCCTACACCTTATTTGGATTCATTCTATCAAACCCAAAGAGCCGCTTGAGAGCTGGTTTCATGTTTTCAACCTTGCAGGACATACAGAATGCTCGGTACCCTTTGATCGAGTCTATGCCTTCATGGGCTTGCTGCACGAGCGCAGGCGACTGCAGCCCGATTATGATACCTCCGAGAAGGAATTGTTACGGAATATTCTACAAAGCGAGCTTGCAGGACGAATGGAGATATCTAAGATCGATTACCTAAATCTTTTTACCGTCATCGACCGGTGGTCGAGAACGTTAAAATTCGAGCCAGTCCGACCACTAGGTTGGTTGAATGAATCTAGCCAGCTGGGATATTATCAACGGGCTGAGCACAACATTCGTCTAGTCTTTGAGGAGCTTGGAATCACGCTACCTGGTGAGCTCTCTGCTACATCGGAAGATTCGGAAGACAGTGATCTGGAGGAGCAGAGCCAAGAAACAGGGACAGTATAAGGGACGCGGCACAGCCTCGCTTCATCCGCACGTCGAGCATATCGCTGTCTGCGAGCAATCTGCGAAAAAAAAAAGACGAGACCGTTACTCAACAGCCTCAGAAACAGGAATTGCACAGCGAGTCATGACCGGCTAGCACGGATGAAAACTTCTTGCTGACATCGTAGGTCTCGATTCTTGAGCGAGATAGGACAAGCTCCTGGCGAACATCGAAGCTGCTGTGCTTAACACGTTTCCCGTCTGCCAACTCAGAAAGTGGTGGGCAAACATCAAGGGATACCGGATCACCGTTGAGAGCAATAGAGGAGATGGTTCAACAGCGTGGCCGATGTCAATAACGCGATGATAGGGTACGTGACATGTTGGTGTAGTAGATGCTGTGTACAACACCGTCGTTTTCCTGGTCTCATTCACTCGCAGACCAAAGACGAATTAACGTTGTATATAGTTTCTGTATTAACATTTCCAGAAACAGCACCTCGGTGTCATTTCGCAACCGCTTGTGCAGTCTGGGAAGAGTCAGACTACCATCGCCCCAGAGACTACCGATGGTTTCACTGCGCCCCAAGCCGAATAGAAGCAACTGCAGCCACTTGGGCGGCTGAAGGGAGCGCGTACGTGTGGCGTTCAATCCGTTAACCACGATGGCAGTCAGGATCTAGCGGCCTTCCAAGGAAGCAGAAAGCCAACCCTCGAGGCCATGTTGATGATCATGGCTCGGGTGGCGGTTGTGAGGTCTTACCATGTTATCTCGTGATCCGGTTTGGGAAGGGTTGCAGGAGATTCATATCAGACCTTGAATCCATCATGAAGAATCTGGCTACGTGAATGACCCGGTGTTGTCACGGAATCAACATCTCAGTCTCGCCTTGAACACATGTTCTCCGCAACAAACAGTCTAACAAACCCCACATTGCTTCAAAAAAGGTTCCATTTGCCTCTATCAAAACGCCAAGGGGTATATATCGCACTGGCCTAAATCATTGCCATCAGGCACTCACCACGCACCCTCACATAACCTCACAGCCCATCCTCTTCTTGCCCTTTTCCTTCTTCCCATCGCTTCCCCTCGTCCCCGTTCTCTCGCTTAACACCGGCAGTGCACTATGCGGCGCCTGCATGCCGCCTGGAGTCGGCATCTGCACACCCACATACCCATCCGTCACAGGCGGCGCGCTCATCGCTCCCCTGTACCTGTCCTGCGCGACCAGCTGCTGCGGCGGAGGCACGAGTCTCGGGAGCATGTTCCTTCGCGTTTGGTCGTTCTGATGAGCTGGGGGGGAGGTTGGGTGGCGTGGCACTGGTGTACTGGTCGGATTGAGAGGAGGGTTGGGCGGGAGCGGACGTTCTTGAGATGCGGCAATGGGTCGGCGTGGAATTGATGCGACTTGCGGCACGAGAGGTGCAGAGCCACCGCGCATTAGCTCAAAATCGGTGAGAGGCGGTGGGCGCATGTCTATTGTGCTTTCCGCTGCACGGCGGTTGAAGAGTGAGGGTCGTCGAGCCGGGGCCGTTGTCGACAGCGGTGCTTGAGGAGATTGAACTTGTACAGCTGGCACGTAAGCTAATTGTTGTGATGGTGAGTGCGCTGCGGATCCTCGTCTTCGTATGGAGTCTGAGGAGTGCGGGCTCGGGTATGTTGTAGGATGGATCAGCGACGGTCGTCGGGGTGACAGATCGGTGGCTGAGAACGATTGGCCTCCACTCTGGTAGGGTCCGGATGGTGACAGCTGCGCAGGATTGATTGTGGCTGACATCAGAGGAAGTGCAGGTACTGGGGGTATACCAGATCTTGAGCCTGATCCGCGACTCGAACCGCGACTTGCTCGACGTCCTGTTGGAGGAGCATTAGGGTGACTCAGACTCACACTTTCCGCCTCCTCAGCTTTCGCTGTGTATGCAGGTGGTGGTGGCACCCAGTTGTCAGCATCGCTCTCGTGTGGCAATTCTCGCTGGCCGGAGCCATCAGCACGGCGATACTCCAGCGGGCGGAAAGGTAACGCGCGTAAGTGTCGACGATTTGCAGGAGATACAGCAGCTACAGTCGCGGCTCGTGCCAATGACATCTGCGATCTGGGCTGCTGATTGTCATACGGCATCTCAAAGGCTGCTTGCGCCTCTTCCGCCGTCAGTTCCTCTTCATCTGCCACGGGCGGTGATCTGGCGGTAGTGCGCGAGCGTTGAACGGATGAGGCACCGCTCCGCGAGCTACGTCTTGCACCGCCCGCTTGATCCTGTGCTCTGCGCTGAGCCAACGTCCTCGTTCTCATGAGTTCAACTTCCTGATTGAAATCAAGAGAACCTTCGGGTAGCACTTCGCCCGGACACAGGGGATCTAGATCATACTCCATTCTCGACGTTACTGGGACAGCGCCTCCAGCAGGCTTCGTCTTATCGAAGTCGAGGACAACTATGACGCCTCTTGACCCGATCGGTACATCAGGTACATCGCTCTCGGTCGGTGCGATGCTCGAGTTCCCTACAGCGATGAGTCGCTGAACGTTGTTACTAATCTTGACCCAGCGCAGCACACAGATCTCTTGGTAGGCACCAACACCGAGCTTCGGTATCGGTATACAGAAGCAGGGTTGGATGGGTGCTTGTCCCTTCGCCTTCTCACTTGGTTTGTACTCCCATCCTGGTACTTCGTATACCCAGATGTTGGTGGTGCCACGCATCCGTAAAGCCACCGCAGCCAGATCAGCATTAGGCGAAACAGCAGGCATAGCGTCATCGACAAATTCTGAACGTGTCCAGCGCTGATGATCAGGCAAAAACATCTTCCTTTGCGTGAATCGCTGGCAGGCGATGTCGTATATTCCCCATGAGTCCTCCTCTGCATTGAAAGCGAATAGCTCATTGAAGGTCCCGGTATCAGCGTCTGGGAGTAATGTAGCCTGACGTGCTATCCTTGCGGTCTCCGGGAACAGCACAGATCCCGTCCATACAACTTCTGGCGCTTGTGGAATTGGCGCACCCTCCTCGTCAAGCGGGCCATCGTACAGTCCTGGTAGAACGAATAAAGCAGAGCTGTCTGATTTCCGTGCATACCCTGTGATAAGCAACGTGCGACCATCATCCGAAAACTCCAGCGCGTCGCCTGCAGGTCCGGAAAGCGTACGTCTCGCAGTTACAGGAGCATCTGGGAACACAGCGACAACCTCAATACCGAACTTGTTGCTCGTGATCAGGATGCGCGCATCTGGCGAGATAACGAGTGAGCTGGCTTCGTGCACTAGCTGCACCGTCCTCCGTATCTTGATCTGCCCACCCTGCTCGCCATGAATCTCATATAAGTCGACCTGTGACGGTCGCGATAACACGGCAAGCAGAAAGCCATCTTCTGTAATGTCGATAGCGACAGGCTTCCGCTTGACCTGGAGTGTGCGCGCGAAGAGCCTCGGCAGCTGCGTCGTCTGTATGAGCCAGATATTCGACGCCGAATACACGGCAACATATTTTCCCCTTCTCGAAACGTTGAAGTCGAAGCTGTCTGGTAGCGCAGAAGACGAGGCCGAGTTGGACACGAGCTCGAGGAGCGTAAGACTGGGGTGCGCGTGCGACGTGGTGGCTGTGGGGCTGCTGGAAGAGCGGTCGTCGTTGGTCGCGTTCGAGGTCATGGCTGTCGAGTAGCCCGACTGGCTGATCGCGGACGAGGAAATGGTCGTGGTGTCGATGGAAGATGCAGCGAATCGAGTGTCGAGAGCATCCACGCTCGAACCTGAGCTCAGAGTGCCTTCATTGTTGGCGGACGTCGTTCCCTTCCCTTTTGCACCGCTGCTACTGCCTTGTTGTTGGATGCCTATCTGTGAGGTCCTCCTCCCCACCATCTTTCGCTGGTGTGCCGTCCAGCGCCGTCCTTATCGTATCAGTCGGTGTGGGCGGTTACTCGTCATTCGCGATCGTGGAGGTGCAAGGGGTGACGAGACTCCATAGAGCATGTCTGAGGTCGTTTCTGTCAGCTGAACGGTAGAGAGCAAGGATACATAGCAGAGCTGTTCTCTTAAGACGAGACGACGCGATCTGCGTAGTTTCGTGTGGATACGATGGTACGGCGGGTTTGACATGCCCACCTCCACTAGTCCCGCGCCGGCGTGCGGTCCCCGCGCTTTTGTGTGGCTATATATAGCACACATAAGCACACATAAGTCTTGCACCTCGTATAATAGAAGTTTCTGTCAATTGCCGCATACCATTTGGTGGGAACCATCACGTATCTCACGTTTTCTTCTTTGTTTTTTGCTTCTTTGCTGATAGAAGCCCTTCCTCTCATAGCTGTTCTGGAAGTTGGGGGGCGTTGTTCCCTGCTGTGTTCGAAACATCGCTACGCCAGGCTGAAAGAAGGGAACCCCTCCCGCGTGGAAACAAACCGCCATAGGTTGACGAGCTGCACTGGCGCTGTAACTCTGCACCATTGTCGGTGTGCATATCTTCCCAATCTCCGCAGTGGCTGGCCTAAATGTAAGGCTACGCTAAGACTCGGCTCGGAAATGCAACTCACGAGCTGCCGAGGCACATGTCGGAGACCCGATCAACGTGCTCAGTATGCTAGCCTGGTGAGGTGTAACTTTCTCAAACTGTCATGTTCTCGGACCAACAACCATAAATCCAGGCAGCGGGTCTCCTTTATCTTCTCGCAGTGATGTTGCTCGCCTTTACATCCTCCTTATCTTGCAATAGCAGCTGGTACTGTTGAAGCAGCTCTTCAGGACAGCGAAACTCGACGTGGAATGGCACATGCGATAATATCTCTTTTGGAGGAAGTTCGCCGGACTCCCATTTCGCAAGTCGATGCTCTGCATACTGCGTGAAGTACGGTATGGGATTGACCGAAACAAAATCTGTAGAGACTGCTGCCTTGCTGTTGATGGCCTCCTGTATTCTTCTTGCATGCTCTCGCTGATGATCAACGAGTTTGTGGGGAGTTTCCATCCACCTCTCAAGCGCACGATCGCGGATGTAGTGTCTTGTACCAGGAGAGTCGTGCGGTAAAGCCCACCACTGGCTGTAGAAGAGACGGGGCCCTTCGGCCAGAACGAACCACGCCAACCAGGAGCTGCCTTTGCGGAACAACCTCTGTCCATCAATTCCGCTGCCCCAATCAAATGCCCATGGCTTGTGTTCCTCGCCAACGTTCGACATTGATGTTCGGAATGCAGAGGATAGCAGCATGAACATGAGCTTGTAATCTTTGGCATCTTGGATAGGCATAGAGTCGATGTATCTAAGCCGCTGTTCAAGGATGAAATTATCTTTCTGCCGACTAGTTTCCAGTTTGCGCGGAGGGTATAACAGCCGGAATACCAAGTCGTTCGCCGGTTTGGGATCGCCCACCTGCGATGCGAACGTTGAGATGCTCGTTAGTCGGTAGAGAACACGCCAACCATTCGCTATTCGTGCTCGTAATTCATCACCGTACGCATCTTCGGCTGGAATGCCATAACGCTGCTGCATGGAGTCGTGTGCGATGCGATGACGATCCACCAAGATCGCTGCGAGCTGACAAGGTATCAGATCCTTAAGCCATGATATGGTGCAGCGTAAAGGTTGGTGGCGTAGAAGGTTACTGCAGTGAGGAAATGAGACGCGTGCTACCAAAGGTGCGATGGTGTTGATGTATTCGGAGATAAGGTTTCTCGATGTCCTATCAGTCGACCGTAGAGCGAATAGGCTGTCGATAGTGCACTCGGAATAAATGAGTATAAGGATGTCGTCTGGTAAATTGCTGAATTGCAACGGTTCTGCAGTGGGCTTGGGTGGTAATTTTTGACAACGCTTCAGAGAGAACATCGTCAGCGATAGCAGCGAGGAGAGAAGTTTAGACTTAGGGGAGTATGAGAAGTGGATGAGCGAACGAGCCATATCTCGGTGCGGTGCGGCGCAATAAATTGACAAACAAGGCGGCAAGTTTATCGAGTCATGGATGCCACTCCTTCGAACGGCTGGATTGGTAGACGATCATTACGAAAGCTAGTTTTTCGCATTGAATAACAGAGGAAGACCTCGAAGGTCGCTCATTGAGACAGGTCGCAGAGCATTGCACTGCGCCACGATTAGAGTTACAGGATGCGGTGGGGCTGTATGCACGGGGTGGAAGCGCCTTAGTGCACTCTTTAGAAGCCGTCGCAAGCGACACTGAAGAAGAAGAGAGGGCAAACACGCCTCACTGGCATCTAATCTCATTCGAACGGCGCGTTCTTGATGTTATCAATGTTGTTGCGGATATGGAAGGTTGTACTGCAGCTGCTAAGTTTGCCTGCTGACTAAGAACATGTCTATTTGGAAGAAGGTGCGGGCCGCATCGCGTGTGGGGCATCATGCCCTCCATGAGCACCATCTGTCTTCATCGATGAGAATTGCTAACAATTCAGGTCTCAGACAACTTTTACTAATAAGGGCGATGCTATAACCATAAACACGCGTCAGAGGGCTCGAAGCCATCTTTGCCACGACCGACAATGCAGCCTCGAAGGACGCGAGCACCTTGAAAAATACTGAATTAGACTGACCTACGCTGATCATGACAACCTTCTCTCCATCAGCGTGAGTTCGTTTGGCGTTGCTCCAAGACGTACAGCGCATGCATGTATCCAGCCTTGCGATATCTCGTAGAACCTGACTCCCGGCTCCATATCACAAATACGCCGCTGTCTTACTCGCCACAGCCTCCGCCCATCTAGGCATTGCAACACTGAGCCCTCAGTTGACAGAAATGGTTACTATGGTTTGGTTCGATGAGAGGCGGTCTCAGTTCTCGGCAAATCTGCTCCATCAGCTGTTACGCGAAAAGGCTTGACCGTGCCCTAGCAGCGCCACAGGTAGAGGTACCTGGGTTGCTGCTGCAAACAAACGGCGCTAGGGACAATTAAGGTATCCCTGCGCTCGCATGTCGTGAAAGTACGTCAGGCTGGAAACGTGACTGTCAGTCAAACAATTCGCAGCAGCCATCCCAATCCCATCAAGGCTAGACGCTGCATGAGCACCATTGAGTGGCGCAGTACCACCTACTTACTGTTGGTCAATGTTGTACCCGTCGGCCTGGCCTGGCATAACGCCCACCTTGAACGACGAGAGACTGGGTGCACGCCCACGATGTGGGTGGAGTGTGTGGCTTCGAATGGCCGTTTGTCGTAGAGGCCAGTCGCTGCTCATTTAACTCGTGCGCTGCTCGTCTTCGCAGTGAATCTTGTACCTTCTTCAGCTTGGCGCTGCAATCGAAATATCAATCGTTAACATGTCAAGACTATACAAGATCATGGCCTCAGCCTTAGGTTCGTGCCAACTTTCGAGCGCTAAGCCCGCTGACCCAACTATCACCGCTCCCGCCGTACTACCAAGGCAAAACAGCGACACCTTCATTGGATACCTTGAACTGAACAACACCTGTAGGTCTTTATACGGTAGTCCAAGAACCTTGCTCACTCTATCTTAGGGAGCAGCCTTGATTGTGAGTCCAGTGATTCGTAGTCATTCACATGTCTAATTCAGACAGGCGAATCTGGCCTTACTTGGTACCAAAGTGGACAGTATGCTCAATGTTGTCCGGCGACCGAGGCGCATTGCTACGCGCCGACCGCGTGTGTCGGAGGATCCCAAATTTACACATATCCAGACATCTCAAGCGGGAAGACAATTGCTTGCACCGAAAACTACCAGAACCCTGCGCTTTCAATATGCAACACGATATTCATATTTGAAAACAGCCAGGACTCTAATCCTCGTACCAACATCAACTGCGGAGACTCAAGCGCAAATTGGTCATACTACAGGGACGTTCCACCGGAAGCGACTGCTACAAGTAAGTGACAGCTTCTACGACCCTCCCACAGTGTAGTCTGACCCTGTATTAGCAAGCTCGATACCTGCAGTCACCACTAGTGCTCCAATGCCTCCCGCCCAGACGTCCGAACCGCATTCAAGTTCCAAACCATGGATTGCAGGCGCAGTCGTCGGTCCCATAATTGGGTTTGCGCTTGTAGGAGCTGTTGTCTGGTTTCTTCTACGCCGCAAGAAGAAGGCTGCACAGTTGCCTCAGCACGGCAGCGCATCCATAGCACCCGTGAACATGAATTCGCCACCAGTGGGCGTTGGGGGCTACACTGATGCAAAGCCTCAGTTCCACTCGGCTCAACCAACATTTTACGATGGAGTCGGACAGCCGGGCTCGTATGCCCAACAAGGGTACCCTCAGCAAGGAGGTTTCCCACCTACTCCTCAATACGGCTTCCAGTCTGCATATAACGCAACTACGAACCCATCACCAGGAGCTCACGCTCACGATACCAAGTATGAGGAGACTGGTGCTATTGCAGAGCTTGTTGGCCATGACGGTGAAACCCCGGGGATGTTGCCGGGCGCGGTCTCGGTGTCTGAGCTAGATGGTGTCGATGCAAAACAACTCGAGGAAGGGGCTCCGGGAAGCACCAAGCCACAATGAGTGGACAGGTAACGAAAGGGCTAGATTGCGGTTCGACTCTGGAAGTGGCATATTCGAAGAGAAAGATTCTCACGAGACATCACTTCGAATTTCATGTCCTTGGATTTGCTACATTAGATGCGAACATCCGGCTTGCAGTAGATGAACACCAAGCTTATCGGGTGTCGCCATGAATCTCTCGATGTCTGATCCTTCACAACTTCGCCTTGTCTTCTCTGCTCCATAAGCCCGTCAGTCCCTCTGCGCTCATCCCAAGGACTGGATCTCGCTCTGGCACTTTGACGTTCCACACATCATCGAAGTGTCCCTCATGCTCACCGCCAACCGCAAAGTCCCACTCCCCACCCTTCGGATACGCACCCATCATCATAAACTCACCCACCACCGGGATGCTCTCGAAGAACTTCTTGCTCCCCTCTTCATCGTTCTTATCCGGCGGCTGATGAAACTCAATCCCATCTGTCTTCGGTAGCGGATTATGGGTTTTATGCGCCACGCCTGCCGGGAGAATAAATACGTCGCCCACCGCCGCGTCAAGCAGGACACCGCCATCTTCTCTGCCCTCCTCGTTCATATCTTTGCCTGCAGTTCCCAGACCAAGATCCTGCTCCCGGTCTTCCTTCGAATCTGCAACACCAAAGCGGATCTTTGCGCTCCCACCTGAGATCACGGCCATGCATTCGTGTGCCCCGGAGTGGTAGTGTGAGTTTTGGTTTGGTCCGTAGCGCGCGATCCATTGTGATTGCCAGCCATTGGAGGCGAAGAGGTCGAAGATCTGGCTTGTGGAGAAAGATTTGTCCTTGATGAGAGATGTGAGGAGACCGGGGTAGTGGATCAAGACATGTGGGGAGTTGGGGATAAGCTTCGTGGGTGGAAGAGCGTATGTCCGGACTTCGATCCTGTTGGAGGCTGCCATTGTGGTGATGTACGAGAGATTGTCTTGTTACAATGAGATATCAATACTGTGCAATGACTTGCCAAGTCAGAAATTATCTGGAGATGATGGACAGTAAGGAGCAAGACAATTAGACATGCGACTGTTGTAGCTGGGGTTTGTGAGGGGAAGCTTGACGTCAATCTCGGGTGGCCTTCCGACTCGGATAGAATGACCAATTCCCGGTTACATACGAGCAGACCAACACATGCATTACAGATGTGAATAGCGAGCGCGATTTGATCGATTCTATGCTTCGAGCTGCCAATATAGCATGCTGTCAGAGCCACAGCTCATCCGAGCGAATCAGCAAAAGAATTGACGTGATGAGTGGAGTCTAGCGTGCTCCGTCCAGGAGCGCCTTCCAACCTTTAGGTCTGCTATAACAACTGTACAACTCGGATTCGTGTGCACATCCGCACGGTATTGAGATGTAGTAGATGCCACTCGTCCTGATTATCCAAGCCACACCTAGTGATGACACCGCCGTACGGCCTGACTGATCGCATGATTGGACTCGAGGCTCAGCTAACTTTGGTAGCCTTCTTGGCTTCAACGAATTTCCGAGACTTTATAAGACCCAAGATAACACATAGAAGGTTTGGCGTTTTGTAAAAACGTCGCAAGCTTCGAACGAGATGATAAAGCAGGGAACTCGCGCTCTCATCTCCAAACTCAGCTGATCGCATTGCCCCTTCGATCGGATAGCGACACTCGACATACAGCTCGGTATCAGATACAAGAAGCGATACACAGAATACACGACCTTGCGGTCCTTGAAGGCTAGTAATCCGTTGCTTGCGTCCGTGATGGGCCGACAGCGCTGGTTATGAAGCCCTGTGAGATTCTCTATCGTTGCACACCTGCTTCAGAGGTTCGGCGACGGAGCCACATCGGCTCGATGTGCATCAAAACAGAGCGTGGGCAAAGAAGAAGCGTAGTACCCTACGCGATTGGATATCTCAGTATTATAGCTGCCTGCTCAGATCCGGCAAGTCAACGTCACTCAACGATTTCGACTCAGCATTCCCTCTCTCAAATCCCCTTCTCACCACCAACAATGCTCTCAATCCACCCCCTCATCACCCTCATAATCCTCTCCGCTCCCTCTTCGTCCCCCTCATCTCTCTTCTCAGAATACTCATCAAACATCATCTCCGCCTTTTCCCCTCCTCCTCCTCCCACATCCACCCCAACTCACCCCTCCAATACCCCTCATTCTTCGCCTCACACACCTCAACCCCTTTCGCACTCTACACTCCACCACCGCCTGCCGGTGCGCAATAAACGGCTCGATCATCATATTCAGCCCCTGCCAATCCCCCGTCTTGAATGTCACGGCTGTCAGATTCTTACTCTCGTTCTCCGAGCGTAGGTAGCTGAACATGTACCTCGCGGTTGAGGCGTTGAGGTACGGCGTCTCGAAGCTTTCGGGCTCGTAGCAGCTCGGGAAGGGGAAGCAGGAGGGGTGGGAGTTGTGCATTATGTTTTCTTTGCAGGGGCGCTGCATGCGGAAGTATAGGGTGAGGGATTCGAGGGAAGGGATTTGAGCGAGAGATGAGAGGTGGGCGAGTGGCCAGGTGGCGTTGGGGTTGCGCGGGAGGTTTACCGTGAGGTGTGTAAGATTCGAGAGCGGGGGGAGAGGGAGCGGGATGTGGTCTGGCCAGTGCGGGCAGGTGAATTCGTCGCATCTGTATTCTAGGGTTTTGAGGGTTTGGCTTTGTTGCGAGAGGATTGTGGAGAGAGCGCCGGAGTGCGTGGGGCCGATCCAGTGTAGTGTTTCCAAGGTTTGGTTTTTGAGGCCCTCGATGAAAGGGAGGATATTGAGGTGGAGATGCTTGAGCGAGGTAAGTCGTTTGGGCAGCTCAGTGATGGCATCGAGCATTGCGGATCTCCGGGTGTCGATGCTCAGTTCTTCGAGCTGACTCCAATCCATCGCCTCGAGCCACATGTCCAGGTTGGTCTTCGGCTTCCCTCCCTGCTTCTCCCATTCCTGCAGCAATCGCGTGTTGGTCTCAGCGTTCCATTCGTTGTCGTTATCCCACATCCACGTCTTATCCCATTCACTCTTGCGTGCCGGACCGACGCAGCCCACCGAATGGAAGTCTTGCTCTTGTTCGATGATTTCCAAACCACCAAACTTGTACCCATCAAGTCTCAAGCTCTTCAATGGCGGATACGTATCCCCACTTGCGAACGGGAACGCCGAAAGATCCCTCACGGAGCCTTCACAGCCCCCAACGTCGAGATGTACTTCGAGAGTCTCCACATTCGGACAGTGCACGAGCGCAGAGTGTGCGACTGTCATGTTGGGGAAACGACAGTCCCAGCCATTGGGGTTCTTGATGCAGTCGGGACCGCGGTGGGGTCTGGCCACGATCGCGGTCGGACAAGGCTCAGACACGTTCCACGGTGGGCCAGAGAATTCGCAGGATCCGTTGACGAAGTAAAGCAAGCGATGCAAGAGTAGGTTGATCATTGTCAATGAGATGATGCGTTGGACTGGTAGCGAAGCAAAACGGGCGGTATGCAAATTATGCTTTTTCATACTCCCGACTGATGCGGATGAATCGACTGTGTCTTCACATATGGAGTGGCATCAAGTCGTGCTTTCTGATGTAGAATGTGGATGCCTGGATTTGCAGTATGACTGGAAATTTTCCAGTCTGTGCTTCGAATCAGGCGTGCCGCAAACATCGTATACGGTGGATCGCAACATGAGGTGTATATCTGTTCAGATCACGACTCGCAGTATTTGGATCCGCAAACCGCAAAATGTGGTGACGGAGAAGTTGTGCAAGACTTCGCGGCAGTCCACTTGCACAGACAGGCACCATCGGCTCCACTTGCAGTTAAGCTCCGCTCATCACCATCATCAAACTACTCCGCCTACAATCAACGCATATGTTCGACGAGATGACCGACCTCTATGAACGCTCGTAACACTTCATTGGGTATCGTATCACAGCTCAAATTACCATCTCACCCTGATCCTCCTCATGCCCAAGCGCGCCTTCATCCGCACCCTCCTCGTCCAGGTCTTCCAATGGATATGTGAGGATAGCCGCGACCCCTCCCAGCCCCTCAAGTCTCTTCCCGCTTTCATGCAGCGAACTCAGAACCCTGACCTCGCCCCCTTCAACGTCCCTCACGCGATCAACTAACTCCACCCATCTCCTCCTCTGCTTCACGTTCTGTGCCCGGAACAAACTGTTGTTGATCATTAATACGCCTCCTCCCCTCCCTACCGCGCCTTTGTCCACCGCCCGCTCGACCTCGCGCGGTCCGTACCAGGCGCGCCCATCGTCCAGCCGCATGAGGGTAAGGAATTTGTCCATGAGGGCAGTTTCGCGTGCGTACTTGGTGTCGGAGAGTTTCGTGGTGATGGCGGGGGAGGAGAGGATTTCGTTGAGGCTGTGTATATGCGCTGAGCTCGAGTGAGCAACGACGATATTCGGAATCAGCGTCATGAGGGGTTTGTTCGTGGTGCGTGTTGCCTCTGCCTTGATGAAGGCGAGGAAGGCGTTGGCGACGAAGCCTGGGCTCGCTAGTAGTAAGGGAAGTGTTTTGCTTTGCGGAGCTGATGCGGCAGGGAGGTCGATTTGGCGCAGCAACGTGCTGAGCGTCGTGGAGAAGAATTTCTCCATCCCTTTCGAGTGCCCGTCGACGCCGCCGCGCCGCTTCCGGGGTACGGCGACTTCGATGCGTTGGCGCAGGATGGTCTGATGCTCGGTGATCATGCATATATTCGCTGTACCCTCTCCTAATACGACAGCCCAGAGTTCAGCTCGGCGTTCAGTTTCGGAGGCTTCCTTCAGCATTTCCAGCGCGACGCTGTCCCAGCCGTCCGCTTTCTCTAGGGTGAATTTGCGGTTTAGTTCGAGATCGAGCGTGTGGTGTTGGCCCAGCTTGACGTGCTCGTTTTCGGTTGCGACTTTGCCTGAGACGTGCAACTGCCCTGACCCGATGTCGAAGTCGGTGTGTGTGACTTGGATGGTAAGGTCCATGGCTATGCGCTGCGAATTCACGGCGCCGGCGTCTGAAGTCTTTGATACGCGGCGGACGGCTTTTGCGCGGATGCGGTCGTTTTCTTGGATGAGGTTATAGGCGTGCCACTGCGCGAGGTTAGCAGTAGGCTCTGCATCACGGTATAAGACGAGGTACCATGTCCTCTGGCTCTTCTGGCAGCAGCGTCACGAAGCCAGAGCCCGTCTTCTGGTCGATTTGCGACTTGAGTAACCGCATTATGCCTGCTATGTGGATATTGGTGTCTGGTTTTTAATCTCTCTGGTATCTTTCAGGGACAAGTCAAGTCGTTGTCAGCGGTGCACGCGTGCAGTGTTACAAAAAAGTGTCGGCGAGGTTTGGTGTGGCTGTTGTTAATCGAAAGACGATGACGTTCTGAAGTGCCCCTCCACAATTCAAGTGGGACCCTTTCTGCACTTCGCCAGGGTCAAGCTCCCAACTCCATCTCCTTCACATGCACTTGCAAACGCCAAGTATAGACATCGTGGCCTTTAACCATCCTCCCTGAGCCAGACCAGGTCCAAGCCGCTCGACTGTGCATCGTTGATCGACTTGCAATCATGTAAATGTGTCCACTGAGCCACCAGCAGCAGGCAGCAGAGAAACGTAGAAGACAGGTGTAGCTTCCCATCGTCGTCAGGCACCAGACGTGTATATCTTCCAGTCATCTACAATGTAGCGTAAATCACTGCAATAACTTCATCATGTTCTTCAAGCACTCGCAACCCGCTTACGTTTGTGCACCTGCACCGAGACCCTCACTCCATGCACATCAAAACGCAGACGCTCAATCCCAAAGCCCACTGTTCACTCGTCTCCCAGCTGAGCTCCGAAACAAAATCTTCAAGTACGTCTTCACTGAAGACTTCCCCACGCACAGAGCACTAGGCTCGAAGCCACACGCCCTCTCCCTCCTCCTAAGCTGTCGCCGAATCAACCACGAGGCGGGCGCTTTAGCATTCAGAACGTACACCTTCACGCTTAGCCGCAACGTGGCGGCAACCTATCTCGGCATACGCAGCGCGATATCTCATCTGCGCACAGAGCAAGTGCACGCTATATGCTCGCTCTCCGTGTCAGCGGACCGCGATGCAGGCGCGCTGCTAACCAACGCGCTCCTGGTCTTCCCTCGTCTCGTGCGCTTCTCCATTCAGAGCAGGGTCGCGAGGCGGAAACACAGGGGAGGAACGGGGCGCAGGAATTCTTGCCGGTTTGTGCACCCTTCTTGCAACGGTGGCGAGTTGGATCCTGCCATCCGGGCGGTGGACGAGTACGCACCACACGCCCTTGTCGCGCTGCTGCAGTCTGTGGCGTCAGGGAAGCTGTATGCATGGCAGGGTGGCGAGCGGTGGACGTTCGAGTGGCCGCAGCTGGAGAGCGCGTATTGTTACACTTCCATCAAGCAGTCCGACAGTGCGGCGACATGCACGAGACAAAACCAAGATGGATGTTGCGAATTGCAGGAAGAGCTCGTCATGGATGACGAGGCTGCTGATGAGGTGGACGGGGTGCAGATGTGCGTATGCGGCTGTGGTAATGTGGTCTGGACGATGGCTGTGTTGGCGCAAGAGAGAGGGCGCAAGGTTGATGTCAGCATTGTGTACCACAGTGAGCCAGAGGTTCTGCAGCCCCGTAGCAGGTACGTGCCCAAAGTGACATTGCTGCCGGGTGCGGCACCTGCAAGCGAGGCGGAGGCCGACCGTACAGGCTTTGGATTTGAAGCCGACGAGGAGTACTGGGAGGGCATGAGACAAAGGAATGGAGATCTAGGGGCCATATGTCGAGGCCTGTGGAAAAGGGCGATGGCGTTTGACAACGAGAGTTACTCAAGATTGGTCGCGCATAGCAGAGAGGTAGGAGATTTGGTCTGAGTATGCGCGAAGTAAACTTGAAAGAAATGGAAAGCGTAGTATATGTACCACGCCGGGGAAGGACATGTGGAAGGGTTCAGCGAAAAGCAGAAAGAAGAGGAGAGAACGAGCATAGAGAGTTCAGCATAGTGTGATTATGTCCATTGATTCATAGTCTACAACCATCCAATCTCGACCAGCGCGTTGCGATTCAGTTGAGAACGAAGCCGCAGCGAGTGAGTGCGCGGCTTCTCATCATCTATACGTATCAGCCATACGCCAGCCACGGGCGCTCTCTCGGCTCTCTCAGCCAAATCTCGCAATCGATCCAAAAGAAAAGTGATCAGTCCAATCCAAAACTCGCCGGTTCCAAAGGAAGGGACATGCGGCTAATTACATCCCGACTTTTGATGTGCAGAACGAGGTATGCGCGCGGTAGGAGAAGGTATAAAGGAAATGACAGTCGGCGAGGTGGGAGTGTACAGTGCCGAAAACAGAAATCAGATCGTTGTCAATTCGCCATGAACGCCGCCCAATGTGTAAGCGCCTGTCGAAAGATGTGACAGCGCTGAGGTGTCGCAAAAGTCTATTGCAAGCGCAGCCGCGCTAAGAAGATGACGAAAAGAAGCGTGGATTAAATGGATATTCGGAGAAACGTGGGGATCATTCAGAGCCCTTTTCGTACTTGACGGGATGGAACAGCGCCGGGCGCATGCAGAGACGACCGGAACCAGCCTCTTCCGCGGCTGGGCCTCCCTTGTCGTTCTCGCGCGAGCCGAGCCATCTCCTCCACCACTCAGACGAGAATCCAGCGTTGTAGTAGAAGCTGGTGCCCAGTTGGTTGTGCTCACCCCAGCCAAAGACACTGTCTGTTGGCTTCGGGGGTTTGTTGAAGGTTCCGTCAAGGGCCTCGAGCTGCCAATTGTGGTCCAAGTAGACGGGGTGGTTGGCGTAGACGGCCTTGAGTCCGTGGTGGAACGCAACTGTTGGCGGCCACATCTCGGGGAACATGTGGTGCTTCATCAGGTACGTCTCGCGGTGCATCAGGTCCAAGAGACGCTTCGAAAGACGTGCAACAGTGATGATAGCGCATCGTCGTGGGGGCTCAGGGGAGCTCGAGGTCGTAGCCGGTAACGTCGTCACGGAAGACCCAGTTGGTCTTAGCGGGATCGAAGATTGGGTTGAAGGTAATGATGTCGGCTTCCTCGCCAACGCCCCATTCGTAGTTATCCTGGAGGTACGATGTAGGTGGCTCAGTCTCAGGGGGACTGGGGAGCATGCCAGTGTTCTCGAACTTGGGGGGACCCCAGACAGGCTTCTCATCGCTGTTGTAAAGCTCCTCCTCGACCATCTCGGTAAAGTTCTTCCAGGAACCGTGAAGCTCAGGGATGTAGTAGCGCGAGGAACGCTCCCACAGACCCTTACGAGGCTGCCTCTTGGCGAACTCGCCAATCTTGGTGTTGAACTCGTAGTAATGACCCGAGAGACGGAGATCCATCTCCCAGTTCCAGTAGAAGTCGTACTCGGGGCGAGCCTGTGAGAACCACTGCAGAGCAAAGTGGGCGCTGCGGTAGACGGAGTGGACGGACGCCTTGGCGTGGTTGTAGACGTTGTTTGGGAAAGGCTCAGGGTAGTACATCTGCATCTGAGCACCAGACCACAGAGTAGCCATGCCCCAGAACTCCTTGGGCAGATTGTCCTCGATGACCTTCTGGTAGATCTCCTCAGACGACCAGATGGGGATGCTGTCGTCCTTGACGTGGATCAGGAAGTGGACATCGTACTCGCCGCCAGACTTGAGTGCAAGCTCGTTGATCATAGCACGGAGACTGAGGATTTGGTAGTCGCTGTACTTGTAGCCGGTCCATGTGCGGAGGATGTAGGCGTGGCGAGGGACCTTCTTCTTGGCGGGGCCAGCGCCCTCGGCCTCGGTGTCGTTCTTCTTGAAGCGGTGCATGTTCTTCTCGTGGCAGCGCTTCTGAGCATCGGCCCACTTGACCTTGCGGTAATCGACCTTCTTCTCCCAGCTCCAGATCTTCTCGGAGCCAGCCTTCTCGGACTTGCCAGACATGTCGAGGCCACCCTCATCGCGAGAGTAGGAGTAGCCGTAGGGACCGAGACGGCCGAAGCGCTCGAAGCAGACCTTGTCGTTCATGCCGAGCTCCTCGTACGAGCCGAAGAAGGGAGCAGTGGCGTTTTGGGGGATACCGGGGTAGGCGTAGATGTCGGGGAGGTCGATCTTCTCGTCCTCGTCGAGATAGCAGGTCTCGACCTTGTCGTGGTCCTTGAGGTAGGCCTCCGAGTCGAAGGGGTAAGGGTTGAAGGGGACAGGGTCCATGGGCGGCTCCTTGTTGTCCTTGGACATGTGCGGCCACTTGGGCTTAATGTTGTCCTCGGGGTTGGGGCTCTGCGAGTACTTGACATAGTCCTGCTCAGAGACCCAGTCGCCGTAGGGGACGAGGGTGCGAACACCGTTCCAGAAACCCGACAATCTGCGCAATCAGTCATACAATCGCTGTGGTTGCGGTGCGTGGCAGTGCTTACCGTGGGTAGTGCTCCCAGTGGTACTGTTTCCTCTCGTCGCCGCCGTGCTGCATGTGCATCTTGTGCCGCCTGTAGATGCCGCCGCCGAGCATGGACGCCAGGACGACGACGGTGACGAGCAAGGTCAGGATGCGGGCCATGGAGAAGCGCGGGCGCTGCACCTTGTTGACCCACGAGGGCTGGCGGCCACGGGCGTTGCCCCATGACTTGCTGCTGAAGAGCGGCAGGGGCGAGGAGCTCTGGCTGTCGGCGCCAGGCAGCTTCTCGTAGTTGAAGCGTGTCCGGATGAACAGCTTGCTGGCGTTGAAGCGCGAGGCCATTGTGGGTGCGGGCGAGGGAGGGCCGCTGCGTGCGTGGTGTCACCTGTGAGGGAGTGCGCCTGGTGCGCTTATTGCATGTGCGGCTCCAGCTGCGGCGGGATGGGGTGAGCAAGATGACACTGGGTTGCGGTGCGGCGAGGGAGTGGCAGTGTCGAGGGCGCGGCGGGTGAAACGAGCGTGCTGTCCGTGGGCGGGACGTCAGTGGGAGAGGCTCGCAGCGTTGGAAGCAGAAACTGGAGATGGCAAGACGAAAGACTGAGCCAAAAGGCAAAAGGCCGGGCGTGCTGGGGTGCTTGCCCCTTAGCGGGCCACTTGCAGCCTGCGCCTTCCACCACTCGCGAGTACCGCGCTAGGCCAGGACCGCCGCGATGCTTCTGGGTCTTCTGGATTCAGGACCACTGGGATCGCGGCCGTAAATTCCTCCACGGTGCACAGCAATTGGACGGCCCGCCAACTGACAGAACTCTGTATCTGCTCACAGAGTCTTGCTGCCGGCGCTGACGCTGGCGCTGGCGCTGGTGCTGGTGCTGGTCGTATCCTTTGCTGATGCTGCCGCGTTCGTTATCTGTTGATCGCAGCCCCCCCCAGCGAATCACTGCACCACCTTAGTAGCCCCCGCCACTGCATATCGATATCGATACAGTCCCGCGCTGCCGTCGTCTCAACAACGCGCTGCTTCTGTGCTCTCGCCGCAGCTCCACTGCTGCAGTGGCCGCGCAGTCCTGACGTCGATGAGCGACAGCTGTCTACACCCTGTCCTCCACGCGCTGACAGCCTTGACGGGCGCCCTCATCTCTCTCTCGTACATGTCAGCGAGATGAGATGACGGGAGCCCTCCTACTGTCTTACCCCTGATGTCAATTTCGCCCGCTGCCCGCGCCCCTGGCCGGTTCGCAGCCAAATCCGTCCATCTGCGCGCGCTGATTCGCTGTCTGTCGGCTCAGTCAGCGAGCAGTAGTTGCGTACGCGGCCCTCCCAGAGTGGCGACCAATCGAGACCGCCAGAGACTGCTCCATCGCTAATTTTATCGCCGCGATATTGACCTCAGAGCGTTGATCCCGCTGCGGCATATCGTCGGCTGCTCGTTCCGTTTGACACTTTACAGAAGAGTATCCCATTAGTTTCGTGCAGCCGGTTATTGTTGTGTTGCACGGTGTTTTGCAGCGTCGTGGTGCACGTCAGAAGGCCTCGAGCTGACACCTCGAATTGGGGGCACGCCTCGAGACGGAGATGATCGCTGGGCGTGGCCCCTGTTCCCGCAACCGTTTCTGATAACAGTGCGCCGCGCATGAAAGACGTTCATCTCTCTTCGTCTTGCGCTTTGGCCGAGACATGTGGTTCACGTCAAACCTACGCCAAGCTCAGACAGCTTGACATTCTCAGCATCGATGCTGCGTCGCCGGACATCGTGCAACGGCCTTGACCTGCTCGAAGCTCCGCTGCCGCATCAGCGACTCCACTTCCAAGTAACAACCCTCGCCCATGCGGCTCTGTCGGCTCCATCACGGGGTTTTCGAGCTTGCAACCTTGATCAGGTGTGGAACGGCTGCGAAACCCCATGCTCGATTTCTGTAACAGGCGTCGTCAGCCAGGTCAACGTGGGTGTGGAGCTGCTCCATCGTCGATCATATCGCATCTTTACAGCTTCATGTTCAGATCGCGCTAGCCTGCCACCATCTGCTGCGTCGTCACCAAGTGCACCGACGAATTAGGGTCCATGGAATACTCAGAAGACGAAGTCATTCCGAGTCAACGGGCGCAAGCCTGACAATCCCTCAAGAGTCTAACGTCACTCAGACCAGACCAACAAGCTCATGCTGCATGTCTGCCAAGGCTGCGGTCTTGTTGCATTCTCGCCATGACCTCGTTCCCGGGACCGGTCCGTTGACAAACCCTCTAGCCTCATCATGCGCAGCCCAAACGACGAGACTATCGAGGCACTTGGTATGGTGCGACAGCAGGCCTTGATGCGTTAAGAAACCTGTTGACCGTTCTTAAAAAAAAGAGATGGCGGGCAAGCGCCGGATGAGGAAGCCTCTGACTTCACTTGATTGCGCGGTACCAAGACAGCGTAAGGATCGTGTCTTTGACAGCTTGGGACCTATTCTGCGTTGCAAGAACGGGTTGAGGTATAGAAGCTAATTCAGTTTCGAGGCTTGCGCACTGCATCCGGCCTTCGTTGCGGCGTTGTGCCTACGCTGGCGATGCCAGTAGAAGGCAGGCACCACGTCCACAGCAACAACTCACCTTCCTAGCCTCAGCATGCCTTGGTAGTCTCAGATGTCTCACCACCCAGGTTCTCCCTGCAAGGGAAATATGTGAATGTCTCGTGAGCCAAAGAGTACAATGTGTGTAGTCTCGTACCCTGCCAAGTATCGCATTTTCCCATGATCATGCCTAGTTTACTGTCTCGTAATGACTGATCAGAGCTACGGCCTGGAAGTAGTCGATGTAGTGACTACATGATCCTGTTACTCACCAAAGTGAGTAGCTTTCATACAGCAGAATCTTGCTGTGCAGCTTAAGATCTGTCCGCCAATGTCTACAGGTCGTGCCTCAGACAAACTCGATTATCGAATCTTGTCAGATGTTCCGTAACATAAAACACTGCGAGACTTAAGCGGTCAATCAGTTGTGTGTACATACACTGCCGAACAGTCAACAAAACTGCAGTTCGTGGTATGCTCGAGTACCGTACCACAGCCAATGGCGTCGCGCGCAGCTCCGCTCGGGCCTCTCAAATTTCCGAGTCGCTTCCACTTTCGACTCATAGCGCGACCCCACGTAAAGTCGATTGAAGCTCCCCGCGCACGATAGACGAACGGTATACACGCCAAAATGACAGGAACACGGGGCCCGGTACCCGTACCGCTCGAGACACAGGGTCGCAACCTCACACAAGACGTCCTCGACCTCCTCGATACAAAAGAAACGCTTCAGAGCAATGAGGACTTCCCCGCCATATCGCAGCGCGACATCAAGGCTGCCCTCGACAGGCTCGCCAGCCGCTCGATGGTCGAATACAAGACGAACGACAAGGAGCAGGTCAATCTGACGTCCGAGTCAGAAGGAATTGTCGCAAACGGAAGCCACGAGTTCAAGGTCTGGAAGGCAGTGAAGGAGGCGGGGAAGATCGCTATCAAGGACTTGCCTGTGGGTAGCATTCTGGCACATGGTCTATGAAGCGAGGCTGATATTTCGGGCACAGAACATCGTCGGCAAGGACTCTGCGAGCGTAGGACAGGGCAATGCCTTCAAGAACAAGTGGATCAAGAAGGACGGCACCGACCTCATCCTCGTAGCCACAGAAGAGCCCGAGGATGGCATGCAGAAGCTCCTCAAGGGAATCCAGGACTCGCACGCTGTATCAGACGCCAAGCAGCTCAATGACCTTAAGAAGAAGAAGCTCGTCACCGTCACTAAGGTCATCACATACACAGTCACCAAGGGGCCCAAGTACGCGAAAGAGATGCCCGTGGAGCACACAGATTTGACAGAAGACCTCCTCAAGAGCGGTGCTTGGGAGACAGCCAACTTCAAGCCTTACAACTTCGCCGCGCTGGGCGCAGTGCAGAATGCTGGCGCATTACATCCTCTGATGAAGGTCAGGCAAGAATTCAGGAACATCTTCTTCTCGCAGGGTTTCGTCGAGATGCCCACTCAACAGTAAGGATGCACGCGCGTGCCAGTATGTATGACCAACTGACGCATGTAGCTTCGTCGACTCTGGCTTCTGGAACTTCGACGCTCTCTTCGTACCACAGCAGCACCCTGCCCGTGACATGCAGGACACTTTCTTCGTTTCCGACCCCCCCATGGCCGACAAGCCGCGCGCCGATCCCGCTAGCGAGAGGCAGATGGACCAGATGGAGGCCAGCTCACAGCGTCTGTTCGCGACAGAACAGAGCAAGGCGGAGAAGAAGCCCAGGGACTTTGAGAAGTACTGGAACGACGTCAAGAAGGTGCACGAGGAAGGTGCCTTCGGCTCAATAGGCTGTACGTACAGGTCAAATTTTGATGTTGAAAGATCATGGGTCCATGTAACAATCGCTAATACGCGTTGCAGACCGCTACAAGTTCAAGGACGAGGAGACATTACGCCTGGTCCTCCGCACACACACCACTGCCGTCTCGACATGGGCGCTGCATAGATTGGCAGAGGACCCGCGACCCGCTCGCTACTTTTCTATCGACCGTGTCTTCCGTAACGAGACTGTCGACGCCACACATTTGGCCGAGTTCCATCAGATCGAGGGTGTCATCGCTGATTTCGGCCTCACACTGGGCGGTCTCCAGCGCTTCCTCGGCGACTTCTTCGCCAACATGGGCCTTGAGAACCTGCGCTTCAAGCCAGCCTACAACCCCTACACAGAGGTACGTTCACTCTCTCATACTGATGGACGTCACGCTAACGACCGAAACAGCCCAGTATGGAAATCTTCGGCTACCACAAGGGTCTGAAGAAGTGGATCGAGATCGGTAACTCTGGTATGTTCCGACCCGAGATGCTCGAGCCCATGGGCCTGCCCAAGGATATGCGCGTCTACGGTTTCGGTCTGTCTCTCGAGCGCCCGACTATGATGAAGTACGGTGTGTCGAACATCCGTGAGCTTCTCGGGCACAAGGTCGATCTCAGCTGGATCAAGGAGCAGCCTGCTGTCCGTTTTGACAAGGAGTAGAAGAGGAAGAAGATGAGGATGAGCGATGTAAAAAGATCCAGATGACTGACACGATAGAAATATACCAAGCCAATGCTGATGTTGGATTCACGGCATGTCTGACTTAACGAATTTTGATCTTATAGTCCGACGCCTGATTTTGGTTCGAAAGTTGATATTTTGGCTACAACACATCAGGCCCGGCGTGTGGTTCGACATTGCGAGTGATATCTATCGTCTTTTCCTGCTTTATCTGATCGCCTCCAGCGGGTTCCTCGATGCAATTCAAATCAGCTGGCAACACAACACCGGTTTGCCCAGATCCCTCAGCTTACGCTTGCCAGAATGCATTGGTGACGTAGTTAGCTGCCTTCATCTGGCTCTTGCCTCGCGCTTTCCTCATCCATCGGATACCTTTACCTCTTACTCTCTTATCCTGGACTTACAGGCTGAACTATTGAGTCTGCAGCTTCCACTCTTCTTCATTCCAATACGTCACTGTACTTCCTAACTTTAACGAACGAAGAACATTCCATCACCCTTGCATTCCTTCGCCACCAGCTCCTCTCTTTCCTTGCCAATCTCTGTATTCACTATCCCGAGCATTACAACGACCTCATCCTGAATGTCTGGATGAATGGTGAAGGCAAGATGTTTGGTGCCAACCTTAAACTCAAGACGGCAACCCAATTACGATCGATGTAGGTGATGAGGGTGAGGAACGGAGTATGAACGAGGTAGATATCTGTCTCGGTCAGCTATCAAAGCTAGGTCAGAGCATGGCTCTTGAGTGTGCAGACGATAGCAAGGGTAATCTCACTTTGCTGCAGCAGGTCTTGGACTACGCAAGGAATGTGGAGATAGGTTCCTCGCAGCAGTGATGAGAGCAGCGGGAACAGGGTGCTTTCTGGTGCTGCAATCCCCCGAGGAGGCTCGTGGGTCCTTCTGAGATAGTGGCTATTTCACGGTCTGGCCCGTAAACGGGGAAGCTCGAAACGGGTTATATTGACTTTCGATATAGACTCGGAGGAAACACCAGGTTAGTTTTAGAGTCCAAGAAAGCGAATTAGAAAGGGGAGAATGATGATCGCAGTCCGTTTGGAGTTTTCAATTGCAGAAGCATATCATGTTTTATCATTTCTACAACCATACCTCGGTAACCTCTTATGCTGAATGTTAAATAACCGTTATAAGTCCGTCTATTAAGTAGTTAAGTCACCAAGGGGACCGGTAAAAGCGCAATACCAGAAGGTTATTTTGGAAAGTATGGACTATAGGTTGATTACGGATGTGCATGCAATTACACGAACCCTCTTTCATTGCTTGAACTCGTTTCTGAGTCGTCCGAATGAACAGTACCTTAAGAGAGTAGATTATAGCAGTGTTCTCCCTGAGTTGCGCCGCTCAAACCCGATACTTCCCCGTGCTGTAAGAAACACGTACCTATCCTAGCGACCAGCAGACATGGACAGGTTAAGGCAAAGTACCAGGTCTGTCAGAACGCCCAAGGTCCACAGTCAAATCGGACTGGCACGACTGTATGTGCAATCCCATTCATCGCAACATAGCAGAGCATGGTGCCCGTTTCCACTAGCTGAAGCTCATTATCACGCAGGGTCTCTATCTGCAGAGCCTACAATGCAATACGCAGTGGCTCTTCTAGAGCCCACCTCTCGCTTGATAGCTATACCGTCAGCATATGCCTTCCTGAACGCTCTCCTGTAAGTCTCATTACCTTCGAAGCTTCCCAGACATGTCGTATCAAGTTAGATCGGAGTTCAGCGCGGTAGCAATTGAAGAAGACCCCCAACTCTGGGGAACGATAGGCGCCAGATGTCTGGTCGTCGACCCTGATTTCCATAAAAGGGCCATCGCTATACCGGATCGCAGTGTCGGTGTCGATCTGCAATGTCTTCGTGATGAGATTCGCTTGACAGAGGCAATACGCAGATTGGCATGCGTGCAGAACATCGAGAGCTAAATCAGCGTGGGACATATCATAATCGATCGTAATGTTGTCGCCCTCACGCGCCACGGAGAGCAGTGAGTATGCGCGATCGCGCGGTATGCTGCGCTTCTGCTCGCAGTTCGCATTGAGCAAGTGCATTGACGGGAACCTTGATCTCTTTTTTCCAGAAGATCTTTCTGCATCCGTAGTGCTTCAGCCTGCCGTCGTCGTAGAGGTAGTTGTAAGGTGTTATAAACTCGCCGAGCAGGATGATTGGATCTCGAGCAAAAACGACTTCCTGAGTTACCCACGCTCGGCTCCAGTACCCGTCTCTTGTTAGAGATCATCTGCGCACATACAACGGCGGCATTTTGGTATCGCCTTCGTTCTTAACCAGATCGGTCCAATGTTATCCGTCTGCGGTTGAGTTACCGAGCCAGATGATTGTTGTATGGGCTTTCGATAAGATGTTATCCATCAGCACGACTTGATGGTTCCTTTCCTCAGTGTTGGTTTGACCAATACAAGAGCGTCAATCTATAGCTGCGATCCAGCTCCTAGATTGAGCTCAATCGGTCTGCAATTGTGCAGTGCAGCTACCAGAAAATCGTACAGCTTCTGGCCGACCTTGATTGGCTTCTCCTCTCGAACAAGTCGTAGTGTACCATGACGGTTTGCAAGGCCTGTAAAGCATCTCACCATTACGAAAGACATTGATAATCGGCGCCGATGGTCGTATGGCGTGTACTACAGCGGAGCAAGCCATCCAAGGTTCGATCGGTATGGACAGTGATAAGGCGTGTCAACTGCTTTTCGCGATCTACAGGATGGTACTCGAAGGATTGGCTACGAGACTGCGAATCTCTACGGTCAACAGTCGTGTCCAGACGTTTGTATTCGAAGTCCAAAGTTGCACCGTTTCTCAAGGACCGTTTTGGGTGTGGTGCTCAACAGGAGAGCAGTTGAGAAGCTGAAGAGCACGCATGTGGCTGCACACCTGACTTGCCATACAGGGCGGGGTTCGATCTTGTCAGCCTCAAGAGGCAAAGCTTCCACTATTCTCATGGTTCAACGTAGAGGCAAGCCGGTCCATTACGTGGCAGGAAGGTTGACGAAACTCATGTATCTGGACAATCTCTACCGAAGATATACATATCACTTCTGACTGCTACTTCGGTCATATGGTGTACATATGATCCATGCGATTCGCTGCTTGTCCTTTGCTGCACGGCGATCTTGCTGAAGCGAAGCAATTCAGAATCAACCTTATTAGCCAACCATCAAGGGCGCGAGCATTGTATTTGAAGGATTGTCAGGACTGAAGTCCGACCGCGCTTGACGTTCGGTCCACAGCGGGCTCGCGACAGACTGTCCATAGCCACAACGCTTTGCGCTTTGAGCCCCATGAGCTTTGAGCTGGACCGAGAAGGCGCAACTGCGGTGGAGAAGGGCCGACCCTCAGAAACAGAGATGTCTTAGAGATCGATGCATGCATCCGAGATTCGAAGATCCGGCCTTACTTTTCCAAACTGATGGAATCTGGGGGTGGGGACTGGGGTTTGACGTGCATCTCCCAGAGAGCAGGTGTTGCCGTTCGAGTGACACACCAGTTCATTCCATGCTCTTGCCCCTTGTACGTACATGAAGCCCTCAAGTAAGGAGATGGGATGTCACCAAGCACCTGGCTCGACCGAATAAGCGGCACGGATCTACAAAAAGCAAAAATGTCATCGAACGTGCGATTCGATATTGTCCAAATGGGGCCGCGGATGACTGCCGATGGGATGGCGGGAGGAACCTGTGGTGCCGTGGATTCCTGCCGGGGCGATCGACCACCACGAGGTCGCCCGCAAGGCATGACGCCGGCGACTCGAGATGGTCGCGACTCACGAGCACCGGTTGCTCTGGATCGAAGGTTCACCAAGGGTCCGAGGATTCTCTTCGGTTGAACTGGATCCACGAGCGACGGCGTGCAGATGGGGTGACCAATTCACCATGTTACGAGTCACGAACACTGCGAGAAAAACACCGAGGAGCGTTCAGTCTATGTAAAATTTGCGGTCATCAAGCTGGATCTGGGGGCGAAGCCCGTAGGGGCTCGGCGCTTCTCAGAGCAGCCGGAGAGTAGCCCCGAAGGCTGAGGAGCTAGCGGGCGCGTGGCGTATTTTCCGCAGTGGGGCTCCATATCCGAAGTTGAAGAAAGGGCCATCGCGGGCAAGTACGGCGAGGTCTGCGCGCAGTAACAGCAGATTTCCGGAAACAGCGTCTGCCGACTGGCTTAAAGATCGTACAAAGAGTGACCTTCGCGGGATCGATTCGAGAATTAGTTCCTGGTCCTGCGAACTCACGAACCAGCGACTTCTCGACTCTGCTGGCGCATGAGAAGCTCGAGCAAAATGCGCGTCAAAATTGAAGGGTCTGGAGACGTCCATCTCGGTGGTTGCAGCTGCATTAGGCAGTCTAGCCTTGGGTGCTAATTGGTCAAGCTGCACTGCTAGAAATCTTCTTGTCCCGTCGATGGCGCGCAGAACATGCACGCACGCCATCGCCGTCTTCCGGATACGTGCCGCCTGGTCTTCGGGGAGATGATCCCGCGAGAAGGCTCAACAGAGAGTCAGGAGCTGCAGAGGGCGACAGGTGCAGCTACAAATTGGTCGAGTGGGCATCCGATGATGATGGACTCGAATCATGAGCATACCTACCTATGTTGAGACAGCGGGCCAGAAGTTTTGGTTGAGCGGAGACATGACGCGTAGCTCTAACGTTCGTACGTTTGCAGCCAGGCAGCATTGACCAGTGGTTGATGGAGCATGTCAGGTCATGATTCTTCGCAGCAACGCTTGCTGCACGGCGATGCATGCTGTAGCGAGATTCTGAATGTCACTGAGTTTCTAGATGCGATTCTGTATGGCGGTGACCTTTAAGATGAAGTCGTATTAATGTCTGATCGACTTCAGGGAGAAGAAGCACTGGAGTCTTACGTCCAATCATGCAACAGTCCAGCGCTTTGGATTGTTCCGCGTCGCTTTGGGTGCTGGTCGCCGTTGTCTGTGCAGTGCATGGATGATGAGATGGCATTCCAGATTTTCTTCAATTTGTTCGTACCGTACCGAGGTTGGAGAAGGGGCAAAGCACACTTCTCGGATATCATGTCTCAACAACTAGATGGTGGAGCATCGCAGTCTTCATGCCGTCTTGCTTGCGGCAAGTCTGAATCCGAATCTGGGGCATGGAGCGTGTCTCTGTAGTACCTTTCGCAAGCGGACGCTGTCAGTCGGAGCCTCAAGTCGCCGACCAGTGAAGTGCCGCGGAGCAAACGATCAGGGACCGTCTGAAACTGCTTCAATGCTAGAAGTCCACTTCCTCGCGGCAAGTGGGTGGACGAGCTTCTAGCGAGAGTGCAAGGACATGTTAGATCTCCAGCTAAGGGTGCTAACAGCGGCAGCGGGCGCTGTATGCATGCAAGCAGCCAGTAAATGTCAAACACTATTTTGTGTACTCCGAGTCAGTGGTAACCTTGCGGCAGTTTCCACAAGAGGCGAATTCCCCTTTTACTGGTCATCTGAGATATATACGTGTGTGGAGGTCTCTTGCTACTTCTGGTACCTCTTGCTCTCCTTCACAAAAGCTCATTGATTGAGCAGAGGACAACATGTCGGCTACCGTCGAGGACTTCCAGCTTGCCGCAGTGGCAGCAGGCTTCACAATTGGGTTCGGGTTTCTTACAGTATGGGAGGCTATTCAGCAAACGATGCGGAATCGCAATCCGCTGAGATCCGTCTACATCTACATGTTGTGGGGTGAAATCTTGGTGAACGTATGCATTGGCGTTGTTGGTTGGCTCTTCTTGACAGGCACGTTGGGTCCCAGGTAAGCCACCCCAACACATCCTGACATCTATCGATGCTGACATCAAGATAGTGTGCCCGTCCTGTTCTTCATTCTCACCTTCTGGGTTTTCGAAATTCAGCTGCTTATGCAAATCATCATCAACCGAATCGCACTCATCGCTGAACACCGCAAGACTGTCCGGAATATTAAGTGGGGAACTGTCATTGTCATTTCTGCCATCAACATCGCTGTCTTCTGTATCTGGATTCCTTCGCATACCTCACCTCCGGTCAGTGAGACCTTCGTCAAGATCAACGAGGTCTGGGACAAGATCTCGAAGGTCCTCATCCTTATTGTGGATGCCGGCCTCAACTGGTATTTCTTGCGTATTGTCAAGATCAGACTTGTTGATCAAGTCGGTCTCACGAAGTACAAGCCTCTCGTGAGCTTCAACGCGAAGCTCATGATTGTTTCGATTGCTATGGACGTAAGTCATCAGATCTCTGCGCATCAAGTTGCATACACTAACATGACCAGGGTCTTCTTATCGGTCTTATGTTCCTCAAGAACCAAGTCGTATATATCCAGTTCCACCCGGTCGTTTACATGGTCAAACTCAACATCGAAATGTCCATGGCTTCCCTGATCGTGCGCCTCGCCAAGGGCAAGACCGAGAACGACGCCGATGTCGATGAATTCAACAGCTCCACTGGTCCTTCCAACTCGCGATCAGACCGACGCTCAAAAGCAAAGCCCCACCAGTTTCAGTCCTTCCAGTTGACGTCCGCAAAAGGTCCCGGAAGGAGCAAGGTCCATAGCCGAAACGACAGCGACGAGAGCTTGGGACATATCCACCGCACGACAGAACTGAATGTGGTTGTGGAGCATGTGGATGTAGACAAGAAGAACGGCAGTGAGGGTAGCTCGAGAAGTAGCCACGAGACACCGCATAGCATGTTTGGCGACGAGACGCCGTTGCACAAGAATGGCGAGATACGGATCACCGGAAAGGCGATGTGATTTTCCTTTGTTACTTGTTCGAAGATACCATTGTACACGAAGTACACGTTCAATTCATAATGATAGTCAAAGCTTTGCCCTCCGTTGCTCGTATTGCATCAGCCATTCTAATCGCGACTGACTGTAGGATCCCACGCACAAGGCTCGTAGGCTCCGGTATCCAGAGTTTTCATGTCGTCCGCGGAAAGCTCGAAGTCATAAACGTCGGCATTCTCTTCGATTCTGGACTTGGTCACAGACTTTGGAAGTGGAATGAAACCCTGTGTGCCAAGTTAGTCGATAATCCACTTTCGCATTGGCATACCTAACTTACCATCTGCAGACTCCACCTGATTAGAACTTGACTTGGCGTCTTTCCGTACTTCTTCGCTAACGGAGCCAAGAGAGGATCATCGTTTCTTGTCGCCCTCACAATCGGGCAGTATGCTTCGCACAGCACGCCCCTTTGTTTGCACCAATTCACAATATCTGGTCTGGCGAGCCACGGGTGTAACTCCACTTGGTTGATGCTGACCACACCACCTTTGCCCTGCCCCTGACTGCTTTCTGTCTCTTTGATGTATGTCTCGAGCTCGTCGAGATGGTGCACACCGTAGCTACTCACACCGATGCTCCTGATCTTGCCGGCTTCGACACCTTCGACGAGCGCTTTCCATGCGCCAATACGGTTCTCTTTGCCTCCGTAAGGGGAATGCAGGAGATACAGATCTACGTAGTCGAAACCAGTGATCTTCAGCGTGTTCTCGATGTGGCTCTTCGAGTTCTCGTAGTTCATGTCCTTTGGCGGAATCTTCGTTGTAAAGAACAACTCTTCTCTCGCGATGCCACTGGCCTTCATGCCCTCAGCCGACGGCTGCTCGTTGCGATATGCGACCGCTGAGTCGACGTGACGATACCCATTCTTTAGTGCATGCTCTACGACTTCTGCGCACTCAGCAGCGGGTGTCTGATACACACCGTACCCAAGCGCGGGGATCTCGTAGCCTGATGGCATGCGATACTTGGTGTTGATGGATAGAGTCGACATGTTTGCAGCGGGTAAGGATGACGTCGTACTGAACTTGCGCACTACAGGAGCGTCAGGGACCGGGAGATGGGTTCGTAAGTGAATGAGTCTTGAGAGTGCGGTGTTTCTCAGCGCGAGCATAACGACCTAGGAATTGGGTATCGGAGCGCTACTTGTATCGTACAGGTGCTGTGGTTGGAGTGGTGGACGACAAGGGCTAGCGGAGATAAATGCGGAGATAGCCGGTTTATAGAGATGACCGGCTGGACTCAGCCTATCAGATCTGCAACACCTCAAAGTCGCGTCGAGCGACATCGTCGGAGCCGCATCGTCGTCCGTAATGTCCGACCCCTTGTCAAAGAAATGCATTCATGTCAGATCGCGAGCGTCTACACCAGTTTTGCATCACAAGTTGCGTTTCCAATGCCATGTTTCCCTGCTTCAAATGTGGCCTGAAAGACAGCGTAGACCAAAGGAAGACATCACGCGGTCACAAGCACGGGTACATTGCCAGCTATCTAATCTTGTATATTCAACCTCATATGTGAAGAAGGATACGTTTCGCGAAGTTTCTGCTCCAGAGAGATCATATCCACCACATACGATGCTGCATGCCTAACGCCACAGACCTCCGCCTTCGAGCCACAAATGCCCGCTGTGACACGACGGTATGGCAATATTGCTCTGTCATTGTCAAGCGTACGTAGGCAGCATGGCATATAGAGGCAGCAACGACCGTCACTCTTTGGCGCTCTCCTCTCCTTCGCTACTTTGTAAACTCTTTCGCCGACGCAACTATCAGCATATCACCCACCGTGCTCCCTCGATTGATAGCAATATTCAACTTCTTACTGGGCATGACAAAAGCCCAGTCAGTACTTCATTCCCAAGGTTGGTAACTACCTCTAGCGCACTGGTCGACCGAGAACCATGCCGAGTCCTACAACTATGGATTTGATGTTGGTCCTTGGGAGCCTTCGTGGCCATGTCATGATGCGTTACACGCTGTCCTCCCATGTCCAACAGGTCCGTACGGGTGCCGATTTGGCAACGTATCTGCGATCTACTCAGCCCTGACTCATTGCCCAAGCATCGAGGAGATTAAGCCGTATATTGTACTACACCAGCGGATGGGGCCGCAACTACTACAGGGTTGAGGTAAAGCTAATGCACACGCGCTTAGGCAACAGTGTTACAGACGAGCAGTTGTTCAAAGCGATCACACACGAGAGACTAAAACAATATAGGGTCGAAAGCGATCATGAGTACTGGCGGTGTAAGTTCCAGGCGAAATGGACCGCAAAGCCTTTCTGGGAGAATATTTGTATGCGATAGCGCAGAGGGAAGTGAAATTGGCAGTAAGAACTGCTGCATTCGTTCGCTCTGATACTTACATTCTGACTCAAATACTTCGGCGTTTTCTTTGACTCATCCACTTACTCGCGGATACCATATACAAGAGAAGATGAAGTTGTGAGACATGACCTCTCTGACCTTAGTGGGTGACAAGACTGAATGCGGATTGCACTTCAGACCCCGACCTAGAGTCAAGAAGACACATTTCGAGTACAAAACGCATGTTCGGACCCACCCGGCACGAGCCACATAGCACGCCTGATCTATAGTGCGCATAACAGCTTCTCACGCGGCCCACTCGCCGCCAGGCATCCAAGTTCTATAGCAAAACCATAAGCAAGACAATCCAAGTCTGAAGAGGCCACGCTTGCACATAATGTTCAAATGACTTCCTGCAAATACCATCCGCAAAGGCCCCTGGTCACGGACATCAAGAGTCCTGATACTCCGAACAAGAATCCAAAGTAACGACACAAATCTCCACTGGCGTGATGGGGGACAACTTCTCTCGGCTCGCAACGATCCCCGACAGTACCAACAACTACGGAAGTCCTGTATGGACACCCGAATCTGCATGCCCGTCTTCGATCGCCGCAAGTATTGGTCTTTCAGGCGGGGACTGGTGTGACGTTGAACCAGATTGGCCTTACTGTCGGTTTCCGAACACGACGATAATCCACTCAGCTCTTGTCCACTGCCCGGCCGTAGAAACACTGGATGTCTGGTTCGAAGTCGGCGGGTGCACGGGGCCGGAAGTCGATCGGTGGAATCTGCCTGTTGAGCTTCTGCAAGAGGGCCAGAAGTACGCACCGCTGAAGAGCTTGCGATTGGACGGGTATTCGTTCGGCGGTCTGTGGGCAAGATACGAGGATGAGCCTGTTGATCCAGCAGAAGTCCTGGACGTCAAGTTGTACGACGACGACTGGGATCGTTACGAATCGCTGTGGATCCAGAATCGATACGTCGACGATAAGAATGCAGAGGTCACAGAGAACTGGGCGCGCGACGGCAAGACTAAGACTAACCTGGATTTGTGGATTGAGGCTATGGACTGGAGTCAGCTCGAGGAACTGAGTATCAACACTGCTCGAAGCGAGATGGAGGAAGTTGTCTCCAAGTTACCACAGCGGCTTACATCGTTAGAGACGTTGGATATGAATTCACTGCCATTTATTCAGGGGCTAAGAGAGCATACTCTAAAGAAGTTGAGATGGGTTGGGAAGACAAAGAAAGGGCAGCTTGAGCAGATTCTCGAACTTCAGGGCAAGAGCTTGAAGAGTGTGGAGTACAGATGCGACGAGGCTTCCTGCTCAGACTGGCCACAGCACGTCAACATGTCCGCCATCGCGTCTCTGGCTCCGGGACTACAGCACATCAGCATCAACATGCCACGCGTCAACGGCACCTGGCCTTACCAAGATCTCGGAGCCTTGGCCAGTATGCCGGCACTCACTTCGGCAGATCTGCACTTCCGCTTACTGTCCGACTGCGAGCTGTATGGTCAGTATCTCGGAGGCTGTTTTCGTTGTGGGAACGCGTATCGGGAATGGAAGGAAGAGAACCGGGAGACAGGGCATTGCCGAGGAGAGCAGAGGTACGCGGCGCCTTTCCTGAATGCTACGACTGCGCAGGATATGTTTGCCCATCTGCGCTCCAAGAAGGTCGGTGCCGAGCTTGAAGAGCTCACTTTCAGGACCACAGATTGGACGGGACCGTATGACGGGCCGCTGCGTTCAGAAAGATTGATCGACAGCAAGCGAGTGATGGTGACATGCAAATTCGATGCCGGGGTTGGTATGTGCGAGACGATCAGAAGAAAAGAGTAAACAAGACTGGAGCTGCAGTGACAAAACGTACATAGTTGCGACATCAAGGATTACGACCAAACATGGCACGAGCATCTTTGCTGAACCAAGCCCCAGAACCTGGAACAAGACAGCCTGTGCCAGCAGTGATAGCACTCAGCCAAGCCCATAACGTGCGATAAAGTTACAGCATAGGACAACAGTAAAGCGTCCTTGCAAAACCAGCCAAAGCCTTCTCGATCTGACTCCAAGAGCACGGTTTTCCATGAGGACCTTGGTGTCGCTCCATGCAGGATCTACTAGCTTCTGTTTCATCAAGCCAGTCAGAGGTTGCTAGATTCTGGCGTGGTGTTAGTCGAGAGTAATGCGGTACAATGCTGACCCTGTACAGAGTCTTGCGACAACACAGATAAGTCCATAGATCTGAAGGTGCTTCGAATCGTGGGTCAAGAATGCAAAGATCTTGTTGTGTGTCGCGCAACTACTCTCAGTCTCGGGACCTGCATATGCGCGTATGTCGGAGAAAGACAGCCGTGATCTGGGAGTGTGATGAGGAACTCCGCCTCGGAAGAGTTAGAAATTCGAGAACCTGATTAATATCAAGGTACCAATTCACCTGTTCTACGCGCGTCTGCCTTCACTTCGTCATTGCAACTCCTCAACTCTCCCCACTTTCATCTCATCAGGCACAACATAAGGCGCGTTCTGCCTGGGCAGATACCCAGGACAAATACCATCAGCCTCTGGCCTGAACATCTTCAGCCTCAGCGCCGCAGCCAGGACCTTCGCCTGCATGATCCCAAACTCTCTCTCGAATCTCCCAAAACACCTGATGATGAATTCTTGGGTAGGCCGCTCCGCCGTAGGCATCGAGCCTGCAGTGTACAACGCCCAGAGTGTCGAGTAGCCACCTGAGATACGCACAACAGGGAGACGGTCGGTGATGCCGGAATTAGATACGAGGGAAGAGTCTGCAGGCACCTTTTCGTTGCGAAAGTTTGCGAAGAAAAGTTTGTGAGGCTTCGAGAAGGGGGCTTTGGGCGACCTGGATAGAGGATCGGTGTCGAGGGCTGGGCCAGCGGTCGAATTTGTTGATAAGTGGTCGTCGGACAAGATGCTAGCTGGTGAGGGTAAAGGTGATGGGTAAGCGTCTGGTGGCGGTGCAAACTTGGGTACGTCATGGAGAAACTGGGGCGCGCTTGCCAGTATGTCAGACTGTACTTTCTGCAGCTCTTCAATACTTCTGGCAAGCTGTTGAAGGTGCTGAGCGCCAGTGAAGACTGGAGGCGAAGCCGCGAGGCCGGCGAGAATGGTGTTACGAATGATGTCGTGAATGTAGATCTTTGTATAGCGTACCCAATTCCAAGTCTGCGCTGTAGCATGGCTAGGGTAGATGTGGTACGTCGAACCATACACGTAAGGAGTCGACTCTGTCAGCGGAACCACTTCGTAGCCCCATTCTGGTCCGGCAAACTCAAAGATACTCTCCGCTACAGCATCAAGCTCCAGAGCGCGGTCCAGTATACTCTGCAAGCTCATCGCTGGGCTGTCCATGATATCTGCTCGCAAATTCACGACATCTTGTTGCAGAAAGAAGAAGCGGCTCCTTGGATCTGTGGTGTCATGGTGTCTTTTGATCTCCTCGTTCATCTCCTGCACGTATGGTGGCAATGCAATGCCATCAGCTAAGCAATTCATGGTGAGGGACCCGATGGTGTGCAGATACATGCGGCGACCTGCTGGCGATGCAAACTGGTTCATACCTCGCACTTTAACCAGTGATGCGGCTCCAGCTACATGCTCGCCGTAGGCATGGAGTGTGTATTCATTCGAGGTAGCCTCGAACAGGCCGAGAAGAGTGATGGCCAACAACGTGGTGTCCGATGTAACGTCTTTGGGGTGGACCAAGGCATCGTTTGTCATCTTGATCGCGTCAAGATACCACCGTGTAGCTTTTCCCTTGAGTGCCGTGTCCTGGTAGATGTTTGCTACACCAGCAAGGCCAAGAGCGGTCATCGACGTTGCAACCAGAGGGTGGAAGCCGTTAGTAGCTAAATACTTGCTGTATGCGTCAGAGTGAACCGAAGGCTGGTCTAATCCGATAGCATGGTGCGACATGAAGTAGGCGATGCCTTGGTCGATCAAAGGTGCCAGCAGTAGGATCCCTGGCGACTCTCTCCCAAAACCAGGCCCAGTGTATGCATCCTGAGCTGCGAGAGGTGACGGGATGAGCTCATCTGAAGCCGTCGAGGAAGCTTTGCTGCTGGCATGACGTGCGTCTCTCAATGCAATCGCCTTTGCTTTCGCCTTTTTCGCTTTGACTTCAGTCCTGGCTGTCTCGTCGTGGAAGAAAACATCGACATTCCGGTCGTACCCAGGACATTGTATCCTCACTTTCATACATTTCTGACATCCTCCAGGAGTCTCGTCACACTGTTATTGGGTTAGCCGTGGTTAGTTCTGAATGGGAATAATTGATGTGAGTGAAGCATGGCTGCTTACCTTGACCTTCCGCTCACGGCAGTTCTTGCAGCCTGTCGAAGGTCGGCCGCGATACACCATGGTGGAGAATGTCGCAAACGTGACTCGACAAGGACAAAGTGGGCATGACACTTGACATGGCTGAGATAAGAGAGGCTGTCGAGGGTACAGTGGAGCTGACGTGTGGCTGATGGTTGACGAAGCGGGACGCCTAAAATGGAAACAGCGTTACCCTACTCGGGCCGTGCTTACGAGGTGCATGGCAAGTGCAAGGCACACAACATCCGGTATGCTTAAGTGTTGGAGATCCTATCTGATATAGATATTCAACCATGAGATCCGCGTTGAAAGCCAGCTATTCACTGATCGAAATCAATATGCAGCGAATATCCAGTGCCTCCAAACCCACCGCTGACAGCACCACCATCCGCATCAACGTTGACCGTCGTACTCCCCGCCTCGCTCGGCTCGGGGTCGTTGAACAAGATAACAAACGGTCGCGGTATCCCATACCTCTCCAACTCCTTCCTGGCCCTCTCTTTCCCACGCCTTAGATGCTTCTGACTAACCCTGAACAACGTGCTCACATCCGCCATCTCTTCGCCCTCGTAATCTTTGAGCTCCTCATGCCAGGTCTCGATATCGGCTTTCATCTTGTACAGTGCAATACCTGCGCGCACATAGATCAGGCCCACATCGTCGCCGCCAACAAGATCGGCAAGCAGGTGCTCGAACTCCGTGTCCATGGTGTCGCTCATGATGCGAACGCTGCGCATGCCCCAGAAGGCGGCCTCGCCCCAGTTGCGCTGGGTGAGGAAGACGGAGAGCATGCGTGCGACGAGTCTGAGACGCAGGATGACGCGGACCATCATGCCTGTTTGGCCGGCGTATGTCCCGGTAGTGATCTGTGCGTGGAAGAAAGTGTCGGCAAGCACTCGTCGAGTACGGCCTTCAATGAGGATGTGAATGGCGTGGAAGGCGGCTTTGTACGACTCCCATGCGTCTTCGGCACCCTCTTCGCCTCTCGCAAGGTGCGCATCGCCCTCGTGCAGCAGCTTCGTAGCTGATTCGCAGCTCTGTTGGAGAGTCGGCGGTGGAATCGCCATGGCAGCGCGGAGTTCGCGCTCGACTGTCTTGTTGTAGCCTTCGATGTCCATGCTGTAGAGGCCTTTGACCTGGCTGAACGGTAAGAGAAGCTTCCGCTGCAACGCCAGAGGAATGTCCTTCTCATCGCCTTCGTCGACATCATCCATGTCTGGATCGCGCAGTGTGAATGACGTTGACAATCTGTCGTTCAGCATTGGGTAGCTGAGTGCCGAGTAGTACCATGTCTGGGTGAATAGATGAAGGTCTTGGAGAAGTAAGACGACAGTGTGTTCGGGTACGGCTTGGTGGAAGGGAGCGGTAATCTGGATGAGCGCGTGGTGGTCGTTGTGGCAGTCGGCTTGACGGTCGGTGCATATTATAGGCACAAGCCCTTCGGACGATATGTGATTCACTAGCACTCGTTGAGTCAGTAAAGATCTTGAGCTGGAAACACTCTGCAGCAGAACCATAGACACGATCGACAGCAGCCAACCGTTAGATTGAGCACCCTGCACTCAAAGGTTTCAAGCGCAGTGCATCGCCCGCTTGCAGGACCCCAATTCGTAGGAGCTCTTCAAGGCGCAATGCAGCTCACCTGTCCTGAAGGCCCTGCGTCTGGAAAAGAAAGCACACATACCAGCGCTAGGCCACGGCGTCCCAATCTTGACTGTCCTGACCTCTCTCCTCCACACCTTCTTCGACTCCTTTGCAATCTGCTTGCATGTCCTCTGCAGCCTCAAGTCGAAGTCGTACACGCCACCGTAGAAGCCCTGACTCTCAAGGACCGGCGACTTGCGCAGACGATCCGCAGGTCTGAAGTACAGAGAGTAAAT
The DNA here is from genome assembly GCA_027946495.1 of Didymella sp. IMI 355093. Lineage (NCBI taxonomy): Eukaryota > Fungi > Ascomycota > Dothideomycetes > Pleosporales > Didymellaceae > Didymella > Didymella sp. IMI 355093. The sequence continues at coordinate 64,848 of JAPEUZ010000024.1, forward strand.
CTGCTCGCGCAGTTCGAGTGGGAGGTCGAGGAAGCGGAAAGGCTCAGTCGGCGCGTCGTCCGGTGTTGGCGATTGAGGTGGGAAGGACGTCAAGGTTGGTGGAGACTCGGGGGATTCAGACGCCATGTCGCGGTATGGCCGTTGGCGCAGGTGGGCGAGAATTGGAATTGAGTGGAACTGGAACATGTGCAGCTGTAGTGCTGTATCGCGCAAAAGGTGCGGGCCTTGTGACGACTCGTGAGACCGTAGTTCGAGAGATCACCGGACGAACAGCGAGCGAACCATGCGGGGCCGGAGTTAGGAGATAAAATTAAGCCGAGGTGTCGCACTGTCGTCGTGCAAGACGTTCCAAAACAATGGCAGGAGAAGGTTGCTTCGGTCAGGCCCTCATGAGGAATCGTAGCTCAACTTCTGGGGTAAGAGATCAAACAGTCAGCTGCGCCGCGGGGCTGGCCGGCGCGGCAGTGTGGGCTGATGGCGGGGTCTGGTTTCGAAGACATGGAGGATGGCAAAGAGAATATACTTTAGAAGAGCGATCTGGGCGAATTCAAGAAATATGCGAGTTCGGAAGAGGCTTAGTGGTATGATGTTAGGACGTTGGGAAAAGTTGCACACGAGGCGTGGAAGGTGCGTCTTTGGTGGTATCACATTGCTTGATGCTATTTTGACATATTGTACAGTTCTTTACACGCGCCTTTCGTATAGCGTCCAACATATGCCCTGCCATGCGCCATGCGCCATGACTATAATCAAACAGTTGAGATGGAAGTGCAAATCTCCCCTTCATCCTCTTGAGTACTTGCCCACCTTTACTTTGTCTGCGAAGGCGGCACACCAGCATGCGCAGTCGCAGCCTCAGGTGCTGATGCCGCCGAAGGGACAGCGGCGCTTTGAGGAGCGGCACCAAGCCAGCTAAAAGCACCAGCCTTCATGTCCTTCATGGCAGCCTCCTGCATCTTCTTCTCCTCGTCAGCCATCTCCTTCAGCCACTGGTCGCCGTTCTCGCGGATCTGTTTGTCGAGGTGCTGGTAGTTCTGGATGTTGAATTCGCGGTACATGTCGATCATCATCTTGCCCTCGTTCATGCCCTGGCTGATGTTCTGGTCACCCAACTGCATGCCAGGCTGCTTGGCGGCATCGAGGCCGAGCGACTTGGTGAACATGCCGCCGAGGCTGCCCTTGCTCTTCTGCTTGGTCGCGGCGAGGTCGCGCTGGAAGGCTTCGCGCAGCTTGGCCTCGCGGCGGGCGTACTCGGTGGGGATGTCCTTGCCCTTCATCGACTCGAGGACTTTGCGGACGTCGACGGGCTGGCCGGTCGCGGCCATCATGGCTAGGTACTCGAGGAAGGGGATCATGGCCACGAGGCCCTTGTCGCCGGGCTCGCCCTTCCACTTGGGCAGGACGATGGCGTTCTCGGGCTGCAGCTTGACGTGCGAGGGGTCGGTGTCGATGACGATGACCTTGGAGGGGTCGCGGTTGAGGTAGGAGAGATCCTGGGACTGTCAGTACACAAGCTTTCAAGGCAGATTCAGTGCACGTACCTTGACGTACTCGCCGTTCTCGAAGCGCGTGGCTTCACGGAACAGCGGCCACATGACGAGGCGGAAGGGGTCGAGCTTGCGGATGATGGGGTCGGCGTCCATGGACTTGACCGAGGTGAAGATGACGAGCTCGTACTGCGAGCTGAGGTAGCGCAGGAAGTAGTCGAGGCCGGGGCGCTTCGCCAGACGGTAGCCGTGCTTGGTGCTCCATTCCGAGTGCAGCAGCAGGTCCTCGAGCGACAGCACCAGGGTGAGCTCAGGTGCGCCGCCGGGGATCTTGTCCTTGTCGGGCAGCAGCTGCTGGAAGGTGGGCTCGGTGTAGTAGGCCTTTTGTCCGTTGATGCGGGCGGCGGCACGGGCGTACATGAGGCCGGGCGTCCAGTCGTTGGCAATGTCGGCGTGAGCCTTTACCTCCTCGTCGTCCTCCCACGGGCGTCCCATGTAGGCGGCGCCGACGGTGCCGAACAGCAGCGTGGCAAGGTAGCCCCAGTTGGCGACGCGGTTCCGCCGCCTATCGGTGCTGGTCTCGTAGGCGCTCTTGGGCAGCTCGCGGCCGCCAGCACCACCGTACGAGGGGTGCTCAGGCTCCTCGGGGGCGGCATTGGGGTCGTTGGGGTCGCGCTTGGCCTTGCCCTCAGCCTCCTGCTCGGCGGCGAAGGTCGAGGGAATGCCGAAGCGCAGGTCGGGCAGCGGCTTCTGGGCCTCTGGTTGCGCCTCGGTGTGCTCAGTCTGGTGGGCGTCTGTGTTCTCGGCGGGCGTCTTGGGGCCCGACAGCTCCTCCTCGGTGCCCTGGGCCTGCTCGGACGCCTTGTTCACTGTCGCATTGGCGCTCGCGGGCCGCGGCCGTGTGTTGGATGTGGGCGTTGTGTTGTCGGACGGGGCGCTGCGTGTCTCTGTAAACTCGGGCTGCTGTGCTGGGTTGACGGGGTTCGGGCGCGTCTTGTCCTGCTCGTCGACCATCTGCGGGCTCTTCGGCTTGCCGACTTTGGCGTACGAGCGCGGGCTCTGGCCGAATGCGCGCGTCCATTGCTGTGTGCATGCGATGGGAGCTGTGCGTGGAGCTGCCACTGCAGGCCGGATGCGCAGCGCGCGGGTCGCTGCTCGTGGGAGCATGGCGGGCTGTGTGTGGGTGGGAGACTGCTGTAGACTACTAAGAGGATAGCAGCCTATCTACAATGCAATGAAGAGAGAGACTGGATGCGATGGGTGCCCGGCGAGCTGCGTGGTCATGGGCTGCGGCGCTGTTCCGAAAATTATGACGGGATGGGATGGCACGACCGCCGTCACTGCCAGCGCCAAGAGTGACGGCATGTTCAAGCTCGCAGATTACCCTAGTAATGAAAGGTGGCATCCACCAAACATGTCTCCACTCGCTCTCCCGCGTGGATAGCGTCCATGTCGCTGCACAGAGAAGGAGAAGACCTCGGGCATGCGACTGACTGCCCAGAGTATGCCGAGCGCAGCCTTTGGGTCACTGCCCGTCTGCCTGCTGCTATGGACGCTCTTGCTGGTAGCATGCGTGCGTGGCATGACAGATGAGACGATAGCGGACCTGAGGTAGAGCCATTCACACCTGCTACCTTTTTTTTGGTAGACTAACAGATACCCAGACAGGAAACCCGCGACATCTTCTACCATGGCTTCGACAGCTACATGGCCCATGCCTTCCCCGAGGACGAGCTGCGCCCGCTGACCTGCGCGCCCCTCACACGCGACCGCCAGAACCCGGCCCACATCGAGGTCAACGACGTGCTGGGCAACTACTCCCTGACGCTCGTCGACAGCCTGTCCACGCTCGCCATCTTGGCCTCGACGCCGCCGCCGCACAAGCACGGCCGCAACAAGCACTGGCGCAACAAGGCCCTCGACGACTTCCACGACGGCATCAAGGCCCTCGTCGAGCACTATGGCGACGGCACCAAAGGTCCGAGCGGAGAAGGGAAGAGGGCACGGGGCTTCGATCTCGACAGCAAGGTCCAGGTCTTCGAGACGACCATCCGCGGCGTCGGCGGCCTGCTGAGCGCCCACCAGTTCGCCGTGGGAGACCTGCCCATCCGCGGCTACGACCCAATAGAGGAGGAGCGCGAGGGGAGACGGGGCATCTTCTGGCGCAACGGCCTCGTGTACGACGGACAGCTGCTGCGACTGGCCACCGACCTCGCAAACCGCCTCCTGCCCGCCTTCCACACGCCCACCGGCCTGCCCTACCCGCGCGTGAACCTGCGACATGGCGTGCCCTTCTACGCCAACTCGCCCCTCAACATGGACCCCGAGCACGGCCAGTGCAGCAAGGACCCGAACAACAAGGGCACTGAGATCACCGAGACGTGCAGCGCGGGGGCTGGCAGTCTGGTGCTAGAGTTCTCCACCCTCAGCAGGCTGACGGGAGACCCCAAGTACGAGAAGGTCGCAAAGGATGCATTCTGGGCTGTCTGGCACCGCCGCAGCAGCATCGGTCTCCTCGGCGCAGGCATCGACGCCGAGACGGGGCAGTGGGTGTCGCCCTACACTGGCATTGGGGCGGGCATTGACAGCTTCTTCGAGTATGCGCTGAAGTCGCACATCTTACTGTCTGGTCTGCCGCACGATCCTGCAAACGCCAGCGTTGACTCGCCGGATGCATTCCTCGCTGCTTGGGAAGAGGCACACGACGGCATCAAGCGCCAGATCTACCGTGGCGCACAGCACCAGCACCCTCACTACGCACAAGTCGACTTGTACACCGGAGCTCTGCGAGCCTTCTGGATCGACAGCTTGAGCGCCTTCTACCAAGGGCTTCTCGCCATGGCTGGCTACATCGATGAGGCCGTCGAGACACACCTTCTGTACACCGCGCTCTGGACAAGATACTCTGCCATGCCTGAAAGATGGTCGACTGCAACTGGCAACATCGAGCACGGCTTGCGCTGGTGGGGCGGCAGACCAGAGTTCATCGAGTCGACGTGGTACCTCTACCACACCACCAAGGATCCCTGGTACCTCCACGTCGGCGAGATGACCCTTCGCGACATCAAGCGCCGCTGTTGGACTAAGTGCGGGTGGGCCGGCCTGCAAGACATCCGCACTGGCGAGCTGAGCGACAGGATGGAGAGCTTCTTCTTGGGAGAGACTGCCAAGTATCTCTTCCTGCTCTTCGACCCGTCACACCCATTGAATACATGGGATGCGCCGTACGTCTTCACCACAGAAGGCCATCCTTTGGTCATACCAAAGCGGCTTCGCCAGGCGAAAGCCCAGCGACAACGCGGCCCTTTGCCAGAGTGGCAGCCCGTTCCCGCAACCTGCCCACTGCCGCCTGCGATCCTGCCATTCAGCATCTCTGCAACTGCTGCACGGCCAGATGTCTACCATGCAGCCAGTCTTGCTCGTCTGCACCTCATGCCAACCATCGAGACGCTCGAGTCGCCGCTCATTGAGTTCAACTCTGCCCATCCTAGCATATCCATGGCTGATGTTCGGTCGCCATCAAACTACACATACTACCCATGGACCTTGCCGCTGGAATACATCCCTCATAATGCAACGAGCTCGCCGCTGGCTATGCGCACAACCTTCGATCTCTCATTTCCCAACATGCCCAACAGCCTACAAATGGGCACAATGCAGCGCATGCAGGACGGCATCTTGGTCAACTCTATGAGCGGTCTGCGACTGGGCATGGTGCGCGAGAACGATCAATTAATCGACATGGACGGACACTTCCGTATCTACGCCATTTCCAACGTCGCTCTCGGCCGCGATGAAAAGGTTTTCATGTCGCGCTCTACCATCGAGAGCTTCAACCCGCTCGACCCGTACTTTACACGTACCCGCGACACCCATATGCTTGATTTGGTCATTGACGTCCCGCCGACTCCATCCGCGCCATCCTCAGACACGCTGTCTTACCTGCTCGATGCCGCACTCGATGAGATAGGTAACCTCACAGGTCTTGATATCGTCGATGCTCTTGATGACATCGAAGCACATCCTGAGGCGCTGGAAGATGAGCCTTCGTACCTCTCGAATTTCCTCTCCGGTTTGCAAAACCTCCTCACAGCACCCTTACCTACCAGTAGGCTCAATGTGCCAAAAGAGAAGACCACGACACGCCATGCTGTTGCCGGTACATTGCCCATCGGCGTGGGTGCCGCGCCATTGCCCGACACCAATGACCCAGATCTAGCCTACAGCGCCTCCAACCCACTTGTATGGAACAAGATATATGTCCACGACGGTGATCTCTGCGACGATCGTCTCCCTCTGGAGGTCGTGAAGTCACATCAAATCCTCGTTGTCCTGCGCGGCGGCTGTTCCTTCTCGCACAAACTGCGCAACATCCCTGTGTATCCGCCGGATACAAACTCCCTGCAACTCGTCATCGTAGTCAGCAGCCCCGAGCAGCATCTCCCGCCCACGACGAGCTCCAGCAAGCGCCAAGTCAGGGACGAGCTGAGCCCGCTAGTCCAGCCGCTGCTGGACGAGGAGCAGCTCACGCCCGGCGGTCTGCAGAGACCTCACCCCATACCGCTTATCATGGTAGATGGGGGGGCAGGATACGATTGAGAAGTTGAGGCGAGCTAGTGGAGTGGGCGTGCGGAGACGGTATTACTTCAAAAGCCAGGGTGTCCGGATTGGGAATCTGATCGTGCTGTGATGAACTCGGGATGTAGCTAGGCTGCACGGATTCTTGCTCCGGGTCTTGTCACGCATCCGCTACCACAGCAGCAGCAATACACTTATCTCTACGCATCTCCGTGCTGCAAACGTCAAGTGCCGTACAACTATTGACACTGGACGTGGACGCCTGAACCATGTCTTCTCACCACCTTGAACAAGATAGACGTCCGCGCCGCTCTTCGAGCTTCGAGGTCGTGTATGTCCTGTCATCCCTAGATCCCGCTAGCTTCTCCAGCTTCCTTCTTTGTTTCAACAAAGCACACACGTTAGCGCTTCAGATGTCAACCCGGCGTCTGGGGTCACTCGGGACGTCGTGCCTTGTCCTGTGCCAGCGTTGGTAGCTGCGTGCTTGAATCGTACACTCGGCGCGGCTTGGTGGGGGCTGTTCTTGTACAAGCGCAGTGTAGGTAGTCACTGTAGTGCAGTGTAGATAGTGTAGTCACTGTAGTGTAGTGTAGGTAGTGTAAGCGGACTACCTACTGTATACCTGAAACGGACCTTACTCTTCTTTCCGCTTTCATCCACTCGCTTAGATGTGTCGAGTCCTGGAATTGTTGACAGCGCTTGTATCGATCGGCACTATTCATTCATCCACACCTCTTCCTCTACCTCTACCTCTACTGCTCCTCTCGCCTCCGGCACGACCCGCACGACCGAAGCACTGCATGCGTAATCCCCCCGTCATAGCCTGCGAGATGGCGGGAGTGTGCTGATCATAGTGTTGATCTGCTTGCGTCACGGGCGGGAGATCGACACTGACTATTGTGGTAGGTTTTGGTGGCTCTGTACTATAGTAGTGTGTAGATGGCGCTAGCTTCCCGACGCGCGTGATGACGCTGTAGAGTAAAGCAACATGGAGGGTGGATGTGGTGGAAGATAGGGTCAGGTAGATTAAACACTATGAGGTGGTATACGACGGTAGATGAAGGTGGTGAAGTAGCACAGCGCATAGCATTGATGCCTAAGACAAGTGAAGATGCGCTTGAACGCGCGAAAAGACCCGCTAAGAACGTGAATGAGCAAAAAACAAGACCTTGTGAAGAACCACCTAGAACGCCCCGCCCTCGAGCATGATCCCCAGCGCGCTCTTGCACCCGCTCCTCACCATCCTCTTCGCCTCGTCTTCACCCATCCGACTCGTCTGCTCACTCGCATTCCACCTGACGCCGACAATCTTCCCCGCCCCCTCGCCCTTCAGATCCATCACCACGAACAACTCAGCGACCTTCAACCCTGTCCAGGCCGCGTGGAAGTGCACCTTCAGCTTGCCGTTGACATCGGGCCCCTCGGAGAACACAAACCACTCGTCCCACGTGGTCTCGGGGATGCAGCCGGTGTACAGAGCGTGCACGTGCGCGGGCGGCAGGAAGAGGTCCCAGGGTCCTATCCGTGTGCTGTGGGGAAAGGGCGATGTGGCGTGTGCGTTGCGTTGTACGCGCGAGTGTGTCGAGGATGTTGTGTCGGTGCTTGGTCGACCGGAGTGGGTTGAGGTTTGACTTGAGTGTTGCGAGTGAGCTGGAGATGCGGGTTGTGGTCGTGAGAATTGGTGGGAGATTGGGAGGTCGGGGAACGAGCCGGAGTCGACGCGGATGCGTGTGATGAACGTTTTGGGCTTTTGGGCGGGCGCGTTGCTGAAAGGTGGTAGTGTTGGTGGTGTCTCGGCTACGCGTTCGAGCTGTCGTTCAGGCAAGCGGCGGAGCAGTTTTCGTGGTGAACGAGGTGATTGTGGTGTGTTCCATTGGTTTGTCTCCGGGATAATGGGACTCGATATTTCGAGAGGCCTCTCTTTTCTGGTAAAGCGTCGGAAAATGGATGCCTTTCTGACAAGTGGGGGCGGCTGTGTGGTTTCGATAGCCAGCATGATGTCGAATGTATTGATCAAGCTTGCAATGCAGGAACAATACTTTTGTCCAGGTATAAGCGAAGGTCGTAGCGAACTGTCAGCCCTAGAGAAGTCTAAGAAGCAAAGAAGATCAAGCTGAACAGTCGATGGGGTAAGACCGTATATCAGCGCATCAGCATCAACCTCGATTCAGCCCGCCCCACCATGGTCGTCGTAGACCGCTGACCTTACCCTATTTTAGGTTCTTGCATCCTTGTCTTGACCTGCCAAGTCATGCATGCTCAGCCGTATCCCAGAGTCAGGAACCCCTCCAGAAGACGGTAACGGCACAGAACAAGCACCAAAGCCGCGCTTGCTGAGAGCGTTCAGTAACGATTGACCCGGGTATGATGAAATGCTGCCTACAGATTGCACTAGCGTGACGGGGTGCGCTGCATCCGGCAAACGTCACCATCTTTGGACACACGGCGGCCACGCCACGACGGCAGCCAGCACGGACTCGCTCCTCGCTCAGGTCCTCAGCGTGTCGCACGGTCCAGAACTGCGGTTTTGGGAGCAAATCTGGTACTCCGGCTCGTATGGACTGTCGGTGTGAACTGTATACAAACAAAGGCGCCTGCTGCATCGCGACATTGGGCCTTGCCAGTCCATGTGCCGTGTTTTCAGCTCCACTTTCTCGAAGCCCTCCTGGCTATCGCTCAGCTGTAGATCCAGGCTCGAGAAACCGACACCGGCCCCGCGCAGCCGAGAACCCCAGAAAGCTTCGCTCAGCAGTGCGAGCCTGATGGTGTCGAGCACCGGCCAACAAAAAGTTTACTGACCGCTTGTATTCCCGACCAGTCGATTTGGATTGGTCGAGCTAAACAAAATGCGAAAAAGCCACGCTTCTCATGTCTGAGCACGAGCAGCCACAAGAGTCGGGGTGGGCGATCGCGCAGTATCACGATCCTAGAGCGTCAGTAGCGTAGATTTAGAGTTTGCAAGTACCGTGGTTTGGGGTGTCGGTGTCGGTGACTTCATGAACTGCCGATCGTTCCCAACGACGGTCATAGACATGGCAGTACAGCGTTGCGCGAATAAATCAATCACGGCACAGCATTCGTGTCCTGCATAAGCTCTACCTACGGATGCGTCTGACAAGCCGACATTTTGCTGTCTGGCAGACACTTTGAGATGGAGACATGGTTCGGCGTGAAGCTGCGATCAAGGTCGACAGACCTCAAAAAGATATAGTACGTGGTAGTTACATCTACTGGACTGACTGCCGAGGACAAACTATGTTTTGTTGCGAAAGTCGCTTTACTCCTGGTACGTGATGGTCTTTGTCCTCAGGAACTCATCGATGCCCCAATGCGCGTTGAAGCGGCCGAATCCACTTGCCTTGGCACCGCCGTGCGGCAGCGTCCACTCGTCGTGGACAGTCATCGAGTTGATGTGTACAGCACTTTTCTTGGTCAGCTTATCATCACTTCATACAATGGGATGCTGTCTTACCCAGTCTCCATTTGCTTTGCGATGCGGAGACCACGCCCGAGGTTTTCAGTGAAGACCGCTCCGGTGAGGCCGTACTCCGTGTCGTTGGCAATCTCAACTGCCTCCTCTTCGGTTTCGAATTCGATGAGGGACACGGATGGCCCGAATGACTCAGTATAGAACATATCCATATCCTTGGTCACGCCATCGACGATGACGGGACGCATCCTGGTGCCGGAAGGCTCGTTGGTGTCAGGGTGTAACTCGTCCCTTTCGTGGTCGCCATGCACAACCTTGGCGCCCTTGCTTACGGCATCTGAAATCAGCTTCTTGTTCTTGTCAATCGCAGCAGACATGATTGTCACAGGTGCTGGCTTGCCACCACCGAAGATGCCTTCTACGGCACCCTTGAAGGCCTCAAGGAACTCCGGCTTGATGCTCTTGTGCACAAGCACTCGCTCAGAGCTCATGCAGATTTGACCAGAGTGCAGGAATGCACCAAGGGCACACTGTGTTGCCGCCTTCTGCAGATCTGCGTCCGCACATACAATTGCACTGGCCTTACCACCAAGCTCCATGAGAACAGACTTCAAGTTCTTGCCCGCTTGAGAGGAGATAATGCGGCCGACAGCTGTAGATCCTGTAAAGTTGATCTTCTTGATGGCAGGTTCCTCAATCAGAGCCGAGGTGACCTTGGCGGCGTCTTCGGGGCGGTGAAAGAGCACATTGACAACGCCTGCAGGAAGACCAGCTTCAGTCAGAATGTTACCCAGAGCCCACCAAGTGCGAGGGCAGAACTCTGATCTGTTACAAATAGCGTCAGTTTGGCCGTCGCTGGTTGCCAGTATCACTCACCCTTTGAAGACAACAGTGTTACCTGCTGCCAGTGGAAACAAAATTGAGCGCATACCCAGGATGTATGGAGCGTTCCTAAAGAGTCAGTCAGCACCAAAGGTCGCTCACCAGAAGAGTATTACTCACCAGGGTGCAATTGCAAGAACAACACCCAACGGCTCCTTGACGATCAAAGCTGCTGTTCCCTCTGCTTCACAAGTGGGGATGTGACCCATGATTGCGCTCAGTCTCCCTGCGACATCTCGCAACATGTCGGCGCACTTAGGGACATTGAAGCCACTGCTGAAAGCATCAGCAGCACCTGTCTCAATCTTCATATAGTCGGCCAATTCGTCTTTTCGAGATTCGACAATGTCGGCAGCCTTCATGAAGATGTCGCGCTTCGCAGCAGGCTTCATTCTGGCCCACGCTGGGAAGGCTGCATGTGCTGCAGCGGTGGCATTCTTGGCATCCTCCAGTGATGCTGTTGACGATTGCCATATCTTCTCATGCGATACAGGAGAGGTGACCGGGAATGTTGTCTTGGTCGTTACCTCCTTGCCGTTGATGAGGAGGGGCACAGTGTATGAAGTATCTGTCGTCATTGTGCACAAGGATCGTTTTCTGTACTCGTTGCAGAAGGGTTGACGAGAGACGTGGGACAGGTTCAGGTAGAATTGCAAGGCTGCGCAAGCTTGTCGATATAGTTCTGCCGCATCGTGAGAACGGGAGTTGTGCCCATTCGGCAGATTGGGACGGGCTGTGGCGAAGTGGAGCAGGTGTATGCGGATAAACACATAAACCCCGAGGCTGACAAAGAAGGTGGGGCATTATTTCCTCGGATGTGGAGAAGACATCAAGAATTAATCTCGAAGGACGAAGATGATCTCTACCTTTGGGTAACACATGCAAGTCTTCTGAGGCTGCTGAATACTGTCAATTATCTCTCCTGGGTGGCATTTCCCATAGCTTCTTAGCAGGCTTCACGCACAGGAACAGCTTGAAGCGGTCAATTTCTCCCCGTACTTGTTCTTCCCGTGCTTACTCTTCAATTGACTGTACGACTCTCATGATACATTACTTCGTCTTAGAGATAGTATATTAGTGTTGTGACTACTGCTACAGATAATTAAAGGGTGTAGATGCTCGCAACAAGGTGTAGAAAGAGCAGGACGGAGTCTAAGGGCACAAGATGTGAACAGATCAGAGTAGAGCAGGTCAAATAGAAATAGTTAGAGGCTACAGACGTTTCCAATCAGTCAGTTAAATATTCCAGCTACACTGTTTTTGTTGTGCGTGTGCCACAAGAGATTCTTATGGCACTGACCACGTGACTAGACTCCAATCTGTTTTATCATAACCGTTCTCAAGCCACACCGTCGCAATAAAATAGACCGAAGCAGTAGATACTGCGTTCAGGGGTGTATTGCTTATGCGAACGAGGCACTCGTTAACAGCAGCGTCATGGATGCCAACATTGCATCTGCCACAAGTCCCACACGGAGCTTCTTCCGGATCAGTTCGCGTGCTCGCTCCTCAATCCTCACTGCATCTTCCAGTAAGCTTTCTTTCGTCCAGCACTCTTTGTAGCTGTGATGTTGTTCATTAAACTCGTCGACAAGCTAGGCTGCGACGTAGTACAGGCGGCAACACGAAGGAATGTGCGGCGGGGCCAGCGCGGCTCGCAGGATCGTGGGCGTCACCGCCTCGCCTTCACCAACAACCGGCTTCTCCACCACCGTACTCAAAGACTAACCACTCACTACAGTCCCTGCATATAATGGAGGGCAATTTTGATCCAGCTTCCGATGGTCAGAGTGCCTCGTCTTCCTCGAGGCGCCTTCCCGTCAATCCTCGCCGCCATAAAGTTGCCCCGGACCAGCGCAAAAGAGTGGTCAGAGCGTAAGTCGGACACAGCCAAGCTCCACATCAACGACCGCGAAACAATTAGCAGAGCATGCTTCGTGCGGTGGTGAGGTGGAGCATCTGCTGACTGTCTTTGGCAGATGCAACGCGTGTAACAACCGGCGCGTTAAATGCTCGGGCGAACAGCCCTGCCAAAGATGCACCAGGACAGGCCGTGAATGCGAATATTCGGCATCTGAGACAGACCGGACTTCGATGAAAGATGAACTGGAGCGGTTACGGATTCGCTGTTCGGTTATGGAGGAAGGCCTCAGGACGATTGCGCCTAAGCAAGCTCCAGACCTGCTCCGTCAATTAGATCGTGGCGAAGCGCCAAGCTGGAGTTTAGCAGCTCCATCTCTACCAACCATCCTGGGCGTCAGTCAGCTTGATGAAGGTGGAGGACGTCTGCTATACGACCCCGACGGGTCGATTAGGTATCTTGGCGAATCTTCAGGTAAGTTCGTTCTATCTGTGCGGTCCTGTCCTGCAGGACCACGGTGCAAAGATGGCGCGCATCCAGATTCACAACTGATTTCGTCGTTAGGCGCGACCTTTCTTGACCAGCTAAAGCAGTTCATGCGTACCTTGATGGAGTCTTTGACGTTTGCCCCAGGCTCTGAAGACGGTTCCACATTTTTGGGATCAGTCGGGTACTATCAGACATATGACTCCCGTCCTTTGACCAACCCCGTTGTCGATCCCACCTGGTTACCTGAGCAGCCTGAGATGATACATATGCTACATGAGCTCCGTCAATACATACAAGACGGAAACGGCACGTTCAATTCGGGCGGCATACACTGGTGGGGCGACCTCAGTACGGTGCCAGCACGTGCTGGCCCATCATCGATCATGGGCTTGACCACTGATGACCAAAGTCGACACCTGGCGTTTTATCATGTCTGTTTCGCGCTTTCAGTCTCGATCGGACATACTTCTCTGCAGTTGCCGGAACACCAGTATGGAGACGCGTACTTCAAGCGTGCTCGAATGCTGTTGGGGAATCCTCTGGACACAGTCCGGTTCACCCTGAGCGACGTACCTGCCCTGTCTTTGATGGGATTCTATCTCATTGAAGTCAATCGAAGAGACGCGGCGTACATGTATGTAGGCTTAGCGGTTCATATAGCGATCATACACGGTTCCTTTAGGCACGCCGCAGACGAAGCCAGCAAACGAACCTTTTGGACGCTGTACATCATGGACAGATGGATCAGCATGTTGATGGGTAGACCTCCAATTATACCGGACGAAGCGATCCGACTTCCGCTTCCAGCTGATGACTCGTAAGTGAACCCTGTAACGACATAGTGAACACGTACTTAGCTTGGCAGATCTATGCCTCCATGCATAGGCATGTGTGCAAACATCGAACTTGCAAGGATCTCAGGTTTCATAGTGCGCGAGACTTACGGTATCGCTCCTCAATATCCTCGAGCGGCAGGCTCCGAGGCCAACATTGACGCAGCATTGAAAATGCTTTACGAGTGGCGTTCACGGCTCCCTGGAAAGCTCCAGAATCCTCTTGATCAGACACCCCTTGACCCTGCTTGTTGCACGCTGCATATGAGCTACAACCAACTCATCATACTGACTACCCGTCCTCTGTTCTTCGCTGCTGTCAGGAAAGCGGTAGCAAAACAAGTGTTCAGCGAGTTGAGCTCCTCGGAGAGAGCTTCACATGAAACACATACCCGCACTTGCACCGAGGCAGCCCAACGCAATCTGGATCTCGCTCGGCTCTTGCGATCTACGAACAGAAACTGGCAACAGCCTGACCTACACTTCTTGTTCAATGCTGCTGTCATACTTCTGCTCAATCGCATTAGCTCCGCTTGTGAAGACATGTCTGACTCAGACTGCGCAATCAAAAACCCCCACACCGCGGACATCGGCTTCGCTATCCATATCTTCGAGCAAGAAGCCAAGACTGGGACAAACTACCCACGGGATTGCTGCAGGGTACTGCAGGATCTGAAAGTTCTGACCGACCGATTCGTGCTTACGCGGTGTGAGGCAGACTCGCAGCAGCTGTCCGTTGTTCAGGGTTTCGATTCGTCGATCTCGCATTCAGCTGCACCTTGCCTACAGAGGTCCATGCATGTATCAAGCGATGACTCCCCGTACTACCAGGAGATGATGGCTTGGTCACAACCTGAGGGACTACAGCTGCAAGACACCTTACACATCTGAGCCCAGCAATGAAGCCATCGCAATTGGTTCCTGAGGGGTGCCCGGGCCTATGGCCAGCTCCGTGGCGCAGAGGAAAAAAATACAAACATCCGGTCACCAGTGGCTGAAGCCTGTCGCAGCCTAGCCATTCAAACTGTATCCGAACCTTTAGCACAAGGGTCGGCTAAAAATTCGAGCGGCGATCGGAAGCGCAGCGCATTATCGTGGACCGCCATTCCCGACACTTCTCCTGTTGAGAACGTTTATTTGACGCCATTGCAGCGTCAGAAGTTCGACGTTCGTGTTCGGTCCTCGGCCGCATGTTGCCCAGGATTCGTGCGATCTAGGGTCCACAATTGGCTTGATTGGCAACCCTAGAATCGATGGCTTGTCCAACTTTCGATTGGTCAACCACCACAAAGCACTCTTTTCAAGTGGAGCGGTGTAAGTCTCCCTCGCCGAGGAGAGGAACGGGTATACTAAAGCAGGTTTACTAGCTTGGGGGTTCTGGTGGGTTGAGCTTCAGCTGCTGCAGAAATGGCGAAATGGCTGAAAGATGCAAATGGAGCCTGGCTTCTGGCGAATGCGGTATGGCCAGAGTGTCATCGGCTGTTCACAGCAGTATATGATTGTTAGACAAACTTGGGAAACTCTAGCCATGTTGCCAATAGACTTTTGACATGGACGATATCCGCCGCCAACCCATCAGACCCTTCAACAGCACTAAGCTCGGATCCGAACAAATCCGTGTTGAGGAAGAAGAATATTCTGCGAACAACTTGGATTGCGGGGTGAGATCACGGCGAGTGAATAGAAAAATTGACATAGCTTTACTGCCTTTCCTGTCAACCCTCTATTTATTCAATGGGTTGGACCGCTCCAACGTAGGAAATGCTGAGACACAAGGTGAGCTCACTTCCACTCAGAATGGTATGTACAACCTGACATCTTTTAGGCTACAGCACTGAGATTGGAGCAACGCCAGACGACCTCAACCTGGCTATATCGCTCTTCTTCATCACCTTCGTAGTCTTACAACCACCCTCAGCTGCTATAGGAAGATGGCTTGGAGTGAAACATTGGGTTACCGTTATGATGGTAGGTTTGTCCATTAAGCTTAGGTAGGCTTGCTCTGACCGGGTGTGGCGCAGCTCGGATGGGGAACATTCACTCTAGCGCACGCGTTTATCCACGGTCGAAAGTCACTGATCGCATTGAGGCTTATGGTCGGTGCTTTCGAAGCCGGCTTCTACCCGACCGCTGTAACCTACTTGTCGACTTTCTACTGCAGATATGATCTTGGGGTACGCATTGCCTTGTTCTACGGCCAATACGCACTCGCGGGCGCATTCTCCGGCTCTATCGGTAAGTGGAATACTCCCTGAGACGACGACAGGGGTCACCGATCACTGACAATCTCTGCAGCCTACGGGATTTTCAAGATCACCAACACACACCTGCACAACTGGCAATACCTGTTCATCATTGAAGGTGGACTTACAATACTTCTAGGTATCATTGCCTGGTTTTGGCTACCTCATGATCCTGAGAGTGCCTGGTTCCTCGACCCGGGTGATCGACAATTCGCCGCGGGGCGCCTCCTCCAAGACAATGCCGACAGCACAGGTGGAGACTATGGCGGTAACGTGCCTGGGAAGTCGAAACTGTCCAAACGAGACGTGAAGGAGACACTTCGAGATTGGAAAGTGTGGTACATCCTGGTCTTTAACATCTGCGCGAGTGTGCCTAGCCAGGCATTCTCCGTCTTCTTGCCCCTTGTGATCCAAGGTCTGGGTTACTCATCACTTCAAGCGAATCTGGTATGCACTTTCCTTATCCCAAGACATCTCCCAAATACTGACGATTGAGCCCAGATGTCTGTTCCGCCCTATCTGTTCGGAGCAGCCACCTTGTACCTCTTCGCTCTGAGTTCGGACCATCGCAAGGAACGTGGTTGTCACATCATCGGAGGCCTCAGTATTGCACTGATCGGACTCATAATAACAGTGCTTGGCTCTTCGACTCAGGTGAAATATGCTGGGCTGTGCGTCCTGCTCTCTGGAACCTACGTACCTGGCCCGCTTACTGCAGCTTGGCTGAGCGGCAACACACCTGGTGAGTATTCCGATCGAATGCGACAGGAATTTGCTGACTTTGTGAGACGTCGGCAAACGAACTTTAGTCCTTGGTGTCAACGGTTTCGGTAACCTTGCTGGAATCATCGGTGGTCAGCTCTACAAGCGCAGCTACGCTCCAGATTACCGACTTCCCTTCTACGCCACACTCGGCTTCGTAGCAACAGCTTTGCTTGGATACACAGCA
Source organism: Didymella sp. IMI 355093 (assembly GCA_027946495.1). NCBI lineage: Eukaryota > Fungi > Ascomycota > Dothideomycetes > Pleosporales > Didymellaceae > Didymella > Didymella sp. IMI 355093. The sequence continues at coordinate 81,600 of JAPEUZ010000024.1, forward strand.
TACCGATTCGCGTTACAGGCTGTGAACGGGCGGAGGAAACACATACTTGCAAGCAGAACTGCAGCCGAGATCGATGCAGAGCGAAGGGGCGACATACGTTACGCCGATAGGAAGTGGACGTTCACATACGGTCTCTGACACGTCAGGGACATGCGGATGGCACGTATGATGCACAGTAGATACCGCGCTCTTTTCGCGTGTGCTTCGCGTCAACACCTGGTAGCGCTAGCCTGTGCTCACCTTGGTTTCATTGTTTGGAGCGCGGAACCACTTCCGACCCGCTGCCGTGCAACGGAGTCGGCGTAAACAGAACATCTTCATTCCTATTCCCTCACACTCCATTGAAAATGGCTCATCGATCTGTCAACAAAACCTCTCGTCCACGTTCAAATCGCCATCCACCCCCAAACACATCTCGACATCACCCGCCATGCCACAACAAGTACCGAAAGTAGCGTTTTTTCGAGCCAAAAGTCTAAGCGCAGTGCGAGGACTACAATTGACACGAGTACCATGGCTCGACAGACTGGGATTCCAAGCTTCACACTACGTCACATCAATGCTACGGCCCTTCACAACTGGAGTCTTTAGCCACGCAGACACCTACACTATGGTCACGAACGCACTCTACCTCGGCAATGGCCCAAGCCACGACGACGACCTGCGACTGTTCGTTGTATTTCCAAACTTGAAAGAAGACATTCGGAACAACAGCAGACTACTAGCCTCTTTCTGGCAGAGATGCATGCTACCAGCCATCGAAGCCATCCAATCACCCCAGAAGCTGTATGATGAACAATCAGACGGCATGGACTACGTCACCTACGACAATGGAGACGTTATGAGGGATCTGGACGAAAGTCTTGCTACATTCGCACTACACACACCTGTTCAGCGTCACGACAGCACGCAGCTCTTCTCTCTGGACCAGGCCTGGGACAGCATCGAACAAACAGTGGCGAACGACACGGACCTTCAGATCTTGAATGACATGTTCCTGATCGTATCATGGGAAGCATCTGCCGTGTCGCCAGGGTCCTGGCAAAGACCTTCATTTGAGCCGTTCTTGGACCTGGCGATGATCGATCAGCAGTGTGGGAAGATCATCTATGAGCAGATCAGCGACCAGCGACCAATGTTAAAAACCGATATGCGAACAATCTCGAGGAAACGATCAGCGACATTGACGCAGCTGGAGGATCGGCCGGATGCAAAAAGGACGCAGAGCATGGACATGACTAGTGCATAAAGTATGAAGTTGGTTCGACGATCTCTGGTCTACAAAACTTCCTGCACGTGTTGTCTGATTTGCGCAACTTGGTCGACCGCAACAACGGTCGCTATCGATCAAGTCTTTCAGCAATCATCCTGTCCCCTGCGCTTCTCCAGCTTCACCTATACACAGCCCCACCATCCTGACCCTCCCACAGCCTTTGATAACAGAAGCTCCCCCACGTATTGAAATGATCGTACGGATGCATAGGGTTCAGGGACATTGAACACAAGTAGCAGAAATGCGTACGGCACTGCACGCAGATCATGTGGTTGCAGGCCTCGCTCTTTTGCACGGGGGTATCGCACTTCGGGCACTTGGTGGTGTTGTTCCGGATGAAGGCGAGCGATGCTTCCTCTTCTTGTTCAAGGACGGTGCGCTCAGCAGGACTGTTGATACGCGCTCGACAGTCGAAAAATTCACCATGCCAGCTGCGGTTACAGAGGCGGCAGAAGGCGTAGGAGCAGTCCTCGCAGATCTGGAGACGAGACCCAAGGAGGGCGCATTCTTTTGCTGCTTCGCGTTCTTTTAGTGCCTCTTCGCATTGCTTCGCGGCTTCTTCGCTGTCGTCTGCGGGCTCGATTGGCTCTTCAGTGGTGAGTGGGTCGCTGTCGATGTCCTCTTCGTACACGACACCCGTTTCCTCCAGTGGCATGTTGGGCTTTGGATAGTTGTTGCCTAGCGCAGCACCTTGGCACCATCTTCGAGGGCACCACATCGTGGACTTGTCTGCGTCCAGCTTCCTCTTCCGCTTGAGGTTGACGTAGCGCTGGACGGCTGGTCGCTCGATTGGTATCCGGAGTAGCTCACGAGGTGTGATAAGCCGCGTGCGCTGTGCGCGCTTATTATTGTCACCGCAGCTGAAGTCTGGACACTTGACATCGTCGATGCTGCCGGCTAGAATGGCATCGTTGTAGTAGCCTTGGAGACATTCAATGCAGAAGACATGCTCACAGTCCTCCATTTGGTGGCACAAGGTGCCTTTCTTGGGGTCCAGGCAAACGCCGCATTCGTATGTACCCTTCTCGAAAGCCTGCTGCTTTGCCTCTTGATCAAAGACTAGTAGCTGCTGGTGAGCGTCGCTCGTTACGTCCAAGCTCTTCAAGCCAAACGCCGCTTCTGCAGCCTCTTCCAGGTGGCTAACATAAGCAAAGATAACTTGTGTGCGGCCGTAATCTTCCCAAAGTGACGCGCCCTCCACCTCTAGCTTACGTGCTGTATCTTCTGGGAGCCATGAAGCTTTCAGGTCGAGTGTTGGGCCTACTTGACTTGGATAGCCGTGAGGTAGCTTGAAGCGAATACGTAGTGGCGGAAGATGCGACACTTCCCTTGCCTCTAATCTGCGGCCCTCGTCGATACACCTGATCTGCAGCGGCTTTGACAATACTACAGACAACTCAAGGCGCCCAGAATATTTGTTGCGCGTGACCAAGCTGCTGCCGTAAATCGCCTCCAGCGTCTCGAGCTCTGCCGACCTCTCGTCTTCGTCTTCGATCATGGTGAGGTAGGTTTGGAATTTTGACGGAGTTTTCATCGATTGGAAAGTGTAGTGGGTACTTTCGTAAAACATGATGAAGTGAGTGTAAATGCTGGCGTGGCGTGGCGCAAATTTGGTTGTCTCTTTCACTGGAAGTTTGTCGGGTTTGGATGATGTTCAGGGTCCGCGTCAGCCTCGCTGCGCCCTTTCCGCTTTGCAGCAGGGCGCACGCGCAGCTTAAGGCAACAGCATTTCGATGTCTACCTGTCGTGCTACGGTTCTGCCGTCCAAGTTTGATTCAGCGACCAAAGACCTCTTGCACGACCGCATCCTGATCAAAGTTCGCACCGCAAAGCACCACAATGTTCACCTGGCCTCGCACCTCCACCTCCTTCTTCTTGTACGCTGCAAGGGCAAGCGCGGAGCTTCCTTCCATCAACATGTTCTCTTCCAATGCTAAGACTCTCAACGATTGCCTGATGTCGTCCTCGTCGCAATCCACGACCTCATCAACTACTTGCATAGCCAGCGGTAAGGTGATAGTGTCTTCGTCGATGCCACCTGCTACGGCCTCAGCTAACGTAGGGAGATGCTCAGTCTCCACTACTTCTCCAGCTGCCATCGAAGCGGCTAGGGCCCGAGAAGCATTTGCAGCAGCACCGTAGACCTTGACTCTGGGTGCGAAGGCCTTCAGAACAGAACCAATACCGCTTATTAAGCCACCACCACCCATTGAGATGAAGACATTGTCAATGTTAGGACATTGCTCCAGGATCTCAAGTCCAATTGTACCCTGACCAGCGATGATCTCAGCATCGTTGTAAGGCGAGATGTATGTGAACCCTTCCTCTTTTGACAGCTTTTGCGCATGTTGCTCTGCGAGGCCAGTCTCTGCGCCATGCAGTATTACGTTCACACCGTATTGCTTGATTTTTGCCAGCTTCGCGGGCACGACAGTTTCTGGCAGTACGACAGTCAAATCTCGCCCTAACATGCTTGCTGCGCGTGCTGCTCCAATGCCATGATTACCAGAAGATGCAGTGATCAATCGAGAGGCTGTTTTTGAGGCTGACATTTTCGACATGGCGCCCCGCAGCTTGAAAGAGCCAGTAAGCTGGAAGTTTTCGGCCTTAAAGAAGAGGTTGGGCTTGCTCCTTGCTGGCAGAAGGGGGTGTTTCGTAGATCTGCGAACGGATACGAGCTCGTGCCTGCACGGAGGCGGCTGCGGATTCGAGGTAGCCCATGCTGGGCTGGGACTCTCCTTGATGAATGGCGAACTTTGAAGTCAGAGAAGAGCTGCTGTCGACGAACGATCTGAACGGAGTTTACAAAACAATGACTGAGATCCCAGCGGCCTCGATGTCTTGGAAGACACAGTGTGTCTCATACGCCGCTATCAGACTCAAGTCGTTGCACTAGCAAAAGTTCGACATCTTCTGGATCCGTAGGGCGTGCCGAGCGGCAGGGACCGAGGCCGCCATGCCGCGAACACTTACAACCAGCCAGCCACTCCATGCTTAACTTCACACGCCGCCTGCAGATAATTAGAGTGGTCTTTTATCACCTGAATTCTGTCAGCTCCCTATAACGCAAAGAAAGAGGTGAGGAAGCTGCGTGTTGAGCTGAGACGCGTGTGAGGGGAAAGAGTACAGGCTGCATACGTTCGAGCACGTCATTGGCCGATGCGCTCACCGGATCCTTCAGCTACTGCGTGCAGTCAGCCACCACCACCATCTCCAATATTGCTTATGTGCGCCACTCGAGGCTTGTTACGCCTTGGTAAATCTGGTGTGCATAGTTCAGGGCGCCTTATGCGGTACGCATGGCGTGACGCCTCCAGTTCCTCGGTGCGCAGAAGCCACAATACACGTTTCGAATGCTTTGAAGAGGAGCGGACCATCAGCAAGTGATTAGAGAAAGAGGAGAGGAACCAGGACGAGCGATTGGATGCTCCCCGCAAGGTCTTGAGATGTAAAGGTGTCAGACGAAGCTGAGTATAGGTTTTGGCGCTTGATGCGTGATAAGGCACATATCAAATGGGGGGTGCCAGCGTCAATTGACGGCCTCAGCTCCGTTGCCCTACAACGACCGTTTCCGGTAATCATAGCTCCAGCCTGATCCCTCAGCTCTGCTCTGTGCTGGGAAGTATGGTAATAATATTTCTTGTAGTTTTTATAAAACTCTCGCCACACCTCCGACTGCATTTTTTGGCTCACCAAATACTCACTGCCGTCACTTCGACATGGCAACCAGCAGTATCGACAAGATCAAGGCTTTGAAGACATTTCCTTCCCAGGCGGCGTCGGTTGACGAAGGTCTGTATACCATCGCTGCTCAACAACAGCACGAATTGGTCCCCCCAGATGATCATACGCATACCAAAGTATGGTTTCGGACCCCGGTGAGTCTTTCATCATCTTCTGTCTACCATGATCATTGCTTTACTCATCCGCATAGCCATTCACGCTAGATACCATCAAACACATCAATACAGTTCAGCTCTTCGCCGAATCGCATGATCAGGGCGAAAAGAGAGAACTGTATCATGGCAACTGGACATGGTTCGAGCTGGCTATAATGAGGGATAACGAGTCCGATGATCCCGTTGTTGATGAGAATGGAGTCGAGCTTGTTTGGAAAAGCCACCGCAACCGATTTCAGACAAGTGACTTCGGCTGGGTAATGGAGAGCGTCACTGAGTGGTTCCGTTACTAACAAGCCAAAGGAGGAAGGACATATCTTCACCGAGCACGGTGATATGCTCCATCTGCTGGAAGTAAGTCTTGACAACACACTACGACTGAAACCTGTTAATTCTGCAGGACGGCAATTCCATCGCTGTCCGCATCTGTGGAAAGTTCACATGGAGCAAGATTGCTGTGCGAAGTGGTTATCTTGTTATCAAGATCGGTGATACCGAAGGTATTGATTACTGCCCTTCGATCGAGGCCGTATCAAATGCTGACCACTGATCAGTCGAAAGAAAAGATGTGCAGTATACCAAGGTGGTCTCCGAAATTAGAATGGTCGAGAAAGTACTGAATGAAGCCAACGTGCAGACAAATGCAGTAGCTAAGCCTCAACTACCACGCAAGAGCATACAACAGGCTGATGCGTACGCGACGGCAGACAAACGACCGCTCAGGGTACTCTCTCTGGGTAAGTCATCCTCATGATGCTCGTCCGACTAGATCTGATCAGTAATAGATGGGGGGAGGCGTTCGTGGGTTGGCCTCACTGCGTCTCTTGAAAGCAGTCATGTCCAAAGCATATCCCAACAAGAAACCTTGGCAGGTCTTTGACATGATTGGTGGTACCAGTACGGGTGGGTACGTAAGCTTCACTCCATTCCTCCGGCTTTCGGCTCATGTCCACTTAGGCTGATCGCAATCATGCTCGGTCGTCTCCGCATGGACATTGATGAGTGCATCACCGCGTATCGAGGGTTTATGACCAAGATTTTCAACCATGAGTACGGAAAGCTCGGGCAAGTGACCGAGGCTTTCCTACACGGGTCACAATATGGATCCAAGGATCTCGAGGAAGCAGTCAAAAGCATCGTCAAAGACAAACTTCCCAAAGAAGGCGAAAATGCGCTCCTATACGATGATCAAGTCATTCAAAAAGGGAGAGACGCAATGCAAAGTGTGGGTGGTGATCTACTGAATATGCGAATCGCAAAACGCTTACTGCAAACAGCTTCGTCATGGCAGTTGACAGTTCGGCTCCGAACAATCGTGCGCCAGTCTATCTACGCTCGTACGTCAACTCTCAGGATCCGTCCAAAGTACCTGGTATCAAGCTTTGGGAAGCTGCAAGGGCAACATCGGCCGCGCCAACGTACTTCCCACCTATGAAGGTTGGTGATTATACCTTCGTTGACGGCGGTCTTCAAGCGAATAATCCCCTAGGATGGTAAGACCGACCGTGGCTACGTATGATGTACCATGCTAACTTACCGGCATAGGCTGTGGACGGAAATGCTGTCGGTGTTCGGACCGGCTCGCACGACGAACTGCTTCCTCAGCATCGGTACGGGCATCCCTGCCAACGCCCCATTGGAGCAGAAAGCAAACATCTTCAACTACTTGTCGGTCGCAAGTACGGTTCCTTCCATTGCCACCAATACGCAAGTGATGCACATTCTCTTCAAATGTCTCATCAACGCCTTTGCACCTGTCCCTCAAGGTTCGAAATACTGGCGGCTTAACATTGGCGAAGAGATACCTGCGTGGAAGGAATCCAAGCATCCCTTCTGGGACTTACTCGAGATCTTCGAGACAGAGGTCTTGCATGTGCAAGACTACCAGAAGCTTGGCGATCTGGATGATGTTGGATCACTGCCTGCACTCATGAAGATGGCTGATACGTACATTACTTCTCAGGCTCAGGACATCTCGGAGTGTGCAGCAGCTCTGAGGATGGATCTCAGCAAGCTTTGATCACGTTCAAAGTGCCAGGAGGGTCTCTTTCCAGCTCTCAAGGCTACTTCAATCCGAACCATAACGGCCAGAGTTTTCATTGTGAGAATTGTGGACCATAGTCCGAACGTATATGTAGGCCACCTTTGCAATCTTAATAATGATATTAATGTACTGGTGTTTTCTAACCGCCATGCTCTCTGTCCGGTTCGGAGATCTCCTTTCTCAAGACTACGCCACTCGCACTAGGTCAAACGACACTTTCGCATGTGAACGCTTCGCTTAGCCCATATCGCGCGTTTGAGATGTGTCGCCATGCCGATCCATACTTCTCCACTGCGGCGTTAGGAAACGCGTCCAGCAATGAGAAGCATGCGAAGTCGTCGAGTAACATGTCGTTGACTGCAAGCGAGCCTATATCAGAATATGCAGGGGTTGATATACATCCTGAGCTCAGATCCACCGACCCCATGTATCAAATTGCCGGATTATCACTCCGATGGCCGTTGCACCTGCCCGCGTGCCTGGCTCTTGCCCTAACTGGACAGCTCTCCTACCACCATGCTCGAGTAAGGAAGGAGCTACGCAACATAGCCAGCGTAGCTTCTACGTGGCGTCAGCCCGCAGCTGCTTGGCAGGTTAAACCTGCCTGCCGCTTCACTATGAGGCAATGTTACCGACCTGTCGTTGACACTGGAGCACAAGTCGGAACGAAACACAGTGGCGACGAAGATCAATATATCGAAACGATGAAAATCAGTGCAGAAGCTTTCGAACGGTGGGCCCAGCTAACGGTGACGCGCGATGTCGCCGCTTGTGGGCGGCAAGTTTTCGCGGAGCCGTGTGTGCTATACCCCAGGGTCTTATAGAGAGCACTGCCTGATTTGAAAGCGAGAGCGAGAGTGTGAGCGCCACCTCCAATAGGAACTCGTCAAAATTCGAAAACAAAATGTGACTCACTAGCATCGGACATCATCGAATGAGGAGATGGATAGCGGGAACGATATTCGACGGTGTGATAGTACCGACCAGATGCCTACGCGAGGTGGTACAACGGAGAGTACCCAGAAGTTAGTTGCGACTTTAGAAACAAGTAGGTTCCAGGGACGACCGACGTATAAGCATGGGTAGCGGTCCATTACACTGTCCCCATGGTGATATTACGAATGCTGGAGCAGATCCTGAAGCGACTAAATCCTGCTAGGCGAGTTGTTTCTTGCCGCCCGTCCGATCGAGGACATCGTAGCAATTTCTCAATATGGTAATCCGCCGGCATGATTACAACTGAGAAGTCGCTGTCTGAGATACGCGGTGATATTTGGTGGTTGAGAGCCTAGGGCATACGCCGCTCTTCGCACGCGTGCCTTGTCAGCCAAGCAACCCAAACCCCTACTTCGTCATCATTACCAGGCAAACCACTGCCAGTATCTTTGTTGTCTGTATACCAGGTCCGGCACATGCTATGGTCATGTGCTTCAAAGTCCGTATTTCAAGGTTTCAGATTCCGATTTGCGATCTCTGGTTCGCGACGGTCCGCGTCTCAAGCCTAGCGACGAACCTAGCGACCGTTGTCATGCGGCCCAACGGCGCCTGAACGCTGCCTAGACATGCATAAAGCGACGACAAATCATGAAGATGAACAAGTGCAGCACCCAAGAGGATTTGCTATGGAGTTGAGTGCATGCGGTCTGCACAATCAGTGCATTGATTGCACAGCTAGATGTGTGCAGAGATAGCATAGTTGCCAGGCAAAATATTACATTCGGAGTATTACAAGAGTACTTGAAGTCTACAAGTAGAAAGAAAGGTTCTAGCGAGTGTGATACAGGTGATCAGTCGATCATCCTGCTGGGGTATACGGACACAAGGAAATCTGATGGGAAGCCGCTGCTGACGTGTACAACAACGGGAAGGGGTATGGGTATGGGTGTAACTGTAATGAAACGCGAAACGAGATTCTGCTGTTGAAGCCTGGGTATCTTTCCGCCAAACCGTGTTTCTTCGCCGTAGTGTGTATGACCCACCGAAAGTCGCGATGTGTACGGGGTTGCGACGGTGTACTGGTGAGCGCATGGAACAATGCCGACTCCTTCGTGACTTTGTGTATGCGCTTCCAAATCGCTGTCAATGCCGCTCCATTCCTGATGTCTGCCCAAACCAGTGCAGCGCAAACTGTCAGACTCAAACAACGCCGCAAGCCATGGTGTAACCGAAAGATCTGTCGAAAATATCGCAATGGCTCCAAGGAGCTTCGATCCGAGAATTCAGCATGCGCTACTGATGTGTGTTTGAAGGGTATACTGATATCGTGTACGTCGTGAAGCGAACAAAGGACGATTAAAGATGCGGTTGAAGAAGTGTGGCAAATGCTCTTTCGTGTCAAATCAATCGTTGCGGCCAGCGCAACCTCAACATCCACCTCTTGAATATGAGATGCTCGAAGCCTCACGCGCTGAGGCCCTCGATGTGGTCGGCCAGTCATTGGTAGCTTGCGCTCGGATCGCCATGGCTCCCGGGCATCTCGCTCTGAACATACGCGCTCTGCTGCTGGCGTTCATGTTCCTCGTCCTGCTCTGTCGCAATTGCCTTCAGCTCCTCTGCCTTGTCTTTGCACGCGGCTGGCGAAAAACCAGCGCCGACTTTCGACGAGATGATGCGCCATTTGTCGTTTTCGTATTCTTGCATCGAGGTGCGTAGTTTCGCGACCTGTGATCCCGTTGTGGTTAGCATTTCCGCTTTCGCGCTGGGGCTGCAAGTACGACGTCGCGTGTTTCAGGGCAAAACGGTCAAGTCCATCGCAGGTTGGGGTCTGGGTGTTTGAAATACATGAATCTCACTTACCATCTCATCTGTCCAGACCGTTGTCTTGGCTTTAAGCTTCGTACAATATCGCACCTGCAGAGTTCCGGAGCTGCGACCCGGGAAGAAGTCGGCAATCTGCTTCCAAGTCAAGTTTTTCTTCTCTTTCAGATCGACTAGTAGCCCGTCGTCTTCCGGCGTGAACTTGAGTTTCGGGCCACGGGGTCTTGGTGCGGGCGCAGGCATACCCTGGGCGCCGACGACGCTGGGAGGTCCATGGTGCGCAGTGGGTGAAGGTGGTGCACCCTCCATGTGCTGTCTCTTGCTGCGATGAGTGTTGGGAAGATGGTGGTGATGTGTTGGAGGTAAAGTATGCTGTTGTTGCGGGGCTTGTGGAGGCTGATAATGGTGAAGGGAGTAACCCTGTTGTGAGGGATGAGCAAGTGAGACGCTTCCTGTTGCCTGCCCGTATGGGTTCAAATGATGTTCCATGGAAGGTAATTCCGATTGCATCTGATGCTCGTGATGGCTGCGCTTGCGTCCGGCTCCGGTGGTCTGATAAGTCGGAGAGTAGCCCACATTGTAGGAGGTTGATGGCTGGTGAGACATTTGGTGGTGTTGTAAGAGGTGAGATCGATGTAAGGACGGATGTGTCTCGATGTTTGTGTATGCGGGATGAGGGGCAGCGCCGGCATATTGGAGTCCATGGGATGGATGTGGCTGCGAAAAAGCGTGCTGGTACTCTGGCGGCAGGCCGGCGTGGGGATGGAGCACATTTGAATGTTCGACGTTCGATGTCGGGACATTGTGGTCGTCTCCGGCATCGCCTTGCACGCTGTAGTCGAATAATGCGCCTCGGTAGGGACTCGCCAGGGCTGCGATTACGCATGGAGACTACCAGAGCAAGCTAGCTCTGGCAGGCCGCCGCAGTGAGACCTGAGCCAGAAAAAAAATACCTAATCTGCGTTGCCGGGTCGCCTCGATGTGTTTGTATCGCATGTGTTTACGATCTTTTCAACTGCTGTTACGTTGACAAATGTTGGAGCGAGAAGAGCCTCGAGGAAAATGCCATGAACGTAACCTGATCGCGTGTGTTAAGGATTGGGATAGCCGGATATAGCTTGTCAAAGCCAGAACAACATTAACATGCCGCTGGGACTGCAGTGTTATGTACCGAATCTCGCGCCTGAAGGAGCGAAGGCATGAAGGCATTTAGGAAGTTTGTCCCTTCGACCATCCTAGCCCTGTGCACTTGCCACACGGACACAATGCCGAAGTACCAAAAGCTATGGGGCATTCCCACGAGACGGTGTCTGTTCCTGAATGGTACAGAATTAGCTGAGTAGGGTAGGCCCGACAACAAATTCTACGTCAGGCATAATGCGGTGATCAATGACAAGGAAGGGGTCCCCGGTTCAAGATCTGGGTAGGTATCCCAGGTCATTTGCGCCAGTGTAATGCTGCTGGCTCGTGTGCTGAATGGCTGCTGATGCAAAATGAGTGCAGAAATTAGTTGCTTTGCCCCAGTCCCATTTGACGGTGTGGTCCAAGCCAACGTTGTTCTATTTCTAGAAGACCAGGAAGTAAAGATCTCCAGCACCGTTGCAGCGTCCTCATGCAAACCCACAGTATCCCAGCGCAGCGTGGTGGCCAGAAGATGCGCATTGAGAGTGTGCTCCACGGGCTAGGATGGGCGCGTCAACATGACAGGGGAGGTACCCAAAGCGGTGACGCCACTAGCAAGACGATTTGTATGCGAGATTGAACGACACGGAGTTGATGAGAACGTGGAAACCAGGACCGCGGTCTGGGAAGCCTGGCGCATGCAAGAGCTTGTGTGTCCTGGATCTCTTGACACCACAATTGTTCGTGATCGGAGCTATCCAAGGCATACCACGCCATGCGCGTCGACTACAAACTGGTTCATGCCTGGAAGTGCCTTACCCGTGGTGGGCCATTGTGGGCCGTTATGCTGCTTGCTGCCTCGCCAGACTCGGATCAGGGCAGCGCATATGCCGGTAGGGGAAGGCTGTCTTGACGTAGCACCCGTCTGTAAGCAGTGGCCGGGAGCTGGCCGGGCTCAGTCATAGCTTTCTGTCGCATTGGCGTAAGGCGGCCTGAGGATTGGCTCATGCAAGTGCCGTTTCGATGTTATATGAAGGAACCCGGGCCTATATGCGGTTGAGCATCCCCGCAGAGCGAGGATCGACCGAGCCACAAGGAGATCCCCATTGTGACCGACTGGCGCACGAGCGCGCACGACAGAACTGACGGGCGTACGAAGAGGGAACGCGCAAACGCAGTGGCGAACTGCGCGACCAACGGTGTTTGTTGTTATATTTGCGACGGCAACGAACGTCGATCTGCTGTTGGGTTTCTGGGGGTTCAAACGAAGCGAGGCGGCGAAAAGTGGCAGTGTGCTTGCGAATTGATTGAACGCTAGGTTCGGGAGACCCTCACGGCACGATAGCGACAGCTTGGCATCGCAAGGTCGTTTAGGGCGGCTGCGATCTGCCGCCCCCCGAAGCTCGCATTTCCTCATCTCGCGATAGACGCAGCGGCAGGAGATGAAGTCGCAATGCGGATGGCGCCAAACAGCCTTCTCCAGATGCGTAGTTGCGCAGACGGATGCCGGGATGCTTGTCGTCTTCCTCCGAATACCAACCCCTCTGCGCCAGCCCCTCTACACGTGATCACTACGCGTATGCGCACGAGCGGAGCCTGCCAGGTTCTCCTTTCCAAGGCAACAACTCCATGACCTCACATGCCTGTATCGAGGACACACCTGAGGTCTCAAAGTTGGTCGATGCTGTCTGCCAACTCCAGCGACGTTTGACACCTGCCACTATTAGCCATTTAGGCTGATCGTAGGACCACATATCGGTCAGACCGGCCAACGCTGAAGTCCATGCGTTCGACTGTACTCGATCAACACCTCGAGGAACTCGCAAAGGGTCCTCTGCTGCCTGTGCCCTCCAGCCCACGACGCGCGTGCTGGAGGAGTACAGCTGCAATGTCCTTAATTAATAATGCTCTTCATGCGATGATAAAGCTGCCTGTTGCAGACAATTCGCCCTATGCAGGCAAGAAGGTCGTGATGTTACCTCGAGTCGCCGGTGAAGCCCTTAGGCGACTCCCTGCCTGGACCACACGATGTCGTGGTCTAGCTGTGCCGCTCCACACTGCTCTGTCGGTCCAGACTTTGAAAGAGAGGGTCTGACTGCGTGAGATAGACTGCAGGGCCGTGTTGTGGTCGGAGGCGCGCCACACAAGCGGAAAGACGCAGGTACCACGAACAGCGAGCTGTTCGACCAGGTTGCGATCGGTTAGCGGCCGTACGGAGAAACAACACCGCTTCGGCAACGGCAAGGCGTTGAAACAATCCTGCGAACTGCTGTGAATACCCGAAACAACGACTGTGGATTTGAAACGATGACAGATGGGTCGATTGTATAACTGTGCATTATCTCCTGGATGGTACTGATGATAACTTCATATCGCAGTCAATACGGCGCATGAAGATGACAGTCTGTGCTACGTATGATCATCGATCCAACAACCCAAGGCGATAGTAACGCCTTTCGCATTGCAAACAAAGGCGCGCAAACAATGATCGGCGTAACGAACGCGAAATAGATGCCGGCTTGAGTAGAAGCCGTTGTATACTCCGTAGCCGATAGCCGTTGCCGAGAACTCCGATGAGGACCAAAGGAGGTCGGGAAATCTGTGCGCGTGCACCGCTGGACTAACAAAGGAAAGTTGGTATCATAAAGTGGGACTATTGCGCTGAAACTGGGACGATGCAGACTGTGCTCAACAGTATCAATACTTTCCACCAAAATGCTCTTTGGCATACTGCTCGCAGGCCTAGCATTGTCAGTGGATCTTGACCACATGATAGAGATCTGGGCAGTCCATTCAAAAGTCTGTGGAGACCTCCAATAGACGGCATAAGGAAGTATCCGAACTTGACGTACTTTTGCTGGTTTGCCAACTTTTTGCCCGATAGCTTTCCATTTGTTAGCATCGTATTCCTTGATCGCGGCAAGCAACGCTGCGCTCTGCTTCCCGATCAGTATTGGTCTGCTGTAGCTGTCATACGTATTTGAAACAACTCACTTCATCTTCTGCAAACTCGGCATAATGCATATCCTGTGTTGACATAATTAGCAAATCGCTAGCCATGAATGTGCCAAACAATGTACCTACCTTGTACCAATGCTTCTTCACGCTGCCTTCTGTCCGTTGTGGAAATGTCTGCAATGCCAGGTCAGCATCAATATGACATGTTCATCGACTACCTCGGGAACAACGACATCCTTTCATTGTTTTTGCCTACCTTTGCAATCTCGCTCCAGCTATTGCCTGCATCTCTCATTTGTTTGAGCCTCAGCTCCTCTGCTGGGGTCCAAGGTGTATTTGTTCGACTCTTCTTGATCTTCGGCTCTTGCGCGGAAGCATCAACACGCTCTGCTTGGACCGATGCTGCACTATTCTGTGCTTCTGCACCGGCACCCGTGTCCGCCATGTTGCTCGCCTGTTGACCCAGACTAGCAGATTTGCGCTTTCGATGACCAGAAGGTAGAGATTGTGTGGGCTGCGCACTCATCGAGACTTCGCTGTTCGTTTGAGTCGTAGGAGCTGCAGGCTGCAGGATGGGTTGCTCGTTCACAGCAGTATACTGTGTGGCCAAAGACTGGGCTGGCGCAGTTGGCGAAGGTTTAGAGTTACGTTTGGAAACAGGTGAGGGACTGTATGGTGAGATTTCTCAAGGTCAGCGTGTCCATGGATGGAGTCGACAGTGATAGCAAGAGAGAGGGCTATTTCCGGCCAGGTGACGGAAGACCTCGACTCCAAGTAGGAGCGACTTACGACATGATGGCGCACGGGTGCTTCTTGTCTGCTGCCGGTCAGATAGAGACGCGAGACTTCGTAACTGGTCAGATTAGGTGCGTCTGTAGAGCGTGGTGTCATGCTCGTATATTGCCAGGTTTGGACTGCGTTCAGAGTGTACAACGACGAGTGTGTGCGCGGTAGATCATCATGATAGTCAAGTAGGCAGATCGCCCGTCGGCGCAAGTGGCGATCAAGTATAAGGGATACAAGGAGGGTCAGGTTTGCAGGCAAGCGAACGAATGGGCACGGCGGGGAGGCATCAGACGAGAGGACAACTGGGATGCTTAGAGATCAATCAGCCAAGTACCAGCGGGGGCAGCCGCCAGACTTGTAGGGCTGGAGTAGAGGTACTTCCATGATCGTCAGAAATGTGTGGGAGTGGAAGTATCGGTACAAAGCCAAGCTGCAGTCGAGAAGCGGGGTAGCAGCCTTTTGGATGGGCGCTGATGAGTAGGTGGCTTCAAAGTTGCGGGTACAACCAGACGAGTCCGAAGAGGGCGGGGAAGGTGCAGGTTGCGCGTGACATCTTCATGCATGTCCAGCTCCTGTGAGTGAAGCTATGACGAGCATACCGGTACGGACGATTATCCTGGGGAAGCGCTAGAGGTGTCCAAACTGCTTTCTGACAGCACGTTCGTGTCGTGACAAAGCACCGTTCTCTTGAAGCTCTCGTATGCAGGTGTGCGGCGTGGTGGACTGTGAGTGGCGACGGAGAACGGTTGACAGGTGGTGGGGTCGGTGCTCGTGCGCTGACCCGAGCGCGCCTTCCCAGCGTGCTGCCTGTGTTTTCGACATCATCATCGGTCAAACAACACGATGAGAGGTTGCAGCGACTTTCACCAATCTAGCGTCGCACAACGCGTGACGACGTCGAAAACACACCCATCAATCTCACAGAAACCTCTCATGTCAGCCAATGACGACCCCCAATTCACAGCTGGTGAGCCCTTACACCACCACCTCAAGCGGTTCGTCAGCCCCTGCCGTTTTATGACGGCGCAGCAACCTCTTTTTTGCGGCGTTCAATAGCTGGGCGCGGGGAACGTAGATTGTCTCGCTTCTCATCTGTTTACCATCACGATGGCACGATGGATGACGAAGGTTTTTGGGAACGGGAGTGATGCTGCTTCAGCATAAGCTCCGCCGGCCTTTTTCCGCCAAGGCAAATACTTCCGGCCACCTGACGCAGCGCCAGTATCAGCCCAAGCCGCAAACGTTTGGGAGAACCGCTCTGCCACAGCGTTCCAACTGACCGCTCAGGTATAATGGTCTCTATTAAGCGCCAAGCGGTATTGCCTGAGAAGCGCCTTACCAAGACGATGCTCAAGAACGGAACACGGCATTTCCGAGCGTTTTGTCGTCTCGACTGTCTCACGACGTCAACGATGACCTGGTCTTTCGCGGGTTTGCAGATTTGTGTTGCGCATGGATGTTGCGCGTCCTGCTCCAGCTCCATCTCTTGCATTTTGGTGCTGTCCGATCTCGTTCATGAAGATTCAGCGCTATGGTTTTTTAGCTCGAACGTTGACAACTGTTAAGGTGTTCCTTAGGCACTAAGGCAACTAAACTGTGCACTGTTCTCTCCGGTACCTGTAACCGCGCGTTTTGCGTTAGCGCCCGCTGTTATATAGTCCGGGGTGGGTTTGTTTCCAGGCTCTCCAAACATTGTCAAACCTTTCGCTTCGCAAACTTGCTGCACGACCCGCTCTCTGACATACCCAGTTTTGAAACCGACCCCGTCTTCCCTAAAAGCGATCGTTGCTTTTATGCGATCAGCTCTAGAACGTCAGTAAACCTGGCGAACGCACCGCGAAAGAGCCTTTGTCCCTCCGCCTCTGGCTTAATTTGTCTCGTATCAGGGTTGCTCTAAACATTTTGGCTTCGAACGCCGATGTCAACCGTGCTGACGATCAGGAACTTAGCCGCATAACTGACAGTTTGAAAACGTTGCCAACATCAGGACGAGCCACTGCAATCCACAATGGTGCGCGGCCCAGGGAACGTCCCGTTTCTTGTCATTGTCTAAACTCTATAACAGTTGTCGGATGCCCCAAGTTTTTAGGCCTCATCCGCATCTGTTCAATCGGCATCAGTCTTTTGGTCTCTTTCTAGCAGCCTTGTAATACTTTCTTTAACTCCCACCGGTTGGGCTGCACTACATTCCTTAATTAGCATTGCTGAGCAACTACATTCGTGTGTTCCAAACTTCAGTAATACATTCTTTCAGAGGCAGACTCGAGATCGAACAACAGACTTCCCAGGCGGACACCATTCACGACTTCGACGTACTCATCACACCCACATCTATTGATCTTCCACTCTGTCGATTGCAAATCGTCACAACACAACCACAATGCTTCACCACCAGCCTCAGATTCTCTCCCCTCTCCCGGAGATGGGCTCACAGAACCCAAGTGCATCTGGCATCCGTGCTCGCAAGATGTCTGCTGCTGGAAACCGATCGTGGTCGGAGGAAGAGGTACAAAAGCTCATGAATTCTCAACGGACTTTGCTAACATCTATCAGGAGAACTATCTGCTTCAAACTCGCATGCAAAAGATGCCATATAAGCACATTGCCGCTCACTTGAAGAAGACTGAGCTCGCTTGCCGTCTTCATTACCACCAACTGTCACACGGCAGTCACCGCCGCAGGCGCAACTCATCCGTTTCTTCGACAGCGTCTTTTGGCTCTGTTGCGCAGTCTGTGTGCTCGATGGGCAGTGATCAGGACGACTTCTCGCAGTCTTCTCGCCATACCTCGCCAATGAGCTACAATGGAGCCCCCCACCACATCAGGTCGGCGTCAGCAACTGCAGAATCAGGTCGGAGCCAGCACAAGATTCTGCTTCCCAAGCCCCGCACTCTCACTCCTCAGGGCTCGCCTGAGCCTCACAACGGTCTCCGTATCAACACCGAGGTTGCCTATCAGCCACGCATCGTCGACACTGATCGACTCCGTGCCATATACGAAGCTCGTCGCCAGCAGTTCTGGTCCACCGTCGCTGCTGACTACGGCGCTGATGTATCACCTGCCCAGCTCGAGGAGATCTGGCGTAACGGCTCAAGCGCTATCCGCCCACCAACCCCTGATGCGTCTCCGGATGGTAGCGTTATGCACAACCCGGTTCTCAAGCCTTCTTCCATCCCGTACCTTTCGCCTGCTCACAGCGAACCCAAGCACTACAGCCCTATGAACATCGGCGCTGTCTCCGTTCCTGAGCGCATGCCATACATGCTTCCTATGCCCGTTCCCTCCTCTGGACGCGCTCGCGCCGGTACCTGGAGCTCTGCGCCAAGGGACAACATGCCCATTGCCAGCCTCCTTACTGAGGACAAGAACCCTCGCCAGTTCTAGACGTCTAGAACCAACAAAACTTTTACAACTTCTTACTCTCGTTGACTCCTATTACATGATTTGTTCTGCAATGCGTTTGACATCTGCTCTGTCTTTTGCAGACCTGTTCAGGCGAGTCATAGTGGGGACCTAACGAATCTCATTTGTTGGTTGGTAGCTTTTGGAACGGTTTCAGGAAAGGCGCGGCGTACCCAGATAGCCACGATGCATCTACAATCCAACTACAATTTATCTGTACAATCTGAACATTCCCATCGCTTGACTCGTCCTCTTCCACATATACCACTTCTCGGACACCGTGGGTTGCCACGTCACATCGCGTTCACGATGTCATGGCTTCTGTGTTGTGATCTGATGTTGTTGCCGTAGTTGTGCCTTCCGTCGAGCTTTCCGTGTTCCATCCGCGCCATTCGCGCCGAGCTAGCGCGCCGCTCCTTCCAGGGTTGATCCTCATCAAATCTTCTTCGTCTCCATCAGAACACCTCAGCTTCACAAAAGCATCGTCACAAGAGATCTTGACAGCCCCACGAACGGCCCCACATGATGGCCCCACGATCCAGCCAGAGAGCCACATTCAGAAATGAGTGCCCCGAGATTTCGAGTTGCCTGTTCAGGACTGGCGAATGTTTCGTTCCTTGCTACGTGAAACACTTCCAGCCTCAGGTTCGATGACTTGTTAACATCACGACGCTTCACTGCCACTGCGAGGCTTGCGCGAAGCGAATGCAACGGTCCTTCTGTCTCCATATCTCAAAGTCGCCGAACAGCCTTCAGGCGCAGAACGCAATCTCATGAGACCCGCAGCCCGGTTCCCATTCCTCAACACCGTTAATGCACAGGCGACGAACATGATCAACAAAAGCACAGTGTTAGCCCTGCGATGAATGGGTCCCGAAACTCAAATCATATGATTCCCGTTATGCCGATACCGTCGACCAGATTCACTGCCTGGTCTAAATCCCTGGTCTCGCATCTCCCGCCTGTACCACACAAATCCTGTATCGTCGTCCGTTGTAGCCTGTCATGCGAACCTCATTTCCCATCGTTCATGCCTGCGGGGCCAAACCACAAGCCCTTGCCATACAGGCCTCCAACACCCTTGAGCGGCGGGTACTGGGAAGGTGCCATCCTCGTCTCAGGGCTTGAAAGCCTTGCCACCTTGGCATCACCTGGTCGTCCCCGCTGCATGAATGATCAGGCCTGTCCTTGTCGGCGCTTCCGTGCCCGAAAATTCAGGCGACGGGGTTCGTTGCCTTGTCGCCTTACAGGGCTTAGTAGGGGCATGAAGACACTATCCAGGTGTCTGGAAGGGATGACGTTGGAGGATCGCGGGCAGTTGAATTAGATGAACAACACCAGACTGCCGGTCCCGAGAGGATTGCCGGAGGAAACGACCGCATGCAAATAGATCGGCGAGAAGTGTACTCGCCTTCTATGCGCCTTCCAGAAGGATCCCATGTCTTCTTGCCATATGCAAGAACGGAGTGGCTTCTGTGTTGGTATGCCCCCTTTCTTTCCTTCTTCACAAACCATTCGACATGACCAATCGATCACCGGAGAGTTCCTGAGCTCCACCGACCGGTTGCCTTACGTCTGTGAATCATACGATCTTCTGTATGTGGCACTTTCGGCGAGCGATGGGCCTCTCTGGATCTTGCCGCACAGCAGCTAACTTCAAGGCTCCTGTTTGGGTGCCGTTGTTCTCGATTCCTGTAATCAGGTCTTGAAGATCTTCGGCTGAAGCGCCACCTCGACCGCTGTACCCTGCGTCAAGGCGTTGCACGAGTTTTTGCTTGAAGGAAGGACGGTCAGTTGTAGGCCACAATTGCGGCCTCAACACATGACAAACAACAGTACAACTTTGCTCAAGCTCGCGGATAGAGTACTGAGACTCTATTCCTCGCCTGGAACACCGGTCGACGACAGACCGACCGCACCGTACGCTGATGTGATTTCGGAAAGCACTGAAAACGAATTGAAACAAGGCTTCTTTTTCAGAATGTAACCTCGCTCTATGATTGAAACAGAAGGAATTCAGAGGTTGGAACCAGATGTCGTATTCGAGTTGCTTCTACAGGTGTGACGCATTGCCGGCAGCACTGCGCCACCTGGTTTTTACCAATCGAACCTTTCTTGTAAGTGTTAACGTTGCTTAGAATCGTGACCGACGGATGGCTGGAGATGTACACGATGACGGGGTCGACGACTGAACATGCTGCGCTCCGGACATGCGAAAAACCTTTGGGATGGAAGAGACCGTTTGGAAGTTTCGTTGCACTAGGCGAGGCCTCGACCTCTGGCATACCAATGTTCGGAATCTCGAAGCCGAGCCATGTTGTAATATCGATGGTGATGATCACCAGCAGAGACCAGCTCTGCCTACTAAGGAAGAGGTAGGTGAAGCTTCGTCGAGGATCTTGCTGCCGGAGTCTTTTGACTAACTTCTTTCTTATTCAGATTGTGAGCCTCAGAAAGATTGAACAGTGCGTCTGTGTATCCAACGCGAAAGCACCAGCTATGCTCAGAATGTAGAATATACTACTGGATAGTATGAAGCTAGCGTTCAGCAGCTTCAGGTCACTGTTCGCATACTCAGTGACTATCAAGGAGAACACCCACCATCCCCGGTTCAGACTGTCTGGCCGCGCTTCTCCGAGCATGTCTTTTGTCTTGGTACGATACGCGTATGGCACCAAGAGCACGACTTCGAACGTGTTTCTGAACAGCGGGTAGCTGATCAGATTTGCAACGGTGCCTGCAGAGTGCGGTACTCTACACCACCCAGCTTCAAAAGTAGATGCTGACTGAGCTCCAGGAATCTTTCCTTTGAGTCCAATTATGGCTGAGAAGACACACAGTCGTGCTGCTCAGGCTTCGGCTTGCTCGTCGCACCATCAAACGTACACCTAAGAAGTTCCTCGCAATTTTCATCTCCCACAACATAGGCACCCCAACTAACGGTGGTACGTCCTCGTCTTGCTCAACGACTGATTCCTGACTCGCTTTTCTTTCTGTCGGTCTCAATTAGCGCTACTTTTCCTACGATCAGCATCCGGCGTTGACGCGGAATATCGGCGCTGCTACTGCTCTCCCGATTCTACTGTAGCTTTTCGACCGGATCAGATTGTACGTTAGCGTAGTCGTCTGAGGTCCCGGAAGCGATTGAGGCATATGCCATGGCTGTTTCATGAACATATTTCTGCCCCTCGTGCGCTTTTTGGTTGATCGTCTTGGCTTGCGTGTCAGGAAGGTCCGACAAAGGCAGCGCAGTTGCCAACGTTGCCGGTGTCGTGGCATGATGTCATTTGGCGAAGGAAAAAACGCGCACCACAGCGCGCGTTGCCGCGTCCGTTCTCTCCCATCGTCAGGTTCCGAAATTTTCTGATCAAGTCGCTTGTTGCAATGCTCGCAAGGTCGTGGCCGGATCGAGTCGATCTGTAATGACGGAGAGAAACGGCTCGCAGCGTCAACACCATTAACAAGATGCCTGGAAATCCGCGTTGATTCCAGCAAATTTGAAATAGAGGTAACAGCTGACAGCTTCTCCGGTAATGTCGTGTGGCCAGAACGTAGTTCGATGGGCCTGATCTTTACCTGTCAGGTCTGTGCGAAGCATTTTATGTCGCACGTGGTTCGAGAGCTACATCTCTCGCAGTAAAAGCTCTTACCTGTATTTTTCCTACTGTGCACCGAACGCTTGCGTGTACTTGAAGGAGATTGTTTATACTGGGAGGTTGGGCACACTACAGAAGTTTGACGGCTCCACGACAGTTTCTTTGGAATGCGTGTGGCACTCCTTTTGTGAGAAGAGCCAGATAATTCGTGGCTCGACATCACCTACCCTCTATTTCGATTAAGAGCTCAATGTGCCCAGATACACCTTCCCGGCACTCAATGACTGCCAACGGAACGCTGAATCAACACTTCCTAGTTCTTGAACTGCAAGGGCAAACGGAGAGCATCTCAATAGTTCCGTGGCGGAGGTGGCCAATTTTATAAAGCTGATTGAGCAGTCTAGAAGCCCCTCGCAGCCGAGAGGCGGCGTTCGTATACACTTGCACCAGAGTTGTAGTGTCGACTTCATGATTTGGTACCGACCAGTCGGAGACCAGCGTTCGGGTGATTGTGGAGCTGAACCGAAGTTACTCACCACAATTCAGGTACGGTACCACGAGTTGGTCCCGCGATGCACTTCAGGGTTCAAATTCATGGCTTTCGCGATTGGCATTGTGGCGTTATGCCAGAATTTAGGCCGAAAGCTATTCACGTTCTGGATTCGCAGCGAGTCCGCTTTGCCTAATCTGTCGACGCCTCACCAACTAACTTTCATGGCGTTAAGCTTACAGCTGGAAAAGACGCCAGACTAAGACGTTTTCAGGTACCGAAAACCATAGGTAGCGACAGATTGACTCAGGTCCTGCATGTGGTGATTAGAGAGCTGCAAGCCACATCAATGTCTCCGGACACCGATCGCTCCGTAAGGTCAGCTTGCGCAGAAGTCGGCTTGGTGAGATCTGATCAGCTCTCGAATCAGACTCAGCTGGCACGCACACACCCCAAAAACAGCTCAACGAACACGAATCAGACTTGGATCATGATATGGCTAGATCTCTTATCGGCTTTTAGACTGTGGTTTTTGAACCTTGAGAGTCCAGCTAACGATGGGGTGACTAGACGTAGTGCTTCTTCAGAATGTTGACTTGGCCTGGTCTGCGGAGAAGGGTCGGTTGCCCTTGCTCACATCGTTGCATTCGATATAAGACATAGGCGCGGGCATCGATCTAGCGGGGTGCTCCACATCTCTACATCTACTTTCAGCATGTTCCGTGAATTGTTTCGCAGTCACCGCCGTTCGGGCTCCTATGTCAATGCTTACAAGAAGCTACAGGCAGATGCTGAAGCTACCAGTAGTGCCTTGGAGAAGAAGCTAGGGGATGTGACTGGTGAGGTTGCCGGCGTCCTGCGAGGCCAGCCGAACTCTGACGCCGAATTCCGCTCATGGAAGTCGAACATGCACGGAGTACGTATCGTCTTCTCAGCCTTCATCGATCATCACGACTGACTCTCCACTAGTTGATCCTGAAGCACAGCCAGGAGCTAGACGGCTTCATGCAGAACGCAAAGCGAGACGCTCTAAGAATGTGCGAAGGTCTATCGAAGTCGAATCGAGCCGAAGCCGCAGACCGATACAGCATTTGGCACGAATATGTTGTAGCTGCAGTCACTGCAATCATCATTTTCCTGCAAAAGTCGATTACCGCCATCATCGATCACAAGAAGGCAAGCGTCGCCGGTGCCGCCACATCAGATGCAGGCCTACGTTTAAAAATTAAGGAGTGGGACTCGGACGCCATGTCTGCTGTCAGGAACGCATATCACAAGGCCGATGCCATCTTTGCAAGAAGATTATGAGCGCGAGAGCGTTGGATTGCTATCACGCCGGAGTCGTAAAGAGACGCATTAATGAGTCATGATATACCCCTTCTTACTATTCACATCTCGACACTTCACGTCGTGCACCATCACTAACCCCTCGAAGGTAACCAGCAATGTGAGGTCCAGCTTTCACAGCTTGTCCTGTCTATCTCTCGCCGTGTGTGTCTTCCAGGCTTGATCCAAGGATACTGATACTTCATCATCGTAGGATGCCCAGCGATTACACAGCTCGAACATTCCCCACGATGCTATACGCGTTACCATACCAACCGTCGTTTCCTCAACAAGGTCTGGGCGACATCCCTCAAGGATCCTCTGCATCTCGATTAATCCAAGCTCATTTAGACGCTCATAAGGATGCTTCCGCTGTCGTCGGTACTCTTGCACATCTTCCCCGTCACCATGGGCGGTGGTGTACTAGTGTTTGAGCATCGGACGGCGCGCGGCGCAGCTCGTTGTTGGCTCGTGTTTTGTAGTACGAGAACGGGCAGATACAAAAGAATAGATCATTTATCGGTCTTGTCAAGAGCCGTGTCGCTGATTCAATGAAGACTTCTGGCTTCTATGGGGTTGTAACACCGGTCGTGTCAAGCCTCAAGATCAGATGGGTGTAACACCGATGCGGCGCAAACTTATCAGGAAGTACCTCCCTGTGGAAAGAACGATAGAAAGATTAGAGATTACGGAATTGCATGCGTTGCAGACAAGTCTCACCGTGAAGGATACCAGGAAGGGAAACCGGCACAGGCTTAGGCGAATCATTGGACGTCAAATCATCAGACTTCTTCTGCGCCTTAAGGCAATTAAGCCATCTATACTTGACTCATTCCTGGGTCGCTTACAGACTACAGGTCTGAGCTGAATTTTGTAGTGGCCTCGGATTGCGGTGCAGCTCGATGATTTGAAAACTTGTCAATGGCCCTATAGGTGGAATGGGGTTTGAGTGTTGGACACGTTGTAATCACAGACGACCTCGAACCAACTGCTCTCTCGTTATTCAGCAAATAATTCAGATCTTTGCAACAGCAGCCAGGGCGTTCTTATTCAAGACGAAGGCGCCTTTGCCCTCCGCAAAAATCTGCCCTTGCCCATCTTCAACCCACCCAACGGACTCAACCCATCTGCCCTTCTTCCGGATAATTTTCGCCCTGCACAATAACACACAGGGTGTGGTCACTGCTGCTTTGTACTTGACGTTCAAATCGGCAGTCGCGCATGTGTTGTCGTACACAAACGCGATCAAGTGACCCATCACTTGGTCCAGCAATGTCGCTGTTACACCTCCGTGCAGCCGCCGCGCTCCACCGTCCACATCTCGGCCAAGACTGATCAGAAGCAACATTTCTGGCGTATCTGGATCTGTGGAGCTCCACACATATTCCTCCTTCGACAGTATAGATGGCGCTGTTGTTCCTTTCATGACCTGGCTCGAACCTTGCGAGGTTGCGTTCCCGGTAAACACAGCCTTCTCGTCATACTCCTTGTCGGATTTGCCGAGTCTGTACATGGCTAAGTACGCGCGCAGCGCCTCGTCCGTGAACAGTGTTTTGGTGAAGAATGTGTTCGAAACATCTTCGCGTTGGTCGGGGACCTGGCGCTTCTGTATGTTTGTGATTGATGGGTCGGAGAGGAGGTTTTGACACCAGTCTAGTGAAGTAAAGTCCTGCAGGTGTTCGACCCTGCCGTGCGCAGAGTGAGGATGCGGTAGCCGGCGCATGGCTTCGGGCGAACGAGTAAGCTGAGACTGTCGACGACACATTAACAAAGGAGTTTCAATCCACAGCACGGAAATGGTGCATGGTAACTGCAATCGATTGCGACGCCATGTTAGCGTGGATGAGCGTTGCGACTCCTTAAGTGCAGGTCGAGAGGGGAGCGAGCGACTTCCGAGGTTGTTCTGCGCCGAACTCAGGGCGCGTTGCTTAGTCAGGAACGCGTCTTTACCACAATTCACTCACTGTGCACCCGAAATCCTAATCGACACGTCAATGGGCAAGACCGGACTTGCCTGATAAGATGGTCTTGCACCGTTCTTCAAGTTATCCTTCACGGTGTGATCAAAGTGTCGCTGTAGCGGTTCAACCCGTCCCTACCACGGTGTCACCCTTCTCAGGTGCCTAGTCGACAGGGCACCACGGGATCCGGAGAAGAGGATCGCAACTTCAATACCTCGCGACTATCAGGGAAACAATCGCAGATACTAAACGCACTACGGGGAAGATTCACACTCACTCACGACTGGCGTTCAAACCCTCGATTTCCTTGAGCCTTTCCAAGCTTCGCTATCAAATCGCCATGCGTGGAGAGTTCGAGAGTTCTTGCTAATGGGTGCAACATCATTGCTCTACAGTCGTTCAAGATATCTGTTTCCATCATCGCTGCCAGTACGTGACCGTCACTCTGCCGTGACAGATTTCTTTGCTGATCAACGCCGACTGCTGTCGACATTCAATTGTTCTGCTCCTCAACTCACGGTACCAGAATTGCTCTACCTCGTACCTTCCCATCTCTCAGGTCCTGTACGGCGCGCTCATAGTCCGCAAGTTTGTACTTCGACGTGTGCAGCTTGACCTTTCCTTGCGCAGCCAGGACCATCAATTCCGCAAGATCATTGTAGCTGCCGACCAGGTTCCCAATAAAATTGATCTCTGTCGAGATGATGTCGATAGTTGGAATGTCTAGATTCTCACCATATCCCACGACGTAATAATTTCCAGCTCTTCGAAGCATCTTCACGCCAGTCTTGGTAGAGCCACCCTCAGCAACGAAGTCGATTACGGATGCGGCACCCTTTCCTTCTGTGATCTTCGTGACCTTCTCTACGAAAGCCCCATCTTTGTCAACTTGTACTGTGTGATCGGCTCCAATGGACGAGGCGAGGTCGAGTGCTGCCTGGTTGCTGTCTACCACAATCAGTGTTGCCGCATTCATGGCTTTCATGCATTGTATGCCAATGTGACCAAGCTAAGCTTTTGTTAGCCATCATACAGACCTCTTGTGACAGTACTTACACCGCCAGCACCGATCACCACGCAGTAGTCGCCCGGCCGCAGTATTCTTGCTGCCTTCGCAACCACGTGGTAAGCAGTCAGACCTGCGTCTGCAAGAGCAGCAACATCTGAAGGCTCAAGCTTATCGTCCAGCTTGATCACACTTCTTGCAGTTGTACGAATGTACTCAGCATACCCGCCGTCAACGTTGATACCAGGGAACTTGCTGTCCTCTGCATTTTGTCAGAATATTGCCGGCTTCCGTACTACAACTCTGCGTACCGCAATGAACATCATCGCCGAATCGACAAGCCGTACACAGCCCACAAGTCACAAGTGGATGCAAGATGATCTTGTCTCCGACCTTGACATTGCTGACAGCAGAACCGACCTCATGAACCCATCCTGCATTCTCGTGTCCAATCGTGTATGGCAATTCCACGTTAGACTTCTCTCTCCACTCGCCATCACAGATGTGGATATCTGTTCGGCACACCCCAGCAGCGCCGACCTTCACAATGACGTCGAGTGGTGATTGGACCGTCGGAATGGGAACGTCGTGCATCTCCATCGGCGCATGATACGCCATGACTCGTACAGCTTTCATGGTTTTTGCAGCCATCTTGCAGAGATCTGGGCTGGTGATTGGGGGTAGGGCGAGTACCCTGAGGGCTGATCATTGCGTATAAATACTTTACAGCTTCAGAGCGGGGTCAGTCAGTGTCTTGTGAGCTTCTCATGACTTCGACATCGTGCTGTGAGTCTGGAAGGCGGTGCTTTGTGTGGCGCGGAGATGGCTCCGGCGTAAAGCCTACTTCAAATACGTGGGGAAGTGCAAGGTTGTGCCTAGCTTCCTTCATGCCGGCGGGGCAAGACCTTGACAAGAACACTGTAACAGCAACATTCCCTGATTGTAACTTCAGTATCGATTTTGCTATAGGAAGTTCGCTAAGACCCCAGTATCCTCAAGAGCATTCCTCCACCGACCATCTGTTGAGCGATGTAGCCTGTGTAGATGTCTGCTTGTGCTTTGTACCTTCCAATGTCGAGTTGTTGGAACCGCTTTACGTATTCCAGCTTCATTTCCAGAAGGGCTGTAATATCCAGCGCCGCAACATAAATGCCTGGCCGTGTCTCAATATGCCTGTATTGTAGGTACAGCTTCCATGCATTTATGACTGCCAACGAGAACTCCATCTGAGCAACCATCCGTTCATCGCCGCATTTCTGTACGTTCTCGAAGGTAGCCTCGCCATACTTCTGCGCCTGATCTGCACAGACATTACGTTGCCCAGCTCAACGGGACGTCTGCCTCAGGGCAAGTGATGTCTCCAGGAGCTTCTGACACACCTGCGCTACCTGTTTAGACCTTGCGCAATTGTTGTTTCGTAGATAGTACAGAGCTCTGGACAAGAAATGACGTGCTGGCAGGATATCGCTCTCAGTTCTCTATAAGACTGGTTGTTTCAATCGCCCACTCCCTAAATTGATCAACTCCGCTGTATCGCACATTTAGCTCGTGGGCTGGCGGGTATAACGGGTCAATCTTACCAATTTCTGAAATCGTTGCATGTGACTGCATCGGGCTCGCACGCTCAGACTCTTTCCGAGAATCTCTCATCGAAGTCTTCGCAAACTCGTTGGACGGATGCTCTGTAAACACGTAGCTCAATGTCGAATGGTTAATTCCGATGTGGAGCTACGTGCGTTGTTTCAGCCGCAGATATTTCACGCATTTCTTGGCCCTAATAGTCGTTTCCCATCTCTTTAAGTACGGTGACGTTGCGGCTTGCAGAAGACCTTGCTGCTTGTACTCTTCCAACCTTATGTTCTCTAGTTCATGGTCAAGGTTGAACCGGAAGCATCTGCGCTTCGCCAGATGGCCTCGCCAACGAGCTTCAAACTGCTGGTTGGTATTCTCCGTCTGTGTAGCCTCCTTCTCTAGTGTCTCCAGAAGATATCTCAGGCCCTTATCAGACACGCTCCTGATCCCTGCATGACTGGTTCCCATGCAAACGAAGCATTTCATGAGTGTTTGGAATTTGTTGTCGTGGCTGGATTTTCCGCGAGTGACCGGGCAGGATGACACTTTTTCTTAACAATACTGCGAGTAGATGCTCACAACGCTGGAGAGGTCGACTGAAATATCGCTCACCGAGCAAGCTTCCGAAATGCAAGCGCTCAGGTGTTGATGTCCCATGGGCTGCATATCGGATTGACAGTAGTAACTGTTTCTTGCATAGAAATCCGAGAATATGCAAGTGGTTTCCTACGCACAGCTGATCTGGATTTCAAGTACATCGCTATTACAAATAGTTCCTGTTTTCCGCAAGCAACTCCTTGCACAAGCTTTTTGTTTCGAATATGGAATGATGCTGGTGACGTCTTGGCACACATCTTCTTGTGCAAATGCCACTGGGAGCAAGGAAAGGAAGAAGGCCTTAGCGTGGATTGTATGCCATTGATTGCGACGTGGTTTCAATGAGTTGCGCGTGCTTTTCGAAGAAGGATAGAGTAAAGATCCACAACATGTCAGAAAGCAACTGGGTTCGACATTTGTAGTAGCAATTTGCCCAGGTACTGCATGTCTCTACCCCGTGCTTGATTAGCCCACGATGTTTTACCTGCGCCTTCGTCTATTGCTGCTGGAAGTAGATGTGCCACCTGGTACCAGACCTCTTCACCGCCCTTGACATGCGTTGCCACTTGGTGAGGCTGAAAAGGAGGACGCTGTATATTCGAGTGGAGGCTATTGGCTTATAACCCACACTATTGTGGAATGAACATAAGAAAACAGGAAATGTGAGAGATGAGAATCTTTGGGGTGGACGACTGACAGAGTATCATCTGTTGAGCACCGCCTTGATTTCCATCGAAACACCAACAACAAATTTACATCTGGTATCTACCATACCAGCTAAGCTAGCATGCCAATGTGAATAATAGCCTAGCAGACCTTCACTAGACCATCCTGTTGTAGAGGCGGCATCTTGAGTTCGGGGATAGCAAGTCTGATGCTAAAGTATTTAATCAAACACAGCCCTAGATATTGCTTTCGCAGGTCAGCGCACTGTATCGTCCATATGTGGTAGCGTCTATTTGTCGGTGGGATCTTAATCTGTGCGTTTGGGGTGAGTAAAAAAGCGCCACGAGCGCTTGTTTTGTACATGACGCCATCGCCAAGATAGGTTACTACCCCTCCTCCCGCTCGCACCGCCTCTTTAACTCACCAGCCACGCCCGCGAGCATCCGTCCACACCTTACCTCACCCGGAATTTACTAGTTTCGGACCCTTATTTCCCTATATCTCTATCAGAATGTCCTCCAACGGCCTTCCCGAGGTGTTGATGAAGAAGGTCGACGATTACGTCGATTCTCTCGCCCCTCAGATCCAGCCCCGCATTGCATCTGAGCTTGAGATGTTCCAGCAAAAGACTATCGACAGTCTCGAAACACAAGTCATCGATGCTTTCCGGTCGCTCTTCAACAAAGACAAGCCGGTCTCATCAGATGGAACCCGGGGCCCTTGGAACCAGAATGACTCCGCACCAGACGCTTACGGTGGCCAATCTCTACCTTTCGCTGACGAGATCGCGAAGTTGACGCGTAGCTTCAGCCAGATCTCGGATGAGGCAAGTGGCGATCTACAGGATATCTTCGACCTCACCCAAGGGCGTGACGGAGGGAACCAAACTCAGTCCCGCGGCCTTGGAGACGACGATAACGACTTCTCTCGCAAAGCTCGTGGTTTCCTCTCCTCTGCCCTGAATGCCGTTCAAGACAATCTCGATAACAATCAAGGCTCGGGCGGTCAAAGTTTTGAGATCGGCGGGCTTCTTGGTGTGATCAGCAGCACCATCAAGGACGCGTCTGCAAACCCTGAGGAAAAGGCGCGGCTTATCAGCCCCGAGATCAAACAGACAGTCGGTGACAAACTACGCACACAGCATGCATCCATAGCAGAGCAATTCACTCATATCGCTTTGGATCATATCAAGCGCTGGCTTCGTGGCAACACGAGCACCCGTGACCTTGGTGATGGTGCCAAGGCTGAGATTGTCGACCAAGTTGGTGATTTGGTGAAGGGTCTCGGGGGCTTGTTCGGCAGAAAGTCCAACAACGAGGGTTCGGCTAGAGGGGTTGACGACTCTACTCGTGATGCAGAAGGGTCAGGCGGCGGTGGCTTCTCGAAAGTCATCAGTGACAAACTCTCCACCGGCCTTGCAAAGGTTCATAGAGAGGT
Organism: Didymella sp. IMI 355093; assembly: GCA_027946495.1. NCBI lineage: Eukaryota > Fungi > Ascomycota > Dothideomycetes > Pleosporales > Didymellaceae > Didymella > Didymella sp. IMI 355093. The sequence goes on from JAPEUZ010000024.1 coordinate 112,492, forward strand.
TCGACTTGAATTCCGCAGGGTTCTTGGTGAGATCGAGAAGCAGCTCTTCGAGCTTTTGCCAGATCAGTTTCAGCGTCCACTTGAAAAGATCCTTGGCGGAAACCCGTTTGATTCCCAACTTGATCGCGATGCATCTGGCCAGGCAGACCGTGGTTTTGGAGATGACATCAAGGCCAAACTCCTCAGAAAGGTTCGTGCACTTGTGCAGAAGGTCCAGGAGACACTTCGTGAGAGTATTCTAGGTGTCGTTAACGGCGGTCATCGCAAATTTGAGCGCGAGAGTTGGGTTTTTGTACAGAACATGGTCGAACAGAAGGTGCAAAGGTATCTGCCCGACGTAAAGATCAGCGTTCCCGACGATATTGGCAACGAGAATGTCAGTGTAGGAACACCTGCTACGAACACACAAATGGGTGGGGCATATCAAGCATCAGGTCCCCAAGGCGACTTCCGTCCAGATCCTCCTCACAACAGCTACAACGAGCATAGCCATGGGCGAGAGGCAAACAACGAGCCGTCGCGTTACGACAACAATCAGCAATTCCACGGCGAGCGAGATGGACAACGTCAAGCTTATCAATCGCAACAATATCCTCCACAAAACTACCAGAGTCAACAATACCCGCCACCTCCTCAGCAGTACCCGCAGCAAGGCTATTCTCCACAGGATTACCCTCAGCACGACTTTCCTCAGCCCGAGTATCGCGGCAACGACTACCCTCCCCAGGAGCATGAACGTCGATGGTAAATCTCTCGGCTTTGAGCGGACCTATCCGGAGAGCGACCCTTCAGTTCTTCTCCATCTAGTCACAAAACCAGCCTCTCAGCATGTCTGTCTCCACAAAATAGCATAGCATTCCGTCAATCCATCCTAGTTTTGATACTCCACTTTGCTATGGGATTGAGGCAGATACTCCGAATCAAAAGCAAGGACCCCGAGACTACAATGTCCAAGAGTCTCAGCCTATATCGCCAATGTAGCACTCGATACTGTCTACAGCACCCTGTAGTTCGTAGACAGATATATACAATTTTGGCGGCCCGGTCGTTGTTTAGCAACACGACCGTCGATGTCACGAGTGTCATTCAAGGTTTTATAGCTGTCGATGGAAGAACCCGAAACATTGTGGCGAGGTACATATGTTCGTACACATCAACAGAGCCTAGAACGATCTTTTTACCAATTGAGTTAGTCTGCCTGCTGTGCGGGGACGTCCTTAGCCAATCAACGGCCGGTCGCATCTTATTTCAAGGCTAACTCAGAAGCTGAATGATGATGCATTTGAAGAAGTGCAAGTATGATTCAAGAGTAGCTTCCTGTACGTCTACTTTCTGTTTCCCCACTGTCCTGCGATTGATTCAAGGCACGCGGCAAGGTGCTAAGCACTGATCCGCGCATTGATCATATAAACATAAAACATCTTACCTAATGGAGGATCGCTTCCTCTCGGTGACCGAGCGCCAAATAGAATCTGACTATTATCACCACGCCTAACCTCAGAGGGATTGTACACCAGAATCCCATACACGGCCCGGTCCGCCCTCTTAGGAAAAGCGACAAATCTCTGCACCAGAGAAGCAGGATTGTACAGGCTCGTCGTGTAGAGACGGCGTGATAGAGGCAGTCAGAAGTCATGGGAGTCCCGTCGCGTCTAGTTTGTCTATCTCACAATCAAGAGCTCATCAAGCCCTGACAGCGACAAGACAGAAAGATCCTCGAAAATCCAGGCAAACATTCGATCGAACGTTGTCAAGCGGCCCTGCTACGCGAAGCTAAGGCTAAGACCATCGCTACCAACGGTTCGTGGCATAGTAAGTTCGGGTCCTATCGTAATGATTACCACCGTAAGACTAGGCGTGCATGTTGTGCACGAGTTCAGCACCTCGAGCAATCGTCTGAGCACAAAGTCAGAATAGAAATCAGGGCTTCAGCATAGAACACAGAGCTTCACGACTGTTCTGCGTAGCGCTTTGTTACAACAACCTTCAAGGGCGCTGAATCGCTAGCTTATCGCTGTACGTTTGCTTCGTCCTTCAAGGAGCTACCGACGTAGTTACGATTAGATGTTTATGACTGAACGCAGACCATCCATACGGCGCGGTAGCGGTTTTGTGATGTTATGGAGTATTTATGCAGAGCTTCGAACTCGCTTGTTCACCCTGAAATAACTGCGCGCGCTTGCTGTCTAGCTCCGATACGCCCAACCTGCATACCCGAAACCCACAGGCTGGCTGCGCCGCATTGGCACCGCTATGGGGGCCGAATCAATGTTGGTCTTGGTGTACTTATAATCTCTCACTGCGCATGTGCAGTGTCCAAAACCACTCCAATACCTTTGCCCACTCGGGCCGAATCGAAAGATGAAGATGGCCGCAGATGCACCCCCACTTCACAGCGACCTGCCAGAACCGGTTGTCAGCCAGGACCGTTCGTCGTTGTACAAGTACTCTATGCCTGAAAACCCCCAGCACCACACATCTGTCCACGCTCTCCACACCCCTGATGGACAATCGCCTCTACCACCCGTATTTACCGAGATCGAACAACCTCGGACCCAGCATGGGGTTTGGAGGCGCTGGCCTTTGCTTCTGCTCCTCGGATTGCTATTGATGATAATTGCTGGAGTAGCCGGAGGATTCATTGGCAAGACGATAGAACGCAACAACTCTAAGGGAGTCGTTTCGCTTGAGAGCGCGGCAGCGGCAGCGCCAAATCCATCATCATCACCATCATCATCATTGGCGTCGTCAGCATCCTTTGCCACACCTGCACCCTCAAGCACTGCAGATATCAGCACTTCAGGTGTCTTCGAACGCACAATCGTCCAACCATCTTCAGGTTGCAGCTCCACAGACCCGTATCGCTCTTTCAAAGCCCGATCTCAGATCCTCAACATTCCGTACACGACAGTCTGCGGCCAAGGGTGGCTATCTGATGATCTCATTGCGATGTCTGTGGCCACACAGTCAGATTGCATAGAGTCTTGTTCACAGTACAACTCCGTCAAGGATTCCAGCGCTCGATCGTGTGTTGGTGCTGGCTTCATCCCAGCGTGGTGGAATCAGACACTGGCAATGGTGGAGAGCAAAATCACGCCATACAATTGCTTTCTCAAAACGAACACCAGTGGCATTGCACGGAATAACGAAAAATTCGAAGTCATCGCAATATGCATGGGAGATGAATGCCACAACGTCGTCGGCTAAAAGTTGGCCCTGATAGTTTCGTTTTGCAGATTTGCATAGTATGTAGGTGTATGCGTTCAAGCTATACCACATTTTAATGACCAACAGAATGTATGAATACTCCTTTGATTCGATACGGATATCTTATGCCATACGCCTCATTGGCGCTGAAGCCCGGTCTGGTACAGATATTCATGTACATCACGTCAATTGCACTTTGAAAAGGGCACCAATGTCAAGACGATCGGCTATGTGAACGCCGGCTTCCTCTTCGCATCATCGATCAACACGTTCATCCACTTAACATGGCACCTCGAGATCCTCAACTTATTCGACCCGAAATGCCTCGAGTAGGATTTGCGGAACAAGATTCACGACTGCAAGGGCCTGATGTCTTGAGCCGACTTCGATTACAAGCAGAACATTCGCCGCCCGAACGATGTCGACACCGAGATGGGCCTCGACAGCGCGCATGGGAATTGATGGACATAGCCCTACCTCTACAACATCGACCAGACGAGGCACTGGCTGAGGACCTCGGGAGTCGGCGATGGGAGATGAAGGGATGGTGCACAGCGTACGACATAGAGGCGGTACTAGACGTTAACTCCCACCCTCTATCGCGCTGCGCACACAATCCTACAAAGACGCAAACATGCCTCGCACAATAGCACCCAGAGGGGACCCTGCACCTGCATGCAACGTGGTGATACGCTTCTGTAGCCTTATCGATCATGTCCGAGCTTGGGAGTCAACCTCGGCGGTGATCGGTTTCAGAAGACCTGGCCGAGACGCCGCGGAGGTGGCTGGGTGGCTTGGACGGCAGCCTTGAAGGATTCGCAACACGACAACAAGATTTGGAAAATCACCTGCGATCGCAGGCTTCCTGTAATTCACATGTCGGATTTTTCAGGACGATGGACACAGCCTTAGTATCGCGCCTCCCTATGCTGACTCCCCGGTCCCATCTCTCCCTTCGCATGGGCATTCGCCCCCTGCTTTTTGACCAGCTCTAGCGGCCTGTACTCAGCGTTCCACATCTGCTCACGAATCCATTCTTCGAGGTCCTTGTCGTCTTTGGGAATATGCTCTTCTTGAGCCAAGTCATCCTCGACCGCCTTCTTGATGACGTTTCTCGCGATCTGAACACTAATCTCCCGAACGTCTTCTACGTCTGGCAGAAGGCCCGAGCCAGACCCAGTAACAACTGGCGCCGCAGCTGCTAGCGCTTCGACGGCAGCAACGAGGAGGGCTGGCGTCATAAGGCGTGTTCTACTGAGGACTGCTCCGAGACCGATACCAGGGAAGGTGACAGAGTTGTTGCATTCAGCTGTAGGCTCTTAGCATTTGGAGCTTTATTGAGAACATGTGTGGACTTACAGATCTCGTACTCCTTGCCGTTGTGTTTTACGGGGTCGAAAGGAGAACCCGTGGCTACCAGTACCTTACCGTCGGTCCAGTCGTACAGGTCTTGTGGCTTGGCTTCGTGCAGCCTTGTGGGGTTCGATAGTGGGAAGATTGCTGGACGATCGACATGCTTTGCCATCTCTTTCACGATCTCTTCTGTAAAAGCGCCAGGCTTGGTCGATGTACCAATCAGGACATGGGGCTTGACCTCTTTTACGACAGAAAGGAGGTCGTTGTGGTCTTTGCCCTTCCACTCGCTGTCTTTGCGAGCATATCCGACTTGGGCCGGTGTGAGCTGATCCTTCTTATCTTCCAACAGAAGACCCGGCTTGTCCACGCACCTGTAAGTCATCAACAACTGTAAAGATATAAGAGGTGTCGTTGCAAAAACTTACCAAATTTGCTTTCCTGCCTCCTCTTTGGACTTGCCGGTCTTTTGCGCAATGGCGTCCTTAATCTGATCCGCAATGCCGGTACCGGCAGTGCCAGCACCGAACATGATAAAGCGCGCTTCGTCCCACTTCACGCCACTAACCTTGAATGCGGCCGTGACAGCGGCAAGAGTTACACAGCCTGTGCCTTGTACATCGTCGTTGAAACAGGCGATTTCAGGTGTGTACTTGTCGAGGATCCTCCTTGCGTTGTTCAAACCGAAATCTTCGAAGTGAATATACGCTCTTGGGTAATGCTTCCTCGCAGCCTTGACAAAGGTGTCGACAAAGTTGTCATACTCTTTGCCAGACGCGCGGGGTTTGCGGAGTCCAAGGTAGAGATCGTCATTGAGTAGCTCCTTATTCTGATGTCATGTTAGCGACATTACGGCCTCAAAGATCTTTCGCATTGCTCACATCAGTCCCGCAGTCAAGCACCACAGGAAGCGTCCGTGACGGATGAATGCCGGCGCAGAGTGTGTATATGACCAGCTTGGCCACGCTGATCAAGATAGCACCAACACCTTGGTCACCAATACCCAGGATCTGCTGACCATCGCTGACCACAATCAGATCGATGTCCTCCGGGTTGCCCCACTGCCTAATATCGTCGTCCACGCGGTTAACATCGCCGATGTTCAGGAAGCAGCCTTCGGGCTTCCTGAAAAGCCTCGAGTAGTTTGCAATCGCTTCTCCCTCAGTTGGTGTGTAGATAATAGAGAACATCTCCTTCAGATGATCCAGAATGAGTCGGTAGTAGAGGACCTCATTCTGTTCCTTCAGACTTGTCATGAAAGTGTTCTTCGCGATGTCGCTGGGTCGTGACTTGTACTGCTCGTATGCGCGGCGGACTTGTTCGTCGAGTGTCTGAACATTATCGGGCATGAGACCGTGCAACTTGAATGTGTCACGTTCTTCGGCTGTGAAGGCGGTGCCCTTGTTGAAATATGGGGTTTGAAGAAGAGCACTTCCCTAGGTATCGGTATCAGCAACGGTGAGTGTGCTTTGCAACAAGCATTGCTTACTGTCAGAGTAGTCTCCTGAGGACCCGAAGTAGAAAGGGGCAAGTGCCCAAACTTCTCATTCTTCCTCTGTTGGTTCGAGTGTGATGCCATGTTTGCGACCAGCTGGTGACCTGGGTATAGTGCTGTTGGAATTCGTAAACGGAGGATAGAAGAACGAGCTGTGGTGCTGATAAATGACCCCTTGACGCGTGGGAACATGTCAACACGTCAGACCTGACCGCGAAGTATAGATTTTCGTAGTTGCCGTATTCTTCCGCATCTCGCGAAAGCATGAAGTCTTCTGGCCCATGAACACGCGTTCGTGATTCTCGGCATGATGACGTCGTAGCCTGGCCCCACCACCGAGGCCTCCGCTCCGGCCCTTCCAAACATTGTTGGTGGTCTCTGCAGCCACTGTCCGTTGCTATCGGTTTGTACAATCGCAGAAGACGATTAAGTAAGACTCTATATTGTTTGGAGATGAGTAACAACTGACGGACTTGTCAAATTGTCGACGTCCGTTGTCGTGGCTGGCAGCTGAGGCAGGCCAAGAATGCAAGGCGCGACACCAAAGATCGGAGGCATCAACATCGTCTCCACCTCCGGTCCAGCTGCGGCCCACCTCCCGTTCGGGAATCACGGCAACGGCATCCACCTTTTTTTGCTTGTCAGGAACAAGCTTTCTGTGAATCGTCCAATCGTCTAATGCTCCCACCCGGCCGCGCAGCGTCGAGATCGCCCACCGATATTCCTGCGGTATTTTGCTAGCAAATAACAATACCGGCCGGTGCAGTGTGCAGAACGTCAAATCTCGCAAACACCAATGATCAAAATGTTGAACAGCGTCAACACGGCGCAACGAATCAACATTGACGTTGCTTGTAGTCGCTGAGAGTCAAGGAACTAGATAATCCACTTCCTCCACCATGAGGTATTTTGGTCGACCAAACGTAGAACCTCTGCCTTTTCGTGATCGACATCAGTTATCTCCGACAAATCAACATCTTGCAAAGCAATGACGCCGGACCTCGACCAAGAGAAAGCAACAACCCAAAGGAACGCGAAGATGGCGATGTCAACGTAGTATGTAAGGAAGTTGCTTACATTCCAACGGCCGGGGAAGAAAACACCATACCCTGAGAATACGACGACAAGAGCGAGTGCGCCTGCAGTGATCCAAGCGAGATATGGTTGAAACGGACTCTTATATGCGAGCCCTGATATTTGTCAGCACCGTTCAAAGTGAGAAAGAAGGGTTCAGGTAGATTGAACTTACGGTCCCGACTGATACCTTGTGTCTTCAAGGCGTAGAAGAATCGGAGGTAAGTGACCTCAATGACAAGCCATCCAATAAGCCCGGCAATCGTTGTAATATTGACAAACCAGCCAAACACCACCGATGAGTTGTTGCCAAGACTAAGATATACAAGTGGCATGAAGATGAGCGAAGCTGCCACTGCCAGGTACGGAGTTCCAAACCTGTTCGTGCGAAGCAAGAATCGTGGAGCTTGTCTGTCCTCCGCTAGTCCGTACAGAGTGCGTGATGCAAGGAAAATACATGCAGAACCACAGCTGAAAGCCGAAGTGCATACTATGGCATTGATAATCGATGGCAGCACGTTGATGCCAGCGCGCTGAAAGGCAATGACGAAAGGACTTTGCTGGGCATCACCAGTAGCAATGCCAAGATTCGGATCGTCGTACGGCACAAGCATACCGACAATGAGGATGCTGACCACATAGAAGATGAGTATCCGCCAGAAGGTCATGCGTATTGCGTTTGGGATGATGATCCTTGGGTTCCTGGTTTCGGCGCCGGCTATAGCGACGACCTGGATGTTTGCGTAGCTGTAAGCCGCCGAGATGAGGGAGCTCCAAAAACCAAGAAATTTGCCAGTGTTACCGGGGACGAGATATGCGTTGAAAGGCCCGGGGTTTTTCCAGTATCGAAAGCCGATTCGATCTCCGCTTGGCGAACCTCCAAGGTCAACTACCAGACCGGCAATTATGAGTCCCACAATTAGAAGGATCTTGAGCGCCGCGAAGAAAACCTCGCTCTACTTATTGTTAATTGGGGATCAGGAAGTCTTGTGTCAAAACTTACCTCTCCATAGATCTTCACTCCGCAGAAGTTGATCACCACTATGATAACGATAAAGACAGAGTACCAGACAGCAGGGCTGATGGCGTTATCCCAGAAGTTGATCAGGGTCGCCGCAGCGGCTAGCTCAGCAGGTGCTGTCACTGCCATGGTGTACCAAAAGTTCCATCCAGTGGCTGTTCCCAGTGCAGGCTGCACAAATCTGGTTGCATGGCGAACGAAGCCTCCAGTAACAGGCATAAATGCAGACATCTCTCCTGTCGACAAAGCGACACCGCACGCGATCAAACCCATACAGATGTATCCGAAGAGAGCGCCGACCGGTCCTGCAGTAGCGATTGCCTGACCGGATGCTAAAAACAGCCCTGTGCCCTGAAACGAGTCAGATGATTGCTTGTATAGGCAGGACGGTCATCAATTTCAAGACTCACAATCATGCCAGCTATTGCGATCATGTTGATGTGACGCCGCTCAAGGTCGCGTTTGACCTCATGGACCGTGCCGACGGGTCGGACTTCGACATCTAACTTCGACGTAGAGTCTTGAGCGACATGCATGGCATTCTTCTGCGGGAGATCCATGATTTGTCAACTTGCGATGTGAAGAAAGTGTTCGAGTAGCACAAAGAAGGAAGACCTCAGTGCGACTGAAGTATGTCTTGCTGGAGTAGGGCCGCCAGCCTCCCATTCACGTCCTATGGACCCAAAAGAACCAAGATGCTTATCTCCCCATGATTCGGCGTTCTACTCCTGGCTCCCGCTTGAGTCAAAGATAGCGCAACGGGTATCCACAACCGGAGAGGGGTCAGTGGACACCAATAGGTGCGGTAGATGACTGGTGCCACCTTATTCGTTAGAACGCCGGTGACCCCACCCTAAGCGAGTCATTGGGTTAGACAAGGTACGAAGACAGAACATGGTCGTGGGCAATCTTACAGCACTGCGATAACTACAAACGCGATGCCATCAGCCAAAGACGATTCATTCCAATTGTACGACCTGCGTGTCGAGGTTGTTTGTCCGCCTGGAGAACGTATCATGTGTGGTGCGAAAGAAGGAGACTACTTCACCGTACAGGGGGAAATGCTACATCTTCCTGATGGTCAGGGCATAAGTTTCTATAGCTTGGGTATGTTTTGGATAGCCAAGATCGAAGGCTGAGGGCTAATATTGATCTAGCGGCTGTACTACCTCTGCTGGCATCGAAGCAGCGTCCAACTCATGCGCATGACTGGATGTCAACGGACGCATTGATTGCATGTCCGGATCCCAATTGCAGATCTCAGCTCAAGATCACAAAGACAGGCCTACGGACCTTCCATCACGCTGATACCACGGTAGTTGGCTTGGAGGGCAATCATTGACATTGTGAAGGCGAGTGTTTTTAAAGGCATCGGACAGAACCACGAGCAATGAAATGTACATTCATGGCAGGGAATCATCCTGCAGTACATAAAATCAATGCGGCAGTATCATCTATACTCACTGCCACAATCGCCCATCACTTCGAAAGTTTCTTTCCTCCTACTCTTCTCCAGAACCCTTTCGATGCTTGCCTGATCATCGTCATCAAGACGCCACCCATATGTCTTCAAGTTTTCTTCTGTGTGCTCACTGACACCCATGCGTGCACCAACTATTACCGCACCCACATACGGGAAGTCGAGAACCCATCGTATTGCAACATTTGAGATGGACACTGTGTGCTTAGTGGCAATGCCCTTGAGAGTTTGCAATAGAGTCTGGAAAAGATCCCAATCGCCCCACGTCAGGATCATCTCAAAATACTTTCTTTGCGAAGGTGTTGAGTCGGCACCAAACAGCTGTGGCTCAGGCTTCCCGAGCCACTTCTCTGCAAGGAAGCCTCCACAGAGAGTGCCGTACGTAAGGAGTTTTACACCGTGCCGTGTGCAGACTTCACCCATCTTGTACCGCGGTCGCGCATCGATAAGAGAGAATTGAACCTGATTGGTGACGATATCAATGTTACTGTCGACAACCTCTTGCAGCCGCGTAGTATCGAAGTTGCATAGCCCCAAGTGACGAACCCGTTCGTCCTCTTGAAGTATTTGGAGTGCCTGGATATACTGATGGTCATTGTAGTTCTGCCAATGAAACTGCAACAAATCGACGTAATCAGCGTTCATGCGCTGACACCGTTCGGTGACGTTGGAACGAACGACTGCGGGCGTTACAGTGATCTTGTGGAAGACACAGTACTTTGTGGCGCCGAACACAGGTTTAGAGTCTGGAAGTGAGGATCTCAGTCGACCGAAGATGACTTCGGCATCGCCGTAGTGATCGGCCATGTCAAATGCGGAGAAGCCACGTGCGGTGTACTCAGAGAACTGCCTGAACATCTGTGACTGAGACGCAACTCCCCACGATGGACTCGACAGTTGCCAAAGTCCAGCGAATAGCCTTGGAAGGTTGACATCCTTCATCTTGAAAGTCTCCAACGAAGCCGAGGTCTTGAGTAACGTACACCGCTCCTGGTGAGAGTGACTATGGTACGCCACTATCTTGATGTCGTTTCCCCTGTCGAGCATCGTTGCAAGGACCGAAGCGCTTCGTTCAAAAGGGAAGTCCTGCCCAGAAGCGAGCCACCTTTGGCGACATCGCAGCAGGGAATCAAACAGCGCACTCATGACCGGTACCTCCTCTTCATTGAGACTTCGACTTCCACTATCGGATAACAAGCGCTTCTGAAGCGCAGTCAAAGCTTGCACAATATCGCCGTCGATCGAAGAAAGACAGTTTTCAAGGTCTGCTGATCGGGGCACAGTGTTCCCCACGTCGAGGTCGTCAGATTCATCGACAACTCTTTTCAGAATTGGAAAGCTCTCGAGAACCATTCCACATCCTATGGCGGAGCGCAGACGCTGCTGTACCGATGTGAAGTTCGATGTTGGAGCTATTCCTTCGGCCGTCAATGTGAACAGCTCACTGATGGGCTGATTAGCAGTCTTCCTGAGATATGTTCGAGTCTGCTCCTCGAGTATGTTTGTGACCGAGGGTTCCGTTGTCAAGATGGCTCTGACCACGCTTCGAAGCGCGTCCGCAGGCAGGTTTGCGATGATGGTGTCCGTCATCATATTGACGTGCGCCGTTTTGGCCTTTGAGTGCGCCGTGATAGTCATGACGATGAATTTGTTGTATTGAGACAGCCGTGCAGTCGTTCAACGCAGGCTTGCTTGCCAGTTGCTCTGCTCAGGTATGATGTGGGCGCACGAGCCACGCCACCGGCGTCTCAACTTATGGTAGAACGCCGGTGAACTGCAGGGTGTGGACCGAGGTCGCAGCAGCTTGACCGAAGAAAGTTGGCAGCAGTATTTGCGGGCTCCGGGTACCATCACGGCTTACTCGTTTGGCCCGCATTCATCAGCTGTGCGGGATCGGAGATGTGGTATTGTTTGCAATGTGGCGGAAGCTCTCACGCTCAGGAAGAGTGAAGGCCAAATCGTGTCTTCGCGCTGTAGAGGCACACAGCGTCAAATGCGGCATGCATGGTTCATTTCACAAGTCCGATACAGAGGTCGAACAGTGTAATGAGCCCACGCTTTGGCGGTAAAGGCCGTGAAAGAGGAAAGAGCTTAGGCTTGAAGCGGTTAGCGTGAAAAGATACCACCGATAAGACACCTGAGTATCCCACCACAGTTGCGTACGCATGCGACATGGCTCCTTCTCCGACTCTACTTGAGACAACCCGGATACACACTTATAGAGCTCTGTCTGAGCTTGACGAAGATGGAGGATGATGAGACACCTGACCCTCGACCTTTAAAAGCCGCGTAGGTCCTCCTACGGGCACATCTACAATTGCCGGTGACTAATCTTTTGCAAGAGGGCACGCTTGCCTACAATGCCGCAAGGTCAAAATGAAGTGTCAAAAGACGGCAGAAGATGCGAGGTGCGTTAGGTGTACACGCAAATCATTACAGTGTGACTTCCTTGGCCACCGGCGCGGTCGAAAACATGGCTTCAAGTTATTTACTCTAACCTTGTCAGACCATATATCGACTAATGCGACTCAAGGTTACACAAAAATCGTTCAAGAATCCAAGAATATGCTGTGGCCACGACGGAGGACGACGAAGGTGTTACTCGGCTACTAGGGACACCGATTTCATTGCCTCGACTAATTGACATTGATTCTGCCGTAGGACAAGACGCAAATATGCTGTCAAGAACGCCCAGTGCTCAGAGATCGACTTCTGGACCGTGCTATGATTCAAATCAAGCGTTCTGGACGCAAAGCAACGGCTTTCGACCTTCTGATGTTCTGAGCCGACAAGCTACGAGTGGCAATTTCTCTTTGCAGACCGTTCTTCGAACCGAAAACGACGGTGCACCGCAATGCGGCACAAGGGACACCGCAGATGATGACCCTATTGACAAAGGTCTGATCAACCTCCATGTTGCTATGTCGCTGTTCGATGGCTTCATGAAGCATCTGAACCCGTTCATCAGTCAATTAGACCCTTCCCTACACACCTTTCGCTACACGCGAGAGACGTCTTCTTTCCTCTTGACCGCCGTCCTAGCAGTTGCGGCGAAGCTTTTGCACCCTTCACTTTACTACGCTTTGCTCACTCATGCTGACGGACTCTATGTGGAGCACTTCCGCCGGGGTTCAAAGTCAACGGAAACCATACAAGCAATCCTCGTGCTGACCTACTGGAAGAAGCCCGACGATAGTCGTGCATGGCTCTCTATAGGTCATGCTATCAGAATGGCGATCGAGCTTGGTTGGCACCAACTCGGGACTGATGTCACGAGACCTCCAGCGAACCCATCTGAGCAACAAACTAGACGTTCTCGAAACATCGAGAGGACCTGGCTGGTGTTGTTTGTGTATGACCGAAGGTACGTGTCAGCAGCGTTAGCGCTGTTGGAAGTATCTGACTTGTACACAGCATAAGTCTCCAGACAGGCAAGCCTTGGATGATTGAACGGAGCAACTATATTGAGTCAGCGAGCGACTGGCATCTGCACACTCTTGAGGTCGCTAATGATCGGTTGCTCAGCGCATTCGTCTCACTCCGCCTTGTTACTTCCACCCACTTCGAGATGATGACGACACAATATGTTCAGTGTCAGCACCATGAACCCGCGCAATTTCGATCCTTGCTGCGTGTGCTCGACAGTCAGATTATTGATTGGCAAAAAAGATGGACGGCAACGATTTCTGCCAGTGGTGAAGATTGTCATGCTTTCTTAATACCGTTCTATGGCAGCTACGCACGATTGCTCTTGTTCACTCTCCCACTGCGTGCATCAACGAGATTGAGGGGTATTGCAACCTCAGTCGATACAGAGGCGATCTGGAATAGCTATTCGAGCGCGCTGGATATGCTAAAGCTGGTATCTGCACCTTCGGCTTCTCAGCTTGTGTACTTTGCGCAAGATTCTGTCCATGTCATGATTGCTTACGCAACAGTGTTTCTAATCAAGGTACTTATTATTCTCGGTTCGCCGTCAAGCTGAAGCACTAACATCAGATTAGCTCCTTGTTTCAGCACCAGCCTACATTTCCAATGAGGTGGAGTTGTCAGCATTGGATAGCATCAGCAGCACCGCGAAAGTATTCGCAGCCCTTCGAGCGCCGAGCGATACGAGCTGCTCATTGCAAGCATCATTCTTACAAAACGTTCTTGTTGAGTATGAGTCAATCAAACACCACCGTACCCCTTCACGTGAACATGTGCCTGCCGCAGCTGCGGACCACACAGCCCCACAAACAGCGCTTGATCGTACGCATATCCTACAACCGGCCGATACCAGCTCAGCATGCGACCAACAAAACATCGAAAGCCTCTTATCAGAAGATCCATCAAACTTTGGTCTAGACTTTGCCAATGACCAAGTCTGGGCTCTCATATTTGCCAACGCTGGCTTCAACATCGATCAGGGAGCATTCCTGCTGTCGAATTGAGGCTGAAAATTCACATTCGCGACATCTCATGTGGCAACGAGGCCGAAGTAGTTTAACCGGACAAAATCAAGTTCGGCTATACCAGGTCTGCTGATGTGAGAGAGAAACAGGAGGCTCAATGGGTGGAAGCAGTACTGCCGATCGGACGTATTAGTAGAAAGATAGAGAACAGGCCTTATTACCTTACAGAAATGTAAGATAGGTTAGGAATGGCTACCTATGAAGCCTGTAGTGCCATGTATCAAAGGCGGCATACTGTCTATGTTTATGAAAAAGGTTGTGTGAGCCTGTGAACCCAAGACGCTGCAGCACAAGATATAAGCTGTAGCATACGGTAAATGATCTTTACCATAGCCGTGTATGTTCTGTTGGTAAGGCTTGGTAGAAGATATCGAGATGTCCATCCTACATTTTCAAAGCTATACTTGTAACGGTTTCATGGATTTCTAAGCTAGTTGTACAAAGTCTTAATCCTGAAAGTATATGTTACCCGATGATCGCATACGCCCAGCGAATATAAACGTCGAAGAGCCAAGTATCTATGGTATCTGCTAGTCCAAACCGATCGCCTGAATGCCAATGCACTATATGAAACCCAGTCAAATGCCACTGCAACTTCCCTAGTTCTACCCATCTACTCGATCATAACATCAAAACAAGTGCTCCACCTCGGTTTGCCACCATACTCCCATACCCAAACCATCATGTGCCTTCCCTTCTCCATATCCTTCGGCATATTCACCGTCATCCAGTTGCCCTTATCCAATAGACCCTCGTTTGGGCTCTTAACACTCGGGTCCTCAGGCCAGACAAACGCTTCCTCCGCAAACCCGATCTCCTTGAGTCTGTTCTCTTTAGTGAATTCCTTAATATCCTCAATCTCCGCCTCCTTCTTCCCCTTCCAATATACAACGCTCTTTCCTGGATCACCTCCATCTACATTCGCACCCCTTGAGTGCCCGTTTCCGCCAAACATCAACTTAATACTGCCTCCCGGCTTCGCAGTCGCCATACCCGCCTTCTCCTCAGTAAAGTACGTCGGACTGCGCTGGCTCGGGTGACACGCATGCGTATCGCCCTTGAATTCCTGGGCCGCGATGTCCCAGAGGTAGTTGCTTGACTCGTCGATCCAGTTGCCCGGGTTGTGCTTTGCGCGCGGCCAGCCGTGGCAGAAGATTGCGAGCCCGGGGGCGAAAGTGTCGACGAAGAGGTCTCCCGGCTTCTTGTACTCGGTTGCGTTGCCTTTCATCCATTCGAGGATCAGTTTGTTGTCTTGATCAGTGCAGCCGAGCCAGGAGTGCGCGGTTGCGAGCGCGGCGCTGCTGAGGAGTAGGGGGAATGCGCGGACCATGTTTGCTGTGGATATTGTAATGAATGTGGGAGTTGGTTTGATTTGTTCTGTTAGATCTATGTGAAAACTGACTCGCCTTTTATGCAATTCTACTTTGCTGGTGCTCGTGATGGTGGTGGCTGCTATCGGACTTCGTGGTTCGGACACTCAGGCGGACAACGCTCGTGGAACCTGACAGGACCTCGTCGGTCAAGCGTTTCAACTATACCGGCACTTTGTTACCACGAAAATGAATTCTACTGATGCCTTGTTGACCGGTAGGACGTCTCGCACTCATCTTCTCGACCCAGCAGCTCGCCCAGCGAAGCAACATCTGCAAATTTGCGCTACCATGCATCGAACCAAGCAGTCTCTGATACCTTTGGCGCCAATCTCTCCGTGTAGGAAACTCCGAATTGTCCACAGTCAATCTGTCGTTCGCGAGCTGCGATGGTCACCAAATCTAGACGAGCTCGCACAGCAGCCTGAAAGGCCAAACACTCGCTGTCCGCAAACGCTATTCGGGCCTCAAGTGATGATACTCCGTACGGTCGTGTGCACTGTAGCGGACCTGAGCTGGAATCCATGTCGAGATCCAGGCGCCAAGCCGGCGCACTTGTCAGCAGTTGTATTTAGAAAGACCGGTATTTAGCGTCCAGTGTGTCGCCGTAATTCCGCATCGATGGTCTTTGCAGTAAAACTCATTTCTGAAAGTGACGAGATGGGTGGTGACACAATAAGCCGCCGTCTGATCGGAGTTCGATCTGAAAGTCGATGGTTCTTGGAGATCGTGGGGGCCTAACACCTCAGATCCTAGGTCCGGTTTCCATTGGAGCTTCTGTACGCTTTGCTCGCGTGCCTACAGCTGACATCTGGACTAATTCCGAGGGTTCGGGAGACTGTATGAATGGTGCAACAGTTTTAATCGCAAGATGGGTAGGATCGTCATCTAAGATGTAGCCCAAGGCATTTCACATGCTAGGCAACAAGCTGTAGTCGATCATCTGGAAATCAGGCAAGTAGACGTCGGATATCTGGCAACTGTTGTTTGGCGTATGTTACTTGAATTGCTGTCAATCTATTTCCCAATTGAACGCCTCGCTAGAAACACAGCGTCTGGGGGAAGCGCTGCGCCATCCCCAATATCAGGTCGTGATGATTATTACAGGCTATCTCTCGTCCCAACTTCCCATTGTAAAAACCTGACATTCGCGTGGTACAGCTCGTCGCTATAATATCTCCCGCCTATGGCGTAGTCCAGCAACAGTCTGGCGAAGCAATCATCTTGCCGCCTCAGAAAGCGGCAGAACTCTTCGTCATCTTTCCCAAGAAGATACTGAACGAAGCTTGCGTTCATGACAAAACTTGGGCCGTGCGCAATGTCCTCGACATCCTTCAAAGAGGGGCTGACGATGAATCCCAGGATTGGCGGAAGGGACATCGCCTTCGAAGGTTCGAGTATTGATGCGAGGTAGACGAAGATAATCGGATTGTTAACATCGGAGAAGCAGAGTGACTTCTGGAGCTGGCGTTCTCGGTCGTGGCTCATGCGGATTTCGCTCAGAATAATGACGGTCCTGCGTCCCACGCGTTCACGATCAAGTCGGTAGATCTCTGACGGCCCGTTCGGTCCATCCGAACCTTTCTCCACCAGATTGATGTCGATTTTGATTGCTGGATTTGCATTGGCCGAGACCAGGTGTCGATTCAGATAAGCGACAAAATGATTGCGCAAGCTGTGGGTGGCCGTAGGAACATAGTCGGCTAGAACGGCAACTGCAAAGTCGTCTGCTGCGCTCTGATTGCTCGTTGGTGTTGTCGTAGTATTTTGCGCAGCCTTGGACCCAGAGCCATGGGCAATGAAGGCCTTAGCGCAGTCCGTGCCGAAACGGTGCGCTAGCCTGTCATCCCCAAAAACGTAACGTTGATAGTCTTTGATGTTGAAGGGGAAAGTCACCTCGTCTTCCCCTTGAACCTGGTGGAGAGCGAAAACATTGTCAACCATCGGGCTGCAACAGCTCCGCTCAGGCGTGGAATTGAGAGCATCGAGGGAGCCGTGGATGGGAATTTGAGAACCACTCGGAAAGTGCTTGGCGGCGTCTACTGTGTAGCGGATGCACCTAATCGCTTTACACAGCCCCGTCACGTGAGCGCCATGCCTTGAAAATGTATGCAGATCCCAGGGAGAAAATGCCGCAAGACACGCAAATTCTAGACCCTTCCACAGATCGTGCCTGAAAGTGTTGTAGCGGCAGGACTACGGTTGTCCGTTGCCCTGTTGATCATTTCTCCTCAGCTCGACACATGTTCAAAACCGGATGCTGCTCATAACCTCTGAGCAACTAGACCATGCGTGAACATGCATCGCAACTACGTCTGCTTACAAGGACGTGCTCTCGCAAAAGTTCGATGATGCCATCACTGTTGCGGGTCAAAGAGCGGTGACGTCGATGGTCGCAGTAATATCCTTGTGGGTTCCGGCAACTGCCAGAAAGCTCCGAATCTTAGTCGAAGTGCACGGTGCTTGAACATGAGATAAGATGACCGGTGCCAGGGGACACTGTGCACAGTTTCGCGCCTGACGGTAAACTGTTACTCGGGGATTCTCTCGGTGTCGCGTGTGACACAATCTGCATAGTAATACGTCGCTGAGCTCATAGAGGACATGCTGGTCGAACTGAAGTCTTGACAGAAGACACCGCAATTTTTGGTGCATCCGCATAATCATCGAATCCGCTTGTGGTTGACTATGAGCGCAACAAGCGAGCGGGCATGTGCCAAGCCCAACAGTGGAAAGCTTGCAAGATGTGCCGCGGACCCTTTGCCGATCTCACTGCTGCAATCGGCCCTTGAACCACTCCTCAATTAGAACTTGCGCATCCCCTTTCTCGACACCAGGAATCATGGTATCAACGATAGGCGCGGTGTGTGCTTCCTTTGCTGACTCGAGAAATATGGTCCGACTCGATTCGCCACCTCCTTCGGTCCAGCCTGCCTTGAAGTTCTTCTCCAGCTCTCGAATGGGATCAACAAATACTTCGTAGCCGCCCCACCAGACGAACACGTCGCTTACAACCTGATGCATACCAGTCCACCAGGAGGAAGGATTGAGGCAAGCCTCGGTCCAAGCATCCCCAGATCTCAGGCCAGGGTCGGACTCTGGGTCGGAGGCATTCGCCCTGTTCAAGAACATGGCACTCCATTTGCGCAATGCCAGAGGTGCAAGCAGGTCTAAGGTTGCGTTGCTGCTGAAGCTGGGATAATCAGTTCGAAAGCCGACCCAGGGGCTCACAAGTAACACTCCACCTAAAGGACTTTCGAACTTCAAGGCAGAAACGTCTGGATGAGGATGTAATATGTGGGACAGGAGCGAGAAGACCAGATTGCCGCCAGCAGAGTCGCCTGCGATGAAGATCTTCGATGAAGAGCGGCCAGTACTGTGGACAAGATGCGCAAGGACTACGGCAGCTTCCCGCAGCTGTGTGGGATAGACGGCTTCAGGGACCAACGTGTACGCCAACAAGAGGACTGAGATGGACGGCTTGCCTTCATTACTGTTCAGGTCTTCCACGAGTCTAGGAAGATAACGAAAGTTGCCCTCGTTAGCTGGCTGGGTGTAGCCACCGCCGTGGCAGTATAGAATGACAGCGTCTGCATCTGGATCCCCTATCCAATGCGCAACGGCTCGTCCATCTGCGGTGTCGAGTCTCAGCGTCTTGGGCTCTAGGCCTCGAGGCTTGCAATACGATTGCACGTAGCCCTTGCTTGTATGCACGTTCAAGTATCGGGAGTCTGCGATCGTGAGACGATCTAGCATGCTACGTACAGCAGCATTGAGTGCATCTTTGTACAACGTCGGCGCTCGTACAGATCGAAAAGGGTATGTGACGATTCGAGAGATTGCTGCGGAAGCTACTTACTTGTCAGCGCCTACTGAAGTCCGCATGCACGAGTGGTATTGACCAGCATTCATGACCAACCACGCGATGCGGAGATAGCTTGCAGAGCCGATTGTTGTTGGACCCGACATACTGGAACGCTGAAGAATGAGAAAAAGTGGAGGACCTATCAATACTTCGTGGTGAGGACGCCCTTCAAGAAAACCAATGGTGGCGCAGCGAGAGGCCAGAAGCGAGCTACCGAGCCGGTCGGGAACGGCTGGCAGGTGCGCGTGGGCAAAATTTGCCAAGACTTTGTGGGGCTTCCACGTTGGAATCTCATCACATGCGCAAACCTCACATGGCAAAGCAAGATAAAAGTATTTTCTGAACAAACATATCTGACCCAAGTGGGAAGCTGCCTGAGCGGGCGGCGGACTCGTCACAACGACCATCAGCACTATGACTGCCCCTTAACCCCAGCTGTGCCTAGGTCATACAAGATGCCGGTCATGGTCCAGAACTTTACTGTGACGAACTCAATTGGTCAGCCTTGCCAGACATCCAACCGTTCAGCCATGCATGGCGCTGAGAGCCTACCACCGCGGATTTTATGCCAGTTTTCAGCCTGCCAAACACATGATCCCTCATTCGTCCAGCGCGGATAGAGCTCAAGAAGCCCTCCATGGGGCGATACCGACATAGCGAATGAGGCCACTCTTCAGCCTGGTCAGCAAGCTTGCCTTTCAGCCGGATTGCCTTGTTATGCAAGGGCGCCACTAGGGACCACCACCATGAGTTTTGGCCCCCAACCTGACATCTAGATATAAAACACTCGATATTGAGGGTAATGGTCAAACTATCCACAGCTGATACCACTATCTCCAACTTCTTCAGCTACCATGTGGCAGCCGTTTGGGCAAGCTCCACCAAACAACACAGCATATTGGCAGGAGTCTCCTGATGGACGGGGTACTTACAGTATTTTGTCGTCCTGTGTCATAACCTTATCCCTCTGCGCATACACTTCGCTGCACCTTAACATACCCGAGCACAGTACGACCTACTGGCGCTACCAGATATGGTGGAAGATGTGGTGGGTCGTGGTTGGTATCGCCACTCCTGAGTTCGTAAGTAGAATGACCCAGATTTTGTTGCGCCTGTCGCTGAAGTCTTGCAGCTTGCGTTCATCGCCGTTCGAGATTTTGTGTTTGCTCGAAACCTTGAAAGCGACATCAAGAACTTGAAACAATCAAGCGCATCAACGACTGCACCCTCCCCATCGAAAGTGCACGATGTCGAACTTGGTCACAGCAACACAGTCGAGCAGTACCGTGGAGACAAAGACATTCTCGTCTCTATCGACCAAATTCCGAACCCTCCCCTCGATACGCGTGCAAGCATGCCGGACCAAGTGCCAAAATCGAGGCCGATCCTTTGGCACAGTGAGTCAAGTTTCTGGCACATCTCCTCACGACGACAACTCGACTGGACGCGGAAACACAGCTACTTCGCTATCATGGGAGGGTATGCCTTGGATACCAGCAAGATGTTGATAAGCGTGTTGGAGAAGGGTCACACACGGGGTACACTGAAAGTTTCAGCTCTTAAAAACATCATAGAGCATGTCCCTGAGGTTCTGCCTCATATCAGTGAGACGGCTATCAAAGACAAGAGCAAGGCTAATGGGCTCGCCAAATGTTTGGTATGCTTACAAGCGACCTGGTTCTGCGTACAGTTAGTTGGACGACTGATCTCGGATGGCTGCCCGATCAGTCTCCTTGAGCTCAACACTGGCCTTCACTGTCTTTGTTGCTTGTGTACCTATACCGCGTGGTGGCGGAAGCCGCTCGACATCGATCAGCCAGAGTTGATTGATGCGGCGGGTGAACAGAGTCTTACCTTCTACGCAAGACTGCTCCTGTCAATTGGGTCAACTTGCAGAAGGCTTGGTCCAGATACGTTAGATGACGAAGTACCAGAGGTCTCTATGATCAGAGGAGTGCATTCAGATGGCCCGAAAGTTGCAAGGGCTTTCCAGCAGCACAATACCTACGCGTTCAATTCCCACGACGTCACCGAGGAGCTGCAACAAACAATGCAAAATATGGGCGACGACAAGTACCAAATTACACTAAGACTTCACATGGGCCAGACCTGCTTTGGATTCCATCCAGCAACGTCACCCGAATCCACCGACGACAATACCAACCACCTGTACGCCGAACTACAGTGGCCAGACATCGAGTGCCTGCGACGAGCCGACAGGTTAGCGATCGAGGAAGGCACCAAGCTAGATTCGATCTGGCAAGATATGTTTGTGGATCATGCTTCGATGATTCATGCTCCAGGCGAAGACCTCAAGCGTTTCAAGAGGTCTGCGACATCGTCCTGGGATCCAGACAACGTCCTATGGTTCTTTCTAATGGTAGCTGGAGCGATCTATGGGGGTATCCACCTGCTTGCCTGGAATGGCCCATTCCAAACTGCGCAAGAGCAGTGGCTCTGGCGTATCTCAGGCATCATCATTGCTAGTCCTGTTGTCATCGTCACTGCGCTTTACAACGCGATCGCTGTCCTCTGGTCGTGGCATGACGACTGGCCAGAGTCGAAGCTCAAAACTCGGGCAGGCAAGGTTGGCGATGTTGCACTTGGAATGGCGATCTTGGTATTCGGGCTTGTGTACAGCGCTGCAAGAGTGTATGTGGTGGTCGAATGCTTCATGAACTTGGCGCACCTTCCTCCGGAAGTATATCAGGAGCCGTCCTGGAGTCGTTACATCCCCCATTTCAGTGCAGGGTAAGAAGTTTTCCTGTGTGCCATTGTCATTTAATTTGCTATCGAAAAAGAGAGTTTTCGTCAATGATGACCCAGGTTTTGAAAGGCAATCAATCCTCGTAGGGACGGCCACTCGGTGCCATATCATCGGTATCGCTGAGCGATCACTGTTTGGACTCCAGCGGAAGGCGCGGCGAAGCATCAGCCACGAGGAGCAACGACCCTCGACTGCGCCCCGTCCCGCCAAGAACTTTAGCGAGGTGCTTGAACGGTGAATGGCAATACTTAGGTAACGTAGACTTCGACATCACGAAGAACAACTCCATCTTCTACAGCGCGCCTTGACCACGAATTTTAACTCAGACGCCGTCGAAGTTTTCCTCATCTGAGAATGCCGTAGTTGCGCATTTGCTCACTGTTAGTCTCAAGATTGTTCACATGTCAGCCTGCAGGAAGGCTGAAACGATAAAGCTTGCGTTATCGCCAACACCACAGCCCGAAAACGCCCTGCAGTTGGCCTATCGATACCTAGAGCGCAACGTCATAGACAGATGAGGCGTCTTGTGGACTCGTGTGTGGAATATCAAGGCCCCTGGCAGGCTGAGGTGGCTGAGGTGGCTGAAGCAAGACTGCTAAGTAAAGTTTGTCGCGCATTCAAATAGGCGGAGAGCCTCGCATCCTTTTGGTAATATTTCCGCATCACATCGCTCCTACTCCGACATGTGGGAGCCTTTTGGAGTGCTCTCCCCTAACAGTACCGCCTATTGGAAGTCAGGTTCGACGGAGAGGGGTACATACAGTATTCTACAGACTTGTGTCCTTACTTTGGTCTTGTGCGTGTATACTTGCTTGCACTTGGATATTCCGGCACACGGAAAAACCGCATTTTGGCCTCATCGACTCTGGAGAAAGGCAGTATGGGTGCTGATCGGTACACTTGCTCCTGAAGCTGTAATTACGTACAAGGCAACAGATATCGATAGGCATCTGACAATCGACAGGTTGCATTTATGGCTTTTCGTGATTGGAATTTCGCTCGCAACTTCGAAGCTGAAATGAACAGCTACCTGGGGCCATTAGAAACGTCGAAAATCTCCGACAGCCCCAAGTCAAGCTTCTGGAAACGTCTACTGAGGCGTGACCGCAAAGCAGCCGGAGAAGATACCGCAGAGCTCGAGCATCTAACACTCAACAGCTCTGGGGCTGGTGATGCTCGATCGGCAGCCGCGCCAGGCGACGCCCTCGATGAAGGCCAAGTCCGGTCTAAGAATCCGACAAGAGATCATCACTGGACCAGAGTTCATAGTCACTTTGCACTCATGGGCGGATTTGTCTTTGATGTTGACAAACTGGAGTCACTCACAGGACTCAGAATCGACAAGGGACGTAAGGTGTTGCATCCTGCTGGGCTCCGCATGCTAGCTCAAAACGCACCAGACCTAATTCCCGATATCTCCAGAGAATTTATAATCGACAAGAGCAAGGCTGATGCATTTGCGAAAGTGATCGCTTGCCTGCAGGCCACAAGTTTCACGGCCATAGTCGTTGGGAGATTGGCAACGAACCATCACATCAGCCTACTCGAGCTCAATGTGAGCCTTCATGCCATCTGCTGTCTACTCTTGTACGTAGCGTGGTGGCATAAACCCCTCGACATTGTACAGCCTTTTGTTCTGGACGTGTCCGACGAGCGAACCGCAAGGTTTTGCATGTGGCTACTTTCGATGGGACACGCTCTCAAATGTGACGTCGTGTGGCCCGACGGCGAGATCAAAGAAGGGCTGGTCCTTTGGAATTTCCACTCCAAGGAACGACCCCAGATTGTGGAGATGGGACCAGACGAAACTAGTAGTCTTGAGAACTCCACAGCACTCGAGAGCTCTAGGGTACAGGCAGTCCAGGTCGTGGGCCAAGGCGAGCCAACTGAAGCTGCAATGACAAAGCTCAATATGACGCAGTCCACATATGGCTTTCAGTTCGATGTGATATTGCCAAATCATGTGCGGTACGTGCCTCGATGGGAAGAGATGAAGGAAGCTGCTCACGGTCACTTGAGTGACCGCGACCTAAGGTGGATGAGGTTCATCTTTCAACAACAACCGTTAGACGTACCACCTTTTCAGACATATTACTACGCTCCGCCAAACGATCGGAGGATATTCGCGAAAAACACCTGGCTCCCAGTCAAGTCGGATAAGGCCCTGAAAAGATGGCGAGGCTCTCCGTCCGATGTTGACTCAAGTTCGGAAGTACTGGAACAGCTAACCGGACTGGATCTATCCACTTCCGACATAATCTTCACAACTGGTACATGTGCTGCTGCTGCTCTGTATGGATGCATTCATCTGCTCGCTTGGAACGGCCCGTTCGCCACTATGAGAGAACAATGGATGTGGCGCATCTCGTGTCTCATTATCGCGAGTCCTGTTATCGCAGGATTTATGCATATTGTGATTGAGCAGAGCGACAGAATCTTACGAACGGTCTTGGGGTATTTCAAGGTGGATAAGTCCGTCATCTGGAGACTAAGTGATTATTTGATATTCTTTCCTGCTGTCATACTCTTTGTGATTTATTGCTTCGTCTATGTCGCAGCTAGAGCGTACGTCAACGTCGAGTGTTTCATCAATCTGGCACGCCTTCCGCCAGAAGTGTACAAAGAGCCTGTCTGGAGTAGATACATGCCGCTGTTCGGCAGGGCATAGATAGTGAAGAATCAGCCAGAACCACGATCTTGTCCGCCAATGGAAACGATGCGCCACACAAAGCGACTCAGCATACGAGATGTATTGACGTGTCCGGTCCAAGCCATGGGCTACGGAGAGAACTCGACCAAAACCACAACAAGCATACAAAAGCAACAAAAACCACCGAACAATGCGTACTGATGAGGATCCCGCATACAAGCGCGAGATACGGCTCTGCTTCTCCAAAACAAGATATCCCTCTGCTCCTGTCTGCGACATTACATCCAATCTACCCACTACACTACACCCCCTAACACCACGCTTCCACGCACAACCCAGCTCTCCCTCCCTACCCAGATGTTTTACTCTAAAACCACACCATCAAATTGATTGAATCGAGCCAAATCGAACCAAACCGAATGCACACATCGCACCTCCACAAGCGACATGGTCATCCCCATTTCAAGCTAGTCCGGACGCTACGGACGACGGCGGCGATTGAGGATGCAGAGGGGTTAGCAATAGCAGCAGTGGAAGCGGGTGCACAGGTATGAATTTTACAGTCGCGACGAGGCGACTAATAATTCTTTGGAGAGCGCGGGGTGGTCGGTCGTGAGCAGAGTTCGCGAGTGGAAGCAAGGAGATACAGATGCTGGCGCGGCTGCTGCTCGAGGTTAAACAAACTCACCTCGCCCACTGGAGTGTGAGCGGACTTGCGAAAATCGAACGTCGTAGATTGTCTTGCCCAATGCGCCTATGTCTATTTTTGTGGTTTTACCCAACGGATATCACAATCATCTCTCGTGTTAAACATATATATCTAGCCCCAAACCTCCATGTTGTTGATGATGACTTCCTCCTCGCCCCTGTTGACCAGACGACCGATCTCGTACACGCTTTCGCCCTGGCTCTGCAGGAACTCTAACGCTTCCTTGGCCTTCTCGGGCGCAACAACAATGACCATACCAAGACCAGTGTTGAAGGTGCGCTGGAACTCCTTCGCCTCCAAAGCTCCAGTCTTCTTCAGCCACTTGAACACCTCGGGCAGTGGCCATGACTTTGCGTCGAGCTCTGCGGCGAGAGACTTGGGCAGCATGCGGGGGATGTTCTCTGAGAGACCGCCGCCAGTGATGTGTGCCATTCCCTTCAGCAGGTCCTTGCGGACAGCGGCGAGAAGCGGCTTGACGTAGATCTTCGTTGGTGTGAGGAGCGCGGTACCGATGTTCTGCTCTGGTGACCAGGGCGCGGTGTCGTGGAACGAGAGACCAGAGCGCTCGACGATTTTGCGGACGAGGGAGAAGCCGTTGGAGTGTACACCGCTACTGCTCATTCCGAGCAGCACATCGCCCTCCCGCATGGCCGCTGTGTCGGGGAGAATGGTAGCGCCCTTTTTGATAGCACCGATGGCAGCGCCGCCAGCATCGTACTCGCCCTCTTGGTAGATACCCGGCATCTCTGCCGTCTCACCACCCACAAGGGCCGCGCCACTCTGTCTGCACCCATTGGCTACGCCCTCGATGAACTTGGCCGTCGTCGCGACATCGAGGCGCGAGCACGCGTAGTAGTCCAGGAACATGAGGGGCTCGGCGCCCTGAACGACCAAATCGTTGACGTTCATGGCTACCAGGTCGATGCCGACGGTGTCGTGCTTGCCCATCTCAAAGGCGATCTTGACTTTCGTCCCGATACCGTCAATGGCGCCGACCAGGATGGGGGCTTCTGTGTAGCCGGCAGCCTGGAGATCGAGGAGGCCGCCGAAGCCGCCAATTTCGCCGTCTGCGCCGGGGCGACGGGTGGATTTTGTGGACGCCTTGATTTGCTGAACGAGCTGGTTGCCAGCGTCGATGCTGACGCCGGAGGACGCGTAGGTCAGGGCCTCGGCGGGTGTGCTGTTGAGCGAGTTCGAGACAGTTGCACCGTCGGTGGCGGGCTGGAGCAGCTTCCAGTCGCATGTGATGCCCTCCTTCTTGAACTCGGCGAGCAGGTGGTTCGCTATCGAGTCAAAGTTCTTGGTTGCGAGGGCGAGGATGGTGGGGCCAGCGCCAGAGAGGCAGATACCGAGCAGGCCGGGGTGAGACTGGGGAGTGACGGACTGCAGGATCTCGGTGAGGCCGGGGATCAGGCCGCGGCGGTAGGGCTGGTGCAGCTTGTCCTGCATGGCTGTGTAGATCATGTCCGGGTCTGGGGGCGACTGGCCAAGGGCAGTGGTCAGGACAGCGAGCCTCTGCATGTTGAAGATGGCGTCCTTGCGCGAGTACGACTCGGGTAGCACGGCGCGGGCCTTTGCGGTGGAGACCTCGAACTGCGGGATGATGCAGATGCACTTGATGTCCGACGACCAGGGGAACTTGGTGTAGTGTCCGATGTTGAGCGGCGGCTGGGGCGGGCGCAGGCCGGTGTCGACGCCGCCAGCGGGCTCAGGCAGGACCTCGCTGAGCGGAATCTCGAGGCGCTCCGTGTCTTCGGGCGACAGCTCGTTCAGGTACGTGCCCACGAAGCCGCCGTACAGAGCGGCCGCGACGTTGTCCGGATGGCGCTCCTCCATCAGGCAGTAGTCCAGCATGCGCGCCTTGGACAGCTTCAGGTTGCCGACCTCGTTCGCGAGGTGCACGCCCGCGACAATCGCCGCCGCTGAGGAGCCCAGGCCGCGGCCCAGGGGAATCGGGTTCTTGACGTGGACATGGGTCTCGGAGGGGAATGCGCGCACGCCGTGGCAGCGCAGGACATAGACGGCGGTGCGGGTGATGAGGTTGTCTTCGGCGACGAGCGGCACGTCCTCTGCGCCCACGCCCTCGTACGTGATGCGGCAGTTGAGCGAGTGCTCGGAGCGCTCCTTCTGCGTCACGCTGACCTCCAGCTCGAGGTACAGGTTGAGCGCGAGGCCGATGACATCGAAACCGGGCCCGATGTTGGCCGACGAGCACGGCACCTTGATGACGGTAGGCATTGCGGCCATTGCGGGTGTGAAGGACGTCTGGCGGGCGGCGCGACCACTCGATGTGTGTCGCGCGAAAAAGTGACGATGCGGGCGTGAATCAGAAAATATGTCCAACGCGGGGTGGAGTGGGGCAGGTCAACCGGCGCCGATCGCGGCTGAACGTCCCTTGCTCGCCTGCTCATCTGGTCCCATCTTCACGGCACCCTGTCTATCAAGACCATGTCATCTAGATCGATGATACACTGCAGCTGTGTGGACCAGGACGAGCTGTTGCGGGTGGTAGGCTCAGCATCATGGCATCACTCAGTGCACCATGCTGCAGCCTAGCACCGCCCTTCTTGCTGGCTGTGGGGTACATTCGCGCCTCAGTCCGTACAACTGGGACTACACTGTAGCTTTGACTCAGAAAGATAGCCAGGATATGACGTCCAAGGACGTGGAAAGCTTCTCTCTGCTGCAAGCTCGACAAGCTGAGGCTGGCATGCATGTCAGCGCCCTCTGCCGTCGCCTGCAGCCCTTCGCCGCACCAACCAGCGGCTGCTGACGAGTTGGAGTCTGGTCTGACAACGCAGCGGTGCATTGGTCTTTGAGAAGTAGTGTCCAACGTCTTAGGCCCTTGAGCGACTCAGCGGTGGAGATCCTTACGAAATTTGTCTCCAAAGGCTGTGTACCTGAGCAGGCAACAAGCAGGCAACCGCGCCTTCCACCTTCCACCTTCACTTATAAGCCAGCCTCGTGGCTACCTTGACCCCGCAGCTGCTGACTTCACTGTCTCTTCCACCGTTGTATTTATTCATTACTTTTCACCACTGCTACCTCAATAACAGCGCGTCACTCGCTATTCATTTTCAGAGACAGCGATGTCGCCCTCCATGAGCTCAATCACACCATCCTCCCCCTCGTCCAGCTCGGACGAGTCGGACTCACAGGTCGAAACTGTCACGAACGGCGTCAAGCACGTCATCATCAACGGAGACAGCAAGCAGAATGGCAAACAAGAGAAGGCTGAAGAGTCAGAGTCAGAGGAGCAGTTCGATCCCGGTATGAAGTTAGGCTTCAAGAACCTCTACTCAGGCAAAGAAGACAAAAAGGGCCGCTTCCAATGGCAGGACACGATCCCGGAGGACATTGGCGACCCAGTTGAAAACAACGAGACTGCCAAGTGGGCGCTGCTCGTTCGCAACGTCAAGGTCTACAACGATCCTAGGAAGGTGCTGTCGATCCACTCCATCGTCGTCCAGAGCCCGCTGCTGAAGAAGCTGCTTGCTGGCGTGTTGAAAAACTACCCTGGCGTCACAGTCGGCCTCAACCGCCTGGAGTTCTCAGGCAAGTTCGAGCCGCTCATCCACCGATGGGCCGAGCTGCAGGCAGCTATCGGCAAACTGGGCAGCAGCACCGAGGAGCAGCGCACGACTAAGCAGCATGCCGAGCTGTTGCAAGGCATCCTTGTCGAGGAGTTCAAGAGCTTGATCGACACCTCACAGGACATGATGAGTAAGCGTGTCATGAACTTTGACCTCTTGTGGACTCTTTATCAGCCGGGAGCAACGGTCTTCTCTCGCCAAGACGGTCAGGAGACAGCGCTGACGCTGAACACGACTCGCTACGGACTGGACTCGAAAGGTGTGCCATGCTTCTGGATCACCGGCAAGTACGTGGACTGGGACGGCACCAAATTCGGTACCCAGAAGCTGAATGTGTGCATCCCCGTTTTCACCGGCACCCGTGCCATCGGCTCGCTGAAGGCGTATCCCCTTGACTATCATCACGAAGCCGAGGCACTGCGCGAGCGTCTCATCGCACGTGGAGCAAAGGCGGAGGAGTTGGCTGGCTCCAATTACCGTGCCTATCATGGTGTTGCATGGAGGATGGGCCAGTTTGGTACAAAGGACAAGTATAATGTCAAGGGTCGGGTGAGTCATGGAAGCGTTCAACACTTCAAAACTGTCAACTAATAACCTCAGATCGTCATCGATACCTACGGATGGAATCGTTTCAATCCCGGTTCTGCTGTGTACGTCACGCCACTGACCCAGAAGGAGAGTACCGCAGAGGCCTCTGGCAGCGAGACGGACGAGTACGACGAGGATGGAGAAGAGGAAGACGAGGGCGAGGAATGCCAAGAAGAGGAGGATTACGATGAAGATGACGGCGGGATGCCCATCGATGGCCGTTTTGCAGACGAGGATGATGAGAGTACGCAACCGGCGCCACTCACAACCGAGCACAGGCTCATCTGCACGCCAGTCCTCCGCGGCTACAGCCTGAAGAACAAGATGTGGCTGAATTTCTTTGTGAACTGTGTCGAAGACATTGAGTGGCAAAAAGGATGCTTTCGACCGCCTGGTGCTGCCGAAGAACCAGAAGGAGCTCATCTTAGGCTTCACCGAGTCGCAGCGCAAGAATCGAGATACGTTTGACGACGTCATTGAGGGCAAGGGTCGCGGCATGATCATTCTGCTCTGTGGACCTCCAGGAGTGGGCAAGACATTGACCAGTGAGGCGGTCGCTGAGGAGATGAAGGTCCCGCTGTACCTCATGAGCGCAGGCGACTTGGGCTTTGACCCTCGACACGTTGAGACTAAGCTTCAGGATATCCTTGAGATGTGCAGCCGCTGGAACGCGGTACTACTGCTGGACGAAGCTGACGTCTTCCTTGAGCAGCGTTCGCTGCACGAGCTCGAGCGCAACAAGCTAGTTAGCATTTTCCTGCGGGTGCTCGAGTACTACGAAGGTATGCATCAATACCAACATTTCCAGATACAACACTAACACCAACTCCAGGCACGATGTTCCTCACCACCAACCGTGTGGAGACCTTTGACCCTGCCTTTCAGTCGCGCATCCACATCTCACTCGACTACCAGGAGCTCTCGATTGACTCGCGCAAAACCGTCTGGAACAACTTTCTTAACAACTCCACGCAAGAACACATTATCACTGCTGCACAGCTCTCCGAGCTTGCGCGCATGAACATGAATGGTCGCCAGATCAAGAATATCCTTAAGATCGCGCGTTTGCTTGCTAGCAGGAAGGAGGAGAAGCTGAGTCTAGAGCATATCAACACAACGCTGGACGTCACACAGCATCTGCACAACGAGAACCAAGCGAGCCGGAGGACGCAGGGGAGTCTGTACGGTTAAGTGCGGTGCAAGGAGGAGCTTGTTTGGTACCGCGACGCGGTTTGACAACATGCACGACACGGGATCACGTCTACTTGATGACCAACATAGTGTTCGATACGTCCAAGAACATATTGATATGCATAGTAATGAACAAAACAAGAATACTCACATTGATCAGTGCCCCCCATTGATGTTGTTTACATGCTCCACCGTGCCTTCCCGAAGCTTTACCAGTCACGTCACCCCGTCAGGCACGCATTGGCGCTAGCGCACTTCTGTGTTATCATTTTACCCTTCCCGCCAGCTTCACTTCGCCTTGCTCTGTTCACCAAACTCAACTTCAGGACGCCAAGTGCGCAAGCTTGTCGACATGACGCCCACTACGTAAGTGCATGAATTCATCACGCCACGGCTCATCACTGACACACTGCAGGCGCTCAGGTGGGAAGAGAACTAGCAACACAGCTTCACCGCCAGCAGTCGGCACCCGTGCTTCCAGGGTGATCATAAGGAAGGCCAAAAATAAGAAGCCAGCGGCGGCTACGGCTATTCCCACGCGATGCGCGCTTTTTGAGATACCGGCAGGTGAGACACAGGTATTTGCTTATCAACAGTACCACACAGCTAACGCATGGCAGAGATCCGCAGTCGTATCTATCACTTCTGCAAAGAGTACGAGTTCTCGTATGACAGTCCGCATCCCCTACGCAGAACCAATAAAGTCTCACGCTGGCATGGGCAGACAGGCCGGGCCTTCTTCTCTCTTACGCAGACTTGCAAGCAGATTCGTGCTGAGTATCGACCTCTATGGCTCCGTGGATCCTCCGTTACACTGGATTTCGAAGACCTCACGGACTACTTTGCGACCTTCCACGGCCAACCAGGCACACAGCAAGTCGATGTCCACCATGCACCTAAGATGATGAGAGTACTCTGGGACCATAAGAAAGAGCCCTACAACACCAGCGATCTTCTTCTTGATCTGAAGCCTTTGCTGAACTTCCGTGCCTCCTGCAAATGGTTCACTGTACATCTCGAATCTCGTCAGATAGCTGAAGGAGATTACCCACACGGGGACTGCGATGCCTGCAATCAATGCATCAACTGTCAGAGCCGCTGCAAGCTTGTTGATTGGAGGGCTCTATTGAGAGGACACTCCCCGACCAGTTTTGAAGACGATATAATTGACTACAACAGCGATGACTTGGAGGAAATGTTTCCCATCTGGGACACTTGTCCCCACGACGACCTTCTCGATGAAGCGAAATCCGAGATTCACGCAGAATACAGTTATCTCAACGCCCTGAACTGCTTCCTGTCCAACAATAACGAGACCTGGCTTGAATCGATCCGCGACGACGACCTCAACCATACAAAGATTGAGTGTACCATGGGCCCCAAACACAAGTACCCGACCATCTACATTCGCTTCGACAGAGATTTCATACCGTCTATATTTTTTATCAAGAAGAGTCTCAAGTTTGCAGCCTGTCAATATCTTACAGATGTCGGCATCCTCGACCTCGAAAGGCGCAAAGGGCTTGACTTTGTTGTGGGCATCGGGACAGACAAGACCACTCGCCATTCGGCAGACTGTAAGATTTCGATCCCCACTTACAGTCAGTGCCACATCTACGGTCACGCCTACAAAGAGCCTGCTGGTATCGTTAGGGCGGCGAGGATAGGTGATGGCAAATGAAAGGCTGCGTTTGGGGCAGCGGCCTGATTGAGGTGACTATGGAATCTACATGGCTGCAACTGAGAAACGTGGGTGTGAATTGATTAGACCGAGCCCTCAATACCGCGCTGCCTAGCTGTATCTATCGCAGAACGAATGAAGTGATTAATGAACACTCTTCCCGCCAGTAGCACCGGTAGTTCAGCATTGCGCTAAGCAATCATTGGTCACCAGCAATTCGGAAAGCAGCTTCGATCAGCTGCTCAAAAAGCTTGCGCCAGAATAGAGGAGTCATTTCCGGTCCTTCACCACCCAAACGTATCGTCCAGAAGTCATAGGTCGCCGCAACATCGCTAATCCAATTGTAGGGCATCAAGAAAAGTCCTCCGTGCTTTCCCCAGGCTGAGCCTCTTGAGTTTTGAATCAACACTTGTTGTTGCTCGTCATCGTAACCGATAGCAAGCACGCTGTGAGCGCCATGGGGCACCGTAAGAGCAGGATGGGTCGTATAGAGCTCTTCAGGGTACGTGTTTCGTGGGAACGGACCGTTCTCCCAAGGATCTTTGAGGATCCGCATTCCTTCCAAGCGCTGATCAAACATGTCCTGGGCCGGGAAGTAGAACCGGAAAGAGAAAGCAACCGGGTATCCTTCACTCAAGCAATGTCTGAGCATATCCAGATTGTACTGTCCAAAGACTGCTCTTTGCTGCATGGTCAATCTCCTCTCTGCATCATGGGGCATATCGGCGTCCAGTCTCAGGTACCTCGTTATCCTGTGTGCCGCAGCGCTGTCAAACGCAGCGTCGATCGGCTTCTCGTTGAGTGCTTTGTTCTTCCTGCGTTTCTTCTCCTGTGTTGCAGCAGCGCTCTTGTCGTCTTTCAGATCGTCGTACTCGACATCCAAGTCCGGAAAGGGACACTCGCTCTCCACGCAAACCCCCAGACGGGCAAGCCCCTTTATCGCGTCCCGCATGCAGGATCCGCCGTCGCCGCCTGGGCTTCGTGTCGTCCTGTCGCCGCCTCGGGCAAGCCAGTATATAAACCTCCGCGATGGACCGCCGTGCTCCCATGTCGCTTTGTTCCCGACCGCGATTTGCTCGTACCAGAAGGCGGCGGCTGCTGCGTTGGCGGTGCACGAGTTGGTATCGTATTGCTGGTAGATGTCCAACTCTATCCTCTTCATATCAGTGCGGAGATTGACTTTGGATGGGAGATCATCGGTCGGTGGCTTTTGGTAATAGTGATCGTGTTTGTCGTGTTTATCTGCAAGTGCGCCACCCAACACTGGATCGAGAAGCTCTTCCATTGTGAGAGCGTGTGAGAAGAAGTCCGCGGATGGACAGTAGGGTCGGGTGAGAACGAGGGCATCATCGGTATTTTTGACAGCAACATGCTCACCTCTTCGGCGTCTCGGCTGTTCACTGCGTTTGTGATGGGCTGGCTCCAAGTCTCAAGATGCCGCCTTCATGCTGCAGTCGTTGTCCAGCGTGATACGACTTGCACATGCGGTGATCAGATGAGGTCCAAATCAGATGGCGGGTGCAGTGAGCGGTGTTGATCAGTCATCTCAGTCTCTCTCATTAGGATCGAGGCGTCAAAGAGCTGGCAGGTGCTCAGCTGAGGAACAGTCTTGCTTGCATCTTGAAACGTTGCGAAGCGCTGATGTGGCACTCTCTCGACCGATCGCAGAACAATTGAGCATCAGACACTTCATTGGTGTCTACTCGACATCGGAGTGACACCTCGTCGATCAGATGAGATGCTTGGAGCTGAAGCTGACGCGATGGGGCTTGTGAAGGGCGAGCTGATTTTTGCCTTGTCTTGTAAATGCACGAGCTCGAGCCTTGATAGAGCAACGATACTGGCGGATCTTGAGTCTAGGCCTAGCTAATATGACGGACTTGCATTTCTGCGAACTCTTGTTCAATTCCATTGGATCTCGATCCAACACTATACGTAAAACAAGCCGATCAGCAGTGGGCCCGCAACTTTCAAAATGCGTGGGACGCATAGTGAGGTTGGGTAGAGACGTAGGTGAGGTTTTGCGGCTCAGGGTGTCATTGGCGAACCTCATGCACCATATGCAGCCGAGCTGAGGGGAACACCAGAACGCGACGCCCAGCTGTACGCGTGCATGGCAGTCTCCGCTTTGGCGTGTTTGAGCAGAGCTGACACATGGTGACGACGGGTGGGGTAGCCGAAAGTATCGTAAGTCTTCCATACAGCGTGTGTGTGAGTCGTCGATAAGAAGCGGTTCCCAAACTCGAGAATCTGAATAACCATCGCCAATTCTACATCCACTTCCCTCGTTCGATTCAGCTTAAACACTACATCCCCAATCACTCACCATGGTGAAGAAAGTCAATGTCACCGTTGAAATTATCTCCTGGGTGCGCTCCAGCCTCAGTCTTGCCAAGTCGTTC
Source organism: Didymella sp. IMI 355093 (assembly GCA_027946495.1). Classification (NCBI taxonomy): domain Eukaryota; kingdom Fungi; phylum Ascomycota; class Dothideomycetes; order Pleosporales; family Didymellaceae; genus Didymella; species Didymella sp. IMI 355093. The sequence continues at coordinate 147,392 of JAPEUZ010000024.1, forward strand.
TCTCAGAAAACTGACCCATATATCAGAAGCTTCCTGAAGCAGCCACGAGCGCGAAGGGCAAGAATCCGCGCCAGATGATCCAAGCCGCTTTCGACGATGCTCGAAACGAAATCTTCAATCCGACAATCGAGGCCGCTGTCGCCAAGGCAGTAGACAAGAAAGAGAAGGCGACAAACAAAGATCAGACCCAGACGGAGCTTCTCCTCCTACACAGCTGGCTGGATGCGTTCCAAATGTTCATGCACAGCTTCCCGTCAGTTTTCAAGGCGGATGTTAACAACGGGAAGGCAGGTGGAGAAGGAGGAGACGATGACGATATCCCCGAAGACATCTTTTCAAAGTTCAGATCCTACGTGCAGGGAGATGAGTGATCAGGCAGATACTGTGCTGTAGTGAGGGATGCGCAAGTGACGCTCCTTGTGTTCGAGAAATTAGACATCGTCGCTGTGTCCAGCATCTTGCTGCCTTGCAACATCTCCTCAGAAGAATCCATTAGTTTCAAGCTTGCTTTCAATTCGTTACAGCTACAGCCTGACCCATCATCAGCCCAGCCATACTGGCCCATACTCGTGCTCAACCTACGTCTCGTCAGCCTCACCCTCAAACAGCATCACAGCTTCGCGCTCATACCGTTGTAAGCAATGCACTCAATCTCCACCGGCACACCCTTGGGCAGCTGCTTAACCGCGACACAGCTCCGCGCCGGCTTGTGCGCAAAGTACTTCTCAAACACGCCGTTCATCTCGGCGAAGTGTGCCATGTCGTCAAGGAAGACGTTGACCTTGACGACCTTCTCAACGGGTGTGTTGGCCTCCTTGAGAATCGCGACAATGTTCTCGCAGCATTGTGTGGTCTTGTCGGTGATGCTGCCTTCGATCAGAGCACCGGTCTTGTCGGCAGGGATCTGACCGGAGACGAAGACTTGAGGACCGGCGATGATAGCTTGGGACTGGGGGATGTCAGTGCTGTGGTCGAGGGAGTGATAGCTGTGCTGCGGGGTGGTGCGGGGCTGATGCAGGTGTGGGCAGGAGCTCGAGAAGAAGCTATGAAGCTAAGCTCTGAGAGAGGAAGCCATGAGGTGCTCGACAGCTCCTTCCACAACCCTCTCTCGAGCTTCGTAGCAGCTGTCTTATCTCTTGTATGATCGCGTGGGGTCGTGCGAAGGGCGATTGAAGATCAATGCATGGGAAGCCATCGCAGCTATAAGAAGCTCGAGATACCTACGTAAGGTCCAGCAACTACATCTTGTCAGTAAGATTCCTTCACTCGTGCACCACAGTACTGACCAGGGCAAGCCTCCTTAGTAGCAACGATCTTGATTCCAGACATATTGCGTGTTAATTGACTCTTCTGTGATGTAAACGCGGGTTTGAAAGCTGGTCGCGAAGCTGTAAGAATCGGTCGTGAAGCTCGAAGCAATAGGCGGAGCATGTAAATGCGAGGTATGTAGAAGCGTTGTGAGGGACAGTTTGTCTACGTCTGGTAGGTAAATGCAGGCTAGCATCGGGTTCCCGCGTAACTCGGAGCTATGACAGCAGACCGCCGACGGGAAAGGCGCGTGCACGGAATGGGAAGGTGGGGGTCCGATTGCGGAGATATAATCGAACTTTAGCGTGATTGGACACAGAGGCTGATTGTGCATCTCCATAACATCGTTTGACATGAATCTCTCGCTACCAGGACGCCAGATATATGTTCAAAGAGATCAGACCATTCGCTCAGACAATGGAAATAGTGTATTCTGTACTGTCCCCAGTTCCTTCCTTAGAGATAAAGAATTTGTCGTTGAATATATCTGTAGATGCAGACATATACTCGAAATCCGATGTATGAGGATCATAATCAGGTCTTGAGAAGTTGAACTGGCCAACTCTGGTAAACTGTCCCTTCTCTTGCGCTGTAGGTAGAAGTAACAAACCTGAGAGCTCATACGTTAAATAACGCTGCTTACGCGTGATAGGTAACAGGAAGATCAGCTTAGAGTCAGGGTCTTCAATAGACAGTGAGTCGCCCCGAAAGAACGAGAATCGTTTTACAACAGCTCGCTTGTAGGCGAGTTTACCAACAAAGTTTGTTTCGGCGTTTAAAGTGTCGAAGTAAGCCCACGTCTCTATCTTGTTGTCTGCGAGTGTTCCTCTATTACACATACTTCAGCCAACGTTTCCGTGCCAATCTGCACAGAGGGACAACATACCTTGTCGCATGTACTCGAGATTCTTTCAGGTGCCAAATGTTGCTCTGATGAATGATTGCAATGCTTAGCCGTCCCCGCAGAGTGATGAGACCTGACCGCACTTGGCCAAATTCGTCTTCAGTAGCTAAGTCGATGCTGGCATGATTGACATGTAATAACGTGATACAGTCTTGGCCACTATCATGTATCAGTCAGTTATGTCGCATAAAGGCAACGCCAGACTCACGCAGAACCCTCTATGCTATTCCATTTGTCCATGGTTATCGATGCGTCTACGCTTGCCCATGACCATGAAGGCGCACGCATCGTTTGTTTTTCTGTTGGAGGTGGACTCCTTACATACCACAGTAGTTGATGCTCTAGGTCTTGTCTCCACAGCCCTGCAAGATATTCACAATTCATGCTTTTCCCCAGAAATTTGGCGATTCCTGAAACAGCGACAAGTTTATCCTTTGAGCAGGTTAACGAACATCTGGAGTACATCCGCACTATGTCAACCCATTTGGACATCTCTGGTGACATATGTCTCCCATCGTGCTTCGCGCTTGCTCCGGGCTTGAGCATATCCTTGGGGCTCGGATCTAGTTCCTCGGGGAAAGTATTTGGGTATACTTCTGTTACTGTTTGGCACATGCACTCCCAAAACAGCTGCTGCCTACCGAAATGAATCGTTCTGACAGACAAGGCACGTTCCTGCAGTGCCCAAGCCCGTTGGCTTAACGGTGCATGTATGACGCCTTCGCGCCATTGCTGTACATGAAGGACATAACACAGACTCTCCTGCGGCCCCGATGGACGATCAGGTTCAGACAGTTGCCGATTACGAGAGGAGTCTGTCTTCACGGCAACGCGTATGGGCGTGATCAGAGCGGGTTCTCTTCTCACAAACAGGCCGTTTGACCCATCTGCAAACCCGGTTGCTGCAATATTAAGTATTCCTCCCCGATATATCGAATCCATTCGGGAAGATTCAGCCACCCAGTCGTTGGAAGAATCCTGGATAATACCTTGCCTTGTTAGCTGAGCATCCGGATATGATAAAGGTTGACTCACATAAAGAGTCTATCCATATATAACGGAACCCCAAGCGCCATGTAAGGACAATGGCATCTTTGAAGACTTTGGACAAATCTGAAAGCGATATCCTTGTCAACAAGGCGTTTTTGTTGCTAGACAGCAGCTTGAAAGGGACCAAAGATCCCCAGCAATGGCTAAGTGTAGTGTAGCGGGTACCAGCGAAGTTTTGTCTTGTTTCGTAGAGACGAGCTTCCAAATCCGTTTCCGTGACGCCGTGAATCTCCACGAGTCTCGAGGGGACGAACGGTGCCCTTGGAGAGACATCCCTGCAATCCAAATGATGCTCAATGCACTGGCTCAGCCATCTCCGCACCAATGCTATGCTTTGTGCAGAATCCGTACATATTGCGAGGCGATGGCTATAGTGGCACATAGTCTTCGAGTCCCTTTCTGTCACGATACTTCAATATGATTTCATCACTTGACTTTGTATGTGGACCAAACGTACCTCCAGGATTTTTAGAGGGAACCTCAATGCTCAGGTGCTTAAGCACGCCTTCTTTGTCGAACATAATTTGCGTGTAGTCTTTAGAGAAGGAACAAAAAAGTAGTTGTTTTCTCGAGTCCCCCTCTTTGATGAACCCTGATACAAGCAGAGCACAGAGACGGCAATTAGAGGCAGATTCCAGGTCGAGATGGAAAGCACGCCGAGTGAGATATTTCCAGTCTTGTTCGAAGATACGCAGACATCGCTGGCAAAGCTTATCAGGAACCTGTACCAGTCAACATCTGCTCACTCCACACATACAACCAATACATACAAACAGTACCTCGCCATCCTCGCCATCTGTCTGGAGTGGAAGATCCTCGGAGCTGCTCTGGGCCGAAGTCATCGCTACTGGAACTCAAAGCAAGCCGCCTAACAGCGACAGCAACCAAACACTGAGCAGCCAGTGGTGGTCTTCCAAAGGAGGTTTGTCGAACAAAAGGCCAAACCAGACGCTTTATGGAGTGTTGCTTGCATGTGCATCATCGCTGTCGAGGCTGTGCATTCGATCGCAGCCTGGTGGAAGGCTGAGTCGTCCCCAACAACGTGAGGGTTCACAAACAGGCAGGCGTTTTCATGCAATCAGATGAGTACGACAGTGTCATTCGAGGACATTCGTAAAGCGGGTGCGTTGTGATCTTGTCGCTGTTGTTGATGTCTGGCGGGTAAGCAAGTGGGGCAGCCAGGATGCCTGTATTATTGACAGTCGTGAAGGTAAGCAAGTGGGGCTTGCCAGACGCGGAGGGAAGTGACGATGACCGGGCCACCCCTGTCGTGATGATTGCTAGCGCGTAAGATGAGATGGAGGGGTAACGCGAAAGTTTTCATATCGCTCGCAAAGTTAGAGAGATATCGGAAGAGCAGAATGTAAAGTAGTATTCAATGCCGGTGTCCCATCCTCCCTATCTTCCCAATACCGCATAATCTCGAGAGGTCTCGGACCTTCTCGCGCATCCGTAGACGCAAAATGTTGAATGAGCACGAACTTTTCCCATCGTGCCCTGAACCTGCAAACGCCTATCCATGCAATCCCTTATACCATCCCCATCTATGTCCATATAGTATATTTTTGGTATCTTATTTGCTGCCGAGCTTCTCCTCCTGGCCAGAAAGCAGCGTGTACACGGGCGCATTGAGCTTGTCGCGACCCTTAAGGAAATCGAGTTCAAGGATGAAAATGTACTCTACGACCTTGCCGCCGAGCTTCTCGACGAGGGTACCGGCCGCAGAGGCGGAGCCACCTATCAACATCAGTATGGAATACGCAGAATCAACATGGAAAGAACTCACCAGTCGCAATGATGTCATCAACGATCAGCACCTTCTGCCCCGGCTTGACCGCGTCGGCCTGCATCTGGAAGAAATCCGCGCCATACTCCTTCATGTACTCGGCCGTCTCGCACGGGCCGGGGAGCTTACCCCTCTTGCGGACCGGCACAAACGCAGCGCCCAATCTCAGCGCGAGCGTAGGGCCAAACAAGAAGCCACGCGCATCCAGCCCAACGATGACGTCGGGCTTCTCGGTAAAGGTCTGCGTGATGTGCAGCTCGAGCGCGTGGATGAGCGCCTCGAACAGGCTGGGGTCCGCGAAGATGGGCAGGATGTCCTCGAACAGGATGCCGGGGGCGGGGAAGTCGGGGAACTGGCGCAGCGCGCCCTTGAGCTTTACTTTAAGATTGGCGAGTTCGGCGGAGGCGGAGGGACCGGGGCGGAGAGTCTTCTTTGGGAGGCATTGCTCTCGAGCGTAGGGTCGGGCTTGCCGGCAGGAGGGTGGGCAGCGGTGGCCTCGCCTGCAACTGGCGGATCCGCGGGCGTCGTGGAGTTGACGGGGTGGCGGTGGTGAGCGGGGAGTCGTTGGGGGCGGACATGGTGAGGGCGAGGGCAGGTATAGATATGTGGGCGGTGGGAGAACAGGCAGACGCAAGGCAGGTGAGAATATCGCTTGAATTGCGCAAGTTCGACGCCGAAAAGTTGCTGCTTGGACCCTGTGCTAGCTCGGTGGGGTAAGGTGATGAGATTTGGCAGGGAACGCGGGCGCGCTACGGCTGTTCGACCACCGTGATGAGCGCGAATCACTCGACATTCACCACCAAGAGCCCGCCGTCACAGTACGGTATCCGCTCGCCGTGCCACACGCGCTGTGTCGGGGTGGGGCACCGATAAGCAGCCCGCGACGTGCACCACCGGCGCCTCTGGCTAGAGCGTTCGCTGAGGTTTGCATCCAGGATGGCTGTCCGCTTCACATGCTGAAGCGTGCTATGACTCCAACCCTGCTTGTCAAGGTGTGAGGCTCCCAACAAAACGCGCCATTCACCGCTCTCCGTTTCCTATGCGGACAACCATGCCATGGTCTGCGGAACTACCTGCGTGACACCCGCTGCCGTCAATATCGACTTCGTACAGAGACGGCGAATCACCGTTTCAGGCCGCCGTGACGTGATACCCGTCTGTCTGCAAGGACGCGTCGAGGCGTGCAAGGTCTCGAACCATGAGCGTGCTGAGGTACTCGCAGTTCTTGTAGACGCGCTCTCGTACACCCATATCCACAAAAGCACCCACACCGTGAACCACCATGCAAGCCACACGTCCACCGTGCAGCCGCAGAAGCTGATGTGGAAGCTGAGCCGCCGCGCTAGAAGCTCTTTGCTTGCTAACTGATGCAGAGAGCTGACAGTGAGCATGATGTCGTGAGAGGCTTGAAAAGGTAGGAAAAGCGGCGAGCGTTAATGCGGGTTGCCCAAACAGGCTGAACTGCTACCAACTTAGCGTGTTACGTTGGAGCATCCACAAAACCCGTGATGCGTCTCCACTATACACATGGAAGTATACTCGAGACTTGAGTCTGGAATGTCAAGGCAGGTACCCGTTCATCCGCTGCTATTCTAGACTTCCATCTGTAACGGTGCTGCGTGAACGTGGTCTATCGCACATGGCGGAGTCGACGGGTATTTGTTTCAGTGTTCCTCTAGAACGCTGGTATCCCGGTCTATGTACGCGTGTTGCTATCTTGCAGGTATCGTTGCGACACGCTGGTATCAACGTGGTCAGCTTTTCCGCGCCTCCTTACACATGAACGGGTCCACGTACGGGTACCTGCGTTCGTAATGTGCCTTCGGTACACAGATGATGTACTGACTGTGGCAGTGCATCGATTCTTGTTCCAGCTGTTTCTCACAATGATGTGCCTGGCGTTCAATCGGGATGTCCACAATACTCCGGTCTCGAACGGTCGAACGAGGAACGTTGTTTTTGCTAGAATGATGCTCTTCTCCCCCCAAAGCTTCGTCAATTTTCAGTCTGAGCTCGAAGTCGTCCTTGGTCTCGGTCGTCGGAAACCGCTGACTCCTCCAGTCATCTACCTCTGCCCACCTTTCATCCATATCCATATAAATAGACAGCAGCTCTGGGCTCAGCACCAGACTGTCCAAGTCCGCTTTGAAAGCTTCCTTGCTCTTGCTCGCGAAGACGTGTTCCCTGGCATCAGTCGCACTTGGTAGCCTTAATGTCTCGACACCGTCTTTGTTGATCTCTACGAACCAGTCGTCGCCGCATCCTCAAGAATAGAAGCCTTTGAATGATCTCGAATGTGCATAGCTTCTACTTTAGATAAACCATCATCAGTCCTTTCACTATCGTGGTTAGTACTCTTCTGCGATCCTATGCTCTCTGTCAGGTTGAATATGCTCGTCCTGAGAGTCCCTCTAGCCACTGCCTTAGTCTCGCCACAACCTTCTGTGACTTTTTGCAAGACACTTTCGAGCGCAGTGCAGAGTACTACGTATGTCTCTTTGCAACTTTTCCAGAACCACACTAAACAGAGGCTCGTCTCTTGATGTGGCACACATTCTTCTTTCGAAGAAGAACACGGTCGTCGACGACCTGAGTTGCCGCAGGCTTCAGGTTCATACAATGTCAGATTGTGATCTCGAATCCATCCTGCCCTGTTGCGTCCCTGACCGCTACCAAAAATGTCTCGGATTCATCCAGATCTTCAACAGAATATATCCAAGTGAAGTGCCAAAGAGCTGTGTCGTGCCAGAGTTGGGTTCGCTCGCGTCTCGACAGGACGAAGGTCTTACCGTTGAATTCGGTGGCATCCTTGCTGGACAGATCTTCGGTGTTGATTCGGAAAAGAATCGCAGCAATCATCTTGTCATCTGTGCACAGGTAAGTGTGCCAGAGAAGAGCCGCACGACCGAGATGGGGTGGATTGAAACATCCAGCAAATAACAGAACGCGGTTCTGACGATCGCTTCGCAGCGTAGGAACCAGTGAACCTTGCGAGGATCTGAAGATGGGTTCCGACAGCGACGCAAACAACGTGTACCTCCCGTTTAGGAAGAAGCGCACGCGTCTGCTGCTTCAAGGACTCTCGCAATGACGCGTGATCCCACCCTGCTGCCGTCGCCTATACCTAGGAGAGACTCGGCAACAATCGATAGGCATCATGCCGAATGGAAGTTGGGATCAATCGCATGATCAGGTGTTTGTTGTGATGAAGGTCGATGTTCGATACGAGGTGTACAGGTGCAGAAGTCCGCGTCACTGAAGTACGTTAAGACACGCCCCACGTGAATTTGCATGTGAGCTTGACATTCACAATCAAACCTACGATGCTTTCAGTGTTGAAAACTTCAAGCACGTCAAAAGATCAGAAGTAGGCAGCAGTGGTCGGTTGCCAATGTTGCCAAGTCGCAGAACAAGATCTCGACCGTCTTGCTCAGCTGAAGCTTGAATCGCGCACGAATCACGATTCACCTGGGCGACGATCCAATCTCCCTCGCCCTTGCGCTCATCGCCGGTCCATCGTCAATACCGTCGCGAGATTCTCAGATCTCAAAACCACACAGTAAACTGAGCGCAGCCTTTCTGGCGATCTGACAGCGTTGGCGTGCACTTGCCCCGCATTTGACATGGGACTTCGACACAATGTCGCACACAAATGTGCTGCACCACAAGACTTTCGCCCAGCAGAAGCCTGCTGAGGCAAAGGCAATCACAACCCGCCAGCGCATCTTTAAGTCCCGCGTTTCACACTCAATAAGCCCATGATAGCACCCTGCCAAGCCGGGCGGTATCTGAATCAGGGCTGCGCTTCACCACTCCCGCTACGCGACCACGATCCATTGGAGTCGCCTGTCACAGCCTTACCATTTATAGCATCGCCACAAATGTGTGTTCAAACGCCAGGCCTGGATTGTAAAATCTTATTGGGCGGTGAGATGCACAAGAAACGGTCAGGGATAGGGGCACGCGACACCATATGAAGGTGCCCGCATGTCGCTACCTCGAATATGAAGGGTGCTGAACTTGGCTTCTAATTCCTGCTCTTCGGAAGAAAACGTGGCATAGTTATGGCGGAGAAGACGCAAAGCACGGCGAATGTGTCGAATGGTGCAACGACACGGCCACCACTGAAGAAGCAAGACAGCGACAAGGACTTTGACGACTACTTTGTAGGTCTTTCAATGCAGTTGTTCGTGTATTCTCTAACACACATAGATTGGGCCACGCGACCTCGACCACCATTCGAAATGGCCTGTCTTCCTCCGTATTCATGGCAGTGTGACACCAGAAATGGTTCTCCCTCTGCTTTTCGTAGCTGGTTGGTCGAGCATGATCACGCTTATATCGAAATTTGTACATGACCGTATGCCTCACCCCTGCCTCGTCGATATGCAGCATGTACTGACAACCTCCAGTCAGTGTTAATCAGCTTTTGCTTACCGTCCTCGGTTTCGTGGTCGGTCTCGCCCTGAGCTTTCGAAGTTCCACGGCCTACGAGCGCTACAACGACGGTCGCAAGTATTGGGCGCAGTTGACTTTCGCATCCCAGAATCTCGCTCGCCTCATCTGGATCCACGTCGATGAACGCCACGAGAAGGACGCTGCGCTCGGCAAACAGGATCTGCTAGCCAAGATCAACTGCCTCAACCTGATCGCTGCATACGCAGTCGCACTCAAGCACAAGCTTCGATTCGAACCGTACGTACACTATGACGACTTAAAACATCTTGTCGGTCACCTCGACACCTTCGCACGCGATGCCGACCAGCCAGACACCAAGTCAAAGCAGAACGTGTTCAAGACGGCGGGTCAATTCCTTGGTCTGCCCATGGCTGAGTCGAACCCTCGCAAGCTACTCAAGCGCTCACGCGTCCCACTCGGGAATCTGCCCCTTGAGATTCTCAACCACCTAAGCGTGTATATGAAGTCGATCTACGATAACGGCACATTCAAGGTCTCAATCTACCAGACGCAGTCACTCAACGCACTCACCACATTCAACGATGTACTCGTTGGAACTGATCGAATCTTGAACACGCCTCTGCCCATCGCGTATAGCATTGCCATCAGTCAGATCACATGGGTGTATATCCTTCTCCTTCCTTTCCAGCTGTACAAGCTTCTGGGCTATATCACAATTCCAGCGAGCGTCTTTGCAGCATACATTATCCTGGGTATCGCACTAATCGGTCGCGAGATCGAGAATCCCTTCGGCGACGACGTGAACGACTTGCCACTAGATGCGTTCTGTCTGCAAATCAGGAAGGATGTGGATATCATCATGAGCAAAGCAGCACCAAGCATTGAAGAGGTGGTGATGCACCCTGACAACCAGCTCCTCTACCCTTTGAGCGATCTGAGCAGTGCAGGATGGGCAGCGAAGACTGTAGATGAGATCAGGGATGCGTTGGCCAGCAAGCCGGGCCTACATTTTCCGCTGGTCGAGCACGATGAACACCCTAAGCCGAACCACTCAGTCAGTACCGGTGTCCGCCATCGATCCAGCCACGACCGTGCAGAAGCAGGCGAAGCTGGACATGCGCACAGTAGGCATAGCAGCGCAGCAGACGGTGGCGATTAAATCTCGTGTCACGAGAGAATTGGTGTCGTCTCAGCGAAGGTACGAGCACAACGTATGTGGAAGGTGCAATATGCAACAATAGCAACACGACTATCAGCTCACCAACACTACTTCTTGGGATATCCCTTCACCTGTTTTTCGACACGCTTTCGCAGGTCATCGCATGACTTGCAAGTTCTTTAGCCAGCCCTCTGTTCGCGCTCATGTAGAAAAGCTCGCTTCTTATCTCCTTTCTCCCTGCTGCTGCTTGTTCCCTCCAGCGCTGGCGCTAGGCAGCAGGGCGTATGCTTACAGTCTGTCAGCAGAGTCGAGATGCTCTGTCGAGTATGCTTGTGATGATTAATGGGCGGCTCCGTTCGCGTTACTGTCATCGTGATCCCTTCCTTGATACACCACTTATAACGGCTTTCAGTCGTATGCAAGCCAAAAGGGTGAAGGCCTCTTGAGCCGATCCGTATTGGGACGAGATGGTCCATTGATTCCAGTCTTGGGTAAGTCTTCTCACGACGGTTCTTCATCATCTGAGCTAGACAGCTCGTCCAGCCGCAATTCGTGTCTGAGTGCTGAGATAGCCCGAAGTACTGCCTTCTGTGCCCATTCGACTTTTTGTGCTATTGAAAACGGCAACGAATGTGCGTGCTTCGACACTTGCAGACATGGGATCAAGGGATCCTGCGTGTAGGCGGTATACAAGAAATATAGTACGGAGTGGAACGGTCTTTGTGTTTGTGCCCGCGATTCGAACTCTAGAACACACAATGCTTCGAGATGTCTGACGAACATGTCCACGAGTTGCTCCATAGTCCGAAACCTTAGTCTCTGGACTTCGGTAGGCGGCCAGTCATCGATGTAGAACGCTAAGTGCTCAAGGAGCTCGTAGATCAGGGCGGAATCGAACGAAAACTCTTTCAAGAGGTGTTCTAGATACGCAATGTCAAGCATACTTTCTTCGTTCTCAAACAAGCGTTGTATCGCTTTGACTGGATCCAGATGTGTCCGTTTATACTCAGTGAGTATGCCATGGACAAGGGGAAATCGCGGCGCCATTATGCCATCCTTATACAGCCTATCGAGCTGAGCATCCGAGGGTTGTGCCAGCGCCGTCTCGCCAGCGAGAATCAGCCCGATTAAATACCTTCCGCTATGCGAAGACACTGTTCGTTTTGTGGATAATCGAGTTTGTTGCTTGAACTTGACGGGCTGGTATTGAGGAAACATTATTGGCAAAAGAGGATTCCGGAATGGCTCCAGCATGGGAACGTAAGGCTCATATCCAACCGTCGATGCCACTGGACCTTCCGGACTCGATTTTGCCAAGTGCACGATATCAAACAAATCCGGACCTATGAATCCATGATGAATCCAGTATTCGTGGACGTACGCGTAGTTAAGTGGTGCATTGAGCGCCCATATGCACAAGCGCACGTCTACGATATAACGCTTGACTTCCAAGTAATCTTCCCAGTGTGCACAGGCGTGCTCGAGCAGTATGCGGTGTTTTTCCTCCGCGGTGGAACTTGCGGAACTCGGCCAGTGACGTAGTAAGTCGACCAGCCCATTTTGATCTATCATATCGTCGAGCACCCTGGCCGTATTGAAACAGCGCTGGATACGGCCAGGATGACTGCCAGATTCAGATTCTATCTGAGCCACATGGCTCATGTCGCCATGCTGACTCCCTGTTGACCAGTCCCAGATGAGAGTGAACCTGCGGGAAGCATGGCGAGCCCCACGTATTAAAGTCGCCCATCCGTCTTCAAACTTTGATGGAAGTACCTCCGGATCCTCCGGCAGGTCAACGATCTCATAGTCCTCCGGTTCCGGGAGAGATACGATGACCATGTCGAAGTGGTCTTGACATGGTCGAATGATGCATGGGCGACGGGCTCCTTGGAGGTATATGAGTATATCACCTTTTTTGCAGCGGCCGCGTTCATGGGGTACATGCCATCTCGCTTCCCAAATGTAGCTCGCCCCAAGGACACCTCCGAATGCTGGTGATTCCACAACTATCTCTTCGGAAGAGCAGGCAGTAACCCATGCCAATGCGCAACCGAAATCAGATATAACAGCTCGTGACTTGCCTTCTACAACGCTAATGACAGCAGTTGATCCCAATATATGGCTGGCGACTTGTCTGAATAGAGTTGACCAGCTTTTCGTGTAGTCCGGCCTCAAGTCGGGTGTCAGAGCGTTATCAGAGCTCAGACCTAGGAGAGCGTAAATCTTATCCCGCTCATCCGTTGCCTCGTGATTCTCGAACATGTCCAAAAGGTCCCCCAAGGGTGCAATCTCAAAGGACGGTATCGCGGTCGACATCTGCAGTGCTGATATCCTCTGCAGTAATGGAAGGCTGCTTTGAGTGTGGTCCATTAGGATCAGAACGGCCGGGAGACGCCAGGTCTTCTTGGTCATGTGGCGGAGCACGCGTAGAGCCAGATCCATTCCCTTCGCGAACATGGCACCAGGCATTTCTGCATCTCCGTATATGATCGATGCGACTCTGGCAACGGCCGCTTCCTGCACGACCTGCCCATTTGTCAATACTGTGTTGATATTTGAATAAGGAGGGCTTCCATACCCATGCTCTTCTGAACCAAGCCTTGTCCAGAAGTGCTTGAACACCGTCGGCAGCAGGCTCCACCTTCGATTCAATCAATCTCTCCCACCCCGGTGAATGTTTTGACCGCTGGGTAAGTATGTCTTGTAGCAAGTCGAACATAGCTGAGCTATCACTGTCGGCCTCGCCGAGCCACACACTGACGCTTGTTGCATATGCGTAAATTCTCGCCATGATTGTGACCTGAAGGGCACGCTCCTGGAGGTCATGTTGATTGATGCAGATAGCGTCGATCCAGAAGGTACGAGGCAAATCAGGGTCCCGTAAACGACGTAGGGCTGTGTATAGATTGTGAGTGACCTTGAAGGTGCGATACTCCGAGTCCTCGGCATTCCTTACAAGGATGTCATGGGGATTGTCGAAGTCGCCCCATACGTAGGAAAGCGATTCGTAGAGACCAAATGCTTTGTCGTTGCGCAAAGTGTATTGAAAGACTTGACACACAATGCCGGCATCGCCCACTCCAGGGAGTATTTGGATAAGCCTGATGTTGTTGGGTCCCTCTCTCAGCGGTCGGTACTCGTACTTCTGCAGCTCCGCTGCGCCGCTCATCTTGTGTGTAAGCTCATTCATGTATAGCTCGATGGCAATATGACAGCTGCCCGCTCAGTCGAGAATATAACGAGCACTTGTGAAAAGAGCTGCAAGATCAATGCAAGTTGCGGATCATCGAGTCTTCCCCGCCACAAGGCTGAAGAGGACGCCTTCACGATGCATCACGTGTGTCAGATGCATGTGCTGAGCCTTAGCCTGGGTTTTCGGCCTGCGACAAGCTGTTGACATTTCAGGATGCCGCACTCAATGCGGAATAATCTAAACGAAATGTCACAATGAGAAATAAAGTTCCTGTATGGGGCTACTTTGATTATGAGTTTGTCGTGTGGAACATGCTGTTGCAAAACAGAAGTACGCGCCATAACCGCGAGTGCGCTAAGATTTTTAGCGTTTTCGGTTCGAGCTTAGCGCTGAGGTATGTTCTATTTCGCGGCCATCATCTCCAAGAACTTGTCTCCAATCGCATTCGCAGACATTGGGTTGTCACCAGTGATAACCTCACGGTCAACAGTGATCTGTCCGGCGCTCTTCGCAACACCCTCCTGCATGTCCGCACCATTCTCTCTCAACGTGCTCTCGACCTTGGTGATCTCGCCGCGCAACATCGTCTCCATGAACTTCTCCTCCGCATCGGACCACGCAGTCATCTTATACCCCTTGTACGCAAACTGCTTCTGTGGCCCGACCTTCGTCGACAAGAACGCCCATGGACCATGGCACAGCGCCGCCGTAGGCTTCTGATTTTGATGGAAATGTGACAAGACACGGCCCAGCTCAGGGTTGTCACCGAGATCTGACAGCGGTGCATGGCCACCAGGGATGAAAACGCCAGCGTAGCTCTTGAGCTCGTCGTCGCTAATATCAGAGAATTTGCGGGGGGTCGAGAAGCCGTTCTCGCGCTTCATACGCTCAACGAGCTCCTGGTCCTGGTTGCGCTTGTAGAAGTTGCCGGCGTAGGCGGCGAGCGACGAGCTGAGGGGGTCTGGTTGCGGTTCCTTGCCTTCGGGCGAGGCGAATGTCACCTCGTACCCAGCGTCGAGAACCTTTTGCAGGGGCTTGGCAAGCTCCATCAGGAAGTAGCCGGAGTCCTGGCTGACGGTCTTGCCGTCGCTTCCAGTATTGTAGAGTGGGAAGGAATGTGCGTCAGACATGACGATGAGCACCTTTTTTGCTGCCATGGTGTGTATTTGCGGTTGTGTATGCTGGTGAAGTTTTGACTGTATGTGCAAAATTGTGTGTGCTGGCAGTTGGGGTATCAAAGGAAAGCAGGATTGTAGTTGATGTCAGATATGCGTTCACGGCTTCTACTTGATATAAGTGACCGCTGGTGGTGGAGGATTCCTTCTGATGATGCCGTGACGTCAGCGCATCTGATCCACATCCACATCGCAAAAAAGACACGAATGTGCTCAACGGACTCCAAACGCCGGCAAACCTCGGCACACAGAGCACGGTCTTCAACATGTGCCTGCGATAAGATCGTATGCATTGCTAGATCTTACCGACGAGCAACATCCTGCACGCCTCCGATTTTACATCCTGTAGCAGGCCCTAATCCAGCTTCTCAGCGACAGCGGTACCTACAAAAGGTCAAGCTACACAGAGCGAACATTGCAGGCGGATATTCGGCCGGCATGGAGTCCTAGACTCAATCCCCTTGAGACATCACCGCCCATTGTAGAACAAACCCATCATCTCACACGTTGCATACCGTCCCGGAATCGTTACATCATTGGTACTCAATACCTGCGCATCTGTATTTGTCTTTGCACCTCCATAGATAAACATGAGGTGCGATATGGCTGAGGATCGAGATGGCGGCACCCTGAACAGATCCGCCCAATATGTACATGTAAATATCTTACTATTATCTTTTCTTTTAGGATCATCTTTACCCCCTCAACAATCGCTCAATAATGGTCGACCTTTACCTATTCTCTTACCTATTCCTTTAAAAAGTGGCACTCCAGGTTTACCTGCTTTTCCTCTATTAGTTTCAATTCAATCGGACTCAGTCCATTGCAGCCTTGCCATCTAGCTTCATCAGATCGAGCGGCTTCTCTTTACCCACAGTGTTGGACTCTTTTGCAGTATTTTCCAGCTCATGAGAGTCATCTCCAACTGATGGCGAGATAGTGGACCGTGTCTGCCTTCTCGACCTCCCCGGTAGTAGCGTGCACCCAGTGTGGACTGTGCGGTCCCTGATAACGTTATCGGTGACAAGGCAGCCCTCTGGTTGTGATCGCACCACAGCTAGAGCTCAATCGTTTCGAGGATTGCCAAGAGCTGGCGTCTTTACACATTGCAGAAGCGTTTTCATAACTCGTTCACCACGATGCCGTTGAGAGCCATGTTTAGCCCGGCATCTTGATACCACTGTTATACCGCAGCGATCAGTGACTGCTCTCGTATGTGCGAGGGCCGATGTACTTTGCCAGCATCTCGCAATCTCCCTCGAAGTCTCCGTACCTGGCATATGTTAACAGAAAATCAGTCAGCATTGTTCCACTTAAACCCATCCGAAATTCTACTCACACATTCGGGCATGCAGCTCATACAACACCCATCCTTCCTCCTAGCCTGCGGAGATGGATACGGTTCGTAGCTAAGATCCGCTATTACCTATCTTACAGGATGTGCATGCCGGCTTGTTTTGTTCAAGAGCTGAAGCTGAGATCTGACGAGTAGAAGTACACTGTCCACTTGCAGATGCGTCGGAGCTACTTCCGGTGATCCCTCGATTCAGGGTCTATGGTGGGGTGGAGGGGCACAGTTGCGCTTCGGCTATGAGACTGAGATATAGCCGATACGTACAACACAGCTGGACGAACTCTAGCCAGACCAGTGAGAGGTGATCAAGAGGACATTGGTGATTTGAGCAGTTGAAGTGCGGTTTGAAAATGGAGTAAACAAGCTTCGCGGCTGACCAGGACGTTTCCGGTTGGAGACCCAGATCCGCTGCGATCAGCACGATGACATGACTACCCCAGACTCCGAACCAGCCGGCTGTAAGCCTAGTCTAGCATCTATCTCCGCTCCATCCTTCAACTACGACTCCAAACTCTCTCTCTTTCTCCTCCCTCCTCACAATCGACCTCACCACCTCAGTCTCCTCACGCACACCCACTCACTACCATGGCCTCCCCCTCCAAACTCACCGGCGACCCCAACTCCCACGACGTCTCCAAGTTCTCCGAGTCCCTCAGCGCAACTTGTCTCTGCAAGTCCATCCGCGTGACAATCAACGATAACGAGCTATTCACCCGGCCGCGCGGACACCTGTGCCACTGCGCCAACTGCCGCAAAGTAGCGGGGTCCTACGTATCGTCGAACCTAGCGATCGAGAAAGAGAAAGTCGTGGTCGACGACCCGCAGGGCGTAATGAAGAAGTATGTCGATCGTGAGACGGGGAGCGGGAAGACAGTGCAGCGGTGTTTCTGCGGGGAGTGCGGGAAGTAAGTCATCTCCCTCCCTCCCTCGCTTCCTTATGAGAAGCAGAGAGAAGCGGGTTGAACAGAGGCGACTGGGTAAGGCAGAGCTAACGTGAATAGTCCTATCATGTCTATTGCTGAAATCTTTCCGACGATGGTTATTGTCAAGATGGGCATGTTTCCCCGTATTCCGCAGCCTGAGTGTGAGAGCTTCGCACTGCATAGACATCCCTGGCAGGGCAGGCATGGGGATCTTACGCAGTTCGAGATCGTACGGGGTGGGAAGAAGTTGGGCGAGTGAGATGCTGAGTGCGGCTTGGGGCATGAGAGCGTTGACATTGACGTGCGGATGTCAAGAGTGCATGGATCGTGGAGTTGGGAGTAATTCAAAGGCGGTTCCACGAGCCACTCCAATCTGGATGTGATTTAGGTTTCTGTCGAGAAGTGCGGGAAGGCGACGTCGATCCAAATCGGCACGTGGTCGCTTGGTCCTCGTTCGGCTTCGCTGTCTAGGATGCCGCTGTCCTTCACGATGCCGGCATCCCACAGCTTTCGACCAGCAATGAAGTAGTCGACTCGATCGCAACTCGTGCCCCACTCCCGTCCTCGCGAGTAGTATGTGTACCTCCTCTCATCCCCGTGCATTCGCCGCCAGACATCGATGCCGCGAAACCCCTCTCCATCTTCCTTGTTCTGCAACAGTCTCGCGTGAAAGTCCGTGCGGTTGATTGTGTGTTGCTGTGGGGATGTGCGCAACCTTGGATACCCATCTCTCGCATCAGGCGCAACGTTCATGTCACCACCAAGCAACACTTGCCACCCCTGCTCTTCCAGCTTCTGGCATTCTTCGGCTAGCATCTTGTGGACTGCAAGTTTCCGATCATGTCTCGTGCCTTTCTGCACGCCTGTCTTAGGGTCGCGATACGGATTGTCTGTGCCGTTGACAGCGTAGATGTTGAACACAGCACACTTGCTTTCTGGAGTAGTGAGCTCGACGACGGAAATCCGGCCTTCGCTATCCCAATCCACCGTGCGGATCCTGACATCGCACTTCTCACGGACGTCACGCCGCAGAATTGAGCAGACACCGTAGACTTTCCCGCTGCCTCTCAGACCTCTCGCATTGTATGGGTCGTTAGGCAGTGTGAAGTGTGCTTCGTAGGCCGGCTCACTGCTGTTAGATGATAGCGAAGCATTGACTGCTGCTCGAACAGCGTCTTGGGTCTTGGTATCTTTCGTTGCGATCTTGACTTCCTGCAAGAGTAGCATGGCGGGCCAATGATGGCGGCGCAGAAAGTCCCGGAGGGATGCTGGAGGTATGACGTCCTTCGGAGCGGATCGTTTTGCTGAACTTGTGAGATACGAAGTTATTGACTTCTGTAGAAATGGTGTTATGCCGTTTAAATTCCATGAGAAGATGCGCATAGCTTCTGGGTTAGGTGGGCCTGCAAGCTTAGACGGTGGCGGATGCGGCGAGGTAGGTGGTGTTACTTGAACAGCTTTTCTACGCTTTGCAGGAGGTGGACTGATGTCGCGATCCATTGTAAGATCGGTGCTGTGTTTTGGTCTCGCCTACACACGGTCGCGGCGGGCGGTCGTTTGTTGTTGATGACGTCATGTCGGCGATGAATAGAAACTACGCAGTCAGTCTGTGTCACATCGTGAAGTATTTGAAAAAAAAAAGTAGGCTCGATGCTTTTATGTTTCGGTAGCAAGGTCTGAGTTGCAAGTGCATTGTCGGAAGTTGACCGGCTGGGATCTCACTATATGCGAAGACATCATGGTCCTCAAAAATGAAGGACGTCCATTTCAGTTTATCCACTGCAGCAAGCCGTAGTCTCAAGTTGCAGCTCTGGAAACTACAAGACCAAAGACATGTTGTCTAGATCGATATCCAACCCAGAGCTCAACTGCGGGATCTGCGAGTAATTACTCTGATCCAGCAACTGCCTCGTCATCTGCAGCGTCTGCTTCTCGTTAGCCAATACCCATCGATTCCAACACACAAAAGCTTACCGCAGCATACGTCGGGTTCTGGTCCCTCTTCATAGTCTCCAAGAACGCCCAAGTCATCGCACCCGTCGCCTCACCCCGAATCCTCGCATCCGCACTCGTCTGGTCATCCTTACACCCACTGAACATTGTAACCATCTTGTTCTCACTTCCATACTGGCCCGCGAACTCGCCACCACTAAGGCCCTCCTCCTCTTGCTCGCCCATATGCCTCAAGCCCTTGAAGAAGCTGGTCGCGCCCGCAAGCAGTTCCTGTGCCTCGCCGACCTTGCGGTAGCTGAAGCCGCCGTTAATAAGGTCGTTTGCTTCGCCGAGGAGTCGAGCGCCGGCTTTGATGTTATCCATCAAATTGATATTGCCGTCGGAGTCAGAGCGGTAAACGTATGGGAGTTCAACGGCGGAGCCCGAATGGCAACAATCCATGATGATGAAGAGTGTGCACTCCGGCGCCATACGCGTGACCAGATGCTCGTGCAGAATTGTACTG
Source organism: Didymella sp. IMI 355093 (assembly GCA_027946495.1). Taxonomy (NCBI): domain Eukaryota; kingdom Fungi; phylum Ascomycota; class Dothideomycetes; order Pleosporales; family Didymellaceae; genus Didymella; species Didymella sp. IMI 355093. The sequence goes on from JAPEUZ010000024.1 coordinate 167,124, forward strand.
CTGATCTGCCCGCGCTGTTCAAAGTCCACAGGCACAACGGTATTATCCATTCCGCCGACTCCACGGTTGCCATCGACGTCCGCAATCTGCCCGCCATGGCCTGAGTAGTGCATGAACAGGGTGCAACCGGGCTCGCTGACGAGCCAGTCCATGGCGGCGAGCAGGTTGTGGCCGGTGGGGTAGTAGGGGGAGTCGGGATATACTTCTGGGCGGTCGGAGAGGATGACCCGGTTCTTATGTCCGTTGTCGTAGCCCCGATATGAGAGGAACTCGGCCATGTTGTCGACATCCGAGTGGCAGCCTTTGAGTTCATGCTGGGAGCCAACGTAGTTGATGCCGATGAGGAGGGACTTCTTTCTTGGCATGTTGACGATGATTGCTCGGAGACCTAGCTTTTTTGGGGGCTGTCAATTGATGTTGCTGTGGAAGTGTGGTGACAGGAGTCGAGAGGAAATGAGAGGTGTGGCTGTTGATGTGGCTTAGGTGGGGTACGGGTGAATGTGCTGTCTGCTTTACCGCCTGTGGCTTAGTGGGGCATGTGGACCTTCCAAACGTCGATGTGCGTTAGCCAATGCTAGTGACAACAATGGTCGTGCACCACCAAGCTGATTGAGACGGCTTACGTAGTTCAATGACGTCGTTGGACACAACAGCCAGGCGGGAGACAGCGCAAGACTCGATATCAATGATATTGCTATCCATAGCACAAGCAAGTCAACAATAGGTATCCTAAAGCCCCTCCCATCATAAGACATAACACTCCACAACCCGTAGGATGCGAAGAGACACCGGAACGCGAAACGCCAGAAGAATGCTCCTTTACGAGGATGAATAGATGCTTTGCTTTCCTCAGCTGTCTTTGGCGACCTCTGTGCGGACCTCGCCCTTGACATTCTCCGAGTCGCGCTCGGCTTCGCCCTTCTGCTTCTCTTCAGCGATGTCTGCTTTTGTGTCTTCATCAGCGCCTTCCATCTCGACGTCTGGCGCAGGCACGTCTCCTTGGGGTACTGCTGAGGGCGACTCTGGTGGTGTGAGGTTGTTGGCGGGAGACTGTGAGCGGGTCACTTCGCCTGTAGCAGCAGCAGCAGCCACGCCAGTAGCCTCGACATCGTTCATCTCGACGTCAACATCGTCTTCTGCGCTTTGTTCTGCAAGAGCGGGCGTCTGGGAGCCCGCCGGCGATGTCTGCCGTGTAGAGATGGCGCCGTCGCCGTTAACATCATCCAAGCCAGGGATCTTGTCGAGTCCGTCAGGCCTCGCGGCGTTGGGGTTCTCTCTCCGAATGTTTCGTGACTTCTCCCTTCCAGGCTGATCTCGAATGCCCATACTGGCTTTGTACCCCTCGTCGTCGGTGTCGTCTTCAATCTCGGCAGCATTTGCAATGCGACGATCCTGCTGGCGTTCGGTTGAGCGCACATCAGGGTTACGGTCTGCGTCCTCGTCATCGTCGGCATCAGACTCTTCATCATCCCGTGTCAGTGGGTTATTCGGAATGTTTGTGAAGGCCTCAACTGAAGGTCTGCCGGTGCGGCGGATGTTGTCGATGACGGTCGACTTGATCTTGTGCAGGTAGTCGTGCGAGTTGGCGTTTTCCATGTTTGACGGTCGAACATCGAGCTCGTAATCGGGGGCGAAGTATTCGTAGTAGTCGTTAAAGGGCAGCTGCTTTGACATCTGCTCTCCAACGAGCTCGCCAGTCTCGTAAGCCCAGGTTCGGGCGACGTTCCTCATGGTATAGCCGCCACCACCGAGCACAATGACGGGCACACCGAAGCTCTTCACGTACTTGACGCAGTTGGCGTGGCCTGCCATACTCAAGTTGAAGCAACCCAATCTGTCTCCGGACAGACTGTCACCACCGCACTGGAGCACAATAGCTTCGGGACCGTAGTAGGTCATGACGGCCTCGATAGTAGGCTCGAAGATGTTCTTGTAGGTCTCGTCGGTGATACCATCGCGGAGAGGGAAGTTGACAGAGTAATTCTTGCCAGAACCTACACCGATGTCGCGCAGTTCACCGGTACCGGGGAAGTACTCGCCGTACTTGTGGAACGAGACAGTCATGACACGGTCGGTCGTGTAAAAGGCCTCTTCGACACCATCACCGTGGTGCACGTCAATATCGATGTAGAGGACGCGCTGTTTGTAGCGCAGCAGCTCGATAATGCCCAGGACAATGTCTGCGAACTATTAGTATGGTCGCAAAGAACTGCATTGTCGATTAGCTTACCATTGACGTAGCAAAAACCACTGGCTTCGCTCTTCTTCGCGTGATGCAGACCACCAGCCCAGTTGACTGCGACATCGCACTTCCCTCGGTTCAAACGCGCCGCGCCTTCCATTGTGCCTCCTGCACTGATACCGCAGAACTCGAATAGACCGTCAAAGACAGGGCAGTCGTCTCCAACGTTGTACTTGCTCTGCTCCTTAGCAAAGTTGTCCATGTTGTCTGGGGTGACCTTGTGCAGGAAGTCGATGTACTCGTCGGTGTGGAACTGCGTCATTTCGTACTTGGAGGCTGGTTTGGCGCGCTGCGTGTGTCAGTATGCAAGCACTGGCACGAACAATGGGCGCAACCTACGTAGATCTCCATCTTGGTGTAAAGACCGTAGTTCATGATCAGACTGTGCGCCATCCGTATACGGTGCGGCTTCATAGGGTGCCCCGCTACGTAGGCGTAGTTGCCGACATCTGAGTCGTAGAAGTAGGCGACCTTCTTTGGCTGCGATGCAGTGCCGCCCGCCAGACTGTGCGAGCCAGTCGAGGGCTCCATGTGATCGGCTTCCATGTTGGAATATTAGGACGAGAGGTGGGTAGAGGGTGAAAGTGTCCGAGGGAAGAGCTGGAAACCGCGCGTTCGGAGTCTTGGTTACCCTCGTCGTGGCCGTAACGACAGCAATATTATGGGCGAAGCATCAATAATGGGAGCTTGAATCAAAGAAGGCGGGCGGCGCTGGGCGCGACAAAGGCCGACGGAGCTGGGAGAGCTGCGCGCTAGCGAAGGCGGTGACGGCAGAACTCCGGCCGGGGCTCCTGTAGCAAGAGCATCACAGCTATCATCATCGCCGCCGCCTCAAACATACAGCAACGCCCGTCACCACCCAGGTTTTCTTCCCCCTTCCCACCACAAGCTCCCGGAAAACACCCCACACCTCGACAGACACGACACACGCACAATGGACCGGTTAAGCAGGATGCTCGCCGCCGCGCAGGGCATGGGTGGCATGGGCGGCGGTCCCGCACAAGACACGAACCTGATCGACAACTCGGAGACGGTCTATATCTCGTCGCTGGCACTGCTGAAGATGCTGCGGCACGGTCGGGCCGGTGTGCCCATGGAGGTCATGGGCCTCATGCTGGGCGAGTTCGTGGACGACTACACAGTGCGCGTGGTGGATGTGTTTGCCATGCCGCAGTCCGGTACAGGCGTGTCGGTCGAGGCCGTCGACCCCGTCTTCCAGACCAAGATGATGGACATGCTGCGCCAGACAGGAAGGTGCGGACTCCCCATGTGCATGGAATACGTTCAAACGCTAATGTGTGCAGGCAAGAGACAGTCGTCGGCTGGTACCACTCACATCCCGGTTTCGGCTGCTGGCTGTCGTCGGTCGACATCAACACACAGCAGTCGTTCGAGCAGCTGACACCGCGCGCCGTCGCCGTCGTCGTTGACCCCATCCAGTCGGTCAAGGGCAAGGTCGTCATCGACGCCTTCCGCCTCATCAACCCCCAGACCCTCATGATGGGCCACGAGCCCCGCCAGACCACCTCCAACGTCGGCCACCTCAACAAGCCCTCCATCCAGGCCCTTATCCACGGCCTCAACCGCCACTACTACTCGATCGGCATCGACTACCGGAAGTCTGCGCTCGAGGAGAACATGCTGATGAACCTGCACAAGCACGTTTGGACAGAGGCCCTGCAGATGGACGACTTCAACGTCGAGGGCGAGAGGAATCAGGACCGTCTGCAGAAGCTTGTCACACTGGCAGAGGGCTACGAGCAGCGCGTCAAGGAGGAGACCGAGTTGACCAAGGACCAGCTGAAGACGCGCTACGTCGGAAAGGTCGACCCCAAGAAGCGTACGTCAACCATCTATCTTTTCAACAGTCCACGTGCTAATCCCATTTCTAGACATCTCAGACGTCGGCCAGCAGCTCATCGAAGACAACATCGTATCCGTATCGAGGCAGATGATCGACAAGGAGGCATCCGTGCCCAAGTCCAATGGGAGACAAAACGGGCGGGCGTGTCAGGAGGAGGCCGAAGAGATGGAAGAGTAGGACTCTCCCCCTCGCGAGGGCCTGCAGGTCACCCCAACGAGTGCCCTGCGCATTTACCTTAGATTCGGATGCACAGCAACCGGTTACGACTGGGTGTAGGGATCCGCTGATACCTTACCTATGCATGGCAATGGGCCATCCGGGACACGGGAGCATCTGTAGTACCACGAGCATCAACGTGAATATGATAATCAACATGACCACTCGTAGCTGCACGGCCATCTGCACGATACATCATGACTTCTCGTAATCTACATCTTGTCATAGCTCGGTTCTAGGGTATCATCACTTCTCCATTTGCATCTCATCATTTCCCCCGTGCCCCCCAGCACCTGCAGCACTCCTCCCAGCTTTGCCGTTCACAACCTCCCCCTCATAAGGTTTCCGCGCCCAAACGACCCTCACCTCCTGCCACAACCGACCCTTCCGATCCTTGATCACGCCCTGGAAATCCCTCACAAACGCCTTCACCTCGTCGTACGTCCACCCCAGCAGTCGCGTGTACAGCGCCATAACCCACCCCTCGATGCCATCGCACCAGTTGCGCTCGCCCCAGCGGCCCAGGTCCTTGAGATACGGATCCTTGGGCCACGGCCCGATGGGCCAGATGAACGTCTGCGTGTGCACGTCGACGAACCCGGACTCCGGGGCTGAGAGGTGCGTGTGCATCTCGTTGATGGCGTCGAACGTCATGCCTGTCTTTGAGGCGCCGGCGGACAGAATGGATTGGCTGAAGGCGGTTAGGATCTGGTCGTTGTAGTGCGAGCTTGTCTTTGAGGCGGACGTCTCGACGCTGAACTCGAGGTGCTCGATCCAGCCGCCGGGCTTCAGCGCCGAGAGGCATTGGGAGTAGAGCGCAGGCCAGGATTTTATGCAGCCGGTTAGCCCGCGGATGTGGATCATGTCGAAGTGGTCCGGGGGGTACGTGAACGTCGAGTTTGCGTCGTCGATTTCAAAGTGCAGATTGGGCGGCAGATTGGGCGGGTGGATGGGACTCAGATCCGTGGCTGTGATCTCCGCGTCGGGGAAAAAGTCGGCCATGTCGATCGCCCAGAGACCTGTGCCGGTGCCTATATCGAGGACGCGCTCGGGGTTGGTGATGGGGGCGAGGAAGAGTTGGTCGTGTAGCGTCAGCAGCCAGAGGTGGTGTACGATGGTTTCGTAGTTGGAGTAGGCTTCGTCGTTGGGCGCATAGTAGGTTCCTTCCCGGTAGGAGTGGTATCGTCGCCCATTCTCGAAGCGGTAGGATGTTACTCTGGAAGCGATGGAGGCACCGCCTGTGCTGGCATAGAAGGATTGTCGGTCTGCATCGTTGTCATCGGATTCGATATAGTTATCGTATTCGGAGTCCTGGGGAAGGTCAGTATGTGAGATGGTTTCAGAGATGGTGGTTGAAGTCCCAACGATCGCTTGAACACCGACAATGACGACAACGGTGTCGATTGGGGCATGCTTGTTGAAGAGAGAAGATGCGGAGATGTTGTGATATCAGAGAAGATGTGACCCTAACTTGCCAGGCGACTGCCCACGTCTGAAGGCCAGTGCTGTGAAATAGGATTTGGGAGAAGGTTTGACAGGGGTTCAAGCTGAAAGACAATCAATCATGAACTTACAACATCGATACCGGCTGGGTGTGACACATCGTTCATATCTGTATCTTCCTCTCTCGGCGTACTAGTGCCCTTCTTGAACTTGAGGACCTTCCTAGGATTCAGGTTAGCTGCCAATTCCCAGATTGATCTTCTCTTCAATCAATCCCTATAACCCTTGACGAAAAGGACCATAGAGAGAGGAATAACAGACAGGAAGGAGGTACGTACTCAAGCCTCGAGAAATAGCCGCTCCCCTTCCCCTCCACCTTTCTATCACCCAGGCCGTGCAGGCCGAGTCGCTCGAGCGCCGCAATGTCCAGCTTCACTGACCGCGCTACGGTGTGTAGCGCTCGACCCTCCTTAGAAACTTCAAGAAACCTCCTCGGGGAGGGAAGTCTGTATGTAAGGGGCGAGCAAGTATAGCCACAGGCTAGGTGTGGTGCAGCTGCAGGCGAGGACGACCAGACTCCGGATGCGGTATACGCACGCTAGCTGTAACTATCACGGTACTTACCAGTCTCTTGCCACTTGCTGGGGACGCGCCGGGGCTGCTCCGAGTACGCGAGAGCAAATCCAGAAGCTCGAAAAAGCAGATCGGGTCGACTTTCCTCTTGTCTCTTCTCCGTTGGAAAGCACAGATCAGGCGTGCTACTGGCAGGCACACCACGTCTCTATCTTTCGCCTCGTCTGCGGAGACAGGTACGGTTGTCTGTGCGAGGGAAAGTCGCGGTGTGTGAGCCGAAGCAGAGCAGCAAGTGTCAGGGTTGTTTTGCACGGCTAAGAGCTGCTCGCTCGCGATGCGGCGTGCGTTTCTCGCCGAAGATTACTTATTCGGCGTCTTTTGCTGCTGCCGAACAGGCATGCAGCCGTAGCCGTGCAGCGCAGAAAGCGCACTCCGCAACGTAACTCTGCGTAGCTACGGCACCTGCCGAAGAACAAAGAAAAGACTACGCACCGCATCTCAGCGTGCAAGGATTCTTGGCTGCAAACGATACGATCTGCAGTACTCGAGGTTCCGTGAGGAACTGTTGTTGCTTTACCATCCCCCTGGGTTGCGGAAATTTAATCTTGATCGCTCGCTTTGCCCAGCGTGCCGGGTTGGTACGGCCGGTGCGGCCTTCTGCGGCCGCTCGCTCCGAGGTTGGGATTCTCGAGGCTGCTGACGCTGCATGTCTGGGTCTTGGCTGAGCCTACGAGTGGACGAGGGAAGAGATGACATGTCAGCGTTCACCCTCTAAGCTGGAGAAGTGACAAATAAACAGACCGAACGGTGAGAGGTACAAGGCACAATCAAGATGTCTGATATTTGTAAGCCTGCGCCCCGTGGAATTGTAGAGGCGCCACCTGCGTCAATTGTGTATGCGGGCTCGAGACACTGCCATAGGCTAGAATTAAGTGTAGCCGCTGTTCTACGTCTGTTCAGCCCATGCAGCTCACGCAGCTGTTGCAAAGTGTGTTGTAGGTGTTCATTGATAGCATCTGTCCCATAATAATAACATGCAAGTGTTCGCAGGTACGCTCTATGCAAAATACCACCCACGACCGTCCATCTTCCGATGCAATATACCGCGACACGGCTATATCCAAGCTAGCCGCTGCCGTCATGGCTACAGCTCACTTGACCAACGTTGTCGCTGCCGCCTCTTTTCGCTTTTGATGAAAAGCGACAAATCACCGCCCAGCTTTTTATACATTACTTGCTCTGCCAAAACTCCATGTAATCAATATCGAAACTATCCCCGTGGCAACCATGTCAATCTGGCTGATCCAGCGGGTTGAGATGAGATACAAGCGGAACAGCACGAATAGTCGTATCGTCGGTTGCAGCCGCTTCTTAAGGTCCTGATTCGAGAGTATCTCACGACTCGGGTCGCGTTGCTTCTTATCAGTCTTAGGGTGTGATCGACCGCATGCATGACTCTAGACAAAACCGAGGCGACTCATACACTCGATGCGGTCCGTGCTTCCGATCTTTAACACAATTTGTTGATGCCCTCGTGGCACTCGAAAAGCCTAAGGGTGTCCGTGTGGTTTTGACGGAGCTTCGCCACGGTAAGAGCTGGATAGCTGGTTGCTATTGCGTTGCTTCTTCGCCTTCTCGTCTTCAGAGCTAGAATGACTGCTGCTGCCGTCGTTGTCAATGGAAGCATCCTTCGATTGTCGGCGAAGACGTTCGGCCTTATCTTTCAATACCTTGGCCTGCTCAGCCGCTCTCTGTGCTCTGATCTGTTTCTTCCACATAGCAGCATAATGGCCATTACGTTCGAGAAGTTCCTCGTGGGTTCCTCGCTCTTGAACCTTGCCTTTGTTCAGAACAAGAATTTGATCAGCGTGAGTGATGGTACTAAGTCGATGGGCGATGATGAGCATAGTCCGTCCGTGTGCCAGAGTTGCGAAAGCCTCTTGAATATGCTGCTCAGTTTCGGTGTCAAGTGCGGCAGTGGCCTCGTCAAGCATGATGATCCTCGGGTTCTTCAAGATCGTGCGGGCAATGGCGACACGCTGCTTCTCGCCGCCAGAAAGACGAAGTCCACGTTCTCCAACCTTGGTTTCGTACTTGTCGGGGAAGGTGAGAATCTTCTCGTGGATGCTAGCAGCCCTGCAAGCTTCGTACACCTGCTCATCAGTCGCCTCTGGGTTGGCGTATTTAAGGTTGTACATCAGAGTTTCGTTGAAAAGCACAGTATCCTGAGGAACCACACCAATGTGGCGTCGTACTGAGTCGATGGTGAGGTCTGTGACGTTGTTGCCGTCAACCTCGATGCTTCCAGATTCGGTGTTGTAGAAACGGTAGAGAAGACGGAAGACCGTAGATTTGCCACCTCCCGATTCTCCAACAAATGCGGTTGTGGTGCCGGGCGCGCAGCGGAAATCAAGACCCGTCAACGCAGCTTTACGATTGTCGTAGGAGAAATGCACATCCTTGAAGTTCAGATCGCCATTGCAGGAAGGCAACTCGCTTGCGCCTTCCTTGTCAACGACCGTCGCCTGCTCCTTGAACAGCTCGAGCATGCGCTCGGAGTTGATCATCGCAGACTGGATCATCCTGTAGAAGGTGCCGAAGAAGTTGAGCGGACTCTGCAGCTGGCCCATGAACGTGATCAGCGTAACGAATTTTCCGCCAGAGAGTTGACCGGTGGTAACCTGGTAGGCTGCAATGAAACAAGTCACCAGAAGGCCTACCATGAAGACCATGTTTTGCGTGATGTTCATGATGTTCAAAGACAAGAGTACTTTCCACTCGGCGTCCTGGTACTTCTTGACGGCATCGCGGTATCGGTTGAACTCGTAAGCTTCAGCGTTGAAGTATTTGACGGTCTCATAGGAGACCATGGAGTCGTTCCTGCCCATATCAGTATGTGGACATCAAAACAAAACCGTCGACTTACTTGACAGCATCTTCTTCGCGGTCGGCGTTGACCATCTCGCGGCGAATTTCAGCACGCCACTGAGCCATCCGAATTGTCAAGTAGATGTACCAGAAAGTCACGATGGCAATCACTAGCGCATAGTATGCATCGTACCTGACCAGGAAGTAACCAATAGCAGCGCCCAAATCCAACAACATGGGCACTACTGAGAACGTCACCTGCTCAAGGAAAGTATTGATGGAACTTCCCTTTCCAAGCGCCGAAAGTACCTCACCTGTCTTCTTGCCAAGGTGGAAATCCAGACTAAGACTGTGCACGTGCTCAAATGCCGCAACTGACAGCTCGCGGTAAGAGTACTGTGATACGGGGATCCAAAGCGCAGATCGCGCGGCACCAAGCACACCATTGGTCCCTTGGAGAAAACGGAAAGCAATGAACAGGCAGATGGCGGTCCAAGGGCTGCCTGCAGAATGGTGCTCCAGACGGTCCACAATACGACCCAGCTGATCAGGAACGAGTAGGTTGATCACACGCTGTGCCATAACCAGCGCAAAGCAGAGAAGCACCATGATCTGTAGTCTGCGATCCTTCGAGGGCCAGAGGTACGGGAAAAAGACACCGTAGCCCTTGATGTATTCCCACCAGCTGCGAGTCGGTGCGCCTGTTGGTCTGCTCCAAGCAGGTGGTGCGCCCTCGGTGTGCTGATGCTTGCCGCCAACCGGATGAACTGAGCCGTATGACCCGTTTCCGTTCGCTCCGTTCGCGTGACCGTTTTCTGCACGTTCGGCACCGTTGCCCAAGAGCGAGGTGCTCTCGCCCGGACTTCCCTGCTCTTGCGCCTTCTTTGCCTGGGGCAAAACGACGAATACAAGGTAAAATCCAATGAGAGCGAGCAAAAGGACTATGCGCAACAGATCAATGGCGACTTCGGCTGCCTCCCACTCGGTCATGTTGAATCGCAGCTTTGGGTTCTCAGGGTGGCCGGCGGTTGGTTGATAGTGGGCGTGGGTGTAGAGAGCGAGCGAGCAGGCAACGAGAACGATCTCGAGGACCAGACCTACGACCCATGTTGAGAGATGAGCGGCGGTCGGTGAAGGCTTCGAGTCGAGGAGCGAGATGAGGAACAGGCTGTAAACGAAGAAAGAGCCTACGAGGTAAATCTGAAGTGTCACAGGTTAGCCGGGATTTCTCATACACGCATTTTCTCTAGAGCACAACATACGACTACTGGCTGGCCGCACCACCAGTGTTCACTCTGCTTTGCCAGCGCTTGGGCAATCACGAGCACCGAGTTTCCAAAAAAGGTGAACGCAGTGACCAGCGAAACCCATTCAAAGACGCGCTTTTGGGTGTGCGTAACGTCATCGTTGACCGTTTTCTTGACGAAGTTGCGGGTGGGGTCGGTTGCGGGCAGCGGCTTGCCTCCAGGGCCGGTCGTGGTAGGTTTGGCGATATTAGAATTGATTTTCGAGGCGGCTATGCTGCGGACGGTAAAGGCTGCTAGGAAGAAGACCAGCATAAACAGCGGGTAGGCATATTGGAGGACAGTGAGGGCACTGTGTAATGTCGAGGCGTGCTTCCAGCGCGGCTGACGGTCGTCCAGATCGCCGTATATGAGCTCGGCGGGCATGATGTAACTGCTCCCCACGGCGCGAGATCCTGTGCAAGGCTCTCGGTGGTGGCAGCAATATTACTTGTGGAGGGGAGGATGGAGAAGGGAGGGTGGTGGAGGTGACGGGTGAGGTGCTACAATCTACGACTCGACAAGTACGCCATGCTTCGCTGAAGGTACGATGCACGGACTTGGGCGAGTCCGTGGCGCATCGTCGAGAAGTGTGGATGCATCTTGGCGAAGCTACGATGGATTCGGGCCTAGAACTCGACGGTGGTGGGCATAGCGGGCGCTGGTGCATCAGGGACGCGTTTGAGGGCTGCAGGTCGCTGCAACCTGCGCAGCCCCCATGTTAACGCACCTGTATCACTTCCGCTGCATCGCTTGACCACTGCCGCGGCTCCATCTATTCACTGCATCTCCTGCACCTGCAAGCCGGGTGTCGTGTAGTGTCCAGAGTCGCGCTTGCTCCTCTTGCTCCTCTTGCTCTGCACAGCGCACACGTGTGCTGCGGCCGTCTTCGCCGCTCCCAGCCTCACCGCCCGCAATCCAGCAGTATTGCCTCCCACCGGCTGCGCCAGGATGTTCCACACCAACACGTACACATGACTGACCACCGACGGATCTCAGCGACTGCTTCGCCATCGATCCCTCCGGCGCCCCCACCGCCGCCGCCAAAAATAAAAGGTCGTTCGTACTTTGAGCGTTTCGTTGCCCAGCCCTTGCAGTCGGCGGGATATGCTTCGCGGCCTCCGAGCGTGCAGGCACATCGTCCGGATGGCGGGCCTCTGAATCCACTAGTCCCGAAGCTGCTTGGGTAGGTCCATTTCTATTCCATCTACCCTCGTCCAAGGCTCGTTCGGGACTGCTGTCGTTGTTTTCGTCCTTACACTTTCGGCGTGTTTGGTGTTTGCTCGTTCCCGTGGTTCCTTCCCAATCGGGCCACTAGCCTCACTCGCCCATCTCACCTGCACTGTACTGCATATGTCACCTTACGTCTGACTTCGCACACTAAGCCTGTGATGCAGTATTCGAACTGGCCACTCGCTTGAAGCCACACACAAGACTGGCCTTGATATATCGGCCCTTGACATCAACCGTGAGCGTACGCACGCTGTGCTGGCCGGCAAGGATATTCTCAAGACAGTGCGTGTTGAGGGCAACAAAATCGTTGACGAGACCAATTTGCGAGCTGCCGTCCTCAACTATGCTGATGCTCATGCACGGCAACGCGAGGGATTGGTCATCCAAGATGTGAAGTGGTCTCATGGCCAGTTCAGCTCGCATATAGCGACTGCTGTTGCCAACGGCAAAGTCATCTTATACGACCTCAACCATGCCAGCGTGGAACTCGTCAGATTGCATGAGCATACACGTCAGGTCCACAAGCTTGCCTTCAATCCCCACCAGGGCCACCTGTTACTTTCTGCAAGCCACGACGCCACCGTTCGACTTTGGGACCTGCGCGCTATGCGTCGAGATGCCGCCTGCACGAGCCGAGACCAGTTCTCCGGCATCAGTGGTGGTATTCGGGATGTACAGTGGTCACCAACTGATGGTATGGAATTCGCATTTGGCACAGATAATGGCACCATCCAACGCTGGGATTTCCGCCACAATAAAGGTCCAAAACAAAAGATCCCGGCACACGACCAGAAGACCTGCACCTCCATAGATTGGCATCCAGATGGCAAGCATCTCCTCAGTGCTGGTGTAGATCGAACACTGAAGGTCTGGGACTTTTCTGTCGATGGGCGAAGACAAAAGCCTGCCTACGTTCTGACGACACCTCACCCAGTACACAGAGCACGATGGAGGCCACCATACTGGTCTGACGAGTTCCATGAGAAGGGTTCCTTCCAGTGCACTCAAGTGGCAACGTCATATGACCGGGACCACCCGGTCATTCATGTGTGGGATTTCCGCCGGCCACACTTGCCTTACAGAGAAATCGACAGATTCAGAAGTTCGCCGTCAGATATGCTTTGGCAAACACGTGACACGCTTTGGACAGTTGGAAGAGAGGGCATATTTCAGCAAAATGACGTGCATCATGCTCCTAAGACAACAGAACGAAGGTCTCTGCAAGCTATCGCAATCTCGCCCAACGGAGAGATGAGCGGCGTTGCGCAAAAAAGATCAAAGCCACGACGTCCTACAAACCTCTCGTACAATGACGATATGTTTCTCGGCGCGCCACCTGATAAACATGGCAGTCTCGAAAAGAGCAGCTTACGAAGTTCGGCAGATGGCAGCTTCGAAGATAGTTTTGGGTCTTTAGCGATGAAGCGCCACCATGGCCGTAGCGCCAGCAACAGGTCAGCGAAGTCGTATGGCAGTACCCCACCTTCCGATGCTAGTCCAAAGGTCATGTTTTTGACTGATTCGATGAGCAACCAGAGCGAACAGTTTCAGCCGGACCAACTCGCTTTTCGAGGAGTCTTACCGGGCACGATCAATATTCAAATCTTTGCATACCTTGCTCAGAAGTATAAGGCGCAGTCACTGCCTGATCGTCCTGTTCTTGAGTCGTACTTGGGACTGGAACAGCCTTTTCATCAGAATGCCGAATATGCGCAGAGAGCAGCATACCATAGACTTGCGCAGACCTGGACTTTGGTGGGTGCATCTATGGCTAATGCTACAAAAAGGCGCGCAGAATTGCACCGACATACGCGAATGAAGGACAAAAAAGCCAAATTCGAGGACCCAAACAACACTTCTGGGCAGTTGCATGACCACACCAGACCCTTTGGCGCACCTCAGAACCCGGCCGTCCGAGCCATTCTCGGTACACTCGATAAGCCTCGCCCTGCATCACCGCTTAGCAGACCAGTAACTCACGTCGAGAGCACATCACAATTGGCAACGCCCCTTGCAAGACCTATCAACGCTTCCGAATCAGCCTCGACCGATCCTAGGCGTGCTGAACTGCCTGACCCTGATCATGATGACAAGATTGACCTCCCACCATCGGTCATGGGCATACCCCAGACAGACAAAGCATCGCACGAGGCTCCGGTGTCCCAAGCAAGAACCAACGGAGCACACTGGTATGACTCTCCCGAAGGTCTGGAGGAGCGACGAGCCGCAGCTGGTAGCTGGCGGGCATCGCCACGAATACCCCTCAATCTCAACCTAGCGCCCGCTCGCAACAACAATCCCAATGTTCCTCCTCCGCTGGAGCGACATGACTCGGGTGAAAGTTTCACCATGTTCTCAGCGTCCACAGATTCTCAGCATGGTAGTTCAGCACCAGGCTCATTCGAAAGCGCTGACTCAGATCTCCGTGGTATGAGCGGACTATCAACGGGCTGGCAGCATGCACTAGAAAAGTCGAGTTTTGGCCGAAGCGCGATTGTCGCTCAAGAAGCAATCTCGAGCCCTATCACCAAGCCAGCTCCAGGCACAATATCTGTCCCCTCTTCACAAGCTCGATACATCGATCAAGGCAGCAGCCACGGTGATACGGGTCATATGATGCCCCCCAACAGCACCGAAAGATTCACCCAGGAGATAGATGCCTTGAAGCGTACGAACCAGCTCATGCGCCATGATAGCTCCGAATCGTCAGCGTATGCAAGTAGCCACGGAGGCACCTCATTTTCGTCCACCTACAGTGCCGACATGGAAGCTAGTGGTACAATTATACCAGAAGTCTTCGATGAGCCAAGGTCGCCACACGCCTCCAAGCCGGCTGTGATCTCACCACTCATCACAAAGACAATCTCCCAGTCGACCATACCGGCGAAAGATCGTCAGCTATTGTTGTCAGATTACCAAGCGTTGACCGTCGACGCTGAGGAAAACTCGGCTTTCACAGTCGTCGGGCTACTCAACAGTATTCTGCAGTTCCACACAGACACTTTGTCAGACGCGCAGTTTCCATCCCTGCTCATACTGCTCCTAGCGCCGCTGTTGCCACAGACTCATGCACCTTCCAGGTCATCAGACATCGATGTCGGCGAAGTTCTGAACGCTTTTACTGAAACTTTCACAGCCCTTGGTCTCACTCGCAAGCAAGCTGAGCACATACTTTCGTCGCAGCTGGGCGAGCTCATCGCTACGGGGATCAATCCATATCAAGCAGAGTCGATCTTGTACTCATATCATGGGCAAATGCATAGCCTATCACTCTTCAACTCGGCAGCCTCGTTGAGACGACTCGCTTATCCTGCGTTTCCTGCCGTCTACGAACAAGCTTTGAAGGACACACAGCTTGGTCTGTTGTGTCTTAGCTGCAAGTCTCCGATCAACAACCCCAAAGACAAGATGCGCTGCGAGTCATGCAAACGCGCACAGGCACCGTGTCCCATATGCTGGAGCAAGTATCCGGCTTTTGAACCTATCACGACCAAGCGCAAGTCAAAATCGAAGCACCGAGATGACAAAGGTCACAAGAGGAAGGGATCAGCCACAATCACTTCAGCTGCAGTATCGCTAGACGATAGCGGCCCTTCGCCATCAACGCCAGAGAAATGGACGCCAACACCAGCTACGCTATGGACATGGTGTTCGCTCTGCGGTCATGGTGGTCACACCAACTGCTTATCCACCTGGTTCATGGATGCCACACTTTCTGACGGCGCATGTCCCACCGAAGGGTGTCTCTGCGACTGCGTGTCTGGCAAACGCCGAGAAGAAAAGATGGCAGATCTGCTACACAAGAAAGCCGCGAAAGAGGCATCAAAAGCCGTCAAGAAGGGAGACGACTGGAGGGTCAGGGAGAGTCGAGCCGTATCTGCAGTTCGTGGCACCTTTGGCGAAGGCGGAAGCCGACCTCCTTCTCCTGGTAGCCAACAGCAGCGTGGTCAGACCCCAGTTGGTGGTCGCAAAGCCGACAACAAGAAAGTCCGCGTCTTTGCGCCGGCCTCAGGTATCGGTCCGCCCATGGGTGCTTCCTCAACGTGAGGTCCGAATGGCGGGAACGACAGGGCATACTTGGAAGAACATGCGCCATACCAAATGAAGTGAGAAAATCCGCCAAGGAAGGGGTATGGACGCAGCTTGACGTCGAGAAACCGAAGGTGGGAACCTTTGCAACCGCGCTGCTGCAGCTCAACCGCGCGTTCACACCGCTCCAGCCCGCCAAGACCAAGACCCGGAAACCTTACTTCCACGTCCCGGCACCCACTTCCCCAGATGCAAGGCATCGGGTCGCGTGGAATGCCACGTTGGAGCGGCAGAACGTTCGGACAATTGTGCGTGCTAGGGCTAGAAGGTGTTGGTGTTACACTGCCGTCATCGACAGTATTCCGTGCGGACTAGCAGCTGTGCTGTGAGAAGCGTCTCCAATCTACTAGACGATTTACATCAAGATTTACATCATTAACGGTGAAATAACACGTTGCGCTTGCTGCAGTGAGCTTCATATGCAAGGCCCTAATTATCACTATGCTGGGTACCGAGATACCAATCACCCTGCTGTCGCTCATATCTAGATCCCACTCTAGTCTTTGACAGCTCACGAGCGCAGATAAAGTAGCTAAAGTAGTACATCTCCTTCCGGTCACACACATGTCACCGGCTCTTTCGAACAATCGATGGCGGGCCGCAATATGGCGTCTATGTACGACCACCGGCGACGTCGCGGTACTTGACGCTGTGCAACCGCAGACTGTAATGTCATCAATGTACTGATGCACTCGATGCTGTGCCACGTTTCGGAGCGCGTGACATCTGTAGGTGCGTACGCTTTCGGTCCTTTTACTTCACCGCAGCACTCCAGTGCCGACTTTGTATTGACAGTCTTGTTCGAGGTTGTGCCTGTGGTGTTTAGGTAGGCGATATGTGTTGGTCGACCATAGTGGTAGTGTGGCAGTTTGGACTAGGATCTTGGGTTTGAGTCGAAGCTGGGAGACATGTATCGAACGCTGTTGTAGATCCGCAGGCACGTTGTTCGCGACGGTCGCACAGTCGTGCAGACTACCGACTCTGGTTCTGTGACTGCAGCTGCGTTGACGTGTAGGTCCGATCACAGCGTGTGTAATGTCGTGTAAAAGCGTTGTGTTATCATGCTGACGCATCACCCACCGGCCATACTCCTCACAAGGTGCGATTTCACTGCTGTGCGACAACATTGTCGTGTGCGCTTGTTAGGCGATGAGGTTGAGCGACATCGACCGGTGTGCTTGACGTGCAGATCCACATGCACACAGCGGACCGCGACCGCTGTCTGCGGTGTGGATGCGCGGCATCGGGACGCTGCAGCCTTGTGCTGCGAGATGCAAAGATGTGGTGGCAAACACGAGAAGGACTGGGATTGGGCACGGTTGCGAAATGGAAAGATGTACAGGATGAGGCGTGTTGCTGAGCGCTGAAGCTGAGACATATTGATTGGACGGTGTCAGCGCATGCGTGGACGCGTCAACAGTGACTTGTATGCGGCATGATGTAAGAGTGAGGAAGGTATTGAGTCTCAAAGTTGTCGCCCGTTCCATAACCAGACTCTCGGGGATGCGCACGCCTATCCGGACCTCCAATCGTTTGCACCAATGATCGTTGTGATGATGAGGATAATCGATCCAGGTCTTCTTGGGGCCGAATCAATTAATCCAGACCGGTACTTATTCTTCAACGATTGTTGCACCGCAGGATCTACACATGGTGATCCATTGGTGTGGGACCAGGGTTGGAGGGAGGTGTGGAGGGGCAGATACGAGGTGTATGGAGCTGGGCGGTTAGCGAAAGCACGGCTTTCCTAATTGAGCTTTGGAAGCACTGTTCAGTATTCCAGGTCAGCCATGCGTGCACGATTTCGACTGCAAGGCTTCCAGACACATGTATTCCAGTGGCTGTGACGCTGAAGTTGGCCTTATATACAAGGATCTTTCGAGCCGCTCGTCCTACCAACAGGGACTGTCTGCCGATGGGTTTGAGATAATGCAGGCGGTCCTATCGGCGATGCAGGCGGTTGGACGGACGGATATCTTAAGGTCGGCGTGCGTGTGAGCAATGCTAAATAGAAACAGAGTCCACTCAGGGCGGGTGCCGTTGCGTTGGGAATTTGTCTGGGTAACGCTCGAAGTAGAAATGCTCGTCGCGCACGCTTGAGTGGTGGTAGATCTGCGTTATCTGTATCAATCCACAAAGGTCGGGGTGAAACAAGAGCTAAATCCTGGGTTAGAGCGTGAGTAATGCCCTCAATCACAACTTCAACTCTTCGCATGGAATAGACCTTGATGACATGCTTTGAGCGCACTGCAGCGGCGGAGGAGCGTTTTTGGATTCGATCGTATTGGTTCTTAACCGGTTTCCTTGCCTCGTGACACCGTAATAGTCTTCATGAGAAAGGAGATGAAGGCCTAAGTCGCCATGAAATGCACGCCCGCGCCTCTGAGACGCAGCTCAGATTCCGTATATCCTGCCCCTAGTCAGCCGGGCTATTCCGCGTGATGCTGCCTGCCGTCGTAGTCTCGGTGCGCGCGTACCTCAACTCCGTATCCACAACCATTTACCTCGACGCAGACCAGACGGACTTGAGGAAGCCGTCGCGCTGTGTGAGGCGGTTCATGCTGTCGTCAGACTCGCCCATGGCGCGGACGAAGCCAGAGAGAGCGTAGACCTGGTTCTCGCCGGTGTAGCGACCGTTCTCGTCGACCTTAGCGATGCTGATCTGGACGGAAGCGTGGTCCTTGGCCTTGATGATGCGTCCGGTAGCGGACTGTGATGTATTAGTATCGCGGGTGGAGGATCAGGTCGAACGGAGCGGTCTTACGCATTTGCGGGGGACGTAAACTGTGAAAGTGTCAGCAATTGTTCACTTTGCAGCTGCCAGGCCTGGATTCAGTCGCATTGCGAGTTTCCATATTCCAGGCACAGCAGATCGAGGACGTCCTTACGGTCAACAAGCTCGCCGCGTTCGTTCTCCATTTTGACTGATTTGTAAAGACGAAGGTGTGGTCTTTGGGAAGCGTTTACGTGGGCGTCGTCGAGGTCACGGTCGTGGTTTTCGCCGGTCGGTATGTGTGGAATATCGCGACCGCCTTTCTCGCTTAGTGTGCGCCAAGGTGGCACTTTCCGTTTTCGGCACGCTAGTCATGAGCTCCTCCTGTCACACAAGAACACCGACAACGTTGAAACGTGAAACAGAGCGGATAGAATATAGGTCGTTGGTTTCTCATTGGCATGTGGATTTGATCATCGTACTTTGTGTGTCTGCAGCCTCATCGCAAGCCGCCCTGTGTGGCGATGGCCAGGATGACCGTCCCACAGCTGTTCCCCGCCAACCTTCACACCATCCTCATCCAGAACAGCAAGGCCATGTCTGAGACCCATAGCAACGCAACCTATGTCGCTGTAATCGAAAGTGGGGATATCTGCTTTGTATAGCATAACGCAGCTCACAACGATACCGACTGAACCTAGCACGTTGATGGCAACAACTAGCCAAATCAACGTCTTAGAACCTATCTGTACAGCAGCGACCCTTGCAGCAGCACTTGAGCTTTGCGTCGCATTCGAAAAAGTCAAGGCAGCGCTACCTAGAGCCACTAGCGCGTCGTCCATTACAGAGGTTACTGAGTCGGCAATGGCATCGAGAACGACCTCCTTGTATGCGGAGCTGCTGGTATTGAAGACTGACCGGCGAGCCTGTAAGTTTCTGACATTTTCCATAAAGGAATCACCGACTGTCGAGGTGTAAAGCGAGGTCGTGATGTATGACAGCTGGTAGCTGTCCGCAGCCACTTTTCGCAGATTTGTCGTTGGATCTGGATCTTCGACTTGGACGCCCTCAATGCGCGAGACCTCGATGGTGGTGTTGACTGGGGACACTTCTACCCTGAAGAGCGACGGTTCAAATGTGATTTGGCACTGTATTTTGTCGAGCTGTGGATAACCACCCCCAGCGGCCATGCCAAACATCCATCTCGTGTCGTCATTGATAGGGCCGCGATTGAACGTGCTGACTATACTCCCATCGCCACCAAAAGCAGACTGCACATAGTAGTCCATTCCAGCAGGGTAGAGTTGATTTGGAGGGTATGGGTGTTGCATGATCTCGGACCAATTCGAATTGGGTAACGCCCCATAGGCCCAATAGATGCTTGGAAACCCAGCTTTAGTCCCGGTATCGTATAGCGCGATACTGAGCGCAGACGACTCGTTGTAGATGCACTTGGTGTCCGCGAAGAAGCCGATCTCGTTGTACGTGTATCGTTGTACGTATTGGAGCTCGCCAATCTCACGGTCCGTCAGGCCTGGGGATGCACCGACCCCAAAAGATCGTCCGACAAACTGATATCTGCTGTTATCCCACTTCGAGTGAACCCTTGGTCTGTCGTCAGGCGAAGAAGCTGTAGCGATTGAACGTAAAAGGTTCCCAGTCCGGAAGTTTTTGAGGCAATTAGTGAAGCTACCATTCGACTGTGTAGTATCCCAACATCTGCCGCTCTCGGGTTGTAACTGTGCTCGTAAATGCGCGTAATCGCCGCTCGGTCCGCCATTGGGCACTGAATACAATGTCAGACATTTCTACCAGACTGGCAGTGGAATTGATCCAATGATTTGTGCACAGAAAAGCGCTAATCATGCTTACCAGGAATTGTTAGATTTGCCACCATCCTGTAGGTAAATGTGGGTGTGAGTGCGCCAGCCCATAAGACTGCAGGGAGGTAGGTCAAGGCAAAAAAAGCCAGAGCTACAAGTGCAAGTGTCCAAGGCAAGTTCCAATCGGCTCTGGACTGTGTGATGGCGGACCAAAGTCGCAGTACATCGAGATCGACCCTTCCTTTCGACAGCATATGCCTTGTCCACTGACTAATGACAGTGCAGACCGACAGGACCCAAAGCGCGCTCAGCAGAGATGAAAATACGTGAACGACCACCTGCACAGGCACCCGATTCGATATAGACCATTCATACAGCATTCCTGAGGTGTTGAACTGGCTCAGGTGGAGAGAGAGCACAACAAGACTGATACTCGTTGGGACGAAGATGCACAACGGAACAAGCTTCTTCCACCATGGCTCCCGGTGAAGGTCCAGGTCGCTCGCATCGTCAGAATCTTCGATCTCGCCCTCATTGACTTGCTGGACGGGCTTGTAAGTTGTGAAATACTGGTTGTTTGCGATGGTCGACATGACGTATAGCCAGGATTGGGGTGCGGTTGAGAGGCTCGCACGATCGTTAGTGCAGTCGAGAGATGACTTTTATGTTACTCTCGGTCTCGGCTCAGGGATGCGCATTGAAGGAGTCATCCTGCAGACGCCCCCGTCTCATTATGTGCCGTGTCAGCCTCGCGACATCAACACAGCCGCCTCCTTGAGATGCCCAATTGAATTCAATCTCTCTGGGTCGACACGCGGTTCCATGATGCGAGCCTCAGATTCGCAATTAGCGTAGATGACCGAATTGAGGCGGACGCAGTCTTGCCTGTTTGCACGCTACAATCAACGTGTTCCTGCAGTGTGTTGTGAGTGTGGCTGACGCTGGACTCCGTCGTGCACGCGAAGGATTGGCGGGGCCCGCCAGGCGCACCCACGAATGTTCAAAAGCACTTGACATGAGCGCAATCTCCGCCACCTTTGTTCTCATGATGCTGCGCAATGGATGAGCTTTGCAGTAATTTGAGAAGGGTGTTGCGAGTGCAGACAATGAAGAGCAGGAGACAAAAGCAGCACGTGTGATGACTAATCAATAACTTTGCCTCTTTTGTCGCCCACGACTGCGTCACCTTCAAGGTTTCTTTCGAACACCACCATCAAGCTCTAAATTTTTATCACAGGCTTCATTGCATCCAGTGCAAAGTATTACTGGCTGGTAAAGCCTGCATTCGGTGTTTTTGAAGGTCTTCGGAGCTTTTGACCTCGCCTCAGTAAATCGCACTCGCCACGCATGGCAGTCACCACCATCACCAACGACGACTTCCCACCTTTGCCGTCGCAAAAAGTCAAACGACGGCACACCAAGGGCAATGAAAATGCACTCAAAGGACAGCAGCCAAAACTCGCTGGGCAATATATCACACTTGATGATCTCCCTGATGAGCTCATCCTGGAGATACTCAACTATTTGCCTGGCATTGATATGCAAGATTTCCAGCTACACACACTTTTGAGCTTGTCTTTGTCGACTCGCAATCTGCACCGAGTGGTCAGCGACATGATCTATTCTACTTACGACAGCTACTTTTGCGAGCCATATCTGTTTCTCCGCACTCTTATCTCGAGTCCACGGCTTGGTGAGAGCGTCCGCCATGCAAAATTCAGATACGGCGATGATGCACATCTGGAAAGAAGGCGGTACTCACCATCTGCTCGAGATAAGAAAATCATCAAAGAAGGAATGAAGGCCCTCGACTTCCCAGACTGGAAGGGATGGGCCACTCGATGTAACTCCGCAGATGTTGAATTGGACATTCTGCATACAGCTGTGATGCTGCACACACCCAACCTCATGACGCTTGACGTCGAGGATGGGCTCATCTCCGCATACTCGAGGGCAAAGTGGCCAGAGCTGATCAAGAAGGCTACGACTGGCGAGCACTTTGGGCATGCACACCGGTTTAGGGCACTCCGTTCTGTGCGTGTCGACGCCCAGAACATGGTCATACATCATCTAGTGCCCATATTACGATTGCAGTCCTTGCGAAAGCTCGAGCTGCGAGAGCTGAGCGAGATTGAGCTGGACATGCGTGCACCGGCTGAGCTGAGGCGTGTACTTCCACAAGGGTGCAACAACCTCGAAGAGCTTGTATTGGAAGAGTGCTCCCTACGCTACGATGCATTGGAGACTCTCATTGGCTCGGCGCGGAGCTTGAAGAGCTTCCGATTCGACGCCAACCAAGAGAGCGTGCTCTTGGACGGCTCTGGCGTGATGCTTCAGAACGCGCTGTGGCGACAAAAAAATTGTCTTGAAAGTCTCGATATCTATCACGACCCTTGGCACAAAGACGACGAGGATCCGCTTCACCATGGCGGCCTTGAACAGTTTCCGGTGCTCAAAGAATTGAAGTGTCCTCTACGTATGGTTGTCGATGTCCGTTCAGGGGCGTCTGCGACTGTGCTGGAGTTTCTGCCTCCGGCCCTTGAAACTCTCTGCCTCACTGTACGATGGCGCGCCGACGAAGAGCTCTTCTTGCCCGTCTTGGAGCGCATGGCAAGCGAGTACTCGACAACAGTACCTCGACTGAGACGTCTTCAGCTGAACGTCCAGGTGCCGACCGAAGAGCTGGACTACGACTGCGAGCGTCTTGTCAAGGCATACTCGACTACCAATGTCGAGCTAATCATCAATCTGCCTTCTGACAGCGACGATGAAGAGTGGGGAGATTGGCGTACAGTGTCTTCGGAATCTGATGATTCCTCTGACGATTCCGATGAGGTCGATTTGTACAGCGAAGATGGTAGCAGTAGCGAAAGTGATAGTGAAGAAGAGAGCGAATGAGAGATAATGCGCGCTCGCTTGCGTTCTGTACTCACAAGGATATCAACGGTTAGCCGTATCCCTACCGGCAGGCATCAACTTAGAGCTGCTCGCTGCTATATCCTAGCAGCAATCACAGCTACAGTAGGTAAATTAAGGTGAAAGAGAATAGTAGCACAGTAACGCAAAAAATTCCACCTATCGCACACATGCGCGGGCTGAGATCCTAGCCTTGCTGACATACTGCATGCATTCTGCTGCTTGTGCCAACTTGTACTTACCAACAATCGAACACTTCTATCTGAAGCAACTCAACCCCGCAACAATCACGATTGTAGCCTTTTGTTTTGCACATATATCGACTCCAGCGGCCTGAAAGATCACGTTTACTTTTTGCATAAGCCTTTCAATACGGCCAGAGCGCAGATAGGACTTCCCTTCATTCGGCGCAAGGTTGAAGACCCTGTGCACTGTTCGATCAGTCATCTCAATGTCGGTGCGGATAAGACACCTGCTTACGAGCTGTTTCCTACATTTGGGGCCTTCCAACACCTGTTCAACAAATATGCATCAACGATCGCATCTTCACCATGCGTAAGAGTCTATGCGACTTCCTGATCTCCTTCAGAACAACACAGTCGCAGGCTGAGACAGACGAGCCCACTAACAATGGCAAAACACTGTTGTTGTGGATTGATCAGGTCTACATAGACCAGTCATCAATCGCAGAGCGCAATTAGCAAGTTGACATAAAGTCCTCCATTTATGCAAACGCTAGGTCCGTATATAGGCGGGTAAATGGATTGGGTATACCCAGCTCAGGGTTAGAGTTTGGGTTAGGGTTGGGTCGCCAAGAACAAAACAAGATCAGGTCAGGTCAGGGTCAGGTCAGGGTCAGGGTCGAGGCACGACCAGGTGGTACCCGACCCTAACCCAACCCTAACCTATTTGCCAGCCTATCAGTATACGTATGGCTTGGTGTGTCAAACAAACACATGGAAGTTGCCATATAACCTCTCAGGTCGCACTGCGAGATATACAATCAATACAAGCGCGCACTATCCGCATTCGGTGGCCGGGGCGGTGCTCGCATCAGTTACACATTCACTTCGAGCCCTGCATCACTAGCATAACTTTTAGTACTGGCCACTCCTTATTACGAGAGAGTGCGAACATGCACACAAGTCTTGTCATATCCGTTACGACTAAGATGCCCACAGGGTCGACCATGAACTCCATCGATTTTGCCCTCGATTATGACTATGGCCAGCACCGCCCCATAGAAGCGATGTTGAACGGTACTTGTGTAGTCTACTATCCGACAAGAATTTCAAGGACTTGATACAGCTGGATTCCATGCGTAAAATGCGAGACACACCCTAATGTGCATTAGAACAAGACAAATTTTCTCGTATTTGCATTTCGGCAGCAGCACAGAGAGGAAGAGTTTCGGGAAATAAGTCAGAGCTGCTGGCATTCAGAGATACAAAGAGATAAGTCCTAAATGTGCAAGCTTTCCTGCTTCCTTAGGTGGTCCACATATGATCTGGCGCACTGTAGACGCCGAATATCGTCACGAAGAGGTCATAGAGCAGTCGTAGGCAATATCTTGCACGCGGAGTAGATGCCTTCGATTTTGAAGCTGGCTCAGCAGGCTAGTTGTACTAGTACTGTGACTATAGATATGTATCTATCTTCATGATGGCTTCTCAGACCTTGACATGGCTCATCAATCCCATCTATGCCTTAGTCTTACCATCCTTTCCATCGGCTCCCCCTGGAACTTCCACACCAAGCGCCCTGTATATCTCCCAAACATATTCCTTCGCCAATCCACTCCCCAATCCTGCATTGGACATCTTGTTCATCACGTAAGTGATCGTCACACCCTCCCAACGTCACACAAAACCACCGATCCACCCCACCCACCCCAGAAACAAATCTTCCCCTCCGGCACCCAGTACCCCGCGCCACCATCCCCAACGCCATTAAGCCCAAACCCAATACCGAACCTTGTCTTCGCCGTGATAACGAGATCAGGCCCATTCGTCTGCTCCTTGAAGATCATGTCCACCGTCTCAGGTTTCAGCAACTGCGTCCCGCCCACAGTCCCGCCACAGCTGACAAAACTCAACATTCTTGCGATACCCCTCGCATTCGAATACCCATTGGCAGCCGGTACCACTGCCTGGCGCCAGAAATCCTGGTTAGCGATGTCTGCATCCATCGCGGGATTCAGAAGCGTCTTAGCAAAAATGCTGTTCGTATCAACACCCGTAGCGTCGTTCGGGGCTTCGGGTTTCCAGTCCGCAGGCGGCGCGGGAGGAGGGATGATAGTCGCAACGCGACCGTACTCTGACACAGGAACGCCAAAGGAGAAGTCTGCGTGCAACGGGGCCGTGAGCTTAGCGGCGACAAACTCGGCGAGCGATTTGTGCGTGACGCGCTGGATCAGCGCGTTGAGCAGGTGGCCCATGGTCAGGCTGTGATAGCCCGAGGCGCTTCCAGGTTCCCACCACGGTTCCTGGGTAGCGAGGCGTGCAGTGGAGGATTCCAGATCGCACACCTCTTCGATTGTGATGCGGCCTTGCCAACCTGAGAGGCCGGAGGAGTGGGAGAGGAGGTGGCGGACTTGGATTTCTTGTTTTCCGTTGGCGCTGAATTCGGGCCAGTATGTTGATACTTTCTCGAAGGGGTCTAGGAGTCCGCGATCGATGAGCAGGAGGGCTGCGAGACTGATGACGGTCTTGGAGCTGGACCAGACGTTCGTGATGGTGTCTTCTTCCCAGGGCTTCGACTTGGCGGGGTCTGCGTAGCCGCCCCAGATGTCGACCACGTTCTCACCGTTGATGTTGACAACGAGAGAGGCGCCTAACTCTTCATCGGCATCGATGTTGCTTTGAAGGAGGTTCTTCACTGCTGAGAAGCGAGAGTCGCAAGTACCACTCACTTTGGCCATTGTAATGGATGACAATTGAACAATGAGAAGCCTGATGTGTTAACATTTTTATCTACTGGTCACCCCCAGCTCTTTATACCTGAGGTGCAAACATTGTTGCCTGGCGCAATGTTTCATCCCGATGGATGGTGTCTAGACGATCACGTGAAGTCGGCCGAAATGTGGAGTAGTAGGGTGTGTCTAACCAATGAGAGGGCGCCATCTGACGGTGGAGCAGCGACATCATGTGAGCAACTTGAAAGTATAATGTCAGACAAGCGACCTCAATCGCATCCAGCAACCCGTTTGGTCAAGCGCTAGAATTCACGACGGCTGTGAAGCGTTCCGAGTCTCGGATTCAGCACCGCAATGGCTTGAACCGGGTCAGATATTAGCGCGGCGGAGGTCCTAAATCCCCGAGCGGACAAATTGATGGTTTGTAAGTCAATAACTCTCATACCGTAGGATGATACGTAGACCTGTGTCCGGGGCTGGTTTTCTTGTCAGCACAATCTCTTTGTTCGAGAGTGAGTACAAAAGCTAGTCCAAACGACGTGAATCGACTGACAGAATTTTGCATACGTGGAAAGGCCATGGAAATACCGGTACATGTTCATCGAATCTTTTGTACACTTTTTGAAACTTGCACGTCCCTCACGACGCCTCACAAACACACGCACCATGACCCAATATAAGTTACTTGAGAAACTTACTGATCAGGCCCTTCCCTTGCTTCGCGAAGTTCTTCAGCTCGTTCTTCATATGCGCACTATCACTCGCATTGCCATGCACTCCGTGAGCGTTGCCCTGGATATACTGTCCCCCAGCACCTCCAGCACCTCCCGCATGACCCTTACCACCACACTGGCCGCCGGGACAGCCCTGGATGAAGTGATTCACGTCACTGCAGCACCTTCCACACTCTCCGCTGCCCATGAAAGGACCCCTTGGCCCCACCCCACACGCATAACCCGCGCTTTCCTGCCCTCCCAGCCCGTCTTTGCGTCGGTTGCGTGGAACACACCCCAGACCTCTGGGCCTCCGGGACCGTTGACAAGCACGAAGTTGCCGTGGCCAGGGCCGTAGGGTGGGCTGTCATCGCGGCTGGCTTGGATAAGGGGGCGGTTGGATTTGCACCACGATTGCGGATCGAGCGGGTGTCCGCCGGTCCAGTACAGGACGTTCATCTTGTACTCGTGCGTCCAGGAGCCAGCGCACGAGTAGACAAGACCGATCCAACGTCCGTCGGGAGAGCAGAGAAATTGCGGTCCCTCGTTGATACCACTAGAGCCTGAGAACTCAAACTGCAGGTCTGGCGTGCTGATGCGGATAGGGTGGCCGGTGCATTGCGTTGGAGAGGTCATCTGGATGATGTAAATCTCTTGTCGAGACTCGTTCTCGTGAACGCCTGGCGGCCAGCCGGAGTACACGAAGAACATGTTGCCGCCGAGGGTGATGACTGTGCCGTCGATAGCCCACTGGTCGTCAGGCAGGCCGCCGACACGGCCGAAGAATTTCCAGTTATCGGGCACCAAAGGCGACTGGTCTGCAGGCGGACCTTCCAGGATGAACATGCGGTGGGACTTGTTTCCATGCTTCGGATCGTCGGCTGCAAAGTACACATACCAGCGGCCATGGATCGAATGAAGTTCTGGCGCCCAGACATCTCCAGAGTACGGTTGATCTTTCGGAGCCCACCTGAGCATGTCAACCAAGAATCCAGATGGGAATCTTTATAGTGTCTGTGCAAGAACATGTTCGCTCGCATGGTTTCCCGACTACTTACCAGATGATATCCTTCTTACACCGCTTCTCGAAATCGAACAGAGAATCCGCCGACCAGATTTCGACCGAGCAACCAGTCGTCCATGTCTTCAGAGATCAGCGTGAGCCTCTCCTTCAACAATTATATCTGCACTTACCATATAGTATGTGCCCTTGTCGAACAGCACATATGGATCCGCGCAGCTTTTCTCCGTGATCGTCAAGATAGAGTCATTGTATGGCGGCTGCTGCATGTGCATCTGCTGATGGACCTGCTGTTGCTGCCCAGGGAAAGCCATTGCGCAGTAAACCGATCCGTCTCCTGCTCAGTTTAGCTCTATGAAGTGGACTAGCGTAGCCTGCGTAGCCTTTGGATGTGTGAAATTGCTCTTCGTCGCTTGACAACTATCGTTGGCGTTGCAAGAAGTATGGAAGGTTTCCAGGGCAATGCAAACAGTACTGGAATCTGATTGTAGTTGAAGCAGACGTCCTTGAGCAAGTGCATCTAGCCACAGCCACAAGTGTGGTGCGGCCCACATGATTCTGTCACATGGGGTACGTAACGTGACGTCATGCCGCGACGGGAAGCGTACGAAGCCTGGTGACTCGTAGCTCAACCGGTCCGTTTTCGACTCGAACGGTGCAGTCATGAGCTGGGAAAGCCAAGTTGGTGCATAGTTGAGCCGGATTATGCTGGTGAGGGGTTGTGGCTGGTGCGCTGGTTGTAAGGGGAAGTTGGCAGCCACGAATCCTGCAGGCCCACCCTCGAAGATGGCAACCACATTTATCGAGGATTCGTTGTGCTCAGTTGTCTACTCGGCTCCAATTCTGCACGTGCCACAAATCGAAGCATAGCGATATCTTGCATTGCAGCATTGACTTGGCCCTAGTAAACGTACATCCATTCGCTCATACGCATTCAGTAGCGTACAACACTCTCGCTTCTAACAACAAACACTATCAATAGGTAAGGTAAAGTATAAACCATTCATGACGTCGCATGCCCGCATCCAGGTATCCAACGTGAATCAGTTGCAGATAACAAAAAGGGCGCATCAATCGTTTCCCACCGACTTGTGAACGCCGCATCGACGACACGAAGCCGAGGCTATAGGTATCATATAAAAGCAGGGAAGTCGGTCGTTACATATATACTCGGAGGAGAGCGTGAAGTGCTTCATCTAGAAGTCGGTTTTCAGAGTTTGATCGACCGTCAATTCGCCAGACTCGATACGGTCAACACGGAGGACAAGTTCCTGCTCCTTGTCAGTATGATCGCTGAGTAATGAGAGAGGGTTAAGCGGCATACCTTGAGGGCTCTAGCTGTCTTGAAAGCAAGTGGGGGGATCTCGTCCCGGCCACCGTTGCGAATGTCGATGTCTAGCATGTCGCGCCTGCACTCGTCGAGAACTTCTACGACAGGAAGAGCATGTTTCTGCAAAGCAGGGTTGGAGAGCTGCTTCACAGCTTCGTAGGTGCGGTCGCCAGTGTCATCGACTGCGCGAGAGATATCCTGTATGTATTCGTAGATTTGCTGCTCCTCAGCGGGCGTAGATTCAGGACTGGAGCGGATGAGGTTGACAAGTGGCTGGATGCTCTGCACGAGAGTAGCAGTTTGATCCTCGAGATAGTTCTATCGGATTCTTAGTTGTGCTGAATGAGGCTTCTCGGAAACTGCCTTACCTTGAACCCAGTCATGCCATTATCAGTTTGAACGTTAATCCCGTTTGAACCTGAGCTCTCACGACCGTACCCGCTGTAGGGCGAGCTGTATGTGCTGTAGCCAGTTGCATTGCTGCCTTTGCTACTCAGCCCGCGCTGGTGGCCACGGTCAGGACCGATGCCGTTGGGATTGTTGCTGCTGCTGTTGTCGCTGGCGTTGTTGCCTATGCTATTCGGCGTAAACGCGCTGTATCCACCGAAGATGGTCGGCTTGAGTGGCATTGGCATGTCACCAACCTCTTCACGATCCAGGACATCGCGGTCTAGCTCATTGTCAGGTGTCGGTCGGACTTTGACAAGCTTGACCAGCTCAACTACAGCAGTGGACAGGTGACTCGCGGCCGCATCTAACAGGCTGACGGGAGACATCCCATTTGAGGAAGCGTGGTTTTTGGTTGCTGTGATGAGATTATTGGCTGTGGCGCTGACACGCGACTTGAGCTTGGCTTGTTGCTTCTCTGGGCTAGCCATCAGGTCGCCACTGACACTGCTGGTGGGCGACTGCATTTGTGAAAGCGGCGTACTATCGATATCGCCAGTAATCGCACGCACGCACTTGACCACATTGCGCATGCTCTCCAGTGTTTGTTCTGAGTCCACTCTGCGAGCCTTTTGCAGGAGCTCGTCGATGCTGAGCTGGAAGTTCGCGATATGAACATCTTTGACTAAGCCGTCTGGTGTTGAGAGACTTGGGTCACGGCTATAGTTGGCAATGTCTGGCGATGCGAGGCCGGACAGACCGATCGAGGAGGCTTTCAGCGTACGGAGCTGTGTCTTCGAGCGTGCGTAGCGACTCTTCCACTCCTTGAGCTCTTGCTCCAATGTCGACACTTGGCTCGTGAGTCGTTCCTCTTTCTCGACAGCGGCATCACTGCGTGCCGACAGTTCGCGCATCTCCTGCAAGAAGGTGGATGCGTCCCTGCGAACCTCTTCCGCGACTTGTTGCTGCTCGCCCAGCTCGCGCTCAAGCTCCTCACACCGTTGTCTCCATTCATCATTCCCACTGTCGTATGTTTGTTGTGGTGGATTCGATTCGAGGTCGGTGATCTGCGCACGTAGGCTCATCTGCTCCTTTTCGTGATCGCTGCGTATCCTGTCCAGTTCTGATCGCAATGAAGCGTTGAGATTCTCTGCCTTCTCCACCTTGTCTTGGAGCGAATATCGGAGTTCGTCCCATTCGGCGCGCTCAGAGGCGTTGGTCTATGGATGTGAGCAGGAGGCTGGTGCATGGTCAGGGTTTACTTACGCTGTCTCTTGTGCCCTCGGCGTCCTTTAGTCTTTGCAGCTCTTCGTCTTTATCCCTCAGTGTTCCTTCTAGGGCGCCAGTCTTTTCTTGTAGCTCTGCGACTTGCTTCTCTAATTCTGCAAACATCTTTTCTTGAGCCATGCTCATGCTCTTGGCGCTCTTGTTCGTCTGCCGTCTCGCTGCAGCACCCTCTAGGTTGAACGCATCGTCATCATCTCCAGCGCTGTCGTCGTCGTCTTCTACTAAGGTGCCCTTGTTGGGCACAATGGTGTTTTGCTGAAAAGTCTTAGGGAGTGGTCGCCCGAGCTCGTTAGCCTGCGATCCTGGTGTGAGTCCTCCTGGGGGCCCCTGCATGCCTCGTGGGTCTCCTGGTGGAGGCGGCCCTCTGTATCCGGGGCCTGGCGGTGGCCGACCGCCCATCCTGCTGTCCATGCTCCCGTTACGCGGAGGCGGCCCTCTATCGCTGATGCGGCTCGCGATACTCGCTGCAGGACTTGCTGACCGCGTCAAGTCGCCAGTCGTGAATCGCGGGAAGCGCCGCTCCAGCTCGTAGAAGACATCGGTCGCGAGCTGGCGGAAGCGTTCGAGGGGTAGCGTGGACAGCTTCTGGCGTGCCTGGTTGCGTTTGGGGTGGAAGTTGTTCTTGGGCAGCAAGTACTTGGGCGTCGCGTTACCGGGTGCATTGGGCCCTCCACGCTTGCGGTCCTCTTCTCTGCGCAGCGACTCGTCGTAGACGTCGGTGCTGAGCTCCTGGAACTGCACGCCCGACAGACGTGTGAGCTTGTCCTTGGCCCTGCTGGGGCGCGGGTTGCCCTGGGCGTCGTTCAGGTAGGGCCCGAGGTAGACTTTGAGGACCTTGAAGTGCTCGGCCATGGTCTCCTCGAGCACCTGCATCTTGCGGTTGTTCATGCTGATGTCGCTGCCGGCGAGGCTCGCGGCATACAGCCCCGTGCCGTCGCTGCTGCGGCCGACTGAGCTGGGCGGCGACGGGTTGCCGTTTCCTTGGGGGCGCATGCCATTGAGCATGCCGCCATCGGGAGTGCTGCTGCCGCCGTAGTTGCTGCCGCCGTAGGTGCTGGGTGGCAGCGTCGGCGAGTACGGGTTCTCGCCAGCGAGGTTCGTGTAGCGGGTTATGGGCGACCACTCCTGGCTGTCAGTCGAGACGGGCGACAGCGTGCCATTGCGGGTGTTCATAGTGTGTTCGTCGCGTTTCACAGCGCGGGCTGCCGCTGTCGCTGCTAGCGTGGCTGATGCGTTCCGGAGTCCGTATCAGACTGCGGGCCTGCACAGTGCAAATGTCGCCGGAGGGCGCTGCGGGTGCTGCAGGTGCTGGGCAGGCGTGAAACCCTGGGCTTGGTTGGGGATTGGATCGGCGCCTCGGCTTCGAGTGCGTGAACGAGCGACATCAACAATAGGTGCACTGGAATGGGGCCCGTGATTGCTGGTACGGTGGAAACACGTGCACCACAGCAGCTGAGGAGCGATAGCAGGGCGTGAGAGGCACCGCGCGGTGCCGGGACTAGACGCCTTTTGAGGGAATGCTCGACCCGCCTGCTCTTCCGCCCAAATGTCGGTGGATGCCCCTTTCACGACTCTTGGCTGTTAGTGCTGGGGAGCGTTGTTGGAAGTCGAAGCGCTAACTGCAGCTGGCCTGGAGCGTCGACGAATGGCACTGGCCCGCCCTGCGCCGCTGCGTGCCACGAAAGCTCGCGATGTGGAGCGCCTCTGGAGAAGGCCTGATGGTGCGCGTCGAGTGATGCGAGTTGTCTCCTGCCGATCAGATCGTGGCTTTCTCCGTGCAGCCCAGCGCGTGTGGTGCCTGATGTTGTGTCACCAGACTGCTCCTTCCTCCTTCCACCGCTGCCAAACGCCGTCCGCCAAACGGGCAACCGCTTAACGAGGTCCGCAGACCCTTGACCAGGGACGAGCTCGACGATCGAGACTGTTGTCATGCCCACAGTACCGGCTCGTATGGCGATCCTTGCAGCTCAGTGTGGAGCCCGCATCATTTCGGGATCATGGATGGAGTCAATCAATTTCATGAGGGTATATAACAAATAACAAAGTGGCAGTGCTTGGGCGACACGCCGGTCGTGGTTGCCGGTTTTAACGCCTCTCCCGCTGCCAGTACATGTCTGCAATGCGCCACAACTTTATCGCACCCGCTTGATCTTCTGCGCCGGCTGCTTCTTGCACTCGGGGCACAGCCAATCGCCCACCGGCTCCTCCTTGATCCCTACACATTCCCAGTGGAACCACTGATACTGACAGTTGTCGTTGTCGCACGCCACCATGTCGCCAAAGCTGACGCGTTGACAGAAGCAGTACTTCGTATCGTCAGACTCCTCTTCGTCTCCTTCTCCAGCCACACCAGACATCTCCTCGTCTTCCGTGCCAGCGTCACTGGCTACGCTCTCATCTTCAGCTGTTGTGGAGGGCGAAGCTCTCGAGCCGCCCTTACGCCTCTTCTTATTGACCCCAGATTTGGCAGTCAGAGCAGCCTTTCGCAACGGCTGCTGTGGCTTGGCCTTTTTGACTGTAAGAGCATGCCTTGGCCCTACACTGCCAGCTCTTGAGCCTGGAGTCGAGGGCTTTGGTGTACCCGGCCCAATTGAACCTTGCCGACCCAGAGATGAGTTTGCTGCTGGGAGAGGCCCAATATTGCCAGTTGGTCTGCGGCGCTTGCTATCACTTCCT
Source organism: Didymella sp. IMI 355093 (assembly GCA_027946495.1). NCBI lineage: Eukaryota > Fungi > Ascomycota > Dothideomycetes > Pleosporales > Didymellaceae > Didymella > Didymella sp. IMI 355093. Next base: position 200,715 of record JAPEUZ010000024.1, read on the forward strand.
ACCGAAAGCTCCCGTTCTGATCGTGCACTAGCTTGTATCACGCTTTGTGCGTTAGTCAGTCTTTGCTGGTTGAGCAGCGCCTGGGTCTGCATGTTCTGTATTGGGGCTGCTCTCGAGGCAGCATTGACATTTGTTGCGTTTGTGATGCGTGCAATCGCTGCTGCCTGCGCAAGGTTGGGAGCACCTCCACCTTGATTACCAGACACTGGATGCAATGGCGTGCTCGCACCCGTGTTGGATGACGACAGAGGTGGAACAAGATTTCCTGGCGAGTCTTTCAGTAGAGAAGGCATCTGCGGGTCTGCAGGTATAGAGCCATCGCTCTGAAGATCTCGCAGCTTAATGTCTAGCCGCTTTACATATCGATCGAGCTGCGAAACGGTATTAGATAGGAAAGATGATCGTGTCTTAGGTTGCTTACAAGTGCAGCCGCTTTCTCCACGAGACCGATCTTCTCTTCCTGAAGAATCTGCGCTCGTTCGTAGTTCTGAATCACGACCTTGTTGTATGGTTCCTCCTTAGGATTGACTACCAGGCTACCATTCAGCTTAATGAACTTTTGAAGGCTGTTGTCGCGTTGTTGTATTGCAGCACGCAATTCTTGAATTTGCTGATCTTTGGCCTGTACTTCCTCGTAGAGATGTGTAATCTCTGCGGGGAGGTTGGCAACGTCGTGAATAAACTGCTCAAGGACAGTCGCCGCATCTTCTGCAATGGCCATGGTCGGGGTGTTTTTGTGACGAAGTTGAATGAGGAACGACGGTGTACGGTCGACGAAAAGTGACGGTTTCGCAAGGGAAGCTCTGTAGTGAAAGCGTGTAATGAGTGCAGGCAGGCGCTGTCGCAACAAGCCCCTGCAACGACCCCACAAATTGTCTGACTACCTCCAGAGACCCTGTGTTTATCTTTTTACAATAAGCAAAGAACGCAATATGATGTTTGCTCCAAGCGTGACGCGTGGTGTTTTCGACTTGGTTCGCATTCAGCCCTAAGAAGCTAGTCAGGAACCTGACAATTAGCGCGTCACGTGCTCTCCATCAGAACATCATGAGCCTACCAATCAAACGGCGACGCCATCTCCAACTTCACGGTCATCTCACACCTCAAGGCAGTCGCAACATTCTCGATCCACGACAATCACAGACAGTGGATACGGCCGGCTCGCTCGGAAATAGCTGAAAGGCGGCGCGTGGAGAAGTGCGAACCCTACTCGGCAATTGACGCGCACACCAACCTCACACTGAGGACCTCCCAGCTGGTAGATTCGTCAACATGCGCCCCTCTGGATACGGGACGAGCAACAACATCGTTGAAGAGTATTTGTCGCCAGTCAACGATGTCTATACCGGGGATTTCCAAGACTTCAAGGCCCTTACTGATTCCGAGAAGCAAGAAATTATCGCACGAGAAGCTGAAGAGTATGGATTAGAGAAGCCGCAGGGATACAATGTATCCTTCCACTACAACCCACATGTCGAATACCACCATTTTGGAAGTTCACATCCCATGAAACCTTGGCGGTTAACCCTCACGAAACAGTTGGTGCTTTCGTATGGCCTTGAGTACACTATGGATCTTTACGAACCCCGTCCGGCCAACTTTAACGAGCTAGCCATCTTCCATGACCGCGAGTATCTATCATATCTCAGCGAGTAAGTCAAGCTACTGCTTTGGAATGCACTGTGCCTGGGAGCTCTCTTTCTGATCACGTGCAGAATCACACCACAAAATGCCAAACCAGACGATTCGCAATACATTGCTTACGGCTTTGGAGGCGACTCGAATGATTGCCCCGTATTCGATGGTCTGTGGAATTACGTGTCGCTATACACTGGCGCCTCTATGAGTGCAGCGTACAACCTACTGAATAAGCAGTCTGACATTGCCATCAACTGGTCTGGTGGTCTGCATCACGCAAAGAAGAATCTTGCATCTGGATTCTGCTATGTCAACGATATCGTCATCGCCATACAGCTCCTGCTGACCCAACATCAGCGTGTACTGTACATCGATATCGATGTCCATCATGGCGATGGTGTCGAGCAGGCATTCGAGTCAACCGATCGCGTATTTACACTCTCTTACCACAAGTATGGCATCGACAGACATGGTTGGCCGTTTTTTCCAGGAACTGGTAACATCGATGAGATGGGCCCTAAGGATCCAGCGAACCGCGGTAAAGCACACAGCCTAAATATTCCCATCGATGACGGAATCGATGACCACCAGTACAAGTGGTTGTTCAAAACCGTCACAAGCAAAGTCGTCGAGAAATACAACCCTCAAGCTATCGTCCTGCAGTCAGGTGCTGACTCGCTTGGTGGAGACCGTCTCGGTCGTTTCAACCTCAACATCAAAGCACACGGCTCCTGTATCGAGACTGTCAAGTCGTTTGGTCGGCCTTTGGTTCTCATTGGTGGTGGTGGATACACACCTCGCAATGTCGCTCGTACCTGGTGTCACGAAACGGCTGTCTGTGTCGGTGCTACACTACACAACGATCTTCCAACTCATATTCCATACCTACAGGCGTTTCAGGGGGAGGAAAACGGTGGCGGCATACTGTATCCCGACCTGCATAACACCAAACGACACGACAATCTGAACACAGACCCGGCCTTGCAAAAGCTTGTCGAAAAGGCTATGGAGAACCTCCGTTATATGGAAGGAGCACCTAGTGTCGTAATCAACACAAAAGGTATCACCGAAGAACAAATCATGAAGATCAGAGAGCAGATCGACCGAGAGCTGACGGAAGAGGAGGAGGACAGGATACATTCCTTAGTCGCAGAGAAGACTCGACGAACTCGGGAACGGAATGTTGGAGGCAGGAACGAAAGACGCTAGACTAAGTGTCGTATGAAGGACAACCTTACCACTCGCATGTTATGCGGTTAAATATTTTATCGTTGGCGTTCGGGGATATGGCGTTCGAAAGCCTGGATGTACGCTTTTGTCTCGATACCCCATCAAGAATAGATCTTCACCCAACATGCGCTTACACTCGGCTCAACATGCATATCAGACGCACCTTAATGAATGGCCAGGTATCGAACATCTGGCCGTGGATGTTGAACAGACCCTGTGATCTACCCCACAATGCTTGTCCCACTAACCATAGCCATCTAGGCTCCTCGATGCTTATCAGATGCTCGGACATGGCGGATTCTACTTCGGGCCCGAGTCCCAGAGCCTGGCGGTCAGCGACCGCAGCCCACGGACTCCGTTCCATCCTGAACACCTTATTTTGAGGCATACCAAGACGTGTCCACTTTTCCTGCTTGTGAGTCTTCGTGTCGCGATGCAATATCGATCTCTTAGTGACACCGGGCGTGGGAGAACACAGTTACTCCACGTCTGACTGCTTCTTGAGCTCACTGAGGAGTGAGGATGCCTAACCAACCACGACGCACGGAGTGGTTGAACTGGGGGCCTTGCAGCAATGACTCAGGCCTCACTTTGGTGCTGCATCGAACGTGTTTGGAATATGAGTGATCTTGCCCTCTCAAGGACAGCATTGAGACTTTATCAGATCTGGTGACGCGCCGTTTATTGAAGAGTCGGACTTAACCGTCGGCGTTTGCGTCCGCAACAAATGAAAACGTTACAACAGCGTGTCGCATGCTGAGCGAGAGTTTGCTTCTCACTCATGCTTCGAATCTTGTTTACTGGGTTCTCTCACCTCCACGATCTTCAGCCCTTTTTCAATTGACTCACTGGCCATCTAGCCCTATTACCAATCCCCACTGCGGGCGTTAGCGGGCTGACGTTAAGCGTCGGTGGCTTTCATGCACCGATAGCGTACCAGGGTCTCGAGATTTATTGCGTGCAGGCGCTCAGTCAGCGGGCCTAAGGGCTTCAGGCAGCTTCCTTCCTGAGGCTATAGAAATATACTCTACATATACGCAGCTATGTCTGACGACAATACACATACCGAGAACGCGTCCGATCGCGCGCAAAGGAACGGCAGCCTGAGCGGAAGTCCTTTAGCACCGAACCCCCGCTCTTGCATCACGTGCAGGAAACGGAAGGTCAAGTGCGACAAAAAGCAGCCATGCTCGAACTGCGCGAGGGCGAAAATTGAGTGTGTTTTTCCCGGACCTGGACGTGCGCCACGTAAGAGCCGGAAGCCACCAGATGCAGAGCTGTTGGAAAGGCTGCGACGCCTGGAAGGTGTTGTGCAGACCCTCAACGCGCAGGTCGAAGAACATGAGCAGGAGGCTGCCGAGCGCGAGCGCGACAGCACCAGTCGCCAGGGAAGCGTGAGTGAAAACTGCTTCGGTGGCAACGGTGGCTCCAGAAATAGTCCTTCCGTGGCAGTGGACAACAGCGTCGAAGGTCTTGAGAGTCGCTTTGGCAGACTTGTTGTGGAGAAAGGCAGGAGTCGCTACATCAACAACAGTTTCTGGGCCAGCCTCAACAATGAAGTCGAAGATCTCAAGTCTGTACTGATCGAGCCTTCTGACGATGAGGACGACCCCAACTCGCCAGACTCGTCCGAGCAATCAGGTCAACACCAGGGATACATCTTCGGCCTGAGCTCCACTAGTGTCGATATGCGAGCATTGCATCCAACATCTGAGATCGCGCGTCAATTCTGGGAAGCCTATAAGGATAGCGTTGAGCCCCTGGTCAAGGTACTTCACGTTCCTACATTCGAGCCGGCTTTCAACGATGCCCTCCAACACCCTGAAAAAGTCAGCAAAGGCTTGGAGTCTCTACTATTCGCTATCTACTATGGAGCCGTGACCAGTACGGCTGCGGAAGAATGCCTACAGAAATGGGGCGAGGACCGTTCGTCACTTCTGGTCAGGTATCGTTTCGCTTTGGAACAGGCACTCGCTCGAGCCAACTTCCTCTACTGCGATGAGATCGTCATCCTTCAGGCTTTTGTGATATTTCTCATTCTACTGCGCAGAAATGACGACGCACGGAAGATCTGGACGTTGACTGGCCTCGTTGTGCGTATTGCCCAAACTCTAGGTATACACCGAGATGGCAGCCATTTCGGACTAGCGCCCTTTGAAATCGAGATGCGCAGGAGACTCTGGTGGCAAGTCTGTGTCCTGGACGCGAGGTCGTCCGAAGACCATGGATGTGATCCTACAATTGTTGAGGCACAGTTTGACGCCAAGATGGTACGTATCGGTTGCATCACTGACGTGAATACATGCTAATTGAGTTATGATAGCCCTTGAACGTCAACGACACCGACTTGCACCCCGACATGACCGAATTTCCTCAAGAGCGCACAGGCTTCACGGATATGACTTTCAGCCTCATTCGTTTTGAGGTTGCTAACATCTTCCGACGCATCCTCTACATCCCGCCTGGACCGGTCAGATGTACTGAGTTGTTTGCCAATCTTTCGATCGCCGAGAAGGAGAGATGGATAACAGAATGTCATCAACAAATGGAAGAGAAGTACTTGAAGGACTGCGACATGTCAATCCCGCTTTGCTGGGTGACCGCGACAATATCGAGGCTTATCATGAGCAAGATGTGGCTGATCGTTTATCACCCACATCAGCGCAAAGATGGCGGAGCTTCTTTGCCACAAGAGACGAAGGACAAGCTGTTCATCACCTCTCTCGAAAACGTTGAATACTCAATACTGCTCGAGACCGAGGCTCGCACTATGAAGTGGGGCTGGCTTTTCCGCACCTACGTGCAGTGGCATGCCATTGCGTTCCTGCTGTCTGAGTTGTGTGTACGCACCAAGGGAGAGGCGGTGGAACGTGCCTGGCGCGCCCTTGAAGCCACAGCTGGACGTTGGTGGTTTCCACTCAACGACGCATTCCCACACCGCAAGGGTCAGAATGGGACACTGTGGAAGCCCCTTAGAAAACTGCTCGCTAAGGCGAAAGCAGCAAGAGAAAGGGAGGTTCGGCTCGAGCAAGCAAGTCAAGCCGTTAGAAACGGTCAGCATCTCAATAACGACTTTCCATGGATGGCCAACACACTTCCTCCCGTCACCGTTGGTCAACCAAGCTCAGATGATCTGGACAGACTCTTGCGACCATCTGCGCCAAAACTTGGTGAAGCGTCGATACGCGCAGCTCCATCTAGCTGGCCTGAGAGCCCTGTGGCTCTTAATACCAATAGACCTATCACTGACCTCAAAGGTGAAGCCTACGGACATGACAAAGGAATCCAAAGCGAAAGCTCACATGAACCAAGAAGCCAGACGGGTAGTCCTGGTCAACAATTCAATCAGTTGACGGATTTTGGACTTGACAACGTCATCCTTGATGTCATGGAAGGACAGAACTACACTGTTCCTTATGTCCCAAATCCACCAACCTCGATGCAAACAAGCCAAGCTGGCTTCGCAACTGGTGCGCAGCCGGTCATGCAGGCTGGAGCGAATCTCATGACTGGCGTGTATGGATCCGATATGCAGTTCTTCGGAGACCTGAGCTTTGACGACCTGGCGTCCACAGCGGTGACCAATGGACAAAACGGCAACAACGATTCCCCGATCATGGACGGTGGACAAATGGACTGGCAGATCTTTGACGATATGGTCAGCCAATACGGGTTCGAGGGTCAGGCGTCGAACAATGTCAATGCAACTGGCTCCGGACACATGGGTTTGATGCACTTTTTGTAGAGAACGGGGCGCTTGTACAGTATCGCGCAGGTCTGCGCTGGCGTTCAAAGGAAAACAACTCGACTCTCCGGCTCAGAGAGCCATGATACCCACGATCAATGTCAATTGTACAGTACAATGTAGTCTATCAACATAACATTTGCTACTTCTAGGCCCATCCCAGTCATGAATACAATAGCGCATCAACACAGCATGGGCAAAAACAACATCGCCCAGACGCCCAGATGCCCAGTGACAGGATCGGTTCTTCCACGAATGTCTCGCCCTGCAGATAGTACGATCTCCCGCCGGCATTGCGCCGGCTATATGCAAGACGGATGAAACGGGGTAAGCCGGACCACGTGGAGGGCGTGATTAGATGGCGTGCTGATAACCTTATCGTCACCTTTAAACCACCATTCGAACACCATTTCCCACAAACCGTATGCATCTCAACGGCTGTGGAGTGCGCATGCCGCTTGTCTTGTGATTGGCGGATGCATCTACGTGATGCACGCTCACCGCTACTGATATTGGATCATCCTCGCACCGGCTTGGAGACATCACGGTTATCGACGTGGAGATGGCAATGCGAGTGGTATTTGAACGTGCTGACGCACCTTCTGGGGCAATGCTTGATCTTCACTTCTCGAAGGCAGAAAGTGTTACTCCACCGTCTTCGAATCGACATACAACAATACAACGCCGCTTTGAATCATGACAGACTCTACTGTACCTAACAACATCTCGCTCGCGAACATCCAACCTCTTAATGTGCCAACACAACCCCAAGCAAACGAAACACCACACTCCAAACCCACCATTCTCCATCTCGGCGACGATATCCGCTGGAACCAAGATCTCTACACGGAACTCACACAGAAGTTCAACATCATAAGAACCTACTCCACAGGCCGCGAAGCCTTCAAAACCGCCCTCAAGAACAAAACATGGGGCGACTTCGTAGCCATGTACCGCCCCTTCTGGAACACAGGCGGCGAGATGGGGAACTGGGACGAAGAACTAATGTACTTCCCTCTCTTCCTTCACTCCTTCTGAATCCCGTTAACTTCCCAAAGTTCCTTACTCCCCGCATCCTGTGAGCTCTTCGCCTCGGCCGGCGCAGGCTTCGACTGGGTCAACACGCGCCTCCTCGGCGCCCGCGGCATCGCATACTGCAACGCAGCCTCGTCGTGCACAGAGTCCGTCGCCGACGCAGCCCTCTTCCTCATTCTCTCCACCTTCCGGCTCTTCGGCTGGAGCACCCGGGCCGCGCACTCGTGCGACCCGACGCGGTTCCAGGATGCAATGAGCAATATCGCGGCTGTGACGCACAATCCTAATGGCAGCATGTTGGGCGTCGTGGGGCTAGGTAAAATTGGGTACCGGGTTGCGCAGAAGGCGCGCGCATTGGAGATGAAAGTTTGTTATTATGACGTTGTGAGGATGGACGACAGGGCGGAAGAGGTTGGAGCCTGTTGGTGCGCGAATTTGGAGGAGTTGCTGGGAAATTCGGACTGTGTGGTTTTGGCTACGCCATTTAATGGAGATGTTCTTCTCGCGGATAAAGAATTTGGGTGGTTTAAGCCTGGTGCACGGTTGGTCAATGTTGCAAGGGGCAAGTTGGTGGACGAGGATGCGCTGGTTAGGGCGCTGGATGAGGGACGCTTGAGCGCGGTTGGGTTGGATGTACATGCGTCTGAGCCGGATGTTAATCAGGAGTTGGCAGGAAGGAGGAACGTTATGATGCTGAGCCATACGGCAGGAGCGAGTGTGGAGAGTCATGTTGGGTTTGAGAGGATGGGGATGGAGAATCTATTGGGTTGGTTGGAGAGGGGAGAGGAGGGGCTAGTGAGTCCTGTAAATCTGCAGTGGCTGAAAAGGGACTTATAAAACGGTGTTGAATCAGATGATTGGTAACCTTGGTTGAACTTGGGCCCTCACGGATCACAAACTAGTAAGCAAACTCTTGTCCTACCAGCTTCTCGCTCAACTTCCACAATTTCTCTGCATCTGCTGGGCCCGTAGCTGTTGGTTGAATATCATCTGACAAGTTGCCATTCTCCAGGTACACTCCATTATAAGCTAGGTCGTTGTCAGTAGTTGACCTTCTCGTCTAGTCAGCGACTTACTGTCGAGTCTCGGATCAAACGCAGCAACGACATGCGTAGCAGAGCATTCGTCCAGATTCTTGATATCTAGCTCTCGATCCCAGCCAATCTCCTTATCTTTAGCATCTGCAACTTTGGTCAGCCGCAATTCTTTACTGACGAGCACGCCACTTACTCAGGCTTGCAATGTCATCATCCGTCAACCCGTGCGGAGCAAGACTCGTGTTGAAAGCCACACCAGGATGTAAACTATACGCCTTCAAACCTTTGACACCAAGTTTTTCCGCGAGCGACCGGGCAAACAAGATGTTTGCTGTCTTGCTCTGCCCGTACGCCTCCCACTGCTCATACACCTTTCCGTCCTGGAAGTTCACATCCTCGAACCGCACGCCGCCGAAGCGGTGCCCGTCACTTGCGACGCTGATGACACGAGGTGCAGGCGAGGAGAGAATCTTAGGAAGGAGCAAATTGGTAAAGAGGAAGTGCCCGATATGGTTACTACCGAACTGGTTCTCAATACCTTCTTGCGTCGTCTTGAACGGGCCTGCCATTATACCTGCCGAATTGACGAGCACATCGATATGTGGGACGTCGCTCCAGCCTAGTACTGTTTCCGCAGCCGTCCGCACGTTTGCCTGGGAGCTCAGGTCGAGCGACAAGAAGCGGGTTGCGACATCGGCGCTTTCAGGGTTCGATCTGATCTTCTGCTCCGTAGCGGAAACTTTCTGCGGCGAGCGTCCCGCGAGAATCAACAGACGCGGTTTGTACTGCGCAATCGTCTCGACGAAAGTCGCGCCCAGGCCGCCTTGAGTCACGCCAGTCGTTAGGACTATCTTTCCGCGGATGTTGGCGGCGTTGTCGGCCGCGACGGTGGACGCAAGAGCCGTCTGGCGGTTGTATGGGAGTGGCGATGGCATTTTGTTGGGATCTGAATGTTGGAGAGTGATAAGTTGAAGTCCGAAATTTTCAATTTGGAAGGTTTACATATTCCAAGCATGACGCGATGTGGTGTTTGGTGGTAGGCGTAAGCACCTTCCTATTCGACGATAGCTTCTAAACTCCGGTTCTTACATCCGTCTTCACGCTACTTGGTTTGGCGGATTTTTGGTGGTAGTAACACGTAGACGAGAGACCTTATTTGTGGATAGGGTATGTGAGACAAAGCTGAGCCACGATTTGTGGTTTCCGTGCGCAGAACTCGGCTTGTCAACACTACACATTTATAACTACGTACCATATGAAGGAGTCAGGGATACAGACTCAAAGACGTACGAAGTTGGACAATCCACGAAAGCATACCGACACTCCCGTAAAACCGTCTTCTTCCCTTGAGTTTCGAGGTAAAAGAGTATCTTCAGCGAACCAAATCGCCCACAAGGCTCGACACACGGTCAGTCCCAAATACTAAGCGCTTCTCAGAACAGAGCTTCCGCCAGCCCACCAGCCCACCAGCCAGACTAGCTAGACCAAGAGTGCCTTCAAACCCCAGATGAGCTGAATGGTAACGCCCACAAGACCCAGCCAACTTTCCTTGTCACTAGACTCTAGGCCCAGGTACTTCGGGCTTCGCCTTATAGCACCAGAGCGAAAAGGCCAAGCATGCCTGTCTCAAGTCCACAACATGAAAGCATACTTGGTAAACTGATCCGTGCGCCGAAAAATAGTTGCTATTGGACATGAAAGCGGTGCGTGACGACAATAGCCCAGAAGCACGAGAACTTACGGGACAAACCCCGCATCCGCATCGCTCTCACTGAGTTTCTCAAATTCCAACATGGCTCTCAGTACCGCAACACCACTGCCCTGCGTCTCAACAGTTCTTCCTCTCCCACGGTCGTTCAAATCACGTGAGGCTCTCGAATCCGTGTCATCATGATCCCCAGTCGTATCGTGACCCGCCAAACGCTCATGCTCACTCTCTGTGGCTCCTGTATCATCCGAAGTGTACGCATCCTCTTCGAACCGCGCCGAATACTCGTCCGGCTTGTTTTGATAGTCTGTGGCATTCGCCGCTCTTCTGACCTTCAACGCCTTCCCAGCACGTATGTCCGCACCCCACCAACTACCAAATTTCCCGTCACCGTTCCTCGTTCTCAGCGCGGCCTTTGCATTATGGACAACCCACTTTGCATATTCCTTACAGCTCCTAGCATGTAAGGCATTCGTCTCACGGCTCGCAGCATACGTCCTACCAAAACGAACAGGCGCAACGGGAAGCGGCTTACAGAACGAAGTCAGATGGTGAAAGAAGATGCCCTTGAAAGTCTGTCCATTCTGATTGCAAGTCCCTGACGGGTCACACGCCTCAGCCATGATACCGTCGGCGCCTAGGCCCGCCCAGCTGGTGAGGATATCCTGCTGCGATTCGGGAATTTGGTCGGTTTTCTCGGATTGGGTGGACGCAGCAGCGAAGGCATGGCCGTCTGTCCATCCGGTGGCGCGGATGACGTTACGGACGAGCTCGTGACCGTCTTCGAGGTAGGTCTGCTTGCCGGTTGCTTCCCACAGCCCTCTTAGGCCAGAAAGGATGACGCCTTGGTTGTATGTGTAGACCATTTCGTTGCGTTCATCGCACTCAGTCTTACTGTGATTAGTGCGGTAGCCGGCGATGTGAAACCCGTCAACATAAAGTCCTTGCTCGTTCGTCATACCACTGTTCTTTAGCCAATCATAGCCGTTGATTGCGTTGGCCAGGTAAACTGGATCGTATGAGCTCTCACTCTGGATACTCTTGTCACACTGCTCGCCATGCTCCTGCGCGCGAAGAAGTTTATCGTTCGGCTTTCTGTTCTTCTTATCTTTGATCTTGTCGTACTGCGACAGGAATGGCGAACAATTCGTGTCGCCGGGGAAGTGCAGGTACATGCCAATACTTGCCGATATGAATAGCTCGTTTGTGATGGCGTTCTTGTATGGGAGGAGGCGAGGATTCCAAGTCATTCCTCCACCACAAAGGCGCCAGTCCCAGCCCTTCTCGGCAAGTTCATAGAAGATCCGCGCGCGGTGCGCAAAGGCAGGAATGAACTGGCGTGCATGCCATTCAGGAACAGCAGATTCTCCTTGCGAGCTAGAGACGTAGTGTTCGGCAGAATGACCTTCAATGAACTGTATGCTTTCAAGCCAGCCCAGCGCAACCCAGAGTATGTCGTCGTACGCTTGCAATCTTATCGCAAAGTGATCTTCCCCAAAGTAGTATGTCGCAATCTGGCCAAAGTACTTGTTAATCTCGTTCTCTACCATTTGCGCTTCAACGTCCAGGTTCTTGGATTTGTCAAAGGTACCAGGCATTGTGTACGTGAGCGAGCGCGAGAGCGAGGCCAGGGTTGCTGAGACATGTGTCGCCATGACGGCCGCTGTCCAATCGATTGCAGTCGTGTACTTTCCCAACCATATCGAGAAGAAGGAGCTCTGCATTGCCTCGAGGCCATTGTGGAGATCTTGTAGAATAGTGGTCGTGAAGGGTGAAAACGAGGGCGCGTGAAGGGTGGGGATATTGGCAGCGGGTTCGGAGGTGCGAAGGTGTGTCTGAGGTATATCGCGACTGCTGGTCTCGTAGACTCGCGCATGCGCCTCTGTATCATTATCAGCAGTGAATGGCGCAGTTATGCGGCCAGCTGTACCTGACGGAGGCTGCGCGGTGTGCGCCGCAGCTGTAGTGATCGCAAGGACGCTCAGAGAGACGCCCGCAATAGTGCAGAGCCACCCGAGAGTCATCTTTCGATACATCGACGTTGATCAGCGCCTTAGGCTGCGCACTCTACACGACCGCAATGGTCCAACAGTACCTTGCGGCGGTTCAATGCGCTAAAACGATGGAAAGCCGCCCAAACAAGAGCGGCAGATATCAATGTGCTAAGACCAGAGCATTGGATGGGTAGACACGAGCAGTGAGTGTCTCTCAAGAGGGCGGGGATCAAGCATGGTTCGAGCCGCGAATGCATGAGGCGTTCCAAGACGGGCCAAGTTCACCTTCCCATATCAAGATACGCGGCTTCTACTCACCCATCATTGAAGTCGCCGTAGCTGCACGTCGAAAGGAGGGGTAGACACATGTGACATCGCGTTTGCAAGTTCAAAAAGAAGGTGCTGGTGTTTGTGGATGCAACTGCTGCTTCTTTCACGCGGACCACGAAGGTGGCGCACGGACTCGGGTCTAATTCGGCTGCCGAGGCCCCACTCTGGCGTGGAGCCGCACGATCGGTCTAAAATCACACAGCCGACGATATCTCAACAACCATAGCAGATATCGAAATCTGCAAAAGTGTAAAAAGAATGGTGAACAGAGTGGGATTCGAACCCACGCAGATTTCTCTACTAGCACCTGAAGCTAGCGCCTTAGACCGCTCGGCCATCTGTCCGAATTAACTGATTTGATGAAAGAGAAAGCTATCTTAAAAAATATATACCAGTGTATTTATATATACTAGTCGAGTGGTGTCTCGTTTGAGGTTTTGAGCAAGCGTTGATGGTGGGGCACTCGTACCTTCCATCGAAATGTTCCATACGCGCACGCATGCGCTAATTTTCAAACATGGCGCAGCTGCCTTTGTTCGATACAAAGCGAACATCTTTTCTAATCAATCGAGCAGAAGACGCGATATTCACTTTCAAGAAAGTAGGGAGGTTCTTGGACGTATCTCGCGGAGCTCTGATAACTCTAAAGACCTTTTGAAGACTACAATAAGTTTAGCTCATGCTGGCAATACCTCGTTGTCTTCACGTTTGCTATTCTCAGTAGGCGTTGTTCTCTTTCTACTGCACGCACGATTTAATATAAGAAATCGTTATTGCTGGATTGTGACTACAAATACGCTTATGTATTGACCCAGAGTCTGACTAAGAGAATGTTCTGACTGCAACAAGGTGTCCACAAATAACTCTGCGCCTTTGAAGTAGACTACGAGACAAAGAGTGTGCATGTTATGATCGTAAGTAGCCGCACGTGTTCAGTAGTATTCAGTGGCACAATTACACGGCTGGACCTTCATCTAGATCATACCGAGACATCTTGTGTTCAATTTCCTACGAGACTGCGGTCCGTTAAAACTCCGCGGCTTCCAGCAATATGCAAGTTCGGGAATAGATGAACTAATAACAGAACTATTCTGTATGACTGCGACGATCTTAACCACGTCGTACAACCCCCAATGTACACCATGGCAAAGCTGGAGATGAGCCGTAGTTATGCTGTACAGAAGACCGTTAACGCGCATGTGGAAGTTGAAACGTAGCGTAGTTGTTTGTGGCACAGCAAGATCATCCTGATGTCGCATGCCCATGCATCAAGGCCGATTGAAAGCAAGACGGGTGTGACGCCAGCATCGTTGGAGGCCTTGATATCAGCTGATCAGGCCTCGGTGAGCTTGTATGCCCAGTAGGCCTCCCAGCGTTCCTGGCCAGACAGAGCTGTGCTGTCATTCGTCGACGGTGCTGGCAGGTATCAAGTCTGCGTGTCTGATGCAGCATGCAGGACTACGGGGGCGCTGTAACCACTGTAAGCTACAGATTCATTGGGGATCTTGCAAACCCAGAACCAGATTCCCTCTTGCCACATAGCCTTGTGTGCATACCAAGACATAGGGGGCTCTCTTGAGCTGCGTGCAATGAGGACGATAGAGAAGATTTGGGTCGTTGCAGACTCAGTCAGCGCAATGCGCAATGTTGTTGGTCGCTGCACAGCACCTACTGCTTTGCAGCTCTCTTCGTGTACAGCCAGCATGTACAGTGAGGCGTAATGCTGCCCACATTTCTTTGAACACAGAAATGGTGCGCGAGGATCGTTGACAGGGCTACGCATATGATTCGCCAGCGCGTCAGCACCCTTGAAAGAGCCCTTGACTGCAAGGCAGGTATGCCTTGTACGGGCAGTCGACAAGTGCCCTTGGATCTTTCCGTGCTGGGCACTCGGATCGCCTTCCGTACCGGACAACTTCTATTGGCGAGTAGCATAGATTGTTGGCTATCGGAGGTGTTATCTTGAAACAAATTGGAGGTATTCAGCATCAAATTGCAACACTCTTTTGATCTGAAAAGTCTTCTGGGGATTACAATGCTTTTGACCTTGGCAATATCGGCACATCGCCAGGCAGGAGGCACCCTACAGCTGGAACGGAGCGTTGGATGTCGCTACATCCTCTTCTTCTTCGTCGTCTACGTAGGCCGTCTCTTCGTCATCTTCTACTGGTATTGGCTGGAAACGATCCAGACCTCTTTCCTCAGCGTGGTGGCGAGCGATGCGATCGTACAACTCGGTGGTCTCGTTCGTCCTCCTTGATCTCTTCGTTCCCCACCTCGACTTAGGCCACTGCTTTCGCCTCGCCCTCGTCCCGCCTCTTCCTTGTGCTTAAGCTCTGTGCAAATGCGCTCCTTTATCTTCAATCCAGCGCTTGATCCCTCTGGGCCGACTTGCTCCCAGTGCGGCAGGACGTTGCGGTCCTGGATGCTGCTTGACTGGGCCGTGCCCTTTCGCTGGAAGCACATGCTCTCAATGCGCTGGGATCTAAACGACACTGAGCTGTGGCGTTGAAGGCGCTCTTTCAGGTGGAGGCCTTCGTTCCACATGCCTGTGACGACTGTCATGAGATGGATCAAAAGAGCTTTAGAAGTCAAGCTTCTATCAATACAACTTCAGATCCTTTTCGAGCTTGATTTGGCAGCCGACGAAGAAGTCAAGAGGGTTTCAGGAGCGATGAGGATGCCTTTTATGCCCTCGCACAGAGAATCGACGCCGGCGTGATCGTGAGCGGTGCGCGGTGTTCAGTACATGTGCTCAAATATGCGTGTCTTTGTCTACATGTCTGGAGACAGTGTTGTTGAATACTTAAGCGTGTGTCGTAACAGTGCCAATTTTCCATGCAGTGGGTACAATGACAGGGGCTGTGGACCTTTGGATGAACTTATCGTAAATATCTCCAGTCTGGATCATAGCAAGGTCGCACACAGTCGGCAGTCGGAGGTGATTCAGCATACTAAGCACATCGAACTTCCTATTCGGGAAGGAACCAGAGGTGCCGATGACTGTGGCCGGTTTGTAGCTACGCGGAATGTCCCCGTTGTGGGCACCCACTGGCGGCCGCCGATGGGTGGCTTTCTGGCCAGGAACCAGCTGCACAGCGCTACGATCCGGATGATCCGTGCTTTTCGGCTCTGTGTGCTGGCTACCTCCAGGCTTCGAGAGCGGATTTACGAAGGTTTCGTAGTTGTTCTGTATCGACCCTGCTAACGGTCAGTGCAGCCGATGCCAAAGAGGGAGATGAGCATACAAGCATCTCAACCTTCCTGATCGGGAAGGAACCGGATGTGTCGATAGCTGCGTTAGATATGTAGCAACGTCGAATGTGCTACACTGCATTGTGCGGCGATTGCCAGCCAATACTGGGTGGCTTCTCAGCTAAAACAAGCTTACACAACAATAGCGATCTCAACAGGCTAGAATTCACCACTCGACAGGCCCACATCTCCCAGGCCTGAGAGCTCATCGCTCAAGTTCCCCATCGCTACATTCGCGACGGATCGAAGCGCGAGCTGCACGTCGCGGCACCATGTTGAAGCTCGAAAGGCCATGAAGCAGGTGAACACCTGGATCTGCGCACTTGATGTCTGACTTGCTCTTAGAGTATCTTGGGCAGTACCCATGATGCAAAGGTTGTAGTTGTAAGCATTCTGGAGCCTCTGCATTGCCGCTTGCTGAAAGTCGAGGTATAGTCGCGAGCCAGGCAACCCCGCTTACCACGCGCTCCTCTGTATCAAATTGCTGAACAAGCCAACTGCCTCCAGACCTCCCAAGTCCGCCTGTGGAAGTCTTGCGGCTGTTGCAACCTCGGTGGTGCAGAGGCTAGAGGGTGTGGGATTTGAGGTGAACAAATTGAGTGCGCACTAGCGCGCCGCGTTCAACACACGTTTTTCACCACCCAGTACGTCGTACATCAATGAACGCGTTTTTCGGTGATCAAAGTGTGTCAAACTGGCCGTGAGCACTGTGGCAGTAGGACAGTACGACTTTGTGTGATCTTGCGAAGGTGGTGTAGTGGTATTATTTTTCTTGTGGTTCGGTGCAGTTGATGACGTTGAAAACATGGGTGCTGTTCCCGAGTTGCAGCAGCACAACCATCTACTGATAGCAACTTCGGAACTTGAAGAACACACGGGCTAGAATATGGCCGTCTGTTTGCCAATAGGAGAGCCATTTCCCCAAGGTGGTTATCGACTGAGACTTTCACACGATTTAAAGAGATTGACGGCACAAGTGAGCTTCATAGTTCGCTTCAGATTACAATGATTGATATACACTATGCACAGTTTGTCTGATTCCCAGATGTCTCCCGCCTAACATGCGAAGTCCCTCGAAACGCCGACCACGCGAACGCCAGAAGCTACAAAGTACATGCCACTACACCAAACATACACCTCAACATACACCCTTCTCTACTCAAACTGGTTCTCGCGATCAACCCACACATCCTCCAACTCCGCGAAATTGCTGAAGTGAATCGGCCTATGAATGCTGTCATAGAACCTCACCGGCGTATCGAGGCGGACGTGCACCGGCTTCTTCTCGACTGTGCCGAATGTGCTGCCCATGAAACTGTAGTTCCAGATACCGTTGTCAGGCACGAGGAAGTATCCGCGGATCTTGTCTGACAGAAGGAGCTGACACTTCTCGCCGAAGCTCGTGTCGAAGCCAGTGGGGTTATCGGACATGGTGTCCTTGTTGTCAGCACCCCACTTGTAGCCCTGCGGCGTCAGGGCCCACGCTGCGAGTGACACGGAACCGGGCGTGAACGAGACAGTCATGGAGACGGTCTTCTTGTCCCAACTGGCGTGCTGGTTCATCAGACGTGCGTGCTGGGTAACGTCGCTGGCTTGCATGTAGGGCGGTTCGTTGCCGCTGACGGTGTGGATGATGCCAAGCGGCTCGAGACCGTCAAGATACTCGTGCTGAGGGAGGTTCTTGGGCAGCTGCACGTCGCGGGTGTTGCCGACTTGAGGAATCATGACGATGGTGCTGATCTCCTTGACTTGGTCATTATCAGGTGGTGATTTGCCGTATAGATATCCGGCAACCTGCACGCGAAGATCTGCAATGGTGATGAATCGCTTGAGGACGTTCTTCGGCATGACATAGGTGAAGTGACCCTCTTCCTTGACATTCTCGGAGTTGATGTAGATGTTGTTGGCACGAGTACGCAGGTTCGACGTGGCCACAGCCCTTGTGCGCCACTCGGTCTTGGAAGCAAACGAAGCCTGTTCGTACTGCGAAGTCGTGGTGACAACAATCTCTTCACCGTGGACGTTCTGGGTCTTTGTGGTGACGGCGGTGAGCTGTGCCTGCTCCTCTGCCTGCTTGTCGATCTCGGCCGCCTGCTGACGCTGCATCGAAGGTGCGGAGATCTCCATACCCAAGATGATGTCGCGCACCTCACTGCTGGTCAGCGAGGATGTGTTGACATTGTTCTTCTTGCCGTAATCGTTCAGGATGAGATCACGAAGCTGCACTTCGACCTTGATCCAGTCCTCATCCGATAGTGACGGCCAGATGTGATGCTCCTGAGTAATGACTGTCTTATCGGGGCGCAACAACAGCTTCGTCTTGTCCATGTTGACGTGTAGAGCACGCAAGATCAGGATCAGACGCGAGAAGGCGGTGTAGGATGAAATCGTCTTCAACCACTCGTCGTAAAGGTTGAAGAGGACCATCTGCGGCCCAGTAGCTCGCAAAATCATGTCACCCAGCTTCTCCACCTTCATAGCAGCCTGGAACGGCAGCTGGAGCTCCGATGCGCGGATTGAGATGTTGGGGAAGTCGAGCAAGTGCACCTCAAGAGGATCCAGCAGACCCTTACGGGTGACAATCAGCTGTTTGGGTTGCTCTTCAACTGGCAGAGAGCGGATAAGAGCCGCGACTTCTTCGGCGGTCTTCCACTTCGCTAACTGACCCAGACGTTTCTGCCCAGCCCATACACTTGTGTGAATGATCTTCAAGAATAGCTGTCCAGTTCGGGGGTTGAAGATGAAGATAGCACCGTTGATGGGCTTGGTCGTCAAGTTACCCTCGAAGGTCTTGTGGATGGTGACACGGTAGACGTTGGTGTCATCGATGAACAGCTGGATCTGGTTGCTGAACAGCTCAGAGTAGTTCTGCGAGTTCAAGAACTCCTGGCTGCTCTCGGAAGCGTACAGCTGAAGACCCTTCCTGATACGCTCACGCAGGACGTAAAGTGCAGGGTTGGCCTTCATCACCTTGGCCATAGCCTGCTGGACGAGCTGCTTGAGACCAGGGAAGTACTGTCCGTAAGCGGAATACAGGTTGTAAGCCAGATCGATACCGATCATGAGACCAGTTGCTGAGGGATAGATACTCATGCTGTCCTGAGTGTAGTCGAGGTACTTGGCACGAACGTATCGCTCAATGTCGTGAGAGTCGTAATCACCATAGCGAAGCTGGACATCGATCCAGAACTTGTTTGTCGTGGTGGCGCTCATCGTGTCCTTTGTGTCGTACAGCATGGAAGGTGGTGAGACACTCCACTTGTGGCTGGCGAACAACAAGATATCGGCGCAAGAACTGTTCATCTTGTAAGATTTTCGAGGATGGATAGTTTCCTTTTGGACAGTCTCGATGCCCAGGGCCTCCAGTTCTTGATCGAAGACCTGGCACAAGTCCATGACAACGGACTCGTGAATCTTCTGCCACAAATGGGCGCGGAAGATCTGGATCAGCGAGATCTTGAGAGTGGGGATTTTTCCGTGGAGGAAGATACCCGTCAGATCAAGCTGGACCTGGAAACCAACGTAGACGTTGGCTCGGTTGATTGTTGGCGACCACCAGAGTGTGAAACGACGGTTGGGGATCTGATTCAGACCGGAACGCTGAGCGTTGGTGAGTTTCTTGAATTTCATGGACTCTTCGAAACCTGGAGGACGTCAGCAATTGCAGCGAGAGAAAAAGAATACTGTTCAACATACCTGAAGCCTTCTCCCAGAAGAGACCCTCCCAGGAGGGGAAGGCCGTAGCCTTGAAGAGTGTGTGCTCGAGAATCGTCTCTACACCACCAAGTGCCTGGATAACATCCGTCCTGTAAGCATTGAGGTTCCACAGCTTACCATCATGGCGCTGGCTTGTCCACCAGAAGGGGTTGCTCTTCATGTGCTGGTAGATCTTGAATTCGGTCCTGGCACGGAAACCCTTGTCGAAGCTGAGGGTGCTGCGGTCCTTCTGGAAAAGTGTGTTGATACGGGGCAGACCACGGTCCCAGCTGTCTTCAAGATCCTCGAGTGTTAAGCGGCGGTTCTGCTGCTGAGCTTCCTGGCGTTTCTGCGAATACTCCATCCACACACGCTGCGAGTCGCGGAACTCGGATTCCCAGGGAATGATGTAGCGGAAGATATTGGGGATGAGTGTCTCCTCATCATGCGACATACCGGCGCGGTAATGTGTGACACCAGTATCGGTTTGTTTGGACCATCGCTTGTCACTTGTAGGGATCAGGATGTGGGATCCTGAGATCATACCCAGTCCACCAAGCTCCTTTGGCGTGTAGAACACAGCAGGAGGGAAACGCGACGGCATCTTGGAGTTGAGACCAATCTTGACACGGGTCTGAATCTTTGTCTCACACTTGACAATGGTGTCCAACAGGCTGACAGTCGATACCGCAGCTTCACGGTAGTATGTGAACAGCGCAATCAACGTTGTGTTCCACTTGTTCGCAATCTTCGTAAAGGTGGTTGAACCGGATGACATCAAAATCTGTCGAATGCGGTTGTTGAACTTGGCAATGTCTTCCTCAGTCACTTGCAGGAAAGCGACGGCGGTACGTTCCTTGGTCGCATTGTCGATCAGTGACCACACACTGTCCTTCTCGGGGAACTCTCCACTCTGGTTGCGAATCTTGGGTAAAATGCGAACCTCGAAACCATTCATCGAGAAGAGCAGATTGGGATTGTCGCGACTGTAGACGCTGGCAAATGTGTCGTCCCACTCGATTGTTGTGAGAGAGCGTGGCAGTCGGTTCTTCAGATCCCAGAAGACAGCACGGCCAAGGTTGACGTCGTGGCGCATCAGACGCATTCTCGAGTCGCGAGGCCAGCACTTCTTATTCTTGTAGCCGATCACATTCTCGAAATTAGGATCGGGGTTCTCAGTCAAGAATCGCTGAATAAGATCACGTGATTCGTCGGCAGTAAACCTGCAGAAGATCCAGATGCGGTCGATATACCTTGTGTACAACCGAATAGGGTGGCTAACTTCAGTCTCCTTATCTTTGAACTGCAGGAAGTCGTTGGGGCTTTCAGGCGCGCCGGCAATTTGGTTGGCCCGAGGCAGACCGAGGAGGAGGATATCGAGAATGAGTCCGTAGTACTGGAAAACGAATCCAGAAAACTGCAGACCACGGATCATTCCGTACACATTGACGTGGTTCATGTCCTTGTAGTTGAGCTGGACGTTGTTCTTAGCAGTAATGTAGTCAGCCAAGTTGTGGTCCATGATGAGACGGAGCAGCCTGTTCAACAACGTGATGTCGATCTTCTCATACACCTTTGACAACTGTGTTTCCAGCAAAACGTTGCATGACCCGTCCTCATGCTCCCAGACTCGATCGAGGTTGTTGATGCCCTGGGCCCACTTGTACGTCAGAAGGGGAGGGACCTCAGAATCAGAAGGCTTGATCCATGCGGGGAACAGGTGGCGCTGATCAGCTTGGTACCACAGGTACTGGTCAAGGTAGGCGTCTGTGATCTTCTCCATAGGTTCGATGTCGTAGACAGGATTGATCGTACTGTAGTTGTCATTCATGTCGATGCCAACTTCCTTGAAAGCACGCTGTGTGAGCAAGAAGCGCTTGATACGAGCGAGTGTCGTTCCTGGAGAGTCGTATGCTTGCTCGATGAGGGCGAGCTCCTCACGTTGGCTCTGATTGAGACGACCCTTGACCGAGTACGCTTCTCGCAAGCGCTCTAGAGCCAGAATGAGAATCTTGGTGTCATGCTTGTACGACACACTGGGGAAGGGAATTGGCTGGAATTTCCTTGCCTCAAGCCAGTGCACCACTGTCGTGTAGATGGCGACACCCTCTTCGTTGGAGACATAGGGACCGTCCTTCATGTAGTTGTGCTGGCGCTCCTGTTCGGCCTTCAGCCACAGACGAGTCAGACGACCCAAGTTCTTCTTCGCGACCGTTTTGTCGACAGTGGCACCTCGTCGAATGCGCTCTCGGTTGTAATGTGCAACTGAGATCCACCAGTCGGCCTTGCTCTTGACGTATCGCAGGATGATGTTCTCAATAGGCGCGGGCAGTCCTGGGACCTTCCAGGGGATGTTCGACTTCCAGCATCGCCACGCCTCTGACAGATGCTGCAAGACTGTGTTGACCTTGTTCTGCTTGATACCCTCAGGCATCATGTCCATCAAATCGCTCATGACAGCGGCACGGAGCTCCAAGTCGAAGTGAGACTCGACACGTTGCTTTGTGACTGTCTTCGCGACTCCCTTGCTGTGACGACCCTCAAACTGACGCGAGAGCAAGTTGCCGAGCCAGCGCTCCAAAAGTGGGATGATACCGCGCATGAAGAACAGCCATACCCTCCAGGCGGGAGCCCAGAAACCGCATCCAGGACCCTTGCCGACAGGTCCGGAGTTGAAACGGTAGTAGATCAGATGCTTCAAGTCCTTGCAAGAACGGATCTGGTGCATAAGCTTGTACTTGTATCGGTACATACCAGTCAGTTGACCAACGTGGTTGAAAGCGTACAGAATACCGTCGGCAAGCTGGAAGGCATCAATGTTACCCAATCTGTACTGAACCTGCGCATCGACGATAAGCTTGGTCAGACGCAAGATTTCACGCATTAAGTGGAAGGCATTTCCGAAACGTGACTTCTTGCGTTCCTTCGTGGTGAGCGTCTTGACGGGCTTCAGGTTGAAGTTGTAGTCGAGATGCAGATAGGTCAAGTTCTTGCGGTGGATGAGCAGGTTCAGCATGTTGTAACCCTGTCGGCAGACTTGCAGACCTGCTTCCACCCAATCGATCTTCGTCTGCTGGAAGAATTTTGTACCCTTTAGTGTGCGCATCAGGTTCTGCTTGCTCTGCGCTTGCGGGTCCTTCTTGTGAAGCTCGTTCAGAACGAAGCTCTTCAGCAGCTTCTGGTAAGATACTCGGACCTTGACCGGCTGGCCAGCAGGGACATGCTCAAGGTACCACTGTTTCACCAGAGGCACATCTTGGGCGCGAACCATGCGTCCAGAGCGCTTGTCGAAGGGATGTGGTGCCCACCAAAGCGCGATGGCTCCAGCCGTTTCAGGTGTGGACAGCTCTTCGTCTGCCATGAAAGGCTCTACCTCCTCAGGCATCTGGAAGTCGTCTTCGTCGTCCTCGTCAGCATCGCCGAAGACCAAATCTTCGTGGCTCACCGAGATGTTCTTCGGTGCTACTGCTCTCGAGGAAATAGGATTAATGATAGGATCGAAGTAGAACGCAGGTAGACTTGGGTCTTCCGCGTGGACGTAGACGACCTGAGGGTACGAGTACCAAGCCAGCTTGACACTACGAGGAAGAGAATTGTAGAGGAAGGGGTATGAAACGCGGTACTCTGTACGGATGGGTGCACGGAAAATGATGCGATCGATGGCGTTGAATTCACCAAAGTCTTCGTCGTTCGGGTCGATGTCCTTGTACAACGGTTCGAAGCGAGGTCCTCCGGGAATTGCAACGTTCAACGCCTTAGCCGTCAAGAAGCTGTTCAGGTCGAACATGTGGAAGTAGTTCTTGTCTACAATGTCGCTGAGTAACTGCCTACTCAGGCGATATAATGTGGCCATCTGCGGTAGGTCAAGATTCCAGGTTTCGTAGCTCGGCCCATTCACGTGTGGGGTGTCGAGGAGGGGACGGTGCTCGTAGAACCATTCGATAACCGGGTCGTCTTCGTCCTCGTCGAGTTCCAACTGGATGGGTTCCAGAGGTTCAACGTCCTCGATGTTCTCGGAATAGGACAGCGGAGGCTCCTCGTCGTCGAAAGGAGGGAAACGCATACGCTTGAAGTGGCGACGGTCGCTCTTCTCCTTCCTCATAGCTACCCACATGGCTGCCCATTGTGCGTGGAAGACTGGTTCAATGACGCGCGGTACTTCGTTGACAAGTGTCAAGCATCCGTTGGTGTGATAGAGGACCTTCACGTCTCGCCTACTCTCCCAAGGCATGGGCATGTTCTCCAGGAGCTTCAGGACAGCGTGGGGCATGAACTTTAGGGCACCCAGATAACTTCTCTTGTCCGTGGTGAACTTCTTCTGTGACACGTCGCCAATGTCCCTAAACACTTTGCGCAGATGCTCTGGGGGCAGGTCTGCCTTCTGTGTCTCAACGAATCCAGCCTTGCGCTTCTCGCCGAACCTCTGTCGCTGCTGTCGCAGCCAATCCTTCTTCTTCTGCGCAAACTTGGCGACCTGAGGGTCGACCATCTGGCGCATGCCGGGAGGACCTGAGGTGCCTGGCGCGCCCGGGGACCAGGGGAGGCGGCGGCGGGGAGCTCCATAGCCAGATCCAGGAGGGCCCGGAGGAGGCGGCGGTGGAGGAGGAGGTGGGAACGCCATGCTGGGTGGGCGTCTCGTTGTCGTGTTGTGTCGTGATGTAGCTCAGACGTCGAGTCTCCAAGCTATGCGGACGACAGCGCGCCGCGGTTGATGTCGTAAAGTCGCGTCCGCGCGCAAATTCCAGATCGGTCGCTGGCTGCTCCGAAAGGGAAGTCGTACAGATGCGCGTCGAGCTGAGGTTGACGCTCCACGCGTTGCAGCGATTGGCGATGGGGTTGCTGCTCTAGTGGCGGCGCAACTTTGATGATATCTTTTCGACGCGCACTAGGCTTCATTGGTCACGTGTTGGTCGCGCTTTCCAAAAGCTACGCACCTGCCGCACAGACGCTCGCTAAATTAGCGTTGCGCACTGGACGAAGGAACATCTCGACGAGATTTCACGACATCACGACAATACTAACGCCCAGCGGTAAGCCTGCCCCAGCGAAGCCCTGCTCAACGTGTGCAGCCCGAATAAAGCATCGACTGCATCCACGCTCGATTCTCTCCTCCGAAATTGCGCTCGACCACGACTCGAATTTTCGCTCACGCATTGTAACAGACAATCACCCACTGATTCCCCCGGGAAATCAATCACAATGCCTTCCAACAGACTCACCTACGTACGTCGCACCGAACCGCCGAGCGAGAGGATTAAGATGGAATCGCTTGGATGTGTGTTGGACAGTGGCTAACACTGGGCAGAGGCGTCGTGCCCCCTACAACACCAGGAGCCAGAAGGTCCGCGTGATCAAGACTCCCGGTGGTGAGCTCCGTTACCTTCACATCAAGAAGAAGGGCACTGCCCCCAAGTGCGGTGTAAGTGCAGCGCGATGGCATGCCGCGTCCGACTCTGACAGTTTCTAGGACTGCGGTACCAAGCTCGCCGGTGTCCCTGCCCTCCGCCCCCGCGAATACGCCACCGTCTCCCGCCCCAAGAAGACCGTCTCCCGCGCCTACGGTGGTT
Organism: Didymella sp. IMI 355093; assembly: GCA_027946495.1. NCBI lineage: Eukaryota > Fungi > Ascomycota > Dothideomycetes > Pleosporales > Didymellaceae > Didymella > Didymella sp. IMI 355093. Next base: position 225,950 of record JAPEUZ010000024.1, read on the forward strand.
CGCGATGCGCCGGCTGCGTCCAGGACCGCGTTGTCCGCGCTTTCCTCATTGAGGAGCAGAAGGTCGTCAAGAAGGTCCTCAAGGAGTCCCAGCAGAAGAAGCGTTAAGTGGTGATGATTCGAGGGTAACTGGGGTTCAAGCATGTCAAAACTGGGGCTATCGGTGTTCATGTGCATTATGGGCAGTCTCCTGGTTCGGTTGACTTTCACGATATCACGGCGATTTCTGCGCCACTCTCCGAAGTCCACCAGGACAGTAGCTGAGTAGGATCACAAATACATCCACAAGCTGCGCAACACAACGGAGGTGCATGCTGCATGACGTGTGACGAGGGGTATGGGGGGAGCACGAAAGATTGGAGACTTTTCGCTCAACGTTGAGCGCAAGCGTTGGTCTGTCTTCACATTGCCGACTTTGTTCCTCTGCGACAGTCTATTGCCTACGTGACCATGTCCAAACATTCAAATCGATCACGCCCAATCTACGACCACTTAACCAAAATAATTGGACGCCAGATATCTTGCAGCAGGACCCAGTGACTTTCAGGATCAAAACGATACCACGTCACTGCACTCCTTTTGAGCAGCCTAGTAGATACCCACAGATCTACGTATCTGGGCAAACTCTACAGCCTATGACTACATGCCGATCCATGCATGTTAGTATCTCTTTCTCACGTAGCAAGAGAGGTCGGCCACAGCACAGAAGTGATTGTAGACTCCAGAGCTATTGTTAAACACCTAAAGCACAAAAATCAAGCACTGAATACAACCCACCTTGTGAGGGTCTCACCACGATGGTTGACTTTTTCTGCATGCAAGAGCGTGTTGCACGAATTCAGTGACTTGATTCCATCACCATATCTCACACCTCTGCCTATCTAGCCGACGTGCTACCCGCTAGAGAGTGCCATTGTGTGCTCAATAGCGTCGGGGAGGAGTCAATGGCTCCGAAAAAAAAATAGCAGACTAGCAGCAGGCGGCCAGCGTTACCCTGGAGTTCGCAATTCACAGCGGGTACATGCGGAGTTGCGTAGCCTGAAGAGGCTGGGAAAGCGCGATTCACGATATGTGATTGGCGAGTCAAAGGGTTCGCACTCCACTACTGGCGAGCCCTTCAGAGTCGACGTTCGTTCGGCGGCATGCTGCAGGTGAGCTCGAGCCTGCATCCTCACGAGCAGGCCTGGTAGCGATAGCCGACGGGAACCCTGGACGCACATGACTGCCTGATAGCTGACGTGCGGCGCCCTCAGTGTGGGAGAAAGTCACTGCACGCAGAAATCTGAGAATCCTTAGACTCGGACCCCGCAACTTCGACTCCCAAACCTCGGACAGCGATATCGGTGCTGCAGCGCGCAACAGCCTGCAGGAGCTACACCTCGCCATGATGTCCATGTCGGACCAGCTCTCTCCCACGACACCCGGCCACGGCCTGCCACCGCAGGGCTTTGCGACCAGCCCGGCCAGCCAGCCCAGCCAGCAGCGCGGCTTCAAGCGCTCTGCGTCCAGCGACGAGGATGACTTCCAGAATGGCGACGCCGAGGGCTCCCGCCCAGCGTCTGCGCGCCGCAACATGGCTGTGAAGCGCGCATGCAACGAGTGCCGCCAGCAGAAGGTGAGTTTCCGGGTCTCTGTGCAGGCCATTGGCCGCGTCGCAACACAGCGCTGACAGGGCGGGTGTGTGCAGCTCAAGTGCAATGTCCAGCGCGATCCGTTCGTGAGCTGCGCGCGGTGCGTGAAGCAGAACCTCCGCTGCGTGATCGAGCCCAACTTCAAGCGCGTCGGCAAGCGCAACCGCAACGCCGAGATGGAGAAGGAAATGGAGGCGCTGCGCGAGCGCCTGGCCATGTACGAGGGTCGCACGCCCATGCCTGGCCAGCCGCTGCTCAACCAGCCGCTCAGCCAGCCGCCGGCGCCCATGGACCACCAGAACGGCTTCGCCGCCACGCCACTCCTCAAGGTCGAGGACGATGCCTTCCTGCAGACCCAGCACCAGCAGGTCGCCGCGACCTCGCTGCTGGACCTGCGCAGCGGACAGTCGCCCATGTTCTACACGCTCGGCGCCGGCGAGGTGCGCCTGGCCCACGGCGAGGTCAACGAGCTGTTCACCGAGTACTTCCAGCTGTACCACCCCTTCCTGCCCTTCCTCGACCAGGTGCGCTCGCCCGAGGAGTACTACAACCACGACCACAAGCTCCTCTTCTGGGCCATCCTCAGCGTGGCCGCACGGCGTGCGAGCGGTCGACCAAACCTGCTGAAAGACCTGGCGAAGCCCTTGACGGATCTGATATGGGACTCGATCAGGAACCAGCCAAACCACCATGTCGTCAAGGCACTGTGTCTGCTGTGCACATGGCCCATCCCTGCAGAGCGCACTGTCACAGACCCTACGTATATGCTGTGTGGTGTCATGATGCAGATCGCCATGCAGATCGGGCTGCACCAGCCTACGCATCCTCAGGACTTTTCGCGCACAAAAGTTCGACTGCAGCAGGAAGACATCCACGACCGCCTGCGTACATGGGCCGTGTGCAACATTGTAGCACAGACGTGAGTCGACGTTTCGATATGTGTGCAAATAGTTACTAACGACTGATAGCGTCTCCACAGGCAACGGCCAGCCCTCGATCACCCTGTACGATTCGACACTAGAGTTCAAGGTCGACGACGAGGACCACATGCGCACGATCCCACCCACCCTCTTCGTTCGTCTGCGCCAGGAGATGGCTGCCAGCCGCATCAACAAGCTGCTGTACTCGGCCAACACGCACAGGTTCGCGGCGGAGGCTGCAACAACATACATGACACTAGAAGCAGATCGTCTAAAGGAAGAACGGGGGTCACTGGACGGAGTCGACAACGGTACGTCATGGTCATGTCCGTCTAAAGCAGAAGCTAACGAGCGCAGAACTGGAAGAGCTCTACCACTGTGCAGTCTCACTACACCTGCATCTCTACTCTTTCTTCAGCCCTGAGCCTCGACTCGAACGCCGCGACGATCTGGTCGCGCTGTACTACGCCGCTACAGCCTACCTCGACCAAGTCTTCAAGCTGCAGCAAGCAAGCAAACTTCCATATGTCCCTTACTACATCATGCAGATGGCTCTTGCTGCGGGCTTTGCTCTTCTCAAGCTCCTCAACTCCGATTTCGCTGGGAGGCTGCCATCGAAGGGCCGCACATACGTCTTGCAGACCGTGGAAGCTCTCAGGCGATCCAAGGTTTGGCCGAACGACCTTCTCGATCGCTTTGCCGAAGTCCTGGCGCAGCTGTGGAAGGAGAGCTCACGAGGGCGAAGTCTCCACAGCATGTCACAGTCGCCATCCGTCAGCAACTCCGGCATAGCTAATATGTTCAACAACCAACCACAGTCACAGCAAACCACACAGCAGCGACGAGAAAGCACGGGCATGCTCGAAGATCCTCTAGGGCTCATAGTCCGCAGTCGCATGAGCATGAGCGTAATGTTCGATTGCGTCTGGCGGTGGCGCGAGGCGCAGGTCAGCGGTGCAGCAGAACAGCTCGATAACACTGTCGTCACGAACCCTACAAACCCCGACTCGTCCAGCAGCTCAACGCCTCCACCAGGCATGATCGTCGAGAACCCGGCACACACTATGCCGAACTTCAACCCGCATTTGAACACTCTGAGCATGCCACTCGCACTCCCTCAGGGCCTGGCGAGCGCAAACAGCTACGAGTTCTTCGACTCCGTATCATGGATGCTGGAGGCACAGACAGACTGGAACCAGTACGGATCTGGGGGCTTTGGCACCGAGTTCAATGCTTAGAAGCGCAAGAAAGCTGTTGAAATGGAGGAGGTCAGCATCGACGGATTGCGAACTGCTGGAACGGACGTTTCGAATGCGGAAAGTCAAGTTGATGGATACAACACGTATTTCGAAGCTTGGAACCGCGACACCGAAGAACCTGATCGGACGCAACGTGCGGACAGCATGTTCGAACCACGAACGAGTGAAATCTCTTCACTGGATCTCGGCTCTGCGAAACCGGGCAGCCTTGTCGCTACTTCAGACCCCTTGAGCAAGCCCACCTTCTTCATTCATTTCGCAACGACTCCAACCAAGCCGCGAGAAATTCAATCTCTTCCCATTTTCGCGTCATCGGTAGCATCCTGGCCCTGCGCAGGGCAATGACTCAGGTCATTCTAGCGAGGCTGAAACCCTGTGAATGACGTCTTTGCACCGCTGGCGACGCGATCCATACGACATACCCGACATACCCGACATACCCTGAAAGCCCATTTCACCACCCTAAATGCCTCCCCCAACTTCGAGTTCGTAACAGTCAGTACTACCACCATTATCACCATGACCAACAACTGGTCTCATCGTTATCATTCTTGTTTTAGTTTTAGCGCGGCGTTCACGGTTATGGAGTGATAGGGAGTTCTGGCTGCCTTCACAACTTCACCACCTTGCGCTTGCATGGTCATCTATCTATTTATTTTTCTCTACCGGCCAGCACATTGGAGTAGACTAGACGGCTTCCGTGGTTACAAAAATGCTATGTCATTCTGTCCTTGCCTTATTGTGGTGGTTGCGAAACACCTGCCTGGCTCTTATGTTGCAGGAAAACCTGGCCATCACGTAGAAGCTATTGTAGCCTCTAGAGCTATGATCATATTGCTAATAGCGTACAGATAGTCTCTGACCACCTTCCGTGTTTTTTGTTTGGATGCTACTTTCAAAGCTGCTCTTTCCTTCGATGTGCCTTTCCTACAAATTGGGCGCGGACCCTCTTACCTGACCAGAATCCCAGCTACCTCAACTTCCTCGCTCTAGGCTGCATGTCACAACACTCTCACCAAACGGCCATACTCTCCACCCAACGATGTTCCCCAAAGCCAGCAAACAGCGCCCGCGCCCACAGCCCTCCCCGAGCGAACGCATCCTCACGGCCAACATCTACATCTCCACCTTCCAATTTCTCGCTGCACTGCTCCTTACACTCATGCTGCTCTGGCACATAAGCACCGTCACACTAGTCGAAGATTACGGCATGCCCGATTGGTGGCGAGAAGACTTCCTCGCTGAGCTGTCGAAAGGATGGTGCACAGGTGTGTGGGCCATGGTGCTCTTCGTGGTGCCAGTAGACTGTGCGTATGCACTTCTGCGCTTGGATTGGTGGTGTCTATTACACTATGGTCGAGAGGATGAACACAAGATAGCGGAGAACAGGTTCGGAGGAGAAATAGGTGGTGACGAAGAGAAGGAGACGAGACATATCAGCGTACACAAGGATGTCTACGACTGCAGCTCTGACAAGACCGACCGCATAATTGACACATCCACGACGCTCCGGCTTCCACTAGAGACCTTGCCATCGTCCGCCACTACTATGAACTCCATATTGTTAGGCCAGCCTCACGCATACCATTATTCCCTATACCTGCACCTTTCCACTCGAACCCAGACCACACTCCTCGATATCCTCGACCTTATCATGCTTGCCATTCTTGCCGGCCACATCGTATCCTACATCCTCAGTCTACCCCAGTATCTCGAACACTGCGACCGCCTCAGGGTTACCTCAGCCCCAGATATTGAGTTTGGCCCAAAGAAAGTGCACCTAAATGTTCGACAGGGCTGTATCAAGCTGAACGTCGACATCCACATCGCCGGTGGGTTTTCAACTTTCATGGCGATCGTGCTGGGCCTGTTGCACATTGCTGCAATGCTGGTGCGTATATGGGAGCAAATTCAACTAGACAAGGGGGGTGTGGTGGGCAAGACGCTCGTGGAGGGTGGTCTAACGGCGGACTGCAAGACCAAACAAGACACAACGTCTGCACATGCTCATACAAACAACTCTGCAGCGCGATCAAGCTCGACGAACCTTTATCAGCCAACAAATAATCCTTCAGCTTCACTCAATCACACGCCTCCCATCTCCTCGCTACGCGATTCTCAATCCATCAACACCGAGGAACGCGGCACGGGCGTCAGGTCAACGCATGAAAGTGCTGCACACGCGCGAAACGTAGCGAGGCGCCGTGCGCGCAGTACCAACTCGAGTGAAGCGTCGAAGGAAGGATCGAAATGGGGTGATGTGTTGTTGGAGTGTTTGATCGATGCGTAAGCGCCCAGCTAGTCAGGTCACGATCGAAGATATGAGAAGACCGAGTTGGGCGTGGTTTCATTATGACCAAATGGTATTTGTGCGCGACTTTGGAGTGGGGAGATTGTAAACGGTGGATCGAGCTAGGGTTGAAGGAAGGAGGAAGATGGTACTGTGAACCTTGCGCCTTGCGCGTCCGGAAGATTGGTGGATGGTGCACACGTCTCTCTTGATGTTTTCGCGACTGTTTTCCGCCAGAATCGAGCTTCCCTCTATCTGCGGAGCATCAATGATGACATTAGAGATGGAACGATCGTAATGAGATGGTATTATCTGCGCTGGATATGCATGTCTTTGACTACGCGTGGTCAATTGCAAGCACATACTCAGGACGCTTGTAGATGCCCAAAATGCTCTTTGTGAATTGCTCGAGCGCCGTTAGATCGAGCTCCAATATGAGATAGCGAGGCAATATTTTAACACCACAAAAACTACTAAACGAAACATGTTACCTCAGTATCATCTCGTCTTCGAGTTCGATCTGACGCAAGCAAAGTGGTGATGGTGTTGTGCTGAGCCTCCTATTTTCCGAGTATTCCGAAAATGGCCACTAGCGCGCCCCAGCAGATGACGTAGCTGCCAATCGCCCCACTGAGCTCCCAACTTGCCGAGTCCAGCATCATCAGCCTCGTATTCGTGTCCATGCTGCGGGGGGTTGTTGCTCGAATTAGCAACATGATTCAAAGATCGACACAATCTTTGTGCTTATTGGGCCACATGCACTCGCGCATACAGAAACGCTTGGGGACTGACTCGGAAATTTGCATCTATGCGCGCTGCCGGCGGAGAATTGACAAACCTCCGATGCTACCATTGCGAGAGGGTAGCTTTGATTGACAGTGGATACGATGTTGGTAGGTGCTGATCATGCGTGGTATATAACTCTGCCCAACAGCCTCCTTAACAAGACATACTACAACCACATTCACGAAGCTACTAAACACTTGACCTTCTACAAATCCTCAGCCCATACCGATCTTGTTCAATCAGACAACAGTCAACATGCGTTTCACCAGCCTCGCAGCCGCTCTTACAACCCTCTCCGCCGCCTCTGCACGCATTGTCGGCATCGAGGCTCCTTCCACACTCGCACGCAACGGCACATTCAACCTCACCCTGCTCACCGAGGGTTACATCCAGTCCGTCGCCGACATCTCCGTAGCATGGGGCTATGAGCTCGCACCGGGCTACTTCGCGTCTGTAGGCGCGTACCCACAGAGCGCCTACCTGGGCCCCAACAAGAGCAACACCAACGAGAACATCACTATTCAGGCAACGGTGCCTGCTGAGCTCAACGACCCCATCTGGAACGGCAGTCTGACACTGGCCGCTGGTGTGTACAGCCTGTACGGCGTTGGCTCGGGCCCGGTTGTCACTGGGTTCAATGTTACCGTGCAGGTTGGCGACGAGACTAGCGAGGAGACTATTACGAGTAACGGCACTGCTTGGACTTTCAACAGCCCCAGCCAGTCTTAAGCCTGCACGAGCTACTCTGGCTTTTTCCGCAAATGTATATAGACTTCACACCAGTTGTGTATAAACTTCACGATTAATGAATATCTTAAGTTCTAACAATGTGCCCTTCTCCTTGAGCCAGGAAGCCGAACTCTTACGATGGCCTGCCGCGCTCGGCTTGGTCGACTGGGTCCCAGCTTGTGATCTCGACTTCAGTCGTATGTTGAATTTGCAGTTTCGTTTCGTCCTCGACTGTATTCCTGGTGCTCGCACCTGCTGAGCTTGGCCGGTTAATGTGCTCCGTGCTTGCATGGATGGACAGGTCGGTAATCGGATACATATCTTTGTTAATTTTATGTAGTGGCACTTCGTTCCTGTCGTTATTCGGGGTGTACTTCTTGCCAGAGCTATATCCAGCGCCTTTCAGCCAGCTGGACGAAGAGAACAGAGGCTTGACGCACGGAGCGTTGACGCAGAGGACTGCCACAAACTGTTAATGTTAGCGACAGAGCAACAAGAAAGACCAATCGTCCTACCATTTCGCGGATTGCCCATATGGCTAGTGTGCTCATGTGGTTAATATCCCCTAGCGTCAGAACGAGACGAATGACGGATACTACGAACACGAAAAGTCCGGAGCAGAGTAAGGCTACTATCATGACCTTCCTGGGCTCAGTTAGCGCCATTCTTCAGCATTGGGGATGTGGCATTGACCTTGCAAGTCTGATGTTCGCTTTTAGCAGGATCGGCAATGGAATAGACAGCAGCATCAGATCGGTGCTATGCTTTGTCAGAAATCACTTATTCGAACTAAAGGCTTAATGAACTCACATTTCGTTGGACAGTTCTGTAACCAGGTAGTAAACCCTGCTTGTTGTGCATGCCTCTGCGGTATTGTAAATGAGTGCGTACGAAGTACCTGTTGCCAATCTTACCTCCAGGGTCTGGATACACTTGCCAGGTCTTCTGGATCGGTACGCACCGGCAAGTAATGACTAGGATGATCGCTACCCAGAACAGACCGCAGACGATCGCGGTCCACTTCACAAGCTTCTCTTGCCAAAGTCCTATGCTATATGCGGCATCAGTTAGATTCTCCGTTCGTTGCAGACACCAGTCACATATGCAAGGGTCGGCTTACGTGAATCGTAGATACAGGAAAAGCATCTGCCCTTTCATCGCCCATAGACCTGTAGCATAAACAAACAAAGCAGCTAGAATGGCCTTTGAACCCTCTTCCATTGGCTTTATCTGCTCTGGTGTAAGAGACGCTCGCTGCATGTCTGTCAAGCCGACGTTGCTGCCTCGTGGACCTGGCATGTTGAGCATGTATCTCCTATGACGAAGCATTAGACTTACGCTGTATAACCGTTGTCACAAAGACACCTGTATAGCATGCCTGTACAGACTGTCAGACTGTCAAGGGTAGACGAGAGTGTTACGAACTCCGGCTAGAAGAACCAGATAATCATCTCCCTGCCACCGCGCGCCAACGAGCCGGCAGCGAGCGAATATCCTTAGTCCGATGAACGCCATCCCAACGGCCCACTCGACCCAACCTTCTAGTACTGTAGGGTCAGACATGGATAAATCTTTGGCACGTGACTGAAAGAGTGAACAAGAGTGCTTGCAAGAAACACAAGGCGACAAAGGAGGGAGTCAACGGAGCGTTTTGAACATCATAAAGCTTCTCTCCAATGGATTTGATCGATGTGGCATCAAGGCAGATGAGCGGCGCGGACAACATGCATCTGATCCTGAGAGCCACGACTGTGGTTTTGTGCAGGGTTTCTGTTCATCTTTCCAAGGCCTGCTTCAACATCAATTTCAACACAACATACTTGACCTGAACCCGGACGTCGGACTTGTTCGCGTCCGTTCCCAAGCGCGCCCAACCCAACGGACGTATACTCTGTTTCGCTCGTGCTGTGATACAATCAATGCGCGTTCTGCAGCCAGAAGGCGTAGCTGTGCCAAAGGATCACTGTCCGGCCTGAAGTAGTTAGAATCCCGTCACATCAGCCCAAAAGTTGCGAGATGATCCCGCGGGTCATTAAAGCTAGATATGCGGGATGATACGTTGCGATCGTGCGTGTGTGTTTCTTGCGGTGCAGAAAACGGGCGCGACACGCCAAGTTCCCCACAACGCGTCATCTACGCGTCTGGCCGCAGCACCACACATCTCCTACACCAGCTTCACTGTTGCCAACATAGTTGTTGTAGAACTCGATATCTTTCCCCGGAGTCGACAAGTAGATACCCGAATGCCTGTCCTTGTTTCGTTGACCCCTGCCTTAGCGTACGGCGCAGTTGAATCCTTCAAAGCGGCACAGATGTGAACGCGGGTCGGCGAGAAAGCTTTGAGAGTCGAGGTGCATTGTCTTCGCGACATGAGCATTTTTTTTTGTCCCAGTTGAAGGATTTGCTGGCGTGTATTACACGAGAATGTAGCTTATGTTCATCCTGCATGCGATCTTACCCAGGTGCGCAGCTCAAGTCGAGGTCAGAAGTGCTCGAGTCAGTGCTGAGATAGCAGCATGGCTAGCGGAGCGGATCGAACGCGTGAAGCGGTCCGGAACACTTGGATCCCTGGATGCTGCCAGCATACCAATCGAACACCGGGAAACGGCTTCTTCATATACCGCTCGCCTCGCTCCGATCTTGTGCGGCGAGTCACTCTTTGCCGTCGCAGGACCAACAAAACGTTTCATCAACACAGCAGGACCTCTTAGCGTATGAGAAGCACACTACGATATGGCCCTCTTCAAGTCAACTGAGTACATTGGAAATTATCTAGGGAAATCTATCGATGTCTAACTCCCTACAGAGTCGCTTTTGTGACAGGTGCCGCATCTGGGATTGGACGGGCTACAGCACTGCAGTTCATTGCCGATGGGATACGCAAGATTGCTCTCATCGACATCTCTGAGGAGAGTCTGAAGGAGACAGCAAACATGATTACGAGCAAGACTGGCGATGCGGAAGCTGTGACCGTGGTCGCAGATGTATCGAAGGCCGATGATGTCGATCGTGCCGTTGCTGAGACTGTAAAGGCGTTTGGCCGTATCGACTACTGCGTCAATTCTGCTGGTACTGGAGGACTCTTCGGACCGATCACTGAACAAAAGGAAGAGACGCTCGACCGGACGTTGAACGTCAACGTGAAGGGTATCTGGCTCTGCGAGCGTGCACAAATCGCACAGATGCTGAAGCAAGACCTCCGGCAATTGAAGTGAGTCTTCGACTTTGGCCAAAGCCCCATCATAGCTAACCGTGATAGTACTGGCCTGCCATTCGAGACAAGAGGCAGCATCGTGCACATTGGATCGATATTGGGTCAGATAGCGATGCCCGCTCTGGGACCATATGCAATCTCCAAACACGGTGAGTCAGTCCGCTCGAGTATTGGAATACACACATAGCACTACTTATATTGTCAGCGGTGAACGGTATTGTCAAGACAGATGCGTTGGACTATGCTAAGGATAAGATTCGCATCAACGCCGTATGTCCTGGGTTTGTGAAGACGAACTTCGTGCCACCGGAGATGTGGGCATCTCTCGACCCTGTCATTACTGCAACGCCGATGCAGCGACTTGGCACACCTGAGGAGCTGGCTTTCACTGCAGTGTTCGTGGCGAGTGATCGAGCTAGCTACATGACCGGAAGCATGGTCAATGCGGATGGCGGACACACGGCTCAGTAAGGTTCCAAACGATGCCGAGGAGTGAGAGAACCTTACACATGACGTTGGTCTCTGTTCTGTCAGTCTTGTATAGGTTTTGCAGTCCGGGATGCTGCACTGGCGAAGCGCCGCGGGACATGGGCGTATGGAATCGAAACTATTGGAAGAAAATTTGCCTGACGATGCGATGCCGACCGTAACCAAAATCACCAGATACTCCATGTATGCTGTCAAGACACCGGGTACATAAGGTCTTGTGGAAGATTCGGTCGGTATAGCAGATATAGGTTGTAGCGACGGTGACAGGAGGAGCCTCGAGTAGGAAAATACCAATTGAATGTTGGTGCTTGATGGAAGTTCGTCAAAGAAGGACCTGCCACTTCAAAGTCCATTGAGCAAAGTCTCCTATAGATCTGGTCCCAGTGCACAGAATCTCTGGTTCTTGACATGTGTTGGTGCGACCTACAGGGGTTCCTAATCTCATTATCATCATACAGGAAAGACTATCTTGAGAAGTGTGCGAGAGACATAGCGGCATGTCAAGAGGTGCAAACATTCTCATACAATGACTGAAACCACAGTCCATGCCGGGAAATGATTGGAAAAAATATCTACAAAGAAGACAGGTTCCTCAGAAGGGTAGGAACACAGCAGCTAGACCATACGCTAAGAGCGTCTAGCATACGTTCCTCGCACCGCTGCCAGTCAAAGTCCAGTTGCTGTTGTCAGCACATGGAGATTCGCGAACAGTCGTGCCATCAACCTTGAGCGTGATCCAAAGATCACGGGTGTTAGCAAACTCCGAACGGGCAGATACGCGAACCTCGCCGCCACCGTTGACAGTTCCACCACGGATAGAGACATTGTAGCAGTTCTCGATCAGAACAGCGTTATTCCCATTTTTCGCGAGATCGACCGAAGTGATGACGGCACCACCAGACTCGGAGACACAGAACACGCCACGACCGCCACCGCGCGACTTGACCTTGTCGATGTAGACGTTGGTGTTGTAGTTGCCGTTCGCGTTGCGGCCGTTACGGTTGGCGAAGCGAAGAGTGCCGTACCCTGTCCCTGCGCCGACATTGTCTCCATCGACGAGTCCAACCTTGACGTTAACCGAGTTCTGGAGCAGTAATCCAGACTCTCCGATGTTGCGGGCGATGACTTGGTTGATAGTCAGACCGTTGATGTTCCAGGTCTCGACTGCGTGCGAGCCAGCGCCAGTGACGCGGATGTCATCCATCTTGACGTTGGACTGCGCCGCGCGGTCGCGGTCGAAGCGGATACCCAAACCACCGCTGAGGTTCATAGTGATCTTGCCAAGGACGAGGCCGTTGGCACCGGAGAAGCGGAGGCCGAAGTAAGGCGCGCCTGTCATGGTGAGGTAGGGGATTTGAACATCGTTTGCGTTAGTGACTTCGATGGCACCACGACCGGAGCGGCTGGCGGTGTTGATGGTGCCACAGCCTTCGAAGATCTTGCCAGCTTGGATAGTGATGGTGTTCGCGCCGATGGAGCCGGAGGCAATGACCGAGACACGCTGACCCGCGCTGATGGAATCGACAGCCGCTTGGATGGCAGCGCGGTAGTCTGAGCCGGTGTAGACGTTGGTGGAACCCCGGGTTGCAGTGAAGGAATTTCCAGAGCCAGTGACCCTGGCTGCGGGCGTACCTGAACCGCACTGGGCGGAAACAGCAGAAACTAGCGCCAGCGCGGAAGCAAGAAGGGAGAAGTGAACCATTGTTGCGAAGTTGCGATCGTTGTTGATGATGCCTCAGTACAGCGGACTGCTGTTTCTTATATACTATAGAGACGAGCCTCTATTTTAGGTCGCACAAGCGGTGCATCGTCTTCCGCTCTATTCCTCCGGTTGGAGGATTGGGTTGGCAACGTTTTGTGTAGATCTATTGCGGATATTCCCTACCAGGCTAAGTACAGAAAACATCTGGAAGCTTTGTGTGACAGCATGTCTTAGCAGCCTTGGTCGCGCATGGAGGCTGGCGGGCGCTGACCCTTCCAAGAGTCTAGTGCTTCCCAAGCGATATGTACCAAGATGGCGTCGGGTCTGGTGTGAAACAACGAGTTGCCCTTAATACCCAAGCACAGGCAACGTGTTCGGCAAGCAGACTTCCGTTGGTTTGATTGGTGCGCTACAGTGATGCTTGCTTCCGCCGCCAAGTCTCCCAAGACTCCGTTAGATTGGTGTCATATAACTCCGCCTTGCCTGTGTCTAGTCTTTGGTGAGCGCTTTCGAGTGTGCGAGATCCCAAAAGAAGCCACGTGAGGTCGATCACCCCGCAGAACGTTAAGTGCGCTTGCATGTTCGGTCGAAGATGCCCCGGTTTCCCCAGAAATAATACAAGTTGGATGGATTACTGCTTCTCGACGCACATCCGACGCCAGTCACAAGATGAGAGCGTTGACTGACAACATTATGAAGGAAATAGCTACGTATTATACCACGAGCTATCCAAGCTACTCAGTCGACAATTGTGGCTCCAACTACCTAGTGGTTTAGCAGGCGAGAGCGCCTGTCAAACAGTCTTCGGCTTCTCGTCTTCGGCTCTAGATAGTCCATATCGGGTACATATAGGTTATATCGTGACCAAAGTAACACAAGTTATGATTGGGGTTCGACCCAATCTGTAAACTCTCGAACGTCGCGAGACAAGCGTGTGAGCGGTTGAGAGGTTTACAGCAAGCTTTACCTTCGCGCGAGTAGCGTTGGGGATCTTTTCCCAAGCACGCTGGCGAGTATACACCTAGTCACACCAAAGATGCGGTATACTGTGTTTGCTGAAGTAGATTTCGGGTATGAGTTGAGTGCATTGTGGTGTTCACTGTGGTATACTTCCTTGTTGAGCGATGAGCTTCGCAGTCTCATGGGCAAAGGTCGAGTGTTCGATCTGTTCAGGACCGGCTAAGACAACCACTGAGCGCGAATTGTGGTGGTCGGTAATACGATATTCTGCAGCTGACACCAGCCTGGAAGCCTGCTCTTATGTTTGCATGTGTGAGTGTCGTGAGCATCGCGGCCGTTCCTGCGTCCGCTTTCCGTCCGCTAGGGTTCGGCGGGCCTCGGCAAGGCTAACCAAGTGGATTCGAGTCGACATCGGCAGTCAACATGCGGTTCTACCCCACATTCGTCATTACCAAGCAATACATTGCGTGACGTCTGGCCGACAAACATGTGCAATTCTATTGCAATTGATATATAGAGCCTAGACCGCGACAAAGTCGCTTTTTCGCTAAGACCTACTCGAGAATAGCTCTTGAAAGAAATTACAGCTAGGACTACACAGAGCTTCAAGCCAAAATGCCGAACATGAAGGAAGCTATCATTGCCAAAGGTCTCAAGACCACCATCCAGGATGTCGCAATCCCAGAGCCCCAACCTGACCAGGTCATCATCCAGGTCGTAGTATCTGGCAGCAACCCCAAGGACTGGAAAATCCCCGAGCTGGTGCCTGACTACAATGCCAACAGCGGCGACGACATCGCCGGCATCGTCCACAGCGTCGGTTCGAATGTTTGGGAGTTCAAGAAGGGCGACCGCGTCGCAAGTTTCCACGAGATGATGACTCCTGGAGGCAGTTTCGCAGAGTATGCAGTGGGCTGGCAGCACACCACTTTCCACCTGCCTAAGGACTTGAGCTTTGAAGGTACGTCAGACCATCTGATGCCGGGTCACTTGCAGGAACCAACAACAATCATACTAACTTAAATCGCACAGACGCTGCAACCATCCCACTCGCCGCCATGACAGCAGCCCTCGGTATGCACCAGCGCCTCGGGCTGCCCGACCCCTGGACGCCCGCAACAGAACCCACACCTTTGGTCGTATACGGCGGTGCCGCAGCGGTCGGCGCATATGCAATCAAGCTCGCAAATCTCGCCAACATCCACCCGATCATCGCCGTCGCTGGACGTGGCGAGAAGTTTGTTGAGGGGCTGATTGACCGCAGCAAAGGCGACACCATTGTCGACTACCGCAAGGGCAACGAGTCTGTCGTCCAAGGCATCAAAGACGCGCTGAAGGGCCAGAAGTTGTGGTACGCCTTCGACGCGACCTCCGAGCATGGCAGCTACACCAACATCGTCCAAGTGTTGGAGCCCACAGGTCATTTGACAGTGGTGCTGCCCGGCAAGAAGTACGAGGGCGTTCCCGAGTCTGTCAAGCTTACAACAACGAACGTTGGCGCGAGTCACAAGGATGATAAAGATTATGCGTATATCATGTTCCGATACTTTGCGCGCGGGCTTGCGGAGGGTTTCTTCAAGCCGCACCCGTACGAGGTCATTCCTGGCGGACTGGAGGGTGTACAGCAGGGGCTGGAGAATCTGAGAGACGGGAAGGCGAGCGGTGTTAAGTATGTGTTCAGGATTGGGGAGACAAATGGCGTCAAGAGCGCTTTGTAGAGGAAGAGATGAGACGAGGTCTTGAGCCAGAGACTTTCCAGACCATGTTTGGACTTTGGCGTCTTATGTAAGTTTCGTCGTGGAGTGTACCTGAGGGTCATGTGTGCGCGATCGCCGTGCTGTATGTAGCTCGTGTTAGGCGATATCCTGTGGCTACAACTACCACGAATCAACGAATACAAAAGACACGTGCCAGACGAACTTATTCAGGACTCTCTACATTTTGATGTTCTGCCCCAGCCCTAGCGTATTACATAGAAGGTCTGAATACCGATTTCCCTAAGGAGCATCAACCCTGGTAGCCCCCTTTGAGGAAGTCTGTGATCTTCCCTTCCATCCACCTAACATCCTTCTCGTTCGCGCCGCCACCCGCAATATGTCCCCAAATGCTAGGCACAACCGCGACCTGGCCGCCTTTGAGGTATTGCACCTCCCTCTCACTAGCCTTGGGGCGGAAGTACTGATCCGTCTCGCACGGCATGAGCAGCACTCTCGAATTAATGTGCTTCAACGCCTTGACCAAGTCGCCCTCAGAGCTCTGCCAGCACCTCGTGATATCACCTCGCTGCCACATCCCCAACATAGCCAACAAGTCCTCACCTGTCCACCCTTCATACCCTTTGAACGTCGCAGTTTCGTCCCAAGCTTCCAGACTCTCAAACCCCATCTCCTTATACAGCTCTTGATCGAACCACTCCGCACTCGTCAACCAAGCCGAATACCCCTTTCCAAACGCCCTGATCCCCGACTCGGCATCCTTTGCGTTTTCCAGCCCGCTCTTCGGGCCCTCCAGAAACTGGAAGTTATGCCTTGACGTCTTGGCCGACGAACACACAATCACCGCGTTCTTGACGAAAGAGGGATGCGTCGTGATCCAGTGGTACGTGATCTGTCCGCCCATACTGAATCCGAGCATGACATCCACTTCCTCGACCTTGAGCTCCTCGGTTAGCAGCTTGTGCTGAGCTTTGATGCAGTCCATGTACTCGAGCTTGGCGGGGAAATTGGGTGTGTTGGAGGGCGAGGACGATTCTCCATTGCCGAAGAGCGCGATTAGGATTACTTTGTAGTCGCGCAGTGTGTAATCCGCGTGTGTGAGCGTTGTGGAGAGACGGCCTCGGAAACATGTGTGCACCACGGCGATCTTCTCTTGTCGTGGGTTGAAGACTTGATACGCAAGACGGACATTGGGGAGGGTGTCGCCGTTGTTGAACGTGAAGTTGGGGATGTCGTAGTACTGCACTGGAGGGGGGCCTTGGGATGTCATGATGGCGACGTTTCTGGTTGATTGACTCGTCTCTTTGAATATCGGATGCAATTGATTGTTGTTGATGTCTTGGTATGCGATGCTCGACGCGAGGGGAAGTGCAGATGATGACGTAACATGGCGCAACGGGAGGATGGTGGCGATCACAACATCGACACCCAACATCAACACCAACACACCAGACACCCATTTCCACATCGTCTCGATTTGTATTCCACCCAAATCCTGCTCGTCTTACTGCTTTCTACGACAACGCTCGTGCTCAGAACCTACTACGGCCATTGCCTGTCTCGAGGGACCCATTCAAACATCAGGCTACTCGACTTCCGCTTGAGCATACAAACCATGCATTGCTTGTGCTACGGACGACTTGCTCTGGGCGTAGCTTTGCCCACAATCGCCGTGTACCTGACACCGAAGGACGAAGATCATAAGGCGCCACCGGCGCAGGCACACAAGGATATCCAGAAGACCAACGAGACTCCTCCGAGAGCTCTGCATACCATCTGAGACGTCTTCTCCATGCTCCCGATATTGGTTCATCACGTTCGGACCAGTCGTTCAGCTTCCGTCAAACCTCGGTCGGGCCCCACAGCCCCACACCGCACTGCACAAATTTCAACGAACGCATTCCAGAACCAAGTCGCAACTTGGAGAGGTCTTCCGTCGGCCTGAGCACTGTCTCCCACTGTGGCATGGTGTTAATCGAACCATGGGCTTTGATATAAACCTTCAATCCGTCCTCGTCTTCATCAAAGCAGCTACAACAGCTACAAGACAACAACGGGCTCGTGGTTTAGTGGTATAATACTCCCTTAGCATGGGAGTGGTCCGGGGTTCGATTCCCCGCGAGTCCATCTCTTTTTGGCCATTCTGGGGGTCCATCGTGGTGGTGAGTTGGTAGAGGTCGAATTTTTGATCAAAGTCGATTTTTGACCCAATCAAACCACCAGAACGCATCACCGATATATGAGACGACTGAACAAGTGCAGTTTTATCACTCTGATGCTGTTCTTTTGGTCGTCATCCGTCTTGTGGTTGATTGAGTTGCTAGTGCCGGGGTATCATATTGATACCAACACGTTGGAGTGCCGCGGAATGATTGGCTTGGGGAAGACACGGAGTTGATGAGCCAAGTCTGGTGGGGGGGACGTGATGGACGGAGGTTGGAGTCGACGATGCAGACGAAGATTATGAGGTGGAAGTGGAGGACATACGAGCGCGGACGAGCTGAGCAGAGCAGAGCTGACGCACCGCACCCGCACTCTCGACGCTTCAAAGCGTGTCGTAGCATCCACAACACGACTCGCCTCCGCAAATGCCATGCACCACACATGTCAGCAACCTCACACCCTGCATGCACGGCAGGCTAGCAAAAGACACAAACCCAGCGCGACTTCAGGCAAACGAGTAGATTCTCAACTACCAGCGCGCTTGCACCGGCGCTCTGCCTGCTATCTCAACTAAAAAAACTGACGCCGGCCATGCAACGCCTCCTCATTGAACGTACGATGGTCCGGGAACAAGTCCGGCCCCACCGAGCTGCTACGTGCGCGCGCTACGCGCAACGTGAGGAAGAAAAGGGAAAACAACAAGACGCGCCTTGAACGCCAGTGGTATCATGTAAACCGCTCGCCCGGAAGCGGGATGATGCTGTATGCTAGGAAACAAGAAACTTGACAGAGGAAAGAAAGGCGACTGAGGTGCCGCAGGGGTGTCGAAGCGAAGCGAAGCGTTTTGGACCGGATCGACGAGAAATATAGGCGCCGGCTTAGATCTTACGGCGGACGGTGAATTTGCGCTCCATGGTGGCCGCGGGGAGGGCGTCGGCGAAGCGGTCTCTCGCTGGTCGAGTCAGCTTGCGCTTCGCGGCTTGGATTGGGGAAAGAATAGACTTACCTTCGGCTGAATCAAACATGATCAGGATATCGTCGTGCTCGCCGGGATACTCGATCTCATCCAGACATACAAATCTCCTCTTAACACCCGTCCATCCCGCAATCCTGCCTTCCGCCTTCTGCATCTTGCCTTCTCCACGTCTTTGGTCGACAGGCAGTGCGAACTTGGCGTCAACCAGCTTGAGCCCGTATTTGCCGCCGCTGTCTTTCTTCTCAAACGTGTCCATGCTGCTGAGACGGAAGTTCATGGCGTCGGCGTGCGAGAAGTCCTCGAAGAAGGCGAGCAGTTGGATGACGTTGTCCTGGTGCACGATTTGCAGGCGGATTGTGTTGGCGGTCCATTGCTTGTAGATGGGGACTACCATGCGCCGGCGGGAGATTGAGAACGTGCTTGCGATCCTGTCTCATCATTAGCATCCATAGTCATAAATACATTACGGATCAACGTACCCGTCGAATTGGACCTCGAAGCCGGTCACGGCGAGCTGGAATGCGTGCAGGTCTTTGAACGAGTTGAAGGCGAGGCGGCGAATGGTAGATGCGTTTGTCAGCGTGCGAAGGAGTTCGGCTAGCGCATCGGGGACGCCGGGTTCGGTGCGGCTGCTGTCTACTGCGACAGCCATGTCTTGCTGGGGGTTGCGGAGGAGCGTGAGGTCTGCAGCGCCATCGGTGGGGAGGCGGACAAGGATCTCGCCGGGGCCTGAGCGTGTTAGTATCAAGCGTTCATATACCCCATTGCCTTTGAGAGCAAGGCGTATGTACGGTGCGGAGTAGGAGAGACTTACCAAGGTTCATGCGATCCGAGATGATGCCCGCGCTGTGACGACACACGATTCTCAGACTCTCGCTCATGACTGTGGGCGCGGCTTCGAGGCCTGCAGCTTCGGGGTCCTGGTTCACGGTCTTCGCTTCCTGCCACTGAAGCTTCTTGAGCACGTGGCTGCCGACAGCGCTGAACGCATCTGCTTGGTCCGCGCTCTCGATGCTGAATGACTTGAGCGGCACCTGAGCGAATGTCATCTCACCAGGCGCAATGTTCATAGAGGTGAATGTGCCGAAGAGATGATTACGGTCGTTAGCGTCCTGGAAGACGAGGTGCACAGTGCACACGCGCGGTCTTTGTTCGGCAGCGCCTTCGCGGAAGTGCAGTCTCATAGCCGGGGACTGGTCGGTCTCGGTGACATACTCGAAGTTCATGGGCTCTTGCTTCGTGCCGAGTTCGTGTTCAACGAAGCTCAGTTGCTTGTTCTTCTGGGCCGTGACGAGCACTAGCCTGTAGCCACGGTGTAGCTTCCGCTTCCCTGTGCCTTCACTGCTTCGGTCGAATTTCTCAAAAACCATCAGCTTACACCCGTGTACACGCTCTGACGGGAAGGCTGCTGGATTCGCAGGGTCCTTGTAGCTCGCTTCTCGCAGGTAAAGCTTGCACGAGAAACGCTCGTTGGCTCGCTCTCGCATGCTCGACTCCACACGGTTTGTGTGATCGACGATCGCCCACAGGTTACGCCAGTCGCCTTCGCTCAACTCCAGATTCAGCACGAAGCCATGTTGTAACTGGAGGCAAAGTTGACGCGACTGCTTCTTCCAGCTGATGTCCTTCCAGGTCGGTCCAGTAGCAGGGTTAAGTCCTATCAACAGGTTGAGATCTTCATTCTGGCTACAAATAGCAAGTTTGGTTGAGTACTCTTCCTTTGAGCGCAAAACCGTGATAGCGGCGGACATGGGCTTTCGATCCGTGTTCTGGTCGTCGGTGGACATGGTAGCTGTAGCAAACATCCTGAAGTAGCAGAACTCGTTCTTTGTGTCAGTCAAAGGCAGGTATTGCGACAAGCTGTGCTGCTGCGACTGCGCCCCGTTCTTTGCGTGCCTGTATTTGCTGCCCGAAAGTACACTGCTGGCGATTGGGTCAAATTTGGGGTACTCTTCCCAGATGTTTTGGTTCT
This sequence comes from Didymella sp. IMI 355093, assembly GCA_027946495.1. NCBI lineage: Eukaryota > Fungi > Ascomycota > Dothideomycetes > Pleosporales > Didymellaceae > Didymella > Didymella sp. IMI 355093. The sequence goes on from JAPEUZ010000024.1 coordinate 246,755, forward strand.
GGCCCTGGATGAGAGCTGCTGTTGGGGGCATGCTCTGATGTTTCTTCATTGATCCGGTTAGGAGCTTCATGTAGTGGAAGATGGCACTCTTGATCTCAAAGGCCTCAGTAGCTGCAACATCACCAGCTTGTCGAGCCACATCTGCCTTGGCATCTTCGGGCTGGCCAGCGTACTGCGCCAATGCAGGGTGTCCAGGGAGGACCTCGGCACAGACCCACAAGGCTTTGGCCAGATCGACGTGCGGCTGCGTAAGGCGTTCCTGCTGGGGCTCTGCGGTCTTGGGTCGGCTTCTAATCAAATTCTCCATACCAGCACGACCCTTCAAGAACCACCAGGTCGCAACTCGAGCCCACTGCGTCGGTGAGCGGTCATGGATATTGCCGCCAAGCTGTGCCGTCAAAGCGAAGATGCCGTGCATGTGTATGACACGCTCTGCGAAGTCCTTAAACGCGGTGTCTCCAAGCATTCTTGTGTCTGAACGAGCTAGAGAGCCTCCTAGTCTCATGCTGATATCCTGTCTTGGGCGAATGGTAAAGGCTGGTTCAGCGGGATGTGAGATGGAGCCCTGGGAGCCCTGAGAGCCCTGCGACTGGGAGAAGGAGCTCTGAGGTTGCGCTTGCATGGGTGGTTTAGCGGGCTGTAGGGCGGACGGTGTATCCAAATGAAGCTCGTCTGCAGCCGATTGGAGGGGCTTGGCTGACACCGGCGCCTTTTCTGTTGCGGACGGGGGCTGTTGGACAGACGAGGCAGTTGTAGCCGAGAAGGCCTCAGACCTGCCTGGCGAGGAGCGTGCATCTGAGGGCCTGCTCTGGTGCGTGGAAACCGAGGATGACGGCTGGTGCGGCTCCGTGTCTGAAGGGAATGCGCCTGGAGGCATTGGCCTTCGTCCTGGCGACGGTCCTCGTGCTCTTGAGCGGTACGGATCTTCCGCATCGAGGCCGCTCTGAGGTGATTGCTGGGTGTGCTGCATAGGTCGGCTCTGTGGCGGCGACTGCCGTGATGGCTGGACCGGCGGTGCCGAGGGCGGTGTCCTGCCTCCCATGAAGGTGTTGTATGTTGTGGGTGGTGTTCCGACCTGGAAGGGGTCTGACTGCAGGGAGCTCGCGTCTGAGGCGCGCTTTCCCTCTGCCGCCCGCTGTTGGGCCTCGTGCAGCGCTCGCCCTTCCTCGGCCCTCATCTTGTGCTTGACCTTGGCGGAGAACGAGTGTGGGTCTTCGGGCTCGCTTTGCAGGAAGCGTTCGGCCAGCAGTGCTCTGTTCTCCAGCGGCGACTCCTCGTCCTGTTCGACAAAGCGCATCTCCGGCAGCCGTGGCATCTGCGGGGCTGAGGGCACCTGCTCGAGCGACGAGTTGTCCGAGTCGTCCATGATGTCGGTGAAGCCCGTCTGGGTGCGCTTGAGGGCGCGCGGGCGGAAGTCGTCGTCCTCCTCCTGGGTGGGCGGCAGCACGGGGGCCTTGCGCTCGACGATGGGCGAGACGTTGCTGTCCGAGTCCTGCGAGTAGACCGAGTAGGCCGAGTCCTTGCTGGGGCGGCGGGCGGCGGGCGGGTCGGCCTGCATGAGGTCGAAGCCGGTGGGCGCGCGCGAGATGACCTTGGGGCGCTCGCCCAGGCCCATGGGCCCCATGCGCTGCGGAGCGGGCGGCGGGGGCTGTGCGTAGGTGTTGATGGTGCCCATCTCGAGCTTCTTCTGCAGCGGCGGGGAGAGCTCGCCCTGGCTGGTCAGGGTGCGGGTGAAGCTGTTGCGCTGGGGCGCCGTGGTGCTCGTCTGGCTGTCGGAGCGGGCCATGCCGTTGAACTGCGGCGTGCGGGCGTTGACGTGGGCGTCGTCCTGCACATTGGTCTTCTGCTGCTGCTGCAGCTGCTGCAGGCGGTCCGCTTCGCCTGCGCTGTGCGCCTTCTTGCGGCGCGACACCTCCAGCGACGGCTCCTCGCACTCGTCGCCGCCATGGCCGATCACGTCGGGCTGGGTGCGGGCAAAGTTGACCGTCAGCCCCCGCTTGCGCGTGCCCGTCCGCAGGCCGCCGGGGCCGGGGCTCTTGCCGCTCGCTGCAGCGCTGCTGAGGATGTCCTGGGCGGCGGGCCAGCGCTGTGCTCGCGCGACGTCGATGCGGGGCTTCGCGGTGAGGAAGGCGGCGGCAGCGTGCTGCTGGGCGCTGGCCTTGTCGGTGCTGGGCTTGAGGAAGTCGTTGACGTCGTCGTTGAGCTTGAACGTGTCGGCGCGCCGCGTCTTGGGCGGCTCTTCGGGCGCGGGCTCGTCTTTGGCGAAGTACTTGGTCCGCCAGCGGCTGCCCTTGCTGAGCAGCTTGTTGCCGGCCTCGCGGGCCTCGTCGAGGCGTGCGTCGACCATCATGCGTGTGCTCGGGGTGCCCAATCGCTCAGCGATGTATGGGACTTTGTGCAGAGGAGGGGGCCGAGGGGTGCAGGCGCTGCTGCTCGCGTGCCTGGCGTGCGGCTGTCGTCGTCGGTGTTGCTCGTCGATTGGCTGGCCGCGCTAGAGTAGGTACGTGTCGAGGGGAGTGATGCGCCCAACTCGAAACAGGTCCTTGCACCAGCAATGTCAGCGAATCTGCGGCAGCGGTGCAGGTGCAGGTGCAGGTGCAGGTGCAGGCAGGACGGGGCGTGCAGGTGAACACTCGAGGCAGAACAGAGAGGGCGCTCTTTCACAACTGCAGAGCCGCCCAGGAACCGGTGCCTCTTAGCTGCAGTGTGACCTGTGAGGGCGCCGAGTAGGTAAATGATCAGGGTACAAAGGTAGTTAGTGTTGCCAGTTGCCAGTTGCCAGTCCAGGGACCTTATCACCACCAGTAACCAGTAGTCAGGTACTGCCGCTACGGGAGATTGTTCACTGTTCAGGCTATCGTTCGTTATGACAGTGGACGCATGGCAAGGGGAGAGCAGCTGTCCGCCGCCGCTGTCTCGTCTTCGTCGACAACTACAGCCAGCCAGCACCGCCAACCCCACATCTTTCGTACTCTAGCACACGACCTTGTCTGTGCGCCTGCTCACATTACGAAGACCAGTCCCTGGGACCGCTCACTGCACACTGCTACTCTGCGCACTGCCTGCACATTGAGCCGCAAACCGCATCGTTGATCCTGCAACGGTTGAAACTCACACCGCGATGCCCTGCGACTATTAATACGCGGGCCTGATTAAAGGGTCCTGTGGGGAGTAGGTCCCTCTAACTAGCCGCGCCGCCAGACAGGGATGTTTCAAGAGTCACTTTTGAGTTACAGAGCAACCAGCAACCATCCGCCCATCACGAGTCTTGAATGCTCCTTGGGATGCTGTTGGCGTGTGAATTGAACCCCGTCTTGCACTGCACTCAGTGGTACACGCCCGCCACCTATCCTCAACCCTCCGCCACGAGCTGACCCCGCCCCACCACCTCCCCACCCATCCAAGTAGCCTCAAAAAACGGTCCCTTTGGTCATGTTAGCCGCCGCCGAGCAGGGATACCTAGAGCTACGAGCAACTTTACACATTGCAGCTCCCCTATTGCGGTGCCTTTCTGTCAGTCGACCCTCCAGGGCCTCGACAACGACATCCAGCATGCTAAAAGAGCTAACCAAACTGCCTTCCACAACAGGCAGCCTCAAAACCTCACACATCCTAACTCGGTTCGCGCCCGCGTCTTTATCACTCCACACGGGTTCGCTCCACCCTCTTGCATGAGCCTAGCCGTCTCGAGCATGGCGTGTGACTGTGGCTCAGGCTGCATCTTCTGTGCACATGGGCAACGAGAAGTGCAATCGCCAGGCACCAGGCACGGGCAGAAGCAGACGTACACGTCCTGTGGCTTGTGGCTTGTGAGAGGGAGCGTCACGTTGTTCAGTCGTGTCGAGGCGAAAAAATCCGACTCGTAGTGCACCGAGTGCAGCCGAGTGTGTTTCGAGTTACGATACACGTAGGGCCCGCGCGCGGGTGCTCTCCGGTAGCCAAGGGTATACGAATGGAGTAGGGCTGCTTACCTCATGATACGCTTGCCAAGATCTCCGAGCTTGTGTCTGTAGGGCTTTCATTCCTTGCTGTTGGTTCTGCTTTGGTGATTCAATCATCCGCGTAGCTTGCTTGCCTGCTTGCCTGCTTGTTTACTTGTTTCAGGTCACATATCTTTGACCATGTTGACCCGGGAACCCACGTGCTGCGTCGTCATCGTAAGTTGAGATCTTCAGGAGTCATGAGTAAGGCATGCACCCCTCGAAGAATGCGATGTGGATCACGGCGTTCGGAGTCTTTCCCTTCCCGCCCCAAGTGGAGCCACTCACGCGACAAAGGCTGCAATGTTACCAAGACCGCCGTTCGTCGGTCCCAGTTGCTGGGTGATGGCTTGGCGTATGTGTAGTCGACTTCGTGTAGATGAGAAGTACTTAGTATCAACCTTTGCAAAACCTGTGCGAGGTCGAGTGTACACACAGTACAGTATTCGCAGGGATAGTGTGGATATGCCGGCTATGACGTCACGAACGATAGTCATCTTGACGTGTTGTGGAGGATGAGAAAAGAGCGTATATGAAGAAGAGGAGGAAGAAGGCTGGAGCTATCAGCAAAATCACAAACATCACCATGTCACCTGATACTTCAAAAATGCAAGCCATCGCCGTAACAAAGTACGGCGGGATTACCAACCTCCAGAGCATCGAGACACCAAAGCCCGGCAAACCCGAAGGCCACGACATCCTCGTGCGTGTCAAAGCGTGCTCGGTGAATCCAGTCGATACCAAGGTACGAGCAGGCGTCTACGACGACTACCCAGACTACTACGACCGCGCGCCCCAACCGCCTCAGATCATTGGCTTCGATGCTGCCGGCGTGGTGGAGAGCGTTGGCCCAGAGGCCAGCAAGTTCAAGGCCGGCGATGAGGTCTTCTACGCTGGCTCGCCCATCCGCCCGGGAAGCAATGCCGAGTTCCAACTCGTCGACTCGCGGAGTGTGGCGCTGAAGCCGAAGAGCTTGGATTGGGGGCAGGCGGCTAGCATGCCGCTGACGTGGATTACGGCATGGGAGGCATTAGTCGAACGCATGGAGATCCAGGAGGGTGAAGATGCGGGCATCTTGATTGTTAATGGGGCTGGCGGTGTGGGAAGCGTAGCGAGCCAGATTGCAAGACGCGTGCTCAAGCTGCCTGTTGTAGTCACGACTGCCTCAAGAGAGGAGACTGTCAAGTTCTCCAAGGACGTTGGAGGCGCCACGCACACGGTCAACCATCGCGAAGATTTGGTGAAGCAGGTTGAGGAGCTGAAGCTGGATATCCCCATTAAGTACGTGTTCATCACACATACTCCGACATCAGGCTATCTGGCACCGGCCGCAAAAGATTTTGGCGCCATTCGGCAAAGTCTGTTCTATTGTGCAGGACAAGGAGATGCCGATGTATGGCACGGAGTTCATGGCGAAAAGTTTGACCTTCGTGTGGGCGCTGCTGGGCACCAAGCCGTACTACGGTGTGCAACCAGAGAGCCATGGCAAGATACTGGAGAGTCTGAGGGAGCTGCTGGACAAAGACGAGGTGAAGTGTCACAACACTCAAAAGCTGAAGATGGACGAAGCAGGCGTGAGGAAGGCGCACGAGATCATCGAAGGTGGGAAAGCTATTGGGAAGGTCTCGTTGGAGTTCTGATTGGACCTGAGACGTTAGCAGCAGGGTCTTGGTGAACGGCGGCTGTACCGATGTCCTCATGTCTGAAAGCGTATATAGCAACGAACAGTACAAAGGTACATGACTGGCAAGCACATGATTACCTGTCGATGCGTGCCCATCACACAGCAGTGCATGCGTATGTCAGAGGGGCTGCGTGGTGGAGTGGGGAAGCTAGCAAATGAAAAGAGGTTAGGCGCTCGTGCTGCGGGATGATTCCAAGACCCACTCTCTAGCACGGCGGATGATGGGTTCGAGCTCTCGCAGTTTAGAGCAGCCCTTCAGCAGCATCCTATGGTCATTTGGGTGGCTCCATGTTGTCTTTGATGAAGCGTCATGGTTGCAGCGACAATCGCCTGGTGCCTGTCCGCTGCAGCTGAGAACCATGCGCAGGGCCTCGGAGAGGACGCCACCAAATCTGTGCCGAAACCAATGCGCCTAGGCGGAGGTGCAGCTGGATTGCGCAGGCCAGACAGGCCGGGCGTCGTGCACTCCCCAGCCTCCTCGACTCCCCCCATTCGACACGGCCATAGCGCAGCAGAGACTTGGGCGACACCGACGACCGACGACAACTCTGCCTGCGCGAAACCCGCCTGCGCTGCACTGTGCAACAGCTTGCCGTCGCCTGCAGCCCGCCCTCCGCCGCGAACGCCTGTCTTGGCAACCGAGGGCTGCGTCACCAGCTGCAGCCGCCCACTTTAACGGCCGACGTCCCATCTCGAGTCCGCTGCGATTGCAGTGAGCAGCGCCGGCGTCGCACAGTCGCATAGCCGTCGACGACCGCCCAGCCAGCACAGAGCCGCGGAATGTCTTGTTCGTAGCGCTGGACGCGAGCCCGTCTGCCACCCGTCGGCCGTCGCGCAGCTGTCCGCTGCCAGACAGACGCCCACGCCATGTCAGCACTGCAGCCGGACGCATACGCACTGCTCGAAGAAGCCCTCACCAGCCCGCCGAAGCGGCCCGCCCGCCAGCACGACTCGCGCCGCAGCGACAGCTATCGCCAGTACCTGCCGGCAGCCGCGCCCCTCCAGCTGCAGCACGACGATGCGCAGTCGGAAGATGATACAGGACCAGAATCAGACCAAGAATCAGTCGCCAGCAGTCAGCAGAGCACTCCGCTGGCATCGCCTGGCATCGTCCACGGCGCAGACAACAACGGCCTGCCGCCCACGCCGCCGAGCATCTCGCGCGACGGGCCCACTGCCGTGTCGCGCGAGCCGCTGCCCAACCGCAACAGCATGGTTGGCTCCATCATGTCCCAGAAGTCTGCCCTCAGCACCCCTGTGAACGCACGCAGTCCGCCCACGCCCGACCCAAGCCCCCCACGCACCGCCGGCTCGAGCAGCACCGCCCCGTCGAACCACCTCTCCGTCGAGCGCCCGCCACTCTTCCCGTACCCGTCGTCGAGAGCCGAGTCCTTTACGACTGCAAGAGAAGACCTGTCGTCGGAGCCGAGCAACAGCCGCTCTGTCACACCCCTCGTCGACCGACTGAGCACCGTCGAGGAGGACCGGGGGCTGGGCCTGGCGTTCGAGCAGGACGACAACGATGCCACGCCCACCGAGAAGCCGCGGCTGTTCTACCCAAGCCCCAAGATGGAGGACACCATGCAAGAGAAGTCCATGCTCGACGACGCCGACGCCGACGCGATGGCTGGCGCCGAGGAGGACCAAGAGTTCCCTGTCGTGGACCGACTGCCAGATCGGGAGTGGAACACAGAGCTGATGAGGAATGTGACAGTCCGACGGAAACGCAAGCAGGATTCGGCTTCGTCCTCCATCGACGCGCCCCAGCCTGTCGACACTGCAGCGAGCGCCACTTCGCCCGCTGTGAGCACACGCTCGCGACGGAATTCCAGTCTGCGTGAGCGCGTAGAGGCGAGCAGCAACAGCCCGCGCAGTCGGTCCATTGAGAACTTTGCCCAGTCCATTGGCTGGCCCGCCGAAGTCAATCCTACGCACGAAGAGCCCCTCCACGAAAGCAAAAGCAAGCGCATGTCTACAGCCTCCGTAGCCTCGACCATCGTTGCTGCTGTTGTCATCACCACACCTCCACAGCGCCAACGCACACTCCGCCACTCCGGCAAGAACATGGCCCTGCGAAGAGAATCAGCCTCTCCCCTCAGCCGTGTATCGGCCACTCATTCAAACCGCAACTCCATGGCATCCGAGGACGTGCCATTGCACAGACTGGTGCACAAAAAGGCCAATCTTGTCGACAGGAACAAGCGCTTCAGCACCGACTCAGACACTCTTGGTGCACTGAGTCCGGTGAGCACAGCACCTCGCAACGCCTCTCCCTTCTCTGTGCGCAGCAGTCGTACCATCGATAGCTCTGCATACACTCTTGCCCATCAAGAATCCGTCCGCAGGATCCTGCAGCCTGCAGCCGATATCCTCAGCAGGTCAAACTCACAGAGGCATCCTGACAGGAGCCCGCGCATGCGCATATCTTCAGCACCTGAGTCTGCACAACAAGCGACAGGCCCCGCTAGGACCAGAGCTTTCGTCGAGCTATCACCTCCGCAAAGTCCACAGCGTGCTACTGCTCGGTCCACTCGCTCGCCTGTCATGTCGCCGCAGCTGCCCTACTCATCTCCTGCGCCAGTCGACCTCAGCCGTCGGCGAGTGGTCTCAGACTCTAGTCGCCCGGGTGACCTTGACAAGCCTCTACCTCGCAACCCAATGGAGCATGTTCTTGACTCTGCTCAACGCCAGCTCAGCGTGTACGATGACAACCCAGAAGACAAGGCGCCGCCGCCAGCCCTCCTTGATCGTGTGCGTCTGCTTGTCGCTGAGCGCGAGGCTCAAGACGAGGTTGTACCTACACCGACAGTCGATCAGACGCCAGCCTCACCTGAGCGTCAGCAGTCCATGTCGCCCAGCCAGCTGTCGCCTCCTGTACGTAGAGGGTCGCGATCGTCAAGAGGGAGATCGGAGGAACGTCGCCGAAGTTCTTTTAGCCAGGACCGCACATCGCCGCTGCAGGACTCACAAGTGCGGCAGAGTTTTGATCGAGGCACTCCTGAGGACTTCTCTCGCCGTAGCTACGACTGGCAGAGGAGGACGTCTGACGAGCATCGCCGTATCAGCTTCGACAGGTCCACAGGGCGGACAGAAGAGCACGCAAACGCTCGACATCTCTATTCGCAATCAACCCCTTTCTCACAAATATCTGACACGCCTATCGAGGTTAGCGAGGCGACCGCTGTCAGTATCTACCCCCATAACAACAACTCTCTCCTTGTGGTGCAACAGCCTTCGCGTGTCAATTCAATGATGCCTGAACCTAAGCAATTGACCGACGGAGCCTACTTCGACTCGCAGGATGGTGTAGAACTACGTCAAGAAGTCATTCGGACGCCCACCCCTCCATTTGTCGATGCCATTGAGGGTGCTCAGGAGTCACCGCAAGTGTTCCACACACCCCAGGCGCCAGTTCAACCCACGCTCACATTCGAGCCATCAACACCTCCAATGCAGATTGACCTACCCCAACCCGACGGTGTGGATTCTCCACTAAAGAACCCTCGTTCTGCGCCAGAGCCTCCCAAGATCATGTTTATCCCACCGACTCCTGCTGAAGAATTGGAGCACCCGCTCGAAGTTGGTCCGCCAGGCCCACCTAAACATTCAGACTCGCACCCACAACGTCGCCTCTCCTTGGTCCAGCGTGCGCGTCGCTACTCAGACAACTTCATCTCGCCGCTCATGGCTCGGGCTTCAAGCAATCGCGGCCGTCACTACAGCGAGTCGCATGCACGCTCCCAATCCTCCCATCGCAACCCCGAGGTTCCCACAGTGAATGACGAAGACGGAACTCTCCATCCCTTCTGGCGCCCGCGTGGCTTCTGGGACGGGTTCGAGGACAGCGACTCAGATGACGAAGACGACGTCCTTCCCTCAGGTGGTGACACAAGTGACATCGAAGACCCAAGCCCGGAGCCCTACCCACGGCGCCGTAACACCCTGCGCAAACGACTTACAAACAGCTTTCAGGGCTCCGGTGGCTTCCTCATTGGCAACTCACTTGGCGTCGAAAGACACGGCACCAACCGCCGCCGCCATCACGTCACGCTCCCTCCACACTTCCCCTCGTCCCCAAAGACAAGCCAACACACATCTTCGCCCCGCATCCTCCTCGACTCCACACAGCCTCTCCGATCCTCAAGCAGCGGGATCCGCAAGCGTGGATCCCAGCCGAGTCTCCGCTCGTCAGCCTCCTTCGAGCGCCCCGGCACGAATCGGCGGCAGTCTTGGCGTCAGGGTCGCGCAATCCCGGGGTTGAAGGGGTACCAAGTGCAGTACATTGGGGTCAGCGGGATCAGATCGCGGCTGAAGGAGCGCACAGCGGAGAAACGTCGAGACAAGATCCGCAAGAGCATTGGGAGCAGGTATTACGTCGAGCCGAACAGCGGCGGTGCGCTGGGTCCCCACTGAGGCTGCAAACACACGCGCTACCACATGCGTCTTATGTAACGCCTACTCCTGCCCCGGATTGAGGCTCTGCGCTACCACCCGATCCTGCCATCTTCTTACCTAACTACAACACCTGCCCCAGATCCACTCGACGACTCTTACATAAGAGCAATCGCCCCATCCCCAATCCACTCTCCCGGGTCCGCCTACCCCGAACCCAACCCTTCCAGAAGCCGTGCTCACCGGACCTGACATTCTGATGCCTGCCCTTTGCCTCAGAAGCACGCCCAAGGGTGGAGTCAGGCCTGCAGTCGTGCCCCGACAATCCTGCCTCGAGTCGAGCGAGAGCGCATGCGCGCTCGGACGCGCTTCTCCATGTTTCGCTTCGTTTCGTTTCGCAACTCGCTCCGCGCCAGTCGCATTCTGTTTCCAGCTTCCCAGCGCTTTATACCACCATGTAACGACTTACGGCATCGCAATGACGTTGATATTGATATTGACATTGACATTGGCAGCGAGCGGCCCAATTACGATTACGATTTTTGATACCACCGTGTTGAGCTGAGCTGAGCGTCGAAGGAAGGGCGCATGACGAACCTGTGTTTCTAGCTGCGCATCTGTCCGCGCTCACCATTTGCTTGACTTGCTCAGTATTGAGCGTATTGTACTTGTACATCATCGCCATCTCGACTAAGCAACAATACTATTATCATCCAACACTAAGAACTATGAGTAATCTCATGTCCCATCGTCACAAACCCCTAGTTCTATAATATATGTCCCAACTATCTCTGCTATCTTGACACCTCCATCTAACTTGACAAAAAGATTCAAAAACACACCAGGGTATGACGTATTTCGTTATTTCGCTATCTTGAAATGCATTGTTGAATGGCCTTGAACGGAGCCACGTCCCACAACGTGAGCCCAGAAATCCACAAAAGATAAGCGTCTATTTTACTTGGTCCGAACTGCTTGGTCCCTATTCTGGCCATGGCTTGCTCGCTATCGCTGCCTGCATCGCCGCGGAGGCAGCCTTGAAGTGAAGCTCGCTACGAGCGCATTCGCGTCTTGGAATCGACGCCACTTGAAGCATGTCGACACGCGCTTCACGACCCCAGATTGCTCTCGAACGCACTCAACGCACGATCCGCGGACACATGAGGCTGCGCATGTAAAAAATGGAGTTTGTTTACTGAGTTCGGCCTAGTGCGGCAAAACCTCGCTGGACCTGCACTAGTTTTTTGCGGCTCAATGCGGCTCCAGACCATGCCTTCTCGGTCTTTCGCGGCTCCAGGCTCATTCGTCGCAACACCACTGCACAGGGACCCACGCACCTGGGGAAATAATGGGCGCGCCGTGGGCGACCTCCACATGGGCGTTGGGGTCTGTGCCAGCCGATGTCGGTCGGGCCGACGAATTCTGCATAAAGTCGTCTTGGACGTCCATGTTGACCCTCATCCTCGTGTGCCATCTCTTACCCCGGATCAGACATCAACATCGACAGAATGGGTTTCTCAAACGACAAGATCGGCGAGGTCGGCGACGACGTCGAGTACGGCAGCCAGCTCAAGGCTGAGGACACCAACCCGCAGGGACAGACCGATGCTGTCTTTGGTGAGGTCGTCGAGGGAGGCCCCAACTACCGCAGCGTGCGTTGACCTACCCCATACTCTGTTACCTAACGAATATTGACTCCTCGCAGGTCAACTGGTGGGGCTCATCCATCATCATGATGAAGACACAGATCGGTCTCGGAGTGCTATCCATCCCCGCGGCGTTTGACGCTCTGGGTCTGATTCCAGGAATCATCTCGCTGCTCGCCATCGGCCTGATCACGCTCTGGTCTGGCTACCAGGTCGGCACGTTCAAGATGAGGCACCCCGAAACGTACGGTATCGAGGATGTGGGGCAGAAGCTCTTTGGGCGCGCAGGCCGTGAGGTGCTCGGTCTGGCGTTCGCTTTGTGTGGGTCCTTACCTTATGGAAACATGGTTCTCCATAACCCCAGACTCGGACTTGTGTACTGACGAGAACAGTGTGGACGTGCGTTGCCGGCTCCGGTATGCTGGGTATCTCCATCGGCTTGAACTCGCTGTCTGACCACGGCGCCTGCACCGCTATCTTCGTGGCTGTTGCTTGCATTGTTGGCTTCGCACTTGCATCGATCAAGACCCTGGGCAAGCTCTCTTGGATTGCGTGGGTTGGTCTTGCTGGTATCATGTCAGCTAGTGAGTGTTTCCGCACCCCTGAACCAGAGAATACGCCCTAACAACCACAGTCATCACCCTTACCGTCTCAGTCGGTATCCAGGATCGCCCCTCTGCGGCGCCTCAGTTCGGCCCCTGGGAGTCTGACTTTGAGCTCTTCAAGTCGCCCACCTTCGCTGAGGCCGCGGCTGCTTTGTCCAGCATTGTGTTCGCGTTTTGCGGTATCCCTGCGTACTTCAACGTTGTGTCCGAGATGAAGGACCACAGGGACTACTTCAAGGCCCTGTCGCTGTGTCAGTTCGTCATGACCTCCATCTACATCGCCATCGGCGTTGTCGTGTACTACTACTGCGGATCCTACGTCGCGTCGCCTGCGCTGGGTTCTGCAGGTGTTTTGATGAAGAAGGTGTGCTATGGTCTTGCGCTCCCGGGTCTGCTTGCCTCGGTCATCCTGGTCACTCACGTAAGTTCCTTGTTCCCTTTGCTCTTTGCGGACCATGTACTGACTTATACAGCTTGTCGCCAAGTACTTCTTCATCCGCACTCTCCGCGGTACCAAGCACCTTAACCACCCCACCGCCAAGCACTGGATCACCTGGTTCGGATTCACTGGTGCCGTGTCCCTGACCGCATACATCATCGCGTCTGCTATCCCCGTCTTCGGTGGTCTTGTCTCGCTCGTCGGTGCGCTTCTGGGCACCCTGATGAGCTTCCAGCCCATGGGCTGCATGTGGCTGTACGACAACTGGCACCGATCCAACCGCGACTGGAGGTGGAAGGCCATGGTCGCGTGGTCCATCTTCGTCATTGTGTCCGGCACGTTCCTCCTCATTGGCGGTACCTACGGTTCCATCGTCGGTATCATCGACTCATACAACAAGGATGGTGGCACCAAGCCTTGGACCTGCGCTGACAACTCGAACTCGAGCGGTGGCCACTAAAGTGGTAGTCGGAGAGTCATGATTTGATACCATTTAGTCCTGTTTTCTTAGCGCTGCACATGCATGATTCCAATATGAATATCTTACACCAGTCCAGTGTGCCCGATTGTGAATGTCCCAGTGCAACAGTAGAATGCCTGTAACGGCGATAGTGTTGTGACAAGACAGGCAAATGGGGACAGCTGACCCAGCTCGCTTCATGCCCAAAGTTGACCATGAGACGGGGTGGGCGGCTCCCGAGTTGCACCAAAAGCGCGCTGTAAGAGTAGGTAGTCAGAACCGACCTGCGCATCTCCTGCAACTAGATAGCAGCTCCAAGGGCTATGTTCTCTCGGGTCGCAACCCATCTTCTGCGTAACGTAGGAGGGTGGCATTGCTGAGACCGAGTGTCCTGGCTATTGATTGACAAACGGTTGCGGCGGCGGCGCGGTGGTAGTAGTTCGGGCGCCGAAGAGATTGTCGTTGTCCTTGATAGCGGTGCCCATCGTGTAGCACAGATGCAGAGATAGCCCCCTCTTTCAATCTCAGTACGCAAAACAGGTAAACAAACCACGAGACGTAAGACCGAAAGCATACACGCAAACCTGCAAACGGAAACAATTCAAAACGCAGTGAAAGATCAATACGCAATAAGAAAAGACAGTAACGCAGCATACCTCTACCCTACCCGGTACCGCAAGCCCAGTACTTATCCTGCGCCCTCGGATATCAAAGGCTTCTTATCTACCTCCCCATCCACGCCCTACAGTACTACAATCTCATCTCCGCAACTTTCCCGCAGGGCAAACCGCGGAGGAGTGGGTCTTGCACACCGACTCCGCACCTTCGCTTTCTTAGAACCTGGAGAATAGAAAGCAGGCGCGTGCTTAAGCTTGCCACCGCATTCCGGGGACGCGGTCATCTTATACTGCCATGCTAGACCTCAGAGCGATGGGAAGTGGAAGGTCCGATTGAGGCTCCGCGATAAGGCTTCGGAGTATTATTGGTGGTTGTCGGAGTGATGTCGAGTCTGAAGGTCGCGTTGCGAGAGGCGTGTTTGATAGGGTTTAGCGTGGTTTCTGGAGAGACCTTCCTGTTTTGGACGCGCTTCCCCAGCCTTATCTCTGCGTTCCCTGTTCTTCATCGTGGGGATCTCAAGGTTTGCGACATCTGCTAGACACACGTAGTGGCTACGCGACAACTGTAGAATTTCGTTCAACCTGGGAATAGCTTTGCCCAAAGAGGGCAGGCAGCTAACGTTGCTGAGTTAGAGAAATCCACAGTACTCGTCTTGTGGCCTGTGAGCGCATCTCATACACCTACTAGCTTATTCTGAGTTGAACGAAATTTTACGGAACTGTCCTGACGTGGTGGGTGATGCAGTACTCTGCAGTGGTCGTCGCAAGGCATTGCATACGTACGCTGTCCATCGACCACTCGTAAATCGTTTCAATGTTAAGCTATATTCTTCTGATCTTAACCTTCCCTACTTGTAGATGTAGCAGAATGGCCCACCCAACGTATCGCTCGCATCTCGAATGGTCAAGTCGGGGACTCCTACATACCCTAGCCCAAGAAGATCATCTAATGTAGCGTTCCTGCTAGGGGGGTTGTCGTTCAGTGTGATTGTAGCCCCAATCGTATACAACCGCTTCTCCAAATCAAGATTCTGCCACGTCCACCACGTGCGATCAATCATCGCATGGTGTAGGAAGAACATCGGGTCTCCAGGGCTCGCAAACAGATCGCCGCCTGGGTCGCCGCCGATGGTGAAGTGGCCGGCGGTGTGTACACCGAGGTAGCCGGCGAGAAAGTCGCCTTGCATTGTGGTGCTGAAGTCGTAGAAGGTGGAAGAATTAGTGAGAAGGGCGGCTAAATCGGCGTCCTTTGTCCAGCCTGAAGATGCGGCGTGAGAGATGTCGCGGCGAAGACAGCGGGGGTTGTAGCCTAGGCCGGAGGGAGAGGGGTTGGCGGTGATGTTAGGAAGTGCGGGAGATACGGGCCCGAGGTTGACTGACCAGCTATTGCATGTCAGTATTGTATCAGTAAAATGACCTTGGAGTAGCATGTTTGATCTTACTTTTGGAAAGGTCCGGACTTGATGCAGCCTCCTCCATGGCCAGGCGGGAGACTGATACCACACGCTGCAGGAGACGGAATGCATGTGTTGTTGCGACCAGCGACGTACTCACCATCGCCAGACATGCTCAGCTCAGAGCCATCAAAGTTTGGAGCTCGATGAGGATCGGCAGCCCACCACGGCCAGTTGTAATAGGGTTGAGTGCCATTGAACTCACACTCTGTTTGCAGGATGTGCTCATACGCCCAGGTGAAGTAGCGATGCCAGGAGAGAAAATTACTAGTCGGTCAGCTAGCTGAGAGTAGAGGAAGAAGGAGCCTTTACCCAGTGCCATGAATCGCGAGTGTTTGATTGATGTGCGTGGCGACCAGGTCGTCATATCTGTCCTTCGCCCCGGCTGCGAGACCAGCTGGTGTCTTCGGTGGCAGTTTCGTGAGGCATTGCACTGCATCAATGTACGCCTTTTTCTCATTGTTGCACAATGTTGACCTGAGGATGTCAGTCAATGCTTACAATCACGACGAGTAGCACCTACCACTCCTTCCGGACAGCTGCCTTTTCCAATTTGCATGTTGAGTTCGTGTATCCCTGCCTTACTACGAAATTCTTCAGATTCTCAAGACCTTGCGCAGTTAAAGCATCGCTTTCAGGAGCGCACTTCGGTCCAAGACATTGGTGGCCAGTGGATGCTGCGCTAGCAAAGGCGATGAGTGCGCCGACCACCAATTGCACTGACCTCATCGTCGACGTCTTCAAGTTGATGTCAAAGGGAATCCTCTTGTATGTATCCTCAGGTTTTGACAGCGGATACTCATCGCTTCCAATGCACCGATATTGTGACACTAGTTCTGCATGCAATATATTTCCGGACGCCACGTAAGGCGTCCATCAGCGGCGGCATTTATGTAGCTGCCGTGCAACTTTTCGCTGGCTGCCGTCTCGGAGGGCGATCCGCTTGGGCATTATCGTGCCCGTTGGTAGCTGGCGACACCGGTAGATACTAAAAGCCGCCACTGACTTGGGCGACGAGGGAACATGATGCGGGAAGGTCGAGTGAGATTACTTCTGATGACAAGAAAGTCGATGGTTTAATGCATCGGCGATGCAGGATCGGTCGGAGTAGGTATGGGGGCCAAAACGATGTCAGCAGTAGTACAAGAGTGTGCATCGATAACAGGGCTAGATCTTAGCTTACTGGTCGCAGGGCAACAGAATGCAAGGAACTTGATTGCCAGCTGCCAGCCAGGTCGCTGGTAGCAGGGTTGACAGAAATTACCAGATCATACGTTCTGTCTCAAAGTGTTGTCGGTGAGAAGACGGAGTGCTGTAAAAAGAGCAGTGTCAATATGAGGCACGGTCAACAACGCTAGCCACTGCGAGCAAGCAAGGAAGGAGTGTTGGAGTCGCGAACTACAAGACCGCTTGAACTGTGTCATTGACGTCGTGAGGATAAGTATGTTACAATGGACTCGCGATATTGCAGCAGCCCCTACAATTTCAACTGAAGAAAAAAATGCAAGACGATTGTAATAAACAAGCAAGCCAACGCCCGTGAGAAGCTGCCATAGGCAGTCTGTCCACTCCCAACCCAAAAGAGCCAACCGTGTATCCAACGATGCTTTGAGATGATTTGTGTGCAATGTTCGAGCAGCAACGCCGGAATGCCCAAGACGGAAAACCGAAATGCCACGCGAAGTAGATGACCGACCGTAATGCATAACGTAAAAGACGACAAGATATCAGTAAGTCCACTTCTCTGGACAGACGTCAGCAAAAGAAACAAGAAAGAGGTGATCAGCGCCAGACACCCTTAGCACCTGACGCAAGACTGCCCCGAACGGACGAATTGCTAACAACCCGTATTGGCGCGCGGTTAAGAGTGCCAGTTGTGGGTCGGTCCTCACCAGATGCTGCGGTCGTCGTGCGTCGCGCAGCGCCCTTAACGATGGGCGCAGAGCGAGGGCTGAGGACGCTGGGCTTCCATTCGCCTTCGTGGTTGTTCTTCACCATGCGACGTGCTGCGCTGGCAGAGATGCTGTTCTCATTGGGCGGGCTGGAAGACGTGGTGCTAGGGCTGCGGTGTCGCTGTGTTCTGCCTGCCGGTACGGCTTTCGTGGTAGAAGAACGGCGCTTGATGGCCGTCCGGATCTGATTTGCCTCTGAGGGATCGACGGACCAACCGTCTTCTTCAGCGGCAGAATTATTTCCGCTGTCATTTGCAGTAGTGGAAGCTTCTGAAGCAAGCTCGACATTGCTCAGTGCCGAAGGACGCACTGTGTTTGTTCCAATCTCACGGAGGGGAGAAGTGTCAGAGTCCGAGCCGTAGGCGCTCCTGATGGGCACTGGTGATCCATCAGACTTTTTAGAAAGGAACCCTGCCGCGAATCGGCTAGATGCGGAGCGAGGCTTGATTTCCATCGATGTTGTTGGCGGCGCTGGGATGGGCGACGATCCAGCATCCTTGGGAGCAGACTCAGGAACATATGCCGAGAATGTTGGCGGCGGCATGTCAAGCGAGGAGCTTGTTGGAGTTGACTCGACGTGCTCTGGTGTCTTGAAGTCTGCCAGGGTACCGTTCTCGTTGTCATCACGCCAACGGACGCCACGCTTAGCCTTCGACGGCGATGTTGGCCTCTTCTTGACAGGCGAAAACTGCACACCTTTCTTGGCCGCGACCATCTTCTTGCGTCGTGGCGAGCCTTTCATAGGTGATGATGTGAGATGCGGGGCATCTGCGAACGACGGCATAGGAATTGACTTCACGGGCGAGGGCCCCATGACATTGACGGGCTTCCGTCTCTTAGGTGTACCTTTGTGGCTAGGAGCAAAGAACTCCGTTACGGGCAGGCCACCGTCCGGTCGAATAACTTGGGCAGTTGCGCCAGTGCACGCATTCATGATCTTGGCCAGCAGCTTGCGAGCAGTCTCGACTGCTTGAGTCTCATCCATCTGTGTAATCTGGCTCAAGATAGCCACAGTCTCGATGTGAGCCTGGACGAGCACTTGCACAGTAGCTGCATCGCCACCTCTTTCTTGCTCTAGCAAGACACTCAGAACCTCGCGTTCGGCGTTGGACTTCAGGATTTGGTATTCTCTCGTCAAGTTCGCAGCATCGGGCCCGTCGGTGGTTCCGTCCAATTCTGTCAGCTGTCTCAAGCCAAAGTTGAGCGCAGTGTCAAGTTTCGAGGCCCACGTCGATCGCTCGAGGCGCCTGTGGTGGTGCTGCCGAGATTGCTCGAGCTCTGCCGAAATGCCAATAGCTGTGTCTCGCATTGCGGTAATCTGTGAGGGCATCTCCTCGTTCTCGCGCATATCGCAGACTGTATCGAATGCTGCAACCCATGCAGAGACCAGAGAAATGCGCTTTTCTGTGTGTTTCAACGTCCTCATGACATTCAGCCTATCCCTGCGATCAGTCTCTGAGTCGGTGTAGGCCTGCCTGAGTCGTATAAAAGCATCCCTCATAATGCCCTCCTTCTTTTCGTTCTGCTTCTGGAACTTGGCAAGAGACGCGCCATCTGAGTCTTTCTGCTTCCTCATTAACTCGTCAATCAAAGCCCTTTGTTCGTCGATCTTCTTCAAATAGTCTTTGACGTGACGGTTCACATTAAAAACGTTCTTCGTGACTTTGGTCTGAATGTTCTTCGCGCGGTTGGCATATCGCAAGGTATTCTGTGTTTCGTCGAAGTGGACGCTTGATGGACTGACACAGACGATCATGACAGTTTTGCAATTTCCGCCGAGAGAGAATTTGAGCAGTCGGGTGAGCTTCGAGTTTCGATAGGGAATATGATTGTGCTTCCGAACGTCGCACAGCGCGTTGATACAACTTCCCAGTGCCAACAACGACTTGTTGATGTTTGCGCCTTCAGTCAAGCGTGCACCTCTGTTCTTTGTAGCACTGGCACGTTCACTACCTGCCAAATCGATGATGCTGAGGGTGGCCATCGTGTGCGGTTCGTTTACGGAAGCGTTGCGGTCTTTTGACGAGACGTTAATCTGTAGAACGGCGTGCGATCGAGACGAGGTTGCGTTGGCTTCGGTGGGGGACATGGTTCGTAGGTCGTTACCGCGAACAATCATCTCCATGACTTCATTGACCTGATACGTGTTAGTCGCTGATTCTTGCTTTTGCGCACTCGACTTCTCACGTCTGTAGGTCGATGGCTGGTCAGGCCCGCTACTGAAACCGCCTGATTGGAGTCTTCTCGTAGCATAAGAGAAGTCTTGCTGCCGTCCTCTACCAAAAGATCACGAATGGTTTCGTTGTAAATTTCCAAGTAAGACAATGTGACCTCAGTGACCTTCTCCTCAGATCGTTCACTGATCTTCTCGAACAATTCCTGCATCGTTAAGAAGATTATACCGGGATCACTTGGTGTGCCACTGCAACATTGTCAGCGTCTCCCAGGTGCATGCCTAGATCACGACATACGTGATGGTATGTGTCTTTCCACATCCTGTGGCACCATATGCAAAGACGGTCGCATTGTATCCATCAAGGACATTGTCGAGTAATGGCTTTGCGGTCGACTCGTAGATGTCGGCCTGTGATGTGGTGTCGTCAAAAACTCGGTCGAAAGCGAACGTCTGGTCTTTCACGCGCTTTCCCTGAGGCGCGTACGAGCGCCCAATCTTATGCACTGGGTTGTCCTCTGGAGGATCGAAGATGCTGTATGCACATCAGTTTCCAAGTGCCATTTTGTTGGAAGCGTAAGCAGCGTACAGGCAGCGTTCATCAAGGACTTTAATGACAGGTCGAATGGCCCCTTTGGAGCTTATCCGCGGTGTGGGTGCAGCGGCGAGCGAGCCGTCTCCGAGGAATAGTGTCGAGTCGTCGGTCTTGGTGAGCTGCGCAGCTTCGCGTATAGTGAACGGGCGGACGCGCACAGTGACCGAGATGGACGAGGCGCCGGCGCTCGCCATGTTTGCGCTCTAGATATGTTAGTAGTCCAGAAATGCAGCGCAATTGCCCCTCGAAGTGGATGCGGTGGCCGTGGGCGTGGTTGCGGAATGTTGTGTGGTGACGGTGCTTCAAGTTCGTGCACCGAAAACGCCTGGTTGCCCATGACAACGAGGGAAACCGCGACCGACCCTGAAGAAGGCACGTGATGCTCCACTCTGCGGCTCCACACCATCGACGTGTCTCCCATCTCATCCTGTCCACCAGCACTATCCTTGTTGTCTAAAGACGTGGGGTCTTGCGGGAGGCTTGATTGTGGTCCGTTGTTGTGTCGGTCGCGCTGGGCTTTCGGGCCGCCCGCGTTCACGAACAGATGCTACAGATCTGACTCGTTCCAAGAACGACGTCATGGGCGACACGTTTGTGTAGAAGGCTTCGACGCAGACAGCCTCTACAGAGAGTTTGACGAACTGTGGGAAGCTGACCCCTCCTCCCGTGATCCTCCGCGGATCCGCTGACCCCGCTGGCATGAAGCCTCATCAAGTGTGAGTAGGCTCAAGATTGAGCAACATTGCGACTACATCCACAAAGATGCCCTTGAAACCAGACTTAGACCCCAAAATGAAGGGCGACGTTGTCGCAGACATCAATTACTTCCCAGCTTCAGGTTTACCCATACCCACGCCTAAGTGGCAGAAACGTTACCTAGGGATTGGTGATGAGCACACTCCGTCTATGACTATCCACGATGTCCGCCAACATCACAGGGAATTCGATCTGGACACTAACGGTTTCACATTCACCAAGTTAGAGCTCAAACCAAGAGTCAACAGTTCTAGCACTGAGGAAGAGATACGGCAGGACTACTACCCAGAACTAGAAGAACTGGCTAAGAACTTGTATGCCGCACAGCATGTTCACTCTCAATTGAAGATGACGTTTTGAAGTCACTGACAATGACAGAACCGGCGCGACTACTGCCTTCGTCTTCAATCACGTCGTTCGAGCACACTCATCCCCGTCCGACAAAGGCAAAATTGACCCTTACGGTCGCTGGCAAGACATACCTGCCGGTCATCCACACGTCGACTACTGCGGCGACTCTGCTTTCCTCGAAGGTACCAAGCAGGAACTCAATCTGCCTTCTGAAGTTTTCTCGCTATACAGCACAAGCTCACGTTACGCGTACCTCGGTGCCTGGCGGCCTTTCAAGACGCTACGCAAGGATCCTCTAGCCGTTTGCGATGCCACAACAGTCCCAGACACTGACTACCAACTCCGCCTGCGAGAGTTCAGAAGTGGTGTAAAGTCAGGGAACTATGTCATGAGCCATGCAGAAGGGAAGCAACAACATCGGTGGTACTATATGGCTGAGATGACACCGAACGAGATCGTAGTGTTCAAAGGGTATGACACTGATCAGCGCGAACCAGGCTGGAGATGTCCGCACACGGCAATCAAGTTACCAGGTGCAGATGACAAACCTCCGAGAGAGAGCGTTGAGGCACGCATTGTCTGCTTCTGGAAGTGAGGAACGATCGGCCGTGCGGCCACGAGCTTCGCCACGACTCATTCCCGCCAGTATTCCTTCGATCTGCGATCTTCACAATTGCCCGCCAGGCACACTCAGCATATCTAACGATCGCGGGGTAGCGTCGCTGATTATGCTCAAAAAGGCAAGGTCTTAACGGCCCCGTCGCTCCTTCCGATTTTGGTGAACGTCAATCCCGTGTGCTCACGGCAGTCGGACATGTAAGCTAGCCAGCTTTAGCAGGTCAAACTGGGGAGCAACCATACTCGAGCAATGCCCCAGATTACGATTCATGCGCTGCGCCAGGAGACTAGACGAGAAAGGCATGAGATTTGTGCATGGTCGGTCTAAAACCAGACGGCTAATCTAAGCGCGTACAATGTCGCCCTTTCTGCTCTCTTTAGGAGTTGCCCCAGAGCACCCAAGGTCCTTGATGTCGGCAATGTAACAGATGGGGCAGGAGGCAGAGCCGCACCGCTGGGCGTCTATCGATCAAGCGACGATATTGGGGGACCTGCTCTGTATGCTGGTAAACAAACAAGTATATTTAGGAAGGACATAAATACTTCCCATCAGCCATCCGGCCTTTGAGCTCCAGGCCGCAAGATCAGTCGCTTCCTCGTCCTTCGCTTCACAACCCTGACGAACTCGTCCACTCCAATCGCTCACTATCCAACATGAAGCTCACACTCCTATCCCTTGCGCTCCTCACTGGCGCTTTTGCAGCTCCGGCGCCCGCTGCAGACGCAGAAGCATTTCCCATCGAGGAGCTTCTGACCAGCAACCTTAGTCCCGAGGAGCACGCTCTCTCCAAGCGCCAGTACAGCAGCAGCAGCTATAACCAGCTCACTGACGGTACCGCATGCCGTCCCATCAGCGTGATCTACGCCCGTGGTACTAGCCAGCAAGGCAACGTCGGCGACGCAGCAGCTGTCGGCCCCTTGTTCTTCAACCAAATCGCCAGCCGCGTTGGTGGAACAAGCCAGCTCGCCATCCAGGGTGTTACATACTCCGCAAGTGTTGTCGGGTTCCTGCAAGGTGGTGATGCCACCGGAAGCACCACTATGACCAACCTCATCAGCACCGTAAGTCACAACCAAGACATCGAGAAACTTGAAAGTATCCATACTGATGCCCGAATAGACTGCCACTCGCTGCCCCAACACCAAGATCGTCCTTGCCGGCTACTCTCAGGGCGCACAACTCGTTCACAACGCCGCTGTCCGCACTTCTGCAGCCAACGCGGCCCGCGTCGCTGCCGTTGTTGTCTTCGGCGACCCAAAACGCGGCCAGTCCTTCGGCTCCATCGCGACTTCCAAGACTCTCACCATCTGCCATTCTGGCGATAACATTTGCGAGGGTGGTGCGTCTATCACCGCAGCGCACCTGAACTACCAGCAGGACGCTGGGACTGCCGCGACTTTTGTCGCTGGCAAGGTCTAGAGGGGCAATGTCTGGAGGAAATATGTTTCTAATGTTTATGATTGAAGCTTGATATTGGATTAATAATGAAGGTAATCTTGTATGAGAATATGTCATCGCTATGTTCCGTGCTGATTCATGAAATGACCCATGTATCACTGCCTATCTGCATGGCTAAAAGCTAGCAGCACTGTGCTCTTAACGTCCCCTCGTACGAACTCCAAGTCCACAATACCGGCCCGGCCCGCCCTGACCTCTTCTTCAGTAGCCCACACGTATTGTTGGTGCTCATTGGGATCCAACTTCGTTGTCAAAGCAGCGTCTTCTTCAGATAGCACATGCACAGCAAAGCTGAATTGACAGATCATGTCGCCGTTGCTTCTCCTGAAGAGATGAGGCTCCCCAACCGGGCCACCAACGTGGGCTGCTCGAAGGCCAGCTTCCTCCCACAACTCACGCGCGGCACCGTGCAAAATGCTCAGGTCTTCATCGTCCACAGCCCCACCGGGAGGCTCCCATTTGCCGGGATAAGAGTCGCTGGCAGCGCGCTGAAGAAGGAGAATGCGAGGCTGTGGTGGACTTGAGTCTAAGACTAGCGCAGCTGTGGCGACGAGTTTGGCAGCTGCATCCGGATGAGCTTCCAGATATGCCCTTTTTGACACTGCGAACTCTTTGACAGAGTCGTCGTACTTGAAGTCGTAGATCGGTGGTTCCGACATCGTTGGTTTGTACATACGGAGGACTGCACCGCGAGGTTCAGCGCAGGGCCAGCCGCAACCCCGCAAACAAGCGAGGCTCGCACACCCAGCCACTAGAATCGCGCCTCCTCCAAGAGCGCGACGCGGTCTTCTCCAACATTCGTCGTTCCAAGCGAGCACGCGTTGGCTATTGCAGGACCGACAAGAATTACCACTCTCGATTTGAGGATATTGTCACACGTCTAAAGTCCAATTACATCAAGAGTCTTTCATTGAAGCCACACCTTCTCGAGCCATTGTAGCTCTTCCGCAAGCCATGGCTCATCCTGTTCAGCAAATTCTATCTCAAATCCATGCTCTTCTCCTTCTCTCACAACTAGGTGCACGTTCCGTACAGCAGCTGGTCCAAAAATTTCCTTGACTTTCCGTACAAAATCCTCGCAATCTTTGAGATTGACGCTCTTATCAGCATCACCATGCAAGATCAGAGTTGGCGGGAAGACCTTCTTCTCGCTCAGTCTCTCGATTGGATGTAAGCTCTTAACCGTGCCAAACGCTAGATCCCATCGATGCTCATTCGCCGAGAAAGCATCAGCGAGCTCCTCCCTCGCAAGATACCTGTCACTGGTCACAACGCTGCCTTCAGGCACTCGCGCAAGATGCTTGTCAATGACCTGCTCATCAGGTGTCGGCCGGCCCCATTCTCTCAGTTGTTCCTTGCTCTTGCACCACTTCTTGACCATGGGGTAGAGCAACAGCAGAGCTTTGATGCGACCCTCAGGCCGCTCAAATACTGAATGCAATGCGTGCCAGCCACCAGAGCTGTCTCCACTGACCAGCAAGTTGTTGAGGTCGACCTCCACGCCAGGTGCTGCGTTGCGTACAAGTTCCACGAGATGTTGGTCGGCCCAGCTCCAGAAGTCCCTGATATCCTCGAGAATGTCGATACCTGAGTGTTCGGGCACAAAGCGATAATTCGGAAGTACTATAATGGAGGCTGTGCGATGTGTGAAAGAGACGAGGTAGTTGGAGAACCAGTCCTGTAACAGCGCGTCGCCTGAGATCAAGCCGCCGCCATGCCACTTCACGTGTAGCGGGTGCTTGCCAGGTCTAATGCCTTTGGGTATCAAAACCGCAAGTGAGATGTAAAAGCTGCCAATGCGCTTGTAAGATGCTTCGTGGATATCAAAGCTGGAGAAGCGTGTTGCTGCTGTGGTGCGAGTGAAGTCTGCCATGGTCTGCTTCTTTCAAGTATTTCCCTGATCGAATTTGCAAACCAAGCTGCTGGATCCCATACCAGGACTTCTTCCAGGGCTTCTGACTTTTTATGTACTTCCTGTCTGTCAGCTCAAGAGCGAGACCGTCTGGATCTGCAGACAATATTCTGCCACGTCATCAGCTGCGAGTCTCACTCCCAAATGTGTCTTCTGAATGTCGCAATCTGCGACTTTCTCTGGTCAGAGAGACTTGGTACTTACTACCTCCTCGGAAAGGGAATTTTGGGACGTGCACCATAACTAAGCTGACACACTAAAAGCCAGGCGTCCAGCCCATCGCAAAGGTGGTGGGTTGGGTTTGTCAGCAAGTGGTTGCTACGGCCGGCAATCTACTGGCCCTCCCACACTGCAAAAGGGCGTTCATGTGTAAGCCGTAGACCGAGCGTTCTCCAAGATACCCTCAACTTCGACTGACAGACTTCGTTCTTGTATGATGCGTAGGTCGAACTATGTTGAAGGTAGGTGAGGATGTTTCGAGACAACACAATATCACACATGCTGCGATGACATGAACATCGCGAGCTTGCAACAACGACTCCACGATACAACCCGATGCTATCGAAAGACAATCGGATATTGTCTTTGCGTTCGAGTTGGCGCTCGCCAATTGCAAGTATCGCGTATAGCAGGGGCGGTGACTCTTTCGCGAGTGCTGACAATCGAACATCGGATGCTCGTTGGCTATCGAACATGTCAAGCTGATCGCCAGTCAGTCGAGCGCCCCCATGCTTGTGAGTCCATGCGTATCTCTACGCGCATTCCTGGGAGAGCATCCTACATGAGTTGAGCAAACAAAGAGAGGGAACCAGAGGGGGCACTCGCCCATGCTGCTACTTCTGACGTGTAGTATCTCAGGTACTGGATTCTCCTTCCATCGGCCATACTCCCAAGGTTCCTGTGAGGCCAGGTAGTCCACATTGTGAGCGAAATCGTCAAAAGGTCAGAACCATGCCGTCGCTGGTAACAGAAACGGATCTATTCTTTCAACCCCATACCTGGTGCCCACGGGCTCCTCGCTCGGCGAGAAGGGCGGTAGTTACTTCTGGCTATTGAGGGCTGTTTGTGCAAAGCCGTCCCCCGCAAGTCGATGTCGTTTGTTTGATCGGCTCGTCCATAGTCTTTCCAGCCTTGTGATGCATCGATGCCTGCCAATGTGTCACATGTAGTGGAGATGGAAGGAAGAGCTGGGCGAGATGGGAAAACAACCACAGAAGCAATTGCCGGTCATGTGATGACACTAATGCTGAATTGGACGCGACGCGTCGATCGGGTCTCATCAGTATTCGTTAGAAGATCATGCCATTATCACTGAGCGCTACAAATCGTTGCTTTACGGAACGACGTCATTAACGACCGCTCACAAGTCGACAAATTCACCACGCAACAGGGGGTCATCGCGGACCTGCTGTAGGTAACTTTCTACCTTCTGCACCAGCGCTGGGGTATCGAAGCCGAAGTACTTGTACGCGGCCTTGCCCGGCAGACTGTGTCCGAAACGCTTGATGCAAGCTGCAGCGTCCGCATACCTCTCCCATCCGTTCGGTGCGTATGGCTCGATGACGATGGCTGGAATGCCCTTGTGCCTGCGCAGGGTATCTCGCTTGTAGTGGATTGGCTGAGCGTCAAACAGACGCTGGCACGGGAAACTCAGGACCCGAGCCTTCATGCCCTTTGCCTTCAGCTCCTTTGCTGTATCAAGGGCGTGACATAGTTCAGCACCAACACCGATCAGTGTCACATCAGCGTCCTCGACCTCCTCGATGATGTAGCCACCCTTTGCTACCAAATCGCGCTTGGTTTGCAACAATTGTGGCAGAGTGTGTCTCGACGTCGAGATGATGGTTGGTGTATTCTTAGCTTCGATGGCTGTGATCCAAGCACCAGCTGTCTCCTCGCTGTCAGCCGGACGGATGTAGAGCAGATTTGGCATCGCGCGATAGAGATTGGCCAGCTCAATAGGTTGGTGAGTGGGGCCGTCTTCACCCATACCAACGGAATCGTGAGTGGCTGCGTGAATCACTTGGAGATGCTGCAGTGCACCCATACGGACCGCGGGTGCTGCATACAGGTAGAACATGAAGAACGAGGATGTGGTAGGGATGAATGTGTTGGGAGCAAAAGCAGCTAACCCATTAGAGATGGCGCACATGGCGTGTTCACGTACGCCATAGTGAACATATCGACCGCTGTAGTTGCCAGTGATACCACAGGTCGTCTTCAGACCAGGCTGCGGATCGTCAGCGAATGCTGGTACCATTTAGGGTGTACGGAGACTTACATGTTGGAAATCGACCTTGTCCTTCCAGATCATGTTGACCGAAGGGGAAAGATCGGCTGTGCCTACCATGAAGTTCTTAATCTTCTGAGCAACAGGGTTGAACACCAAGCCAGACGACTTTCTGGTGGCTGTGGGCTGTTTGGGGAATGAGGCGGGTATCAGACTTTTCCAGTCCTCGGGAAGCCGGCCCTCTACGCGGTTCCTGAATTCAGCACCAAGCTCAGGATACTGTGTATCGTACTCTTGCACCATCTTCTCCCAAGACTGAACCAGCTCCTCGCCTCTCGATGGGAGATCTGCAAAGAACTCACGGACGGTGTTGCTAATGACGAAATGTTCCTCGGCGTTGAAGTTGTACAGCTTCTTCATGTTGGCAACATCAGCGGCACCAAACGCAGCTCCGTGAGCAACTGCATCGCCGGCTACGGCACTTCCCAGGCCAATGACAGTGCGAACGTTGATGAATGTTGGCTTGTCGGTGGAAGCCCGTGCCTTGTTGAGCGCGCCAACAATACCCTCAATGTCGAAGCAGCCATCTTCGATATCGATGATGTCCCATCCACATGCCCGCATCTTCATGTTAACGTCTTCAGTGTTTGTAAGATCGACACTACCATCGCAGGTGATCTGGTTGTTGTCGTAGATGATGGTCAAGTTGTTCAACTTGAGGTGGCCAGCGAAGGAGATCGCCTCCAGCGCCACGCCCTCCTGCAGACATGCATCGCCAATCATACACCACGTGTGGTTCGAGACGACGTCGAAATCTGGCTTGTTGTAAATGGCTTGCAAATTCTTAGTTGCCATGGCCAGGCCAACAGCGTTTGCGACACCTTGGCCAAGAGGGCCGGTTGTCACCTCGATACCCTCGTGCTCGATCTCGGGATGGCCGGGGCATAGTGCGTCGACGCGATCGGAGTGGTAGGATTTTAGCTGGTCTAAGGTCATGGTTTTGTAGCCTGTAAGGTGGAGAAAGGAGTACTGAAATAAGCAGGTATGTCCTGTGGTCAGTTAGCGAAGACATTCTCGAGCGGTTCGAAGGTGCAGAAGCTTACCGTTTGACAGGACAAAGCGATCACGATTGAAGTACGTCGGTGTATGCGGCGCGTATCGCATCGCATACTTCCAGAGCGCAACTCCTATCGCAGCCATACCAATCGCGCCTCTATCGGTCGATCAGTATTCCATCCTCTTGTGGACAGCTCAGCACATACCCCGGGTGCCCGCCATTGAACTGCTGGCACAAATCTGCAATCAACAGCCTGAAGGATTTCAGAACATGATCTTGCTCGTCTGTGAGTTTCTGAACTGCCGCTTGCTCAATCTTCTCTTCTTTCTTCAGTCCCTCCACGACATTCTTGCCGTAATTCGTTGCACCGTTAACTTGTGTGATATCCTGCGCGAGATGCATGGTTTTAGGTAGGCTTTGACGAGCGAAAGTGTGAAGGCTGCAAGAATAGCACGATAAGATCTTTTCAAGTTTTCTGATCACAACATATGAAACGACAACGTATGAATAACACTCTGATTATTCCCTCTTACACATATGCGACGGGTTTCCCGAATAGGAAATCCGAGACCGCTCGAACTTGTGAAGGGTGACGAGTGTCGGACTTCCACAAATTCCTATTGGTCGACAGTATGTCGGATGACCAAATACGGAAGCCGGAAACACCAAATACTCGATCGGGCGGATTTAGCCCTCCAAGTTCATTAACCCCCACCAAAGCTGGCCCCCGCCATCCGCCTGAACGTGTTCGGCTATACAAACACCGGCCATAGCCTTTCGACGCGCGTATGAAATCATTCTCCCTTGCGCGCCCAACATGCTGTCACCACTCCATTCCGTCGTCGTGGGAACTAACTCTCTCTCACATACATCGTACAGTGAGCACAGTCTTATCCAGTAGACAGTATGGCGCCAGTAATCTTCGAATCTCCCTCGAGCGATGTAAAGTCCGCTAAGTTTACGTCACAGACCACGAACGGAACATCTGAAACGAAGATATTGTCAACACCACTGCCGAACCCGTCGTTGCAAGTCACCGCAGACCACAACTTGAAGCAGCAAGACGCGCCTGTATATGCGCCCGGCCATGGCGAGGTTCTTCTACACATCAAAGCGACAGGTGTATGCGGGTACGTGGTGCACAATCTGTCATTTTTCTGGCCGCTGATACCCACAGGTCTGACATTCACTTCTGGCGAACAGGAAGGATAGGCTCGCTCGTTGTTGAAGGAGATTGCATCTTGGGTCACGAGGCAGCTGGAATCGTGTTACAATGTGGTGACGGCGTTCAAAGCCTCAAGCCGGGTAAGACAAGTATTAGCAAACGAACCAATATCAGGGCTAACAGTTGCGAAGGTGACCGCGTTGCTGTTGAGCCTGGTGTTCCCTGTGGTACATGCTTCCTTTGTCAGGATGGCCGCTATAACCTCTGCGAAGACGTCCAATTTGCGGGCGTCTATCCCTACCACGGCACGATCCAGCGATACAAGACACATCCTGCAAAATGGTGTCACAAGCTGCCAGATAACGTCAGCTATGCCGAAGGTGCTTTGCTCGAGCCGTTGTCTGTGGTAATGCACGGCATCAAGTCGGCAGGGCTGTCGCTTGGCCGGGGCGCTGTTGTCTGCGGCGCTGGACCCATTGGTCTCATTGCACTCGCAGCTGCGCGAGCAAGTGGTGCACACCCCCTTGTCATCACAGATCTGGAACCAAAGAGGCTGGCTTTTGCGAAAAAATTCGTCCCTTCAGCCCTTACATACCAAGTGAATCGAGGCTTGGACGCTGAAGGCAACGCGAGGGAGATTAGGAAGCTGTTCAACTTCGAACATGTTGGAGAGTATGGTGCACCAGAAGTGGTACTGGAATGCACAGGTGTTGAGAGTAGTGTGGTCACTGCGGCATACACTGCAAGGAGAGGTGGCACAGTCATGGTGATTGGTGTAGGAAGGGAGATCATGAACAACCTGCCTTTCATGCACCTTTCTTTAGGAGAGGTACGTTGTGTGCTGCCACGTTGCGATAACACTGACATAACGACAGATCGATCTCAAATTCATCAACCGGTATCGTGACACATGGCCCGCGGGCCTACAATGCCTTGCCGGAGGCATCCTCGATCTCAAACAGCTTGTCAGTCATACATTCCCATTGGAAAAGGCCTTAGATGCGCTACACACATGTGGTGATTTGAGTAACGGAAGCATCAAGGTACAAATCATCGACGAGGTCGATAAGGTATTGTAGATTTGACCCATCAATAGCGATATTTCGAGCAAGGCATTCTTCTTAATTCATCATGTGGTGCTAGAAGGAGAACAAGGGCGTCACACTCCTGGTGTGCTCCCGGGAATTGAACCTGCCACGAACCATCATCCCCATCGCGCCGTTGTCGATTCAAAAACTTCATCCGGTATCACGTTGCTGCAAACTACTTCACATGTTATGTGCATTTACGGTGCAGGTTGTGTACAGATGGACAGTGCTGTCCTCATCTATCGTTGAGAATGCTGTGGTTGTCTATGCTGCTGGTATCTAGGTAAATCTATGATGTTTGTCACAATTAATTTCGTTGCGTTCTGCGCCATGCGTCCAACGATCTGCGCTGCAGCCGCGCTGCCGTTACATCGCTGCGTGTACGTTTGTGGTGTTGAGTGGCTGGCACACGAACGGCTTCGAAGTTCGGCTATCGGTTGCCTACTTCCAGTCTAGTGTCGGGTAGTGGCTTCTTGGCTGAGGCAAGCGTCGCTTGCAACATCCGCATTGCTGTCCGACATGAATCGTGTGAGCCCTTCTCCAACTATTCAGCCACGCGAACATGACCCCGAAAACACGCGCCACTTTGTGCGAACGCTGTCTGATTGGATTCGGGGCGTTCAGCTGCTCTCCGAACTGCAGTCGAAGCGACCGTCGGCTCCGAGCGACGAGACTCTCGGCCCTCGATGCGACGAGGTGGTGAACTAGGGTTTCCGACCGGAATATTTCAATCCTCCTCTACGTCAATGGCGGGTCTCTTTTCCAGCCTTCAGTGGTATTCACTTGAGTTGACTGAGACGTCAAACCAAGACTGAAAACTATCTGTCGTTGAGCACACTTACGGTCAGCACATGATCATCACGACTTGTTGGTTGATGGCAGAGACGCCCAGTTGATTCGAGCCCTGTGCGCCTTTTCTTTACCTCGGACAGGTCGTCGAACCCTGGATCTGCAGGTTCGTCGATAGTCTGGGGAGACGGGCCCCGCCTCCACATTCTGCACCCACTCTTGTACCCACATCTAGCGTATGCAAACGTTGACCAGATCAAGGCTTGGCTTGTGTGCAGCTCGGAGGTTGTTATAAACCCACTTGTCTGCTACCCGCGGCCGCGGCTTCTACTTTTTCGCATTCTTTGAGGCCTCTCGGACTATTCTGTATGGTTCATTCTCGATCGATTCATAAGTTTACGAAAGTTCATCACAAGACACCACGACTATGACTGTAGATAAGCAGGAGGGAAACTCTGACGTGACGTCCTTGACATTCGTCAAAGAGGAGCAGACTTCGTCAGATGAGTCGCATGTCAAGCGACAACCAAAGACGCGGCGACACAGAGCCTCAGTGGCATGCACTTCGTGCCGTGACAGACGCATTCGCGCAAGTCCGCCCTACTTGCGCCTAGATCCTCTTAATGACTCATCACAGTGCGTAGTACCCTCAGAGAAGACGACATGTGTACAATGCGAACGGTCGGGTACAACTTGTGTGATCAAAGACGACGATGAAAGACGAAGGTCAGTGGCTCGAGTTACAAAACCCGGCTGTTGCTGACCGCCTCTCAGACCTATCTCACGTGCATATGTCTGTTCGCTTGTAGAAAGGATAGCCTTGTTGGAAGGCCTGCTCGAAGAACAAGGCTTAGTCGTGCCACCGGCTAGCCATCCACATGAGACTCGGCATCGTTCTCGCCGAAGCAAAGAGACCTCGTCCGTTGACCATACACCATTATCCTCGTCTACACCGCAAGACGGCACCACATCCGAGAGCCACGTAGCATCGTCACCATGTAGTTCCGATGACCAGACTAAGGATGGCCATTCAGCTACACAACCAAGGAAACGAACATCGATACACCTCGGAACCAACCCTGCGGACAACCATATTAATAAACGAATTAGACAGGACACCCTAATCGTGCCGGCCGACGTCAAGATCGAATCGCCCTTGCAGAATTCTGTCAGTGCAGTCACTCACTTGAGCGGAGCGTACGAGCTCGATCAATTTGCAATGCCACCACCTCCCACTCCGACTTCTCTATGGCCCATGGCACATGGCAATACTGGCGACCAGATGACGATTTACTCGACATTACGAACTACAGATATCGATGGCTGCGCATACGGTGCATGGGGTGATAAGGCATTTGACTTTCAGAGCTATGACCCGTACTCACTAGAGTCGCAGCATGAAGACTCTTTTCATGCAGAACATCACTACGCCGGCGTTAGCCCAAGAGTAGGAGGTGCCACGAACATAGACTTTATGTCTCTAAGTGCGAGTAGCTAGTCTTGAATCCATTTTCCCCCATTAGCGAAGGCACATGGCATCTGACGCCTCTTCGCTAAGAGCATACCCCACCCGAGGCCAGGATTCCATTCCTTGCGAACAGTCGGCTCGGTCTCGACAACCTATATTGCAATCCATCCTGATTCTCACCGCTCCTTGACCCTGAATACAATAACGGAGTTCACTACCTTAGTCCACGGATGCACCTCGACCAGCATCTCTAGCCCCGCTTTCTCGAGATCCTCACCCAACTCAAGGATCTGACAATCGTTAGCCCCACACGCTTAATTTGTACCAGACTCGACTCACCGGATACAAAACTCCTCTCAACCCTTTCGCGCTTCTCGCTACCACCAGCGTTCCAGGCTTCAGCTTCCTTACGAGCCCCTCGAGGATCGCCAACTTGAACGATGTATCCATACCAACCAGTGCCGCCAGGAACACAACATCGAAATCTGCCCACTTCGTCTTCTCGTCATCCTCCTCGGCGCTGACGTCCGTACACGCGAAGCTCATGCGGTCCCCATATCCTAATCTTGAGCATAGGTCGTGGCTGATTGAGAGCGCTGAGGTGTCACGATCTATGTTGTGCACGTGTGTGGATGGATAGATGTCGAGAATACACAGAGAGGTGAGAGGTAGCGGCCCGGAGCCTATAAAGGCAATGTGCTGAGGTGGCGTCGTTGGTGAAGGGGAGGAAGGCAGAGAGGGTGGCGCATTCGATGCGTGAGAGATCGATGTAGTTCTGACGGTATGGGAATGTGGCGAGAAAGGCTTGTGTCTGGTGTGACGTTGCTGCGGGGAATTAGGGAGATACTCTCAGATAGTCGGATGGTGGTAATAGAAGTACCTTGTGACTTTACAGAGTCATCGATGATTTTCGACGCCCAGAAGCGTTCCAATTCTCCTTCGGCCGTGGCGCAGAGCGGACGTAGTTTCTCGCACAGTGTAGCTACTCCTCCTATGTTGAAAAAGTAGGTGACGAAGTCCGTACCGTACGGTATGACGCACAAGCTTACGAGGCGCGTCAGAAGCGTGTTGACCTTGTCTCCTGGCCTGAGATCTGGAAGCTCTGACAAAGCATGATGTATATCGTGAATTTCCGAGGCTAGTGCTTGCGCTGCTGTTGCGTTGAGGGTGGGAGTCCTTGGTGGCGTTTGTAATGATGTTGTAGTCGTGCTCGTGTGCTTGCCGAGCCTTGTCTTCTCAACTCCCAAAACGTTGCCCATGATGTGTTCCATTAGGTCCGTGTCTGATGATGCTGAAAGAGGAAGGCGAATCCAGGGCACAACCTAGGTTTTTGAATGTAGGAATCTGCATAGTAACAGCTTTTCGTCTCCATCATGATGAAGAGTTTTATACACACGTACAGGTGTGGAGTATACCCCTCCCTCCACAATTGTAGTGAGGCTTGCTACTGCGGGTAAATCCTTGCGGTGTGGTGTACAATGAAAGGCAGCCTAATGAACCCGAAAGGTGATGTAGGCACTCTGGTTGGCTGAAGTGAATATGAGCACCGTGATGGACCCCCCACGTTCATCACGCAAACTTCAACAGGCGGCGAACCTAAGAAAAAGTAAGCAATCAGGAGGGTGGTGAGAGTATACTTGTATGCATTGGGGGGCGAAGACTCTGACGCCATGTCAGGGTCCCATGGCCGGATGTACCCTAGACTACCCATCTTCGACTCTAGCAACTCTCCTCTTGGATGGCGGTGGCATGACAGGCGCTTGCAGCGCATCGCGCTGTTACGCTCGTTCTAGAGGCCTTGCGTTAGAGGCGACCTCGGCGCTTTCAACCGGGACGTCGGTGGACCAGCTTGCCGCCTACCCACGTCTCCCGCACTGTGACCCTCCGAAGATCTTCAAGATCCAAGCCCTCCAATGGCTGATCGAGTACGATCCAGTCTGCCCACGCGCCCTCCTGTATGACACCAGCCTGACTATCCAAGAAGGCACCAAATGCGGGATTGATCGTAAAACCCTTCAACGCATCCTCAACAGTGAGGGTCTCCTCAGGATACCAGCCAATCTTGCCACCGCTTGGGTCGAGGCCTGATCGCGGGCTACGGCGGGTAGTGGCTGCGTATACGCCCTCGAAGATGTTTGCCGGCTCGACTGGGAAGTCGCTACCAAGAACCGGACCGAGAGGCAAAATTGAGCGCATCCTATACGCTTCGTCTGCCGTCCGCTGCTTACCGAGTCTCGACTCTGCATATCCCATGTCCGACGTGGCGTGCGTGGGCTGAATGGAAGGAATAATGCCGAGCTCGAACATACGGAGCTGATCATCTGGATGGATGATTTGAGCGTGCTCGATACGAAAGCGGAACTTTTCCTGCTGACA
Source organism: Didymella sp. IMI 355093 (assembly GCA_027946495.1). Taxonomy (NCBI): domain Eukaryota; kingdom Fungi; phylum Ascomycota; class Dothideomycetes; order Pleosporales; family Didymellaceae; genus Didymella; species Didymella sp. IMI 355093. Next base: position 282,021 of record JAPEUZ010000024.1, read on the forward strand.
CTGCTTGAGCTTGGTGATGTCAGGGCATTGCAGCTTCAGAGTGATTTCGAACGCGTCGATGGCAAGCCGGTTTGCAAGATCCTATTTCCATCAGCTCTGACCTCCAGCAGTTTTAAAGGACTAGTCATACGCCAATTGCGTGAATGTTCACTTGGTATCCTTCGGCTGCCCAGTTCTGGGCCAAAGAGGAAAGCACGGTTGCGTTGACCAGTAGAGAGCCTGTCGAAGTCTTCTTGTCGCTATACGGTTCAATCATTGCGCTACCCCAGCTGCCAAGTGCGCCATCTGGAGTATGTCAGTCTGTCATCATGGAGCAAACGGCTCGCGAGGTACGTACCACCGAATAGCTTCACGCTACGGACGTGAAACTTGCCGTTGGCTGTGCTGACCTTCTTCACGTCGCTCGGACAGAATGTGTTCCGAGTGTCACATTCGATCATTGCGTTTACTCTCACCGTCCAGTCTGCGTCATTCGAGAGCTCTTCGTAAAGCTTCAAATCACCCGGAACTACGCCAGCGTCGTGCATTCCGACAATGCCTAGCTTATTGAGCTCGAACATGGCATCTTTGACGAACTTCGATTTGCGATCCCTTCCAGGCTTGGGATAGTGTTCCAGAACCATCTCCATCGCGTTGTCGCAGAAGACACCCTTAGCCACGATCTCACCTCCAGCTGGCACCTCCGGTAGTGGTGAGGGCAGAAGCTCGAGAACCTTGTCTGAGACCCAAATGCAGTGTACTGAAACTGTCAGACCCGGTCTTGGCAGATCTTATCTCTGGGTAACCTACCATCAACGCGGTCGAGCATGACATATTGTTCCTTGAAAGCTTCACCGATTTCGAGATCCGACTGTTGATACGTGAGCGACATGAAACGCATTAACTATACTTGAGTGAAGAAGGACTCACAGTAACCGGCCAAGCCCCACCAAAGTGTGCCTGGTCCCAGCCGACACCTCTTATCCAGTGCTGGCTCGTACCTTCCTCCGGATGCGCGGTCTTGTACTGCACAAGTCGATCTTGCACCTCGGCCATGGATTGGGAGCCAAAGAGATCGACTGAGTTAAGGAGCTCGCCATACTGGATCAGATGACCGTGTCCATCCCAGAGGCCAGGGTATACGTAGCCAGCACGTGCTTCCTTGACAGCGTCAAAGGATGAGTCTTGCTTGATGAGATCATCCTTGAACACCCTAGAGAACCTTCCGTTCGATACGCTGAAGCATTCAGCATTGGGCGAGCCGGTCGAAAGTGTCGTGACGGAAGCGTAGCAGTGCGTTTCTTCAAAAAGACTGCGAAATATCTTAAATCCGGCGTAGTGGTGTATAGAGGCTGGCAGAAAAGCTTGAAGGCCAATCTGGTGAAGGATCACACCCAGGAGGACGGGTAAGGTCACCCAGAACAGAATTGAGTGTGCTGGCATTATGGCTCAGGCCACAGAGATGCAATTGAGATGTCGGTGTGGTGAATTCCGGGGAATTTCGATATCGCCTATCGGTGCCACACCCGCCCTGGGCTTGGGCCAATCAGGTGCTGACGAATACTAGTACCATTCTCAGCCATCGTTCAGCCGCCTCTTAGCACTCAGTCTCTCTACGACGCATCTCAGAATTCTGAACACGGTCCGAATGAACGCATGTTCGCTGAGACGTTGTGACAGCACCGTGCTCTTTCCGGATGGTTCACGGGGCATGACGTTAGTGCAATCACGTGAGCCGTCAGCTTCGGTCCGGTTCCAATTGGTCTGCAGAATTCAACCCCTGCAACCCTGTGTACTGCCCGCCTAATGCATGCACGCTCTTGTGCGCACCAAAATTAAGGAGCGTCGTGCGTTTCTTTGAGTACTCTGGCAAACACCGCAGATTACTTGCTGAATCAAACCCAATGCCAGCTGTCGCCCGCGGGCAGCCGCAAGACAGTACACCATGTCCAATTGGAAATAGCGGTGAGCCTGATGAACGAACGTCACTCACCGGCGCGCGGAACGCTGCTTGCTGCCCCGTTCCTTCACTGGATGCCCCACAATCAGCCTTGGCTGTTGGTTGGCATTGGACGGGAAGCTAGAATGCCATCCACAGCAAGACTGGGCAACCTGCGGAGCTAAGCTGGCGGGTCAGGGTCAGAATCTAAAGCTCCAACCTCCAAATTCTGCTGTTGTTAAGCCTTTCAACTCGGATCGCGCTCGACTGAAGAGGGTGTCGCATTGGCATATGGCTGCGCAGGAGCTTGATGAGCTTCGCAAGCAACTAGAGACGCTTCAACGCTCACACGACACACTACTAAGAAGCTTAACCGCTTCAAACGGAAGCTTTGGACCCTCAGACGTCCCACGGCTACGTCGGAACGCTACCCAGCGAGGAGATGCCGTCTTCGCCGATACATCTACGCTCTCTGACGACAGTAGCGACGAAGACGACAACTTCTTTGTCCAGTCAGAACTGCCAGCCCAGTCGTTTGACCATGAGCATCTTCGCGAACACCTGAAGACCCACAATTGGGACGAACATGGCAGAGATATCCTAGCATCTATAGTGTCCGATCCTGCGAAACTGTCAAAGCAGCCGCATCTATTCCATCTTGGACCAGGACCTGCTGATGATCGCAGCCATTACTCGCATTTCCAGTATGTGATCCGAAACAATTCAATGAAGCGTGTTGATCCATTTCGTAGAGTCTACAATGTGGGACCAGATGGCGTTCCTGAACTCGTGGAGCTCAGCTCGGCAGACAACACCATGTCCAAAGCTACGGAGATATGGCATTCTATTAGGGTACGTGCGAGAATCTTGGCAAATGACATGTTAGCTGATAGCCGTAGGATATAAGAAAGAACAGCGAAAAGCCAGTGTCAGGTCGCATCACGTATGTGTATCATTCCTCGTCGTAGTGTCATGGCTAACGTGTGAAAGCGTTGCCAGAGAGCCCTCACCAATCCTGTTTGGTGCATTACACTTGACATTGCACAACACTTTCGACATGGACGAGTTGTTCAGGCACCTTGTGCGCACCGAAGCATCTTCAGCGCATATGTTCCGTGCTTTTCAGGAAGATCCACGACACCGCCGGACATTCTTCTTCAACTTCGAGTACTACACTATCATCGGAGACGATTGCAAGCCAATGCAATGGCAGAGAGCTGACACAGTCACGACCTCGACGGACAGTCATATACCTTTGAGTCGGTGCAGCGCTGTCGTTGCCCTGGGCTTGTTTGACGACAACCCTCGAAGAGTCAGGAACAGAGCGAGGGGTTCTAAAACCAACTATGGGTTTGTGTCTGATATATGGTCACCATACCAGGTACTTCAACTGGAATGTTTCCCGGACTGGAAGTCGACTCCCATCAACGGAAACCCCTATACATTTGAGAACGGCCATCGATACCTCAATGGCCCCGAGGCTTTCCTCCACGCCCTGCTTACTGAGTATCGAGACGCTAGGAAACGCTACGATGAAATTTACAGGCAGATCACCGAGCTTGTCACCCCACCTCTCGATTTTCTATTCGACGAGGAAGCGCGCAGGCAGCGTCTCTTCGAAGATAAGAACTTCACTTGGACACGCCGCTACTTCTATGCGCATCAAGCACTGGGAAATGTCAACGACAGTATCAAATCGATGATCGATGCATTCGAGGACACGTTCACCGATGACGTCTGGGAAGGGGAGAGCAAGACGCTTTGGCCACTCTACGAGGAGTCGCCACGCAACGATCATTGGAAGCGCAGACTGCGTATTCTAAGATTGCAATTTGAACGTGAGATGAAAGAACTTCGAATCTTGCAACGCGAGAACAATGAAAGGCGCCACGAGATTGAGACTCTACAAGAACAACTCTTTTCAGGCACCAGTATCCAAGAATCTAGGAAATCGGTTGAGCTGGCAGACGTGACGGTGCATCAGGGTTACAACATCAAGGTGTTGACTATCGTCAACTTGTTTTTCATGGTAAGTCAGAACGTCCCTGATAACGTTGTTCTGTTCCGTGAAGCTAATTGCACCACAGCCTCTCACGTTCGTCACGTCCATCTTTGGCATGACAAACATGCCAGCCGAACCCGCGCCATACTGGCCATTTGCCATTACACTTGCCGCAATCTGTATACCTTTTTTCAGTATCATTGGATTTCTATCCACAAAGTATGGCTATCACGTCTGGGCAACGAAGACTCGACAGTTGTGGCGATGGCTACGTCCAAAGCCAGAAGTGGACGAAGAGACAGAAACGGAATACACCAATACAACAAGAAAAAATCGTAGCATGTCCACGGAGGAAGGCATGCGCATGAGGATCAGAGACAGGGAGCCTCTTCCTAGAAGGAGTTTGCATAGACCACCTCCAACCCATCCGCATATCCAAGCTATGGTAGCGCGCATGGGTGAGGGAAGACAGAGTGGGTTGACGAGAATGGGCACCTTAACCGAGGTTGACGGTGAAACGAGCAGCAGCAGTGGGAGAACAACAAAAGACACGATCATTGATATTCAGGAACCGTGACGAGCTACGAGCTACGACAACTGTACGATAGACGAGACATGATGACACGGCAGATTTCACGACCACATCAACGACCTATGGTGGCCTTGAGATTCCTCATCAAGCGAGTATTAGAACGAAAGCAATGCAATTACACTCGTTACATCTGTTACGAAGGCTCACAAGCACGGGTCAAATCCGTCCAATGCCGGCATGTTCTCGCAGCAGTGCTGACCCCGCATCTTTGTTTATCTGCTGTCGGTGCTGCAGCCCGCAGCAGTGAGTCAGCACTGGCAACTTTCAGGCCATCAACGAAATTGATCCTCCAATCGCAGGCTTCGATAAACTCCATCTACCTACCCTTCAGCCCTTTTGCATGCGCGCTCTTAGGGCGGCATCTCACGATGACTGTGTTCATCACTACGCGCTTGTCTTGACAACATCGATCGATACCAAATGAGCTAGTAGTTCAATCAAACGACTGCAGATGACCACAGATTCAAACGGCACCTTCCTACTCACAACTAAAGTCATCAACCGACTATTTTCACCACTCGAAAGGCATCATCCCCACCAAAACCAAAGACGACATGTTTGCAGCCAACACGAAGCCGTATCACCTTCCTACAGATGCTACATGGTTCATCACCGGTTGCTCTAGCGGCATAGGTAAAGCACTCGCAGAGTACATCGCGAGCAAATCATCTCATCGCCTCATCGCGACAGCCAGAAATCCTAGCGATCTTTCCTACCTTCCCGACAACAACGCAAACATTCTCAAGCTCACCCTTGACGTCACTTCTACCAATGCCGTCAGCTGTGCCTTCAAGACTAGCGTGGAACAATTCGGTACCATCGATGTGCTCGTCAACAACGCAGGCTATGCACTCTCAGGCGACACCGAGTCCGCAACCGAGTCGGAATCGCACGAGATCATGGAGACGAACTTCTTCGGCACAGTGCGAACCACGACTGCAGCGCTCCCGCACATGCGCGATGGCGGCCGAGGTGGCTTGATTATGAACATTTCCTCGGTCGCTGGTGTATGCGCATTCCCCGGTCACGCATTCTACCATGCGTCTAAGCACGCTGTTGAAGGCTGGACGGAGTCCGTCGCGAAGGAAGTAAGTCAGGACTGGGGCATCTCGTTTTGCATTGTCGAACCATCGGCTGTCAAGACGAACTTTGAAGGACACAGCAAGAAGAACATTGTGCCGCATCCGGCGTATGCGGACCCTAAGATTCCAGCCAGGATGTTGCAGAGCTATGTCGATGCTGGATTAAAACAGGGTGTGGGTATGGAACCGGGGAATGTTGCGAGCGTGCTGTATGAGGTTGCGAGTAAGGGCGAGAAGGTGCCGTTGCACTTACCCTTGAGTATGAATGCTTTTGGCTTGATCAAGGGGCAGTTTGAGGGTAGACTGAAGGCTCTACAGGAGGTTAAGGATGTCAGTGGGAAATTGAGTTGACTTGCTGGACGTGTCGTCTCAGGTGAATCGAACTGCAAACATGCTTGGAGCCGCTTCCAATGCTTTCGAGACTATCACTTCCCAATTGTGTATGCCAAGGTGAACATCCCAATACAACCAGATACTGAAAAGTTTGAACACTACCACAGGAGAACCGGCTCCAAAATCCTTTGCGGATGGGGAAGTTAGGCAGTCAATCTGCTGTTTTAGACCTTCCACTTGAGGCGCTTGGTAAACCCGCCACAGCGACTCGAAGGCTGGTACCGTTGATGCATTCGATAAGTGCGCTCGTCAAGTGATGAAGTGCGTCTGACAGGCTTACGCAGTCAACTAGTTTGGACCCCGCAGACGGGGTCGCGTTGTGATGCGCGCCATGTAGACACGACCGCACCATTACACGATATCGACAAGACTCGCAAACCTGCTGATTCAACGGTGATCAAGCCCCGCGACTACTTTGATTGCACTGTTCCGGACGAATGCATGCGGTTTACAAGGCACGCATAGTGCGATGAGACCGAGCGCGAACGGGATGACCAGATCTAAAAGTGGAGCGGGAACTCGGTGATCCCTTCTGGCGTTTGTCAGCGCTGAGCTAACGAGGACTAGGCCTGAAAGAGTAGTTGGGGACGAGGTCGTGCAGCTGGAAGAACCACGTGACGAACTCTGCATCGTGCTCTCGAAGCATCACCAAACATATCTCGTCGGTATCGCGCGAGGCTTGTATCCGGCGCTGTCAGCAACATGAAGGCGATGGTGCCGCGACAATATATAAAGCCTTGTGAGGAGCCGCCTCCATAAAAGCATCAAACAGCGCAGCTTCTCACCAAACACGAGCTACAAATCCGGCTACCACAGTCAACCTAATCTCCGGCACAACAGGCAACAATATAAATATGTCTAAACTCATCACTGTCTTCGGTGCCACTGGCAACCAGGGAGGTTCAGTCATCAAGCACATCCTCGCCGACTCGACTCTCTCGAAGACCTTCAAGGTCCGTGCTATCACCCGTGATACTTCGAAGCCTGCCGCCCAGGCATTGGCGAAGCAAGGCGTTGAATTGAAGAGCGTGAGTACCATGGATGTGTTGTATGAGCTTAATTGACAATATGTAGGCCGACTTGAGCGACAAAGCCTCCGTCACAGAAGCTCTCCAAGGATCTGACACGGTCTTTCTTGTCACCAACTACTGGGAGAGCGCAAAGTACGACGTTGAGTTCGGCCAAGGCAAGAACGTTGCAGATGCATCCAAGGAGCTCGGTGTTCGACATCTGATCTTCTCCTCGCTGCTGCATGTTGGCAAGACCACAAACGGCCGTCTTACACATGTTCCCCACTTCGAGGCTAAGGCAGACATTGAGGAGTACATCAAGAGAATTGGTGTCCCCGCGTCATTTTACCTGGCTGGCTATTTCATGAGCAACTTCACCCAGTCGGTGCAGAAGGGCGAGGATGGTTCCTTGTCCTTTGCCTTTCCGGTCAGCCAGGGTGCGAAATTTCCTCTCATCGATATTGCTGAGGATACTGGTAAGTCATCTTGAGCTTCATCTAGCGATCAGTGCTAACAACCTACCTACAGGCAAATTCGTCAACGGCATTCTCAAAAACCGCGATGCAACACTAAACAAGCACATCCTTGGTGCGGAGAACTACTACACACCCGAGCAGATCCGGTCGGGCCTGGAAGCGGCTACTGGCAAGAAGACGCATTATGCGCAGGTATCTGATGAGCAGTATAAGGGCTTCTTACCAGATTTCATCGCAGAGGAAATGCTCGAGAACCATCAGTTCATCGACGAACCCGGGTACTACAATGGTGCAGGACTCGATGAGAGCCATGGCATCGTGGAGGACAAGCTTGTAACCTGGAAAGAGTTCGTCAGGAAGAGCGGTGCTTTTTGAATGACCTCGATTGCACAGAAAAATGTAGAGAGAGTCAAGATGTGATAGTGCAAGAAACAATCAACCGATGTTTTGGGCTATGTCTCAACCCTTGCCCGCGACGATCCTTACTTTGGAGAATTGGTTTTGTCTCATATTGACGCCATGCAAGCTACAAGAACGTTGCGTAATGTTCGGGTCATACGTGGAGATGTACATAAGAGAGGAGATGCGGGACACGTTGCATTCGCTTGATGGAGACCGCACCTGAGCGGGTCAATAAGAGGAGATTGTATGACTGAGGAATCGAATAGCAGTGGACACACTGTACAGCATAGAGATATCTGTTACATCATCGTCCTATACGATCTCGTTTTTCTTCCCTTCCAATTCCTCCACATCCCAATTGTGGCCCACAACCCTTCCAATAAGCCACTCCCTCTTCTCTCTACCCAGCGAAACACCAAAATACGCCAGCAAGCCCTACGTTGTCCTCCAAGATGCCTTGCCACGTATCCCCTGTAGGGTTCTTTGTCTGCGGCGTAACGACCGCATCAGGACGCAAAGCAAATCTATTCTCATGAGCATTATCCCAACGTGCTCACAGTGGCACTCATACTTGCACATCATCTTTACTATGATCATTAGCCACACACTCTGTCAACCGCATAACACCCGTATTACTCAATTTTATACCACCGGCGTAAGCTCTGTCACAACAAAACGTGCAGCCATATTGCAGGTGGCGATGATCGTTTGGAGTCCATCCTTAGTTTCGCAGGCCAGGGGCCAAAAAGCACGGATTGACGAAATGAATTGAGCAGATCAAAATATGAACACCCATAGAAAGGGCAATTGGAAGTCGTAAGCAACCATAATAGGTGGCGTCAAATGAAGCGAATGTAAACCGACCGAACGCCCGTCGAGATGCCAGAATGTGCGTCATGCCACAAGAACGATGTCATTGTGCTTCTCTCATATCGCACCACCAGCACCACCAGACCCCATACTGACACCCCCAGCACCGTCCCCTGCGGCTTCTTTGCCCGCCTTCCTTCTCATACTCTTACTCCTGTGTGTATAATAGTTTGTGGGTTCCTTCATCTCCTCTTTGTCCTGCTTCTCCTGCGACGACTGCAGCTTGCCGTTCTTTGGCGAGATTTTGCTAGCCTTTGACCCCATTGTGCGGTGTTTGTGTGTAGAGTTGTGATCGGTAGTGTGGCAGGCTTTATCTATAGGGCTGTCGGGGATCGGTGAAGGTAAATATGGCGTGGAAACTGGCGGAGAAGAGGACGCCGCACGTTTGTTGCGGGAGAGGATGATTACACTAGAAAGGGTTTAGTATTATGAAGCAACGTATGAGATGGGTGCTGCTAGATCAGGGGTGTCGCGTGCTCTTCAAATATCGCCCACGAATGTATAAAGGACTTACGGTGGTGCAGGATGTGGTTCAGGCTCCGGCTTTGGCTTGAGCCGAGACGCTGTTGTCGTGTAATTGTGTGAGACTCGTTGCGTCGATATCGCAGAGGATGATCTGGAGTTTTTGTTAGGAGTGAAATTATCGTGAAGCAAGGCTACGCGTACCGCGAAGATGACGTATGAAAGTGTGGCGGATCAGGGTCCTGTTCCTGAGGCTGGGATCCACTCCGACTGCTATTTTGAGACAAGATGATGATCCTATTGGTCAGTCGTTAGTGGACGTTACTCCGAGTGGGGCTATGAAGCCTCGAAATAACATCACTAGAATAGTGCTGTGCACGAGCACTGACCCGATACGCAACTTATGAAAGAAACACTTACGGAGGTGCTGCTGGTGGCTCTGGGTTAGGCTCCGCTTCTACTTTCTTACTCGAGCTGCGACCACGCCGAAGGCGTTTCGACATTCTTTGTGACGACGGTCTTGCGATTGACCCAGGGCTCTGATAGTGATTGATGATTGACAGGAATAGGTGCGGCGCGTTTCCGAAGATTCTGAATATGGTCTCGACGAGGTTAAACATAGACGACATCGAGCAGTCTTTTGCTGGACGGATTATGAGGTGGCTTTGAACTTGCTGTCCTTGCTGGTCGCAAGCGAGACAATGTTCTTGAAAGTGATTGAGTGGGTAAAGCTTCGGGCACCAGTACTGCAATGTCTGTCTTTCGAGGTTGGACTAGACCCTTATATGCAACTGATAGTACAACAGTATCCATCCTCATCTTGAGCCGGTTCAGGCAGCCATGCGCAGCATTTGACGTTCGTTCCCGCGATAGCCATCTCTTTCAAGTTTCGTGGCCCCCAAGGTCCATCTTCTCATCATGGACCGGGACTTTTTCACCGGTGGTTTATAGTCTCCACAAGCCACGCTTGAGGCTCGCCGAGAACGTGGGATGCCTGATTTCTAGCCGTGGGTGAGACGGAGTCGGTATATCTGCGATGTCCTGGTGGTCATTTCGGATATCTTCAGGTACTTCCAGCTGCTCCGCGGAAAGAGGCTTGTCTCAAACCGGGGGCGGGAAGGAAGACTTGAGCCATAATTGGCACCGAGTCGCAGAAAGAGAACGGTACGTTCCGCTTGCGAAGGGCGGACTCATCAGGCGAGCCGTTGATGGAGAAGGTGCGGTAAGTTCTTTTGGCCGATGGTTTGGCGATAGTTCGCAGCGAGGCTGTGTGGTGCGACGAAGCGTTGTTGTCATTCGCTGGGTCGCTCAGCACGCCTTGATCGCCGGACCCGTGGCAGCTCGTAACGCCACAATAGCGGTCTTGACAGGGGCCAGATGATCCATAACGGCTGTCAGGTGAATTTGTGCAGTGTCTTTGGGGTTGAGTCGAGGATGATGGTTTGGCGCACGGATAAGGTGCGCCGTTGGGCCCGATCCTTCCTTCGCTTGCACCCCTGTCCGCCTTGTCTCTGACCTGACTTTGTCTGAAAAAGGCGAGGCAGACTTCCCTCAGGCACAATCACATGATGCAACAGCCTCGCTCAGTTGCTGCCGAGATTGCTTGACTCTGTGAAGGTGTATGCTATTTTGCACATATGACGTGCATGATGCCGCCATCCGGGTCAATAGGGCTGGTCACGCGAAGCCCAGTCCAGCAACTTCCGTATACAAGGCTGCAGGATCACATTAGGCAACAGTCATCAGTGCTGTGGACGCCCCAGTCTTCGCAGAAAGACAACAATAACGGCGAAATGGAAACTCAAGGGTCGCCGGTCGCCAGTCACCAGGTGTCAGTAACGTCAAAGGGCGACAGTCGCGACTTGACCGGTGTATCGGGGGTCCGAGTCGGTCGGTGTGAGCGTCTTACGCCAATTGCCACCCAACACTCCAACATGGTCGTTGCAAGGTTATGTCAGCCATAGCGAGCGATGAGCCACAAGCATGCGCAATGTTGTCGCCATCTTTGTCAATGAAGGCGTCGGCCACGAGAGAACAGCATTGGAGCGAGCATTGATTGACAAAGAGATCATGGAAAGCAACACATTATCTTGTGCGATTATAATACATTCAAAAGAAAATCACCCAAAGCCTTGCAGTGTACCACACCATGATGGTATAAACGCCATGCATGACCTCTATGCTGGTAACGTAGTAATAAAACGCTAATCGTCGACAACAATCACTTCTCGCTCCTCTTTCTCTTTCGATAGCTGCTTCTAACGGCTACCTCTCCTGTCGTCGTGAGGTGGTGGCCCCGGTACCATTACCTTAAATGGCATCTCTCTGCCCATACTCACCGGTGCATATGGACTATAATGCTGCGGCGGTGCAGGCGCTAAAGGTGGTGGGCCATTGCGGCCACTGCTCCTCGGACGCGGGCCGGCGGGGCTCTGTGGTCCATATGGACTCGGGTACGCGGGTAGTTGCTGTGGAGCCGGAGCAAGTGCTCGAGGACCAAGATGGGATTGCAGTGATGGTGGGCCTGAATATCCTGGGAAGCTTCCAGATGGAATTGCGGCAAGTGGTGAGTACTGCAATAGCATAGGGTGATGCAAGGGTGCCGGTGCATATGTCAGGTGGGGAGACGGGGCTGTCAGCGGTGGCAACGGTCCATGCATGGTGTAGGCTTCTGGCTGATAGTGGTGGTCCCGGTGATGTACGGGCGAGGGCCGTTGCGCCTCTGGAGGCGTGGACACAGGTGTTGCAGTCGCGCTCGGCCCTGTAGCTGCTCGGCCACCTCGCCGACCACTGGAAGAGTTCGATCTTGAGGTAGGCGGCTTTGGAGGCTTGCCCTCTTTCTCGTCCTGCTCCTTCTTGCGAGCCTTTCGTTCGGCCCACCAAATGGTCATCGACTGACTGCGCTTCTCGCTCTTAACTCGCGGCTTTCGTCGTGATCCTGATGGTGGGGCAGAGTCTTCAGCTTGATTGTTGGTATATTGGCTCAACGGGGCAGTGTGCATATACGCATCTGGCGTACTCGATTCGCTTGGGTGAACGAGGGTGCCATCTTGTGCGGTAGCAGGTTGCGGTGTAGCTTGGAAGACCGTCTCAGCAGAGTTCGGTGCTGGCAAGGGGTGTGCATCTGAAAAAGGCTGTGGATCAATGGAGAACTGACCTTGACCTGCGCTCAATGACTGCAGTGCTGGCGGAGGAGCATTAGGGCTATGTGCTGATGGCACTGGCGTACCAACATCACTAGCCTTCTTTCGTGGCCCCTTCTTAACACCAAAGTCACTGCGGCGCCCTGTGTTCTTACTCCCAGGCGGCCGCCCTCGTTTCGTGTTTGTGTCAGCGTACTCTTCGACATCCATTATTGATGAGCCCTCGTCACCAGACGTCGTGGCTACAGAACCTTCACGCACGCTCTCGTGCACCAACCGCTGATGAAGCGCAGAAGCTGCTGCAGTTCTAGCTCGCTTCGTAGGTCTGCTGTCTGGCTCTGGAGTTTCGGATGCTTGCACGGCAAATCTACTGACGCCCTTCTTGCGAGCGCCACCCCATCCGTTGTGTTTCTTTGGCGTAATGGCGCCTGTGACTACATCAGTACCATCAAATTTACGCGGTGGCTTCCGCTGGCGCCTGGATGGGCGACCTTCATTGTCCTCTTCGTCCTCCTCACTTGGAGCTGCAGAGTCTAGCATGTCACGTGCGCGACGTGTTCGAAGTTCTCGACCACTGCTCTTCTCAGCGCCAGGACGTTGCGCCCAGGGATCCTGACAACCGGGTGGCTTCTTCGGGTCAAAAGTGTAGCTGTAAAGATCCGCTTCCTTCGTGTCCTCGAACAACTGAGAAGACACTGGTATCCGTCCACTAGTGCATGCCTTCTTTGGTGGATGCATGTGAGGCGCGGTCTGACGAGCGTTAGCTCAAGCTCCAGGTACTCCGATGTATTACTTACTCTTGCGTCCAGCTCAAGATACTCATCCTGCCAGCATTTCAGAATGTATTGGGCGTTCTCGGCCAAGGCATACAGATTTTCGGTGCTTCTTTGGGCTGTGGGAAACTTGTTGAGAGCCGCAATGATTTGACTCACGTCAGACATGGCCTGATACTTCCGCTGCAGGAGATAGTCGGCCAGATCTTCGCAGTCGTCTAGAGGTTGTGGCTCGAAACCTTCAAGCCAAGGACCAGGGAGATCATCTTCAGCAAGAATGTCGTCCTCAGGGTCAAGTTGTTTAAGGGTTTCTGCGGGTGTTGACGCCGTGTCGCGAGGCGTCTGCGAGGCAGAGTTGGTAGTCAATGAGATTTTGGGAATCTTAGCCTTCGTCGCATTTCTTGGAGTCCTGCGCTCGGGCACCGTGACTAAAGTTGGAGTGTAGGTTCCGCCAAGAATAGCGCTGAGAAGACCTTTTGGTGGTGATCCTTGAGGTGTGGTCGTGGAAGGCGGTGAACCAGCGGGAGTCATCGATTCAAGATGGACGTTCCCAATAGATCCAGCTTCAAGGTCGCTGTCTACATCGACGTCGAGGTGCAGACCATTAGTTGGTTCAGAGGCATCTGTCATTTGATCGTCTTCGTCAGGTAGCAGTGATGTCAAGCCTTCACCGTTCGGCGTTGTCTGATTGGATACACCATCATCTTCCTCAGTGAGTGGGAACATGGGTGCTGCGGATCGCGATGGACGTGAGCGAGTAGGTGAAGTAGTTCGGACCAACCCTCCGCGACCACGGCCTCCTCTTCCTCTGGCGCGTCCGCCTCGTGCTCGACCGCCACGTCCGCCACGCCCTCCACGACCACGTCCTCTGGGCGCAGAGTGCGACATGATGGGCGTCGCCTCAGCAGACTCTTCGCTCTCATCTGCGCTCTCACCTTCTTCCTGCTCAGAATCTTCGTCAGATGATAGCGTTTCCTGTACTGCACTTTCAAGATTCTTGCGCTCTTTTGGTAGCTTGCCGTGATGCTTCTTCAAACCATCGAAAAATTCGCGTGACAAGCCAAACACCATAAAATAGGGTGTCTCGTAAGAAGCATAGACCTCAGGAGCCGCATCTGTGAAAGACGGCTGACTTGAGATGTTTGATGCAGAGCGCGTAGTTTTTCTTGTGACAGTAGGACTCAGCTTGTGTGGACTTTGCTTTGGTGTAACTACTTCTGTAGTTTCTGAGTGTGCTGATGCGGGTGCTCCCCGATTAGAACGGGTCCTTGTAGGCGTGTCATCTTGAACAGAATTGCGCCGTTGTGAGGAGCGAGCAGGTAGATTGCGTGGAGGTGGCATTGGACTCAATGTCCAGCGACAATGGAGCGCGCAGCTGCTGCGCTCGTTTGGTGGTGTGAATCGAGGTCTGCATGTACACTCCCGAGGAGGCGTAGTGCAGATCCAAGCCTGTCAGGGAGGTGGAAAACCTGCAGGACTAAAAGATGAATGAAACTCTGCGCAACGACAGCAGCGCCGGGAAAATGCTCGCAGTTGGTCGATACAAAGATTCAAGTAGGAAAAATGGTCCAAGGCAAGCAGTAAGGGACGTGATGTGTGATGATCTTTGTCTGAGGCGGTCGTGGCTGCTTCTTCCACTTCAGCGGCTGCCAAGGCCTTTCTCACCAATGGCAGCAACGCGCTAGTATGGCAGGCATCTCGCCGAACGGGAGCTCCCAAACAACAGTACGAACGTGCGATGACATCGTATTGTCACAGCTATCAGTGAACACACATCGCTTACACCTCCACCTATCGTTGAGATCTTGTTCCTCGCCCTCGTGCATTGCCATAGCTCCACTCTCTGAGACCCACCATGCCGCCCAAGACGGTCGAGGAGGAGCTTGCGGAGCTCGAATTGCTTGGTGCAGAGGCACCTGCGGCTCCTCCACCAAAGAAGGGTCCCAAGGCACCTCGACAGAAGCTGCCACAGGAAGACGATGCGCTGAAGGGTCTCGAAGAGCTCGAGGACCTTGGCAAGTTCCAACGACCTGAAGGCCTACGTCCCACAAGTCGTCCGAACACGCCCAAGCTGTCCTCATCCTCGGCTGCCTCGAGTAACAGAAGAGGTGCTGATGTTGCGACACCATCTTCCACCGGCTCAGCACGAACCAGCGAGGATCGTGCGGCACCACCTAGGAAGTCAGC
Organism: Didymella sp. IMI 355093; assembly: GCA_027946495.1. Classification (NCBI taxonomy): domain Eukaryota; kingdom Fungi; phylum Ascomycota; class Dothideomycetes; order Pleosporales; family Didymellaceae; genus Didymella; species Didymella sp. IMI 355093. Next base: position 297,331 of record JAPEUZ010000024.1, read on the forward strand.
AGAGAGCACACGGTCGTTCCACCAAAGCATTGCGTCCCCTCACGAAGAGCCCGCAAAAGCAGCGCCGGTACCCAAGGCGGAGGCGGCGTCGGCGTCAGGCGGTTCCTGGTGGGGTGGAGGGTGGGGTGGTATTCTGAACACTGCGACTGAAGCTGCCAACGCGGCAAAGAAGCAAGCAGAAGCTGCTTATCAGGAGCTTCAGAAGAACCAAGAGGCACAGAAATGGGCTGAGCAAGTGCGAGGCCGGGTTGGCGATCTTCGTGGCATGGGTACGTTGGTGTGTTCGACAGTAGTCAAGGTCCAGCAGGCTAACAGATATCAGGAGGTGAGCTGAGCAAGCACGCACTGCCAACCTTCACCAACATCCTGCACACCCTCGCCCCGCCGATTGCACAGCACGAACGACTTCAGATCCACATTACGCACGACCTCATCGGCTACCCTTCGCTCGATCCACTCATCCACCAGACTTTCTCTACGGTCATGGCTCAAGTGGAGGGCGGTGACCTGCTGGTCATTCAGCGTGGCTCCGAATCCACACAGCGCCAATCGCTGGATGGCTATAGCGGTGGGGGTGGAGGTTGGAATGACGGGCCATGGTGGCGCCATGCCGACAAGCGAGACTTGAGTACAGTAAAGGGACTTGCAGAGGGCACAAAGCTTACAAGAGTGAGCGCTGAATCCCATGCTGACGAGTTCTATGCTGCCAGGGAAGGCGTCGAGGCAGCTGCGAAGCAGGCTACAGAAGTCCTCAGCGAGAGCAATCCTGTGCGGAGCAGCGACATCTTCATCGCAATCCAAGCAATCAGCTACTCAAACCCTGCAGAGCTTTTCGGCACATCGACATCAGCGGACACAAAGGAAGGAGACGCCCAGGAGCAGAAGGAAGATGAAGAGCTGGTCGTCTTTGCTGTGTACCTGCACGATCCTATCCATGGCATTAGCTTCAAGTCGATCAGCCAGAGCTTCCCTGCTAAGTGGGCACAGTGGCTTGATGCGCCAGCCAACACAGAAGCCGCTGGCGAAGAGCAACAACTGCCCCAGGAGATCCAGGAGATCATCGAGAGTGGAGGTGTTGATCCCCGTGAGTGGGTATCTGAATGGATGGAAGAGACCATCAGTCTTAGCGTTGGCATCGTTGCGCAGCGCTACGTTGCACGCCGCATGGGTGTTGGAGAGGGCGGTCTTGGTATGGGCAAGGCACGCGAAGCGAACCTCGAGGACGGTGCTGGCGAGGCAGCACGAGCTGGCATTATTTGAAGAACATGACTTCTCATTGCATTCTGCAAGTTACGACATGATACACGAATCTCAGCGGACTGAAGAGTCCATACGTTCGACAGGAGACTCGACTCCAGCAAACCTTCCCTCTAACATCGTTGCACTGTGATATTAACACCGCCTGTCTCTCAGGGCCAGAGGACGTTGGCCGCCGACAACCATCTTAGGCATTCTTCGCGACCAGATCTGTGGCGACTTGCAGAGGCTTTGACGATCGCCTTCTGCAGCGCTAGACATGCGCTCTCCCAGTGCACAGTACATCTTTGGAACGAACATCGTGCAATCAACGTCTGCCGCTCATTTCGTCTTCGCGCCCTCCTTCTTGTCCTTCTTCCCTCCTCTCAGTATCTCCAGATGGCCAGCTTTCTCGGCGAGGAACTTCTCGGTTGTGCCAACGAGGCCGGCAGCGCTCTTCTTCTTGATCTTGTTTTGCTGGATCAGGCTTGCTTTCTTGGGCTTGATGACCTTCTGTCCAGGCCTGGGGCCGCTCTTCGAAGGCCTGCGTCGATGGTCAGCGAGAGAAGCAGATATGTTCGGTAGGCTGGACAAACTTCCGGGGTGCCGCGGCGGGTTTCGACTTCTTGACAGCACCTTGCGCCATTTCGTGTACGATCGACCTGAGCCGCCTTGACGTGTGGGGTAGGTCTTGACCAGCGTGCAGGTCGCGTCGGCAGCCTTCTAGAAAATGTGCCGCACACCGAAAGTTTCAGGCTTGGCGGTAATCTAGCGCAACGCGGGGTTCTCCACTTCGTACTTTAGCCACATTTCCACCGCCAAGGCCGCCCGATGTGACCCTGTCCGCCCTCTTCGGGATATAAACATGCGAAACACATGGAACGAACCAGAACCAGCTCACAAAACCTGGCGGAATATTTTCAGCAGCCCTGTTTGCACCGGGTTATGTTTTCCAACCCAACTGAGTTGCTTTTGTGACGCTTCCTGCTGTCCGAAATGAGCACGGAGAAATCCTCTTTCGGCACCATGCCATTGCGGCTATGCTACTCGCCCCACACTCAATGAAGCTGGGGAAAACAACCATGATCACGTCGCGTGCTATTTATCCTGGAGAATAGCCGGTCTTCTGGGTGCACGTCACTTCGGACCGTCTGATAGTTGCTGTTCCTGGATCTTGGGAGATGAAGATGCATGTGATTTGGGATCATCACAGGGCTACGGAGCCGTTCGTATCCAAGGATGCTCGTGGACCTGGCTAATATGTCCTGCACCGAATCTTCGCATGCATAAAGAGTTGAGAGGCCCCGATGATATTTCAGCAGCCCAAGTTGTACCTGACCGCCGTCATGGAGCTCTCACCACGCCGACTCTTGAGCATCGCACTCTCGGCATGCTTCGTCGCGCCCACAATTGCTGTTGAGGGCTTCCGTAAGCCTACTGTCGACTTCACTGCCGGCAACGGAAGCTCTCTTCTCGCCACAAGCTCTTCGCCTGCCAACATTCATGTTGATGCGGCAGACTGGCCTGGTGTCCTGCGCGCAGCGCACGATCTCGCCCTTGATTTCGGACGAGTGACCAAGGTCAACGGTACCTTGACCGCTACCGGAACAGCCACAGCGAACGCTTCGATGATCTTCAATGTCACAGGCATCAGCAGTGACTGGAGCGTGGGCACAAGCGGAAACAGCACTAGTGGCACCGCGATCATCGTGGGCACAATTGGCAACTCGAGCTTGATCGATGGCCTGATTGCGAGTGGCAAGCTCGACGTCAGCGAGATTGAAGGGCAGTGGGAGGCATACGTCAGCGCGTTTGTGCGGAACCCTCTCAATGGAACCGATCAGGCGCTCGTCATCGCCGGTGAGTTTTTACATGAACACAATGCAGGCCTGAGCTGACTCCGGACAGGTAGCGACCGCCGAGGTGCGATATACGGTATCTACGACGTCTCCGAGCAGATTGGTGTCTCTCCGTGGTACTGGTTCGCAGATGTGCCTGCTAAGAGCCATGCCGAAGTTTACGCCCTGAACACTGTAAAGGTGCAGAAGACTCCTACCGTCAAATACCGCGGATTCTTCATCAACGATGAAGCGCCTGCGCTGACTGGATGGGCAAATGTCAAGTACCCCAAATACGGTGGTAACAGTCCATTCGGCGCTGAATTCTACGCCCACGTCTTCGAGCTGCTGCTCAGGTCAAGGGCAAACTACCTTTGGCCAGCTATGTGGAACGGCATGTTCAACGTCGATGACCCACGCAATCAGCCACTCGCAGACGAGTATGCTATCGTTATGGGAACATCGCACACTGAGCCTATGGTGCGAGCCACAAGCGAGTGGAGCAAGGTTGCGAAGGGCAGCGAGTCGGGCTGGCAATGGGCTACCAACAACGCGACTCTGTACGACTACTTTATGGAGGGTGCCCAGCGTGCTGCGCCTTATGAAAATGTTGTCACTATTGGCATGAGAGGTAAGCACACATAGTGATGCGGGTCGATCCGAACGCAGTCCACGTTCTGAGCTCATACTCACGTCTTCCAGGTTACCATGACACGGCTATGTCTTCTGACGTGCAGACGAGTGTGCTAGAAGCCGTTGTCGACGCTCAGCAAGATATTCTCAACAAAGTTCACGGCAATGCTTCGGAGGTACCTCAGATGTGGTGTCTGTACAAAGAAGTTCAAGACTACTTCGAGGCCGGCATGAAGGTTCCCGACTACGTTACACTTCTTTGGACGGAGGATAACTTCCAGAACATTCGAAGACTGCCCGTTGGCGACGAGAAGAAGAGATCTGGTGGAGCCGGTGTCTATTACCATTTCGACTACGTCGGTGACTCGCGCAACTACAAGTGGATCGACACTATCCAACTGCAGAAGACTTACGAGCAGATGCGCCTGGCAAAGGATCGTGATGCGGATAGGATTTGGATTGTCAACGTTGGCGACATCAAGCCTAGCGAGGTTGCGATCAGTCACTGGTTCGACATTGCCTACGACATCGACGCCTACGATGAGACGTCCGTGCCCCAGTGGACGGCAGACTTTGCTGCACGCAACTTCGACGACGAGCATGCCCAGACTATTTCCGACGTTTTGGACGAGTACGGCTTCCTTGCAAACATGCGAAAGTATGAGTGGATCGAGCCTTCCTCGTACAGCATTCTTAACTACGAAGAGGCTGATCGCATTCTCGCGCAATGGGAAGATATCGCCAAGAAAGCACAGGACGTCTACGACGCTCTTCCCGCAGAGCAACAAGCTGCCTTTTACGAGATGGTCCTTCACCGCGTCCTGGCTGGTGGCAACTTTGTCGATGTACAAGTGTCCGGAGCAAGGAACATCGCCTACAGCGGTATGGGCAGGACTAGCGCCAACAGATGGATGCAGCGCGTTATCGATGGCATGAAGAAGGATCACAACCTTACACAGCGCTACCATGAGCTCTTCAACGGCAAGTGGAACCACATGCTGGACCAGACCCATCTAGGATACCAGGGATACTGGCAGCAGCCCATGCGCCAGTCTACACCGTTCCTTCGTTGGGTACAGACTTGGGAGAGAAGCCTTGCCGGTGACCTTGGCGTCGCTGTTGAAGGCAGCAACGCCACTATCCCAGGTGACGACATCTGGCACACCAACGGTGGCGGCTCTTTGAACCTGCCCAACATCACACCGTTTACTCCTAAGCGCTGGCTGGAGATTGCCTCTGTGGGCACTCAGCCCTTCGAATGGAACATCACGGCTGAGCCTTTCATCAAGCTTTCACAGACATCCGGGACCATGCAGCCGGATGGCGAGGATGTTCGTGTTTACGTCGAGGTTGACTTCTCTCAAGTTCCCGACGGCTTCGGCAAGAAGAGCACCCTGAATATCTCCTCCAGTACCGACTACGGTACCCAATTCGGCATGCCGCAAGTCATTGTACAGGTCAACAAGACCTCCATTCCTTCCAACTTCAGCGCCGGCTTCGTCGAGTCCGCTGGTCAGCTCGCCTTCGAGGCAGAGCACTACACACGCCTCACCCCTAAGGGTAATCTGTCTCTGACCACTCTGCCCAAGTACGGTCGCACCCTTTCCGCCATCAAGCTTGACGACTCTCTCGCTGAAGGCCTCACCTCCGCAACCGCGCCCTCCATTGAATACGACTTCCTTACCTTCACTCCCACCACCTCCGCAAAAGGGCTCAACGTAACCCTCATCCTATCTCCCAGTCTGAACATCGACCCCAAGAAGCCGCTCGCCTACATCACGCAGATCGATAACATGCCCGAGCAGCGCCGCCAGTACGTGATTGACCAGCCGCAGCCCAACTTCCCCGTTGGATGGGGCACGGCCGTTGCGCAGAATGCATGGTACAACACTACGAACTTTGGCGCTGTGGCGCCGGGGAAACACACCCTCAAGGTATGGCTTGTCGAGGCGAATGTCATTCTGCAAAAGGTTGTGCTGGACCTTGGGGGCGTGGTGTACAGTCACAACGGGCCGCCAGAAAGTTACAGAGTTGGGGGCGGAAACTTTACAGAAGGGTCCTAGGAGAGACGAGGGGGATTAGACAACAGTAATTATCATGAACTGCTTCTGTTGAAACCACGATGTGTACAAATGTGTGTGCGTTCCAACTCCGCTCTTGCAAATGCCTCCAGCACTTGGCATGGTCACATGCTACGAATCTAGCTGGGATGAGTCAGCTACAACCTATGAATACTTATGGTATGTCAGCGGATAACAGTCAATCGGAGAGCAAGGTTTCTGCGTCAATGTCGTCATGGCGCGCCTGAGAGCTTCACGGCGATAGGCTTACTTCCACCACGGCGCACCGTCCAATAGTACAGATAACCGCGAGCTGAACGCCTGAACGCACAGTCGGTGCATCTCTATGGTCAGATTCGGGTCAACATAGCTGCACCACGCGTGTTGCCCGCACTCTAGGACGGCACGTTAGCAGGAGTACCTAGATGAGACTGTCGGCTCTACGGGGTTAGATACGTAAGCCCGAATTTTTGCATGTAGCTGTTACTTCCGATTGGAATTCAGGAAGTACGATCGCTAGGTATTAGGAAGTATATAAGCTGCGAGAGCGAAGCTGTAAACACACTATCTCAGTTCAAATCCAACCTCATCCTATCGCCTTAAGGGTTTCTCGTTCGCAATCTCGCTCGCCAGCACAACTATAGGAACACTCAAGAACATATTCTCTGGATATCACAAGAACCCTCAAACCCTACTTTTCTTTTCGACATGGCCTCATCTCAACCTCTCGCAGGCAAGGTAGCCCTCATCACCGGTGCGTCGAAAGGCATCGGTGCAGCCACAGCGCTCGAGCTCGCCGCCCTCGGCGCTAAAGTCGTGGTCAACTATTCTTCTGACTCCGCACCCGCCGACGAGCTAGTCAAACGCATCGGGTCTGACAAAGCAATCGCAATTAAGGCAAACGCTGCAGACGTGCGCGAAATCGAGCGCCTGGTCCAAGAAACCGTATCCTGGGGCGGCCACATCGACATTCTAATCCCGAACGCGGGGCTCGCGTTGATGAAGACTCTCGAGCAGACCGAAGAGGCTGATTTCCAGAGGACGATGGATTTGAACGTCAAGGGCCCGTACTTTCTGGCCCAGGTATGTACTACCCAATCCCTATCAGTTTCTAAGACGACAAGTCGCTAATGATAGGCAGAAAGCAACACCCCACATGCCTCCCGGCTCGCATATCGTCCTCCTCTCGACATCTCTGTGCAACGTCTCGAGCATCACGCCTAACTACCTTCTCTACGTGACTTCCAAGGGCGCAATCGAGCAGATGGTGCGTGTCTTGGCGAAGGACCTGGGCACCAAGGGCATCAACGTGAACTGCATCGCGCCGGGTCCGACGGCCACAGACCTTTTCTTCCAAGGCAAGAGCGAGGAACTTATCGATCGGATTGCTTCTTGGAATCCATTTGGGAGGATCGGGAAGCCGGAAGAAATTGCGAAGGCAGTTGCGTATCTCACGGGCGAGGGAAGTAGCTGGGTCAACGGGCAGATCCTGAGAGTCAATGGGGGCATGACGGTCGGTACTTAGGCCTTTACTGGCGTGTGATCTGAAGCGTTTGCATGACATCTGGCTTGGCTTCAATACATCTCATTCGTTCCAGTGATTGTATGGCAAGGACGAAGCTTCTTTCTTCGGCCTTCTTCTCTTCTTTCTACCACATGTTGTACAAGTTTTCACGTGATGGTCCTTTTCCATCAATAGACTTGGTAAATAGATGCGCATTTCATGCGCCTCCCTTGCTGACCTTGCTAGTACTATTGTGACGACGCAGTGAACCGGTAGTGACGATGGGTGGCGCAAGGAAGCTAGGTGGAGCGGCGTCGGTACCGGTAGTTTTGGCGACTTCGGCGGCTTGGGTGGGCTTGCGGAGAACGCCAGGGCGGACAGGAAGCTCAAGCTCCTTGGTATCGAAGGCCTGCGCATCCCCAAGGATCTTGCTGTTGTCCTCATCGTCGTCGTCGAAATCACTGTCATCCCAAAAAGGCTTGCCGGAGTGCTCTGTTTCCCCGAAATCGTCTGGCGATCCACAATCAACACCATACAGTTCCAACATGTCCTCGTCCTTGAAGCGTTCCAGCGCGTCCAGTTCCTCGCGCAACTTCTTCAGAGTCTCGCGTGATGCCTCGTCGTTGGTGTAGGTTGCGTCTTCAAGAGTTTCCCGGCAGGTCTCCTCTGCCGACAGTCGAAACATCTCAGCATCGTCCCAGTCGTCAAGGGCGCTGGTGATGAGCACGAAATTCATAATCTCGTAGTAGGGAGGCAATTCATGGTTGCTAAGTGCACCAAAGTCAGTAAGAGCGCGGACCTGGGTATGGTATGAGGTGCATTTTACTAACAGCAGGTTCTCCTTCGCTGCTTCGATGCAGCCTTGCAGGTCAGTGACGAAGAGGCTTCGCGCTGCGCGGTACTCTGCAGCTTACACCTCTGGGGCTGAACTTACCATTGTCTTTCGTATGGCGTGGAAAAGTAGAGTGTACACTGTAGGGGGCGTGTCCAAAGTGGAAGAGTTGGGGTAGCGGTGAGCAAGATAGACAAAAGAGAAGGAGAGTGAAATACAGCGCATGCGCGTGCGCCAAGCCCACACAGTCACTCTCACCTATAAACAGCAAACGCGAACAAACAGTTCTCCGCATCTGCCTGATATCTCGACCCTCACTAACTGTTCTACCTTTTCTCCCACTCCCGCAACCTTGGTTTGTCCCGCAAACCTTGCACTCAGCACATTCTCAGCTTCTCGGCACACAGTTGCAAGCTTCTTGCGCCTTGTCTAGGCTTTGCAAGAGGAACTTAAACACTCTGCGAACCCGTTTATCGAAAAAACAGGTATGTGTTGCTCCCGGGACGCATACTTCCATAACACTACTAACTGTACAAGCAGCAACATGGGGCCGAAGAGCAAGAAAGCACCGCCCAAGTCTAGTTTTGTTGATGGTGAGAGTGACTATGCGGAAGGTCTTATGTCTAGGGGCGATCCTACCTCTGAGTCCGACTACTATGTGCTGAAGACAGCCATGGGGAAGAGGAGCTCCGCCGCGGGAACTCGCAAGACGAAGCAGGCGCGGGTTGTCTCTAAGCTCAAGCCATTAGCGATACCGCCCAAGGGTAGTGTGAGAAAATTCACCGCTGCAACCTTACCAACACGCCGCCGCCGAGCACCATGGCCAGTTGATAGTCACGACACACCACCATCATACACTCCTCCCGTACTACGATTAGCTCTGACTGGAGAGACAGGCATCCTCAACAGGTGGCTCTGAGCACGTTCGCATGTTCAGGTGATCACGAAGGTACCTGTCACGAACCCTCAGAAGCGTGGTTTGCGTGTCACACCTCTACGCGAGCTGAACCCTGTCCCAGGCCGCGACTTCAAGTTCAAGGTAGAGGTCACGTCTATTCCTGACATGGGATCCACCGGGAAACGATCTCTCAGTCTTCAAACATCTTACATTACAGGAGCAAAGCAACAGGCTCACGGTGACTGACCACAATAGACAGACGTACTGCATTTTCCTCCGGAACGATGCCGATGCAGCACCAAAGAGTTTGTGTCTGTTCCTGGAGCTGACTCTCATTATTCAAAAGCATGGAAGGGCTGTAAAGAGAGGAGCAAGCCGCCGCCTGCCTATCCCATCGATGCAGCGAAAGCAGGCGGGGCTTTGGATCTGTCCTACCACAGCCGACGCACAGAAGGTTGCCTAAGAGGCTTGCGCTCCTCGTCACATAACCACCACTGAGACACAGTTCATAACTAGTAAGTCCTCGTCCTATCACAAGGCATCATTGAAGAACACCAACTGACCAATTGCAGTGAAAAGCTGAACTGTAAACGAACTCGGCGCCCGGCCTACATGCAAGGATTTCTTGTACTTCTGCTAACCGCGGTATGTTTTCACTAACAGAGGACAACGTCGGTAACTTCAAGCAAGCGCTGCGTGATGTTCCATCGCAGACTGAGGGGTAGCCCAACTACCCCTCTAAACTCACCAAGACGCATACCAAGCTTCGCGAGACCTGTGAGCAGTGGCAAGCCCCAATTGGCCAGGAGATCAACGATCTGGACGACGCAGCCGTATTCACAACTGCGGCCGAGAACGAGGACGTTGAGCTTTGGACTTCCGTTCTCCCCGACGAAGAGGCTGGCCACGAAGAGCTCAAATCTCCCGCGAGCATGCCTGTGGACAAACTTGACCTTCTTGACACTCCTGAGAAGATCAGTGCCTAGGAAGAACAAGATTCCGATTACATCGAAGCGCTAAAGGCGCAATTTGGTCCAGCTTTCGAGGACTGGTTGCAGAAGCTCATCAATATAGGGCTCGCGAAAACAAAGGTGAAGCCAGACCCAGATCCAGAGGTGAAGGACAAGGCCGAGCAACTCAAGGCCTGTTTCCTTGACATTCAGGAAACCATTGAGAAGTGGTCTTGTTTACGTGCTCGATGATCCCAAGATTCAGGACGTCAACAACAAATTGAAAGCAGCACAAAATCCCTGCTGTTTGAATCGCTCTTTCGTACTCCTTTTCCTTCTACGGTCCTTATGTCTTTTCTGAACGTGGTCGTGAAGGCTTACACGATTACGGCTTATCTCCACTCGGCTGCGATCTCGGAGCAGAACAGCCCCCAACGCAATCTTCTGACCGTCCAGCCACAACACCTGAACACCGCCGTCGCAACTTTCTTCTGCGCGATCCAATTGCAGAGCAACAGTCGCCGGGCTCTAGCTGAAGGCGATCTTTACCCCAGATATCACGACCTATCTCTCCGAGCTTCTTGTGCAGATAACAACACTCGTGTCGGCGACTGACATGCCTCTTCGAGCCTACAAGACCGCCGCGGCATTGCTTGGCATTGCTTGGAAGCCCGGCAGTGCTCCTTAGCCAGGTTGACATGTAAGTCCGATGAGCACGCGATAGTGCAGCGCACAGACGAATACGATTATCTTAACGGACGCGATATCTCCCGTCGCCAATCATGCTTCATGTTTCCATCGTCCTTGAGCTGTTAGCCAGTACCAGCTAGCAACTACCGCTGCCAAGTCGCTATTTCCTTACGAACCTAGCTTTGTTAGATGAATATCATTGAAGGACATTGACACCTGCCTGAGCAAGAGAAGGCGTGTTCTGGAGTTCGCCGGGAGAATGGCCGTCAATGCGACTTAGCTACTAACAGAGCAAGTATATGGCGAAAGACCCGTTCTCCATTATAGTGGAAGGACCGTTCCAGTGAAGTTGCGCTCGGATTTACGCTTTCTTGGGAAGGTCGACGTCTGGAGGACCAAGTAAGTTTGACAATATTCGGACTGTCACAGTGAGGGGCCTGTTCCTGATGACGATGCGTTTGCTTCTCCAAGAACCCGGAGCGAGTACAAGAATGCCCAAACATCCTCCTTAGAATGGCATCGATTCACAGCTGATCACTCTGATTCCCTCGCTTCAAGCCTCGCCCAGCCGTCACTATGCAGCTCAAGACCCTCCTCTTCTCCCTGCTCGCTTCTTCGGCAGCCGCCAAGCGTAGCTGCGGTACCCCCAACGCTACCGAGGAGCAGATCCAGATCGCTCAGAACCTCCAGATCCTCGAGTCTGAGGCTAGTTTCGGCGAGTCGAGCCTTGCTGCTGCTGCCACCATCAACATCAAGGTCTACTGGCACGTCACCGCGACCGCCAAGACCGTTGCAGGCGGTTATATGACCCAGGCAACGCTTGACAAGCAGCTCGCTGTCCTTAATGACGCATACGCGCCCCACGGCATCTCATTCACCCAAGCCGGCGTCGACTGGACCGTCAACAGCAACTATGCCAACGACCAGGCTGAGCTCGCTATGAAGAAGGCGCTGCGCAAGGGCACCTACGCCGACCTGAACGTGTACTTTACCCCCGGCACGCAGTACCTCGGGTACGCGTACTTCCCGCAGGCCGTCACCTCCGGGTCCAACAACTTCTACCTCGACGGCGTGGTGATCCGGTCCTCGACGGTGCCGGGCGGCAGCGAGACGAATTACAATCTTGGCCACACTGCCACCCACGAGATCGGGCATTGGCTCGGTCTGTACCACACGTTCCAGGGCGGCTGCACGGGTTCTGGCGACTACGTTTCCGACACGCCGGCTGAGGCGAGTGCGAGCTACGGCTGCGCGACTACGCGAGACTCTTGCCCCAACCAGACTGGACTGGACCCTGTTACCAACTACATGGATTACTCGGATGAGTAAGTATTCCCTCCTCTTGCGTACTCAATAGTGATTTTGCCGCTGACCGTGATGTAGCTCTTGCTTCACTGGCTTCTCTGCTGGCCAACAGACGCGAATGTACAGTTATTGGCAATCGTACCGTGCTGGCAAATAAGCGCTCTTGCTTTGATATGATGTGGCATGTGCATAGCGTAGCGAGGTGTTGGTGTTGATGATTATGAATCGAACGAACTTTTCTCCCAAACAAGGCCGACCACGGTACCATCTACAAGTGACGATACTTTTTGTGGTGACATCCCAATGGTGTATGTAATTGCCCGCGTATATTGGATCGTGGGGTGGCGGACTATATACTAGTATCCTTGCGTGGGCACCTTGATGGCCACTATCTAGCCAGGCCGCTGGTAGAAGATCATGCACGTCGCTGATCCTCGCTTATGTATATTTGAAGCACTAGATGCAAGGGTACTAAATGCTTGTCTGGTCGTCCTACCTCTTGTCCTGTTTACGAGGCTGGCTACAAAGCGCAGAGGATCGCTTCTGATGACTTTAGACGCCTCCAAACGACTACAATCTGTGGTACCCAGTCCTGATTGCTCTCATGTGCCTCATTTGTCATTTTGGTGACATCTTTGCGCATGTTCGATCTAGGTGGTTGGTGTGTCTGTCTCCAAGTGAGGATCTTGGGTCTTTTATCGTGGAATTGTAATACATCAGCAGTATATACAGAACACGAATGGCGATGATGAGTGCATGATCAAATATCCTTTGATCCACTACCCAACGGACAGTCTTCATGCACTTGTGATCGCGCCGAACGGTCACGACAAACTCGGGATCGCTGAAGCCGAGTATCATCTGACACAACGTCCACAACACCTTGAATCAGAAGCCACGACGCTCTTAGTGGAGCAGGAATAGTCCTTCGAATCGAGATATCATTCAAATAGATATATACATTAAAGTAAGAAAGGTAGCGTCATCGTATGTCTTCGTCATCGTCATCATTCACTCTCCAGAAGCCAGCGCTTAACAGGCGTCGTTAGGAATCTTGAAGCTGTCAAGGCGCCCAGTAATCTGGTACCTCGCGCCTTCGCCGAGACCACGCTTGGCGAAAGCAGTCCAGATCTCGCAAGCGTTGGCGCCACCAGTCAGCGCCCAGTCGGCATCGATGATAGCATCACGAGCCTGGACGAAGTTAGGGTTGCAAGGCTGAAGCGCCAGACCGTCAAGAACAAGCTTCATAGCAAGGTACTTTCCATCGGTAGGAACGCCGTTGTCGTCGAAGGAAGGTGTGTCGGCATCGTTCTTGCCGTGCTTGTCAATCAGGTTCCACAGGACTTCGTACAGCATGGAGGCCCAGATGTTGCCGATGGGGTGCACGCGGCTGTACAGCTCGACGCTCTTGTAGGTCTGGGGGTTGGTGGTCATCGAGGTCGAGTACAGGTAGTTGCGGATACCGGCGGTGTTGCCGTCGACCCACGCACCCATGCTGTAGTCCTTTTTGCGGGTGTCACTGGGCTTGAGGCGGATGGCGGTCGCATAAAAATCAGACCAGCCCTCGCCCATACCACCGGACTCGAGCAAGTTCAGGCAACCAGAGTTCCTGGGTCCACCAGTGAGACGGTTGGACAGACCGTGAGTGTACTCGTGGATAACCACACCGGCCTCAAAAGAGCAGTCACGCACAGGCTGAGTGTTAGTCCAGATATACATTCGCATCCTTGGATTTTGACCATCAGGAGGGGTGGCGAAGTTGGCGTTATTTGTGCCGGAACCGTCCTGAGCATTCAGGAAGACAAAGTCGTTACCGACACCACCGGCGCCGTTGTTGTTACTCTCGAAGTTACCAGCGCGCTCGTCAAATCCGAGCTGGTACAGCAAGTCGTGGTACTTGTTGGAGGTGTAGAATAGCTGGGTGACGGAAGCATTGGCATAGGTCTTGTAGTCGGTGGCGTTCAAGTTCAGGGGGTAGTGGAACTTGAGGTCACGAGCGACAGGACGGGAGTTGTTCAGGAGAGCTTCGTAGGTGGCATCGTTCTCCCAGTTGGTCTGCGCAACACCGTTGTTACCACGAGTTGTCTTGAACCAATCGGTACCGTCTGAGTGCCAGCCGAACTCGGAGGAGTAGGAGTCAAAGGGGTCCTCCTCGTAGGTTCGGGATCCCTCAGTAGGGTCATTGAGACCCCACTTGTAGACCTGGTAGCTGTCATCCGCGCCGTAGTCGACGACAGCTTCAACGCTCTTTCCAGTGGTGGCATCGACGTAGGTCAGGAGCCAGTTGGTGGCAATGTCAGTCTCGACCCTCCAGGTGAGCTTCAGCTTGCCATCAGCGCCGACGAGGTAGACAAGCTTAGCCTCAGGCTCATTCAAGCTGCCACTGGTGTTCTTGATAGCGTAAGTCTCCTTCTCGCCCTTAGGTTCAGCCTTGGCGGAGCCAGCCTCGACGGGAAGTCCAAGAGTGTTGACAGCAGTCTTCAGGGAGTCCGCAGGGTCGGTGGTGGCGCGCTTCTTACTGGGAGCAGGGATTTCGCCCTTGTAGAAAGAGTTTCCAAAAGAGAAAACCTTTCCATCCTTGCCAATCTACGACTTGTCAGTCTACCGAAGAGCGATGGTGGTAATCTGAGACTTACGTTAACGTTGAAATCAGCGTTGTCGATGTCCAGACCGTTGGCAGTCTGCTTGAAGTAGAAATGAGAAACGCCGTTCTTGCCAGTGTAATGGTCATTGACCAGGCGAAACTGAGCATCAGGAACTTGGGCACCAACGAGCTCAGTGGCGGTCTCCTCGGGGGTAGCACGAGTCCTCAAGGTCGGGATGGTAGGGTCAGCGTCCACCTCGGTAGCGTTCTTGTACTCAGTCTTGACGACCATACGGAACTTGTCAAGGTCGATGGCACGCTTTGAGAGCGAGGCGGAGGTGTGCGGGTGGGCATGGGCACCCATGGCGGCCACGGAGGCCAAGGTGGCGATGAGAGCGGAACGCATCTTGAGAACGAAGGACTTGAAACGAGGAGACAGTGAACGACTGGGGTTGATCTTTGCCTGGTGATCGTGTGCTCACTACTTATACAACTTCACTGCATCCACGCGGGCTTAGGCCGACCACAATTCCGGAGATTGGTCCCTATGTTCTTCCAATACTCCTCCACTGTAGGAAAAGAGATAGCAACGCGGTAGCGTGATCTCGCGAACTACTTCGTACTGCAGCTCGCGGTCTTACGGCCTGCCATTACTGGACTCCACGGCATCGTGGTCCTTCACGAGGTAGTTGCGGTCTTGGCAACTTGTCCAATTAGGAAGCTGCGTGTACTGGAGATTCTGAACCCATGTCCCACCCCATGCTAATATCTTCTGGGCACTATATATGATCTACGTGCCAAGCAGATACACCGTTGACCTTCCACATGAGGCTGAGTGCAGAATCGAAAGCCTATTCGCGAGGGTGTCGAGCAGCAGGGGGGAGATCAGGCGGCATCGGCAGCCATAAACCCATGATGGCATGGGCGTCCCAGAACTGTCACCGCTAGCGCACCGGTATCGAGTTGAATCTTTTAGAAAGCCCCGAGGGTCGAGTACCTGTAGTCGTGTGATTACACCAGGGCGTGGCAAGCACGACCAAACCACGGCGAGCTCAGATCGCGTTACTCAGGGACGCAACGATAAGCACCAAGGTCACTACCACTGCAGGTACCCGGATTATACGAGCTGCAAGCTGCAGGGCGCAGCATGAGCATACATCGCGAGCGCGAATGGACCTCGCCATCGTAGACGCACCATAGTCGACGGTCAGTCTAGGCACCCTACCACCTGCCTCTCCGGTGCTAGCGAGTATTTGCGATCCGCTCCGAGGAAACGTAATCGTGAGCTACGCGGGTACGAAACAACGGCGCTTAGATGAGCAAATTGGGATGCAACATGCTAGACTCGGAAGGCTGTGGAGATGGACGTCTTGACCGTGGCGTCGTGAGAAGAGATGTGCCATTGCGAGAGCGGAGGCTTTCGACGCCAAGAAACTAGCTTGCGCCCCCCGGTCCTCCAACGAGACTTCTTTCCAATAAGCTTCATTAACACGGATGCTGCGAGATTAACAGACATCCAGCAAAGCTGACCCGGCGTGCGGGAACCCGACTATCCATAGAGTCCTGTCTATTTTTGCTTCTATCGCACTCTAGAACGGGGCTCTAGCTCTACTCCGCCACGTTCTATCTTGTTGATCGTCCTGCATCCAAGACACGACCATGAATTGTGTATCGCACAAGACCCGAGTGACGGCCTGCACCTGGACCATACTCTCTGTGACACCCAAACTTCTACGTTTAGCGACCGGGCGAACGGCACTTGGGCCCCAACGCCGGAAAGCTGATAGAGTCAAACCCATTATCAGGTGCAAACGAGGCCTCCACCTATTTGTGGCTAAGGCAATCCGACGACATGCGTGCCGTCCCGCATAATGTAGCCTTCCGAGCTTTAGCAAGAGCGTGTGGCGACCGTGCGGCACAGTCAAAGATTGTGACCCTGAGTCTTGCAACCACCTTCCCGAAGAACTTGTGGGCATATGACTAGGTCAAGACAGTCTATCATGAGTTACGGCAAACGGTGGCGTCAGCTAGTTCTTGACTGCGTCCATTCAATATCGCCAATTCCAGATGAAGATAGGGCCTCATATGGAGTGTAGCCGATGGACACCTTCCCAATCTGTGTCGCTTCGAAGAGAGGCTGCAGTCGGCCGCTACGACCGAGACGACTGTCATAGTCACGTTGGTTGAAGGAGAATCATGAACCGCCTGTCCGTTCCAAGTACGTATACTTTGCACCTTTCTCTGCATCAAAGCGAGCCGTCCACGCTCGAGTTGGTCCAGCTTGGCGACATACACCCATTTACGTTCCTGTTATCGAATGTGACGACGCTCTTCGTTTTCGTTTGCTTGACCTTGGGCTGGAAGGCGGACGTCTTATGCGTGCTATCTAGCAGCACGCTAGATGACTTCGGAGTAGACTTTGGAAATTGTTGCCGCCAGCTCGACATCGTGCATGGGCCGAATGTCTTGTTCACTTCAGCATGAGTGGATAACTCGAGGGGTTCTTTGGGAGTATCCACGCTGGAGGGCCACCACCCAGACGTTGAACACAGGTTTCGTCCAGATTGGAAGAGAAAGTCTGCTGCACCAGGCGGCGGAGAAGCTGCATTTTCAGAGGTCTGGAGAACTTCCAGACTTGGCAAGGCAGGAAAGCATCCGCCAGCATCGGAGATCTCGCATATGGCTGATGTGTGGCTATCGCCGACACTGTTGTCAACCATGCGGAGTCCAGGCCGGTGAGAGAGGACTCTGTTACCGAGACTGAAGCTGTTCTGGCAATTGCCAGTCGGTTTCTCATATTCAAGCTTGATGACCATATCACCATCTTCGGCCTCGAAACGTACCCGTGTAGGTAGCCAGTCAGGAATCTTTTCACCAGCCATGGAGTCCAGCGCTTCGCACAGTGATTTCTCATCCACTGTGCTGACATCCCACTGCTTATGGATACGGTTGCACTCGTCTATCAGCCACTTCTTCATGCGGACAGCTCGAGCCACATTGGGGTTCGCATCGATGGTAGATCCTTCATCGGCCTCAAAGTTTGCAGTCCTGTCTCGAATGGTGCGATGCCAAGGCCCGATGGAGATTTGCAGTGGTGTATGAAGGCGGAGCGGCACAAGTGGAAGTCTTTGAGATACTGACTCTGCCCATGTGAGCGACACTGCAAGACGTATACCAGCGTCGGTGTCGATTTGCCGCACGACATCGAGTGTGGGCAGTAACGACAGGGACAGCTCAGTGGGGAAGTATCGATGCAGTGTGTCGATTAGTCCACAAAGAACGTTCTGGAGCATCCAATAACGAGTGCAGAGGATCATGTTCTGTACAGAGTCAAAATGCAATGTTTCTGTGAGCACATCGGCCATGTCCAAGCACGGTGGAGTATTGACAGTGGTGATGGCGCTTTGTAAAAGCTCGGCAACGTGTGTAGGTATATCGGTCTGCCATAGGTACTCCGCCAGACTGACTGCAGCTGCGAGAGCGTCACTGTCCTCAGGATGTACGATCGCGTGTCGAACCAGACAGTTCAATCGGGGACACTGCACAAAGACATGCATGATTGACATTGACGCCCGTTGATAGGGACTGAACTGCACGAGATCTGGTACCAGAGCTGGAGGGTAGGTAGCCGACAGGTAGTATTCGTTGTCGTAGACCGATGCTCTGTCAGCAAGCATTGCTTCGTTTACCTAAAGATATCAGATAGAAAAGCAATATCTGGTGGAGGCACTCACATCATCGATGTATGTGTTGTCAATCAGGTTCCAGTAGTGTTCATCGTCTGCGTTTGCAACGCCTCCAGCTTTGAGGAGCTCGGCAAGTCCGAAGGCGTGAATAGCGTGATACATTGTGTCTACTCCCAAGAGTGTCTGCAAAAGATCAGCAAGCTTCCTAGGCTTCCATAGCCGATGTCGCACCTCAGCTGCGTAGTGCATCTTGGTCGCCAAAACCATCTCGTAAGTGTTGCGACTTTGGTCCTGAGAGACGGCCAACTGCAACTCTCGTAGAGCCTTCGACTTCGTGGCACTGGCTATTTGTCGTTTCGAATAGCTATCGTCCCAATACACCACGTGACTGTCGATAAGGAACTCGACCGCAAGATCAAGCATCATATTCGAGCCAACTCTGGACGGTATCGACTGAATCCATGTTCCAAGAATAGACAAAGGCTTGCTGTTCTCAGGCGCTGAGCCAAGCATAGCAACCCATCTTGCTACTAGTGTACCCTCAGCAGACGATGGTCTGATAAGGGCTAAAGAAGCATCCAGCTCAAGGTGTTTAAGGTATGCATCCAACACTCTTCTTCTGTGTACTGCGGCCTTCTTCGATGTTCGACTCTTGGCTATCGATACTGGCGCCAGAGTCTGGAAGGTGCCGCTGCCGCACTCAGCCTTTCTTTGGGTGTTCAGCCTGAGCTCTAGTGGCATTGAGCTAGAAGAGCTGCTGGTCTCTTGGGATGAATCCAACGTGTAAATGATGGGAGCCACCCTGGATTTGCCATGTTTAGTCAACTGGCTCGGATCCTGCACCACAAAGGCGGACGCCTTTCCGTAGGTATAAGTGCATGGCCGATCTTTCTTGCGGCATGCGCCACATTTGGGTTTCTCCTCGTCGCACTAGAATGGTCAAAGCTGTAGCATAACACGCAAGGTATGTACACGTGCGGGTGACTGAATATTGAGAGGCGCGTACGAACGGGATGGCGCGTGGACAGCTTACCTTTACTTTGCGCAGTCTGCAGGTGGCACACTTACCCGTCTGTGTCATCGTGTTACTGCTCTGCTGGGCATTGCATCGAGGTATGCGATAATGAACACGCTAGATTCTTTTCGCGGTTTGTTGTAGGATACTCGAAGCTGACTGATGAGGTAGAGCCGAAGAAGGTGCGGCTCGCGAGGATCGACAACACCAGGCCAAAATGAAGCTAGTGCCGTGCGCAACAGTAAGACAACTCTTTACCGTAGCTGTATGAAGTGAGGCTAGAGTGTTCTCATTGAGCGAATCGCTTCCACACATATCAGAGCACGCGATCCAGACATCACAGAGTAATATGTGAGATCTCTGTAATAGGGGTCTATGGTTTTGCTGCGTATCTGTCACCCTTGCAACTGCTATTATACTTCATCTTCCAATCAAGATATCTGCAGCGATCTTCTCAGCCAGCGCATAAACAGTCGCCTGGGGATGACCCGGAGGCAACAATGGGAACGCACTTGCATCCACAATCCTTAGTCTATTCACTCCAAAGACTCTGGCTTTTGAGTCCACGACCGCCATCTCATCATCACCCCTACCCATTTTGCAAGTACAGCTCGCATGCCAATTGAATCCAACGTTCTTCTGTAGATACGTCAATATCTCTTCGTCTGTTGAGCCAACAGGTAGGTCTTGGCCAGGCAGAAGCTCATCTCCAACGAGAATGGGTGCAATAGCGGAGGTGTTGAAGAACTCCCGACCACGCTTGATGGTGGCTATCGCGACTTCTTGATCGGTGGGATTTGTCAACCAATTTGGCGAGATGATTGGAGGATCGGTCATCCTCGCGCTCGAGATGCTCACATTTCCACGCGAAAGTGGGGTGAGCAGAACAGGCTGAAGGTAGCCGACATCGATAGGTCTCTCTGGTGTTGAGAAAGGTGGAGTGCCGAACGGAGCAGAGGAGACCTCGTATTCAACTTCTGGCCAATCCGGCGGGAACGCGGAGAGGGCGCTACGCGTCGAGTTGCTAAAATTGACCCGTGTAGCAGCTGGTAATTTTTCCCAACCCAAGTAATCAGATTGGTCGTTCGTAAGTATACCAGCTTGGCTCAGAGCATAGTCCAACTCAGCCTTGCTAGCGAGAGTATGGTTCATGAGACGTCCGTACGTCTCAACTGATACTTGGTAGCCGACACTGAGAACGACATGGTCCCACATGTTTTGGCCAACGCCAGGTCGGTCGGCAACGATGGAAATATTATACCTCTGGAGGGTCTCAGCAGGACCGACCCCGGAGACCATCAGTAGTTGAGGTGACTGGAATGCACCAGCAGAGACAATCACTTCGTTGCTGGCTGTGAGAACGTAAGGCGGGGCCATAGCTGGTCCGCTCTGCACCAAGACACCGTATGCGGTCTTGTCATTGTCAAACAAGATTTTCTGTCCTAAGGTATGTGTGTAGATCTTGAGGTTCGTCTTTTGCACTCCTTTTGCCGCAAACGCGGCATCAAGATACGACGTCTGCGAAGAGCTACGTGACTGATCCTTTGGTTTGAGTGTGAGCGGACTATACTGAGATCCGAGAAGCTCGCCGCTGATCAGATCGTGTACATCTGCCACACCAAGCTCACGGAAGGCTAGCTGAGCCCACGAGGCCAGTGGGGTAGCGAAGTTCGGAAAGGATACCTCCAGGGGGTTTCCAGTCTGATTCACTGGATCGATGAACGGTAATGAGGAGTTGGATGCTCTCATGCTCATATTCGGATTGCTGTAATTGATAGAGCCCTCGAAGTACGGAAGGAAGTTGTCCCAGGTATAGCCTGTGTCGTTGACAGCCTCTGCCCAGGCTTGCAAGCTGCCGACAGTAGGTCGATTGTAGTTCATTGCGTTTTCAGCTGAACTAGAGTGCAATTAGCGAATGTTCTGAATATGCCCAAAGCTCTTGCTGTACTACCCACCAGCCGCCCAGCATCTTTCCCCGACCATAATGAAAGACTTGGCCTTGGGCCCCAGCCTGCGGTGTGGTCAAAAACCCCCAGTCTACAAGTGGCGCATCCCACCGAGAATCTGGCGTGATATAGTTGTAGTCCTGGTTGTACGCTGGCACCACAGACTGGTTGCTATTCTCGATTTCGTAGAACCCTCCAGCCTCGACGACCGCAACCGTCTTAGTCCCATCTTCGGCAAGACGATATGCAATAGCCAGACCAGCTGTGCCTCCTCCTACGACAACGTAATCGTATGTAGCATTCTGTCCTGGAATGCCGAACTTGTTGCCAGCTACAGTCTGTTGCCTAATCAATGCATCTGCGAACGGCGCTACGATCGCGGAGCTGATGCTTGCTGTGATCCAAAGGGTCGACTTCATGCTGGGTTACTTAGAAGGTACAATGAGTGTCTGACTCGGCGCACGCTCACGACGTTGAGTAAATAAAGGCCTTCCATAGTGACGTACGGATTGTGCTTTGGTCTGGCACGATCTCTCCGCCCGTCGGGGCTAGTCGTGCATTGATGTGTACATCACGGCGCTAAACTAGCGGGATCTTCGGTTGTGCAGATCTTGCCGGCGTGCTTTGCTGGGGACCTCGTCCTAGGGATTTCACGGCCCTGATTGCGTTGATTCTCAATGCTTGTATGATATTATTGAAACGTCGCTGTAGTCTTTCCTTGATCCGAGGGCTCTGTTGTCGAGCCGCAGGGGGGCCTTAGATTTCTCCATTAAGCTATTTTTGCCTTGTGTCTGATGGATTTACAAAACGATAACAGCAGACGTGCGAATATGGAGTGAGATGGATCCTTATAACACGTATCTCATCGAACTCACGATATGCACAATGTGGCACAATGAGTGAATCCAGTCTATAACTTCCCCAGCGAAAGCACCGAGGAAAAAGCGATATCGCATTCGATTGAGGTTTGCGATCAATGGGGAGAGCTTTTGTCAAGCTGCGGCAACACTGTGTTTGAAGCAAGCGTAGAGAGTCAGCCTGATAGTGGTGCATAAACGAGACCCAGGTACAAAAAAATCACAAAAACATACAACAGCGGGTATTCGCTAGTGGTCACCCACCTAACTACTAATCCGCCGGTACGTTGCTTAAATAGGGCTGAGCGAACGGGAAGCCTTGTTTTCAACGTCCTATGGTCGTATGTAATAGCTTTGCTGATTTCGTAATTTATAACTCAGTTTTGAAAGAAGTCGCCTCCTTTGCTGCGTAATCACCGCGATGCGATGTGGGCTGCCCCTTCCTATGTACGTTCCTTCATAGACAGCGAACCAACTATGATGTGCTCCGCGCATTTCCGCCCCAAGGTTTTCCATGTGGCTGAAGCTGCACCCGGGAAAGACGTGTGCGGACAAGGCAGCGGTTGTCCTTTCAAAGCCTCGAAGAAGATAGATTTCAACGCTACAATCTGGAGATATCCTAAAGTCTAAAGGTGTTGAAGTCGTCATCACGTCTTCTCGCCTCTTCGGTCTTTGTACCATGTAGACCACAACGCTCTGGTCAGCGGTAATCTGAGCGTCCGGCAGCCGAGCTAACAGCCTCGGCCATCATGGGCAGGGTCTACTTGCTTTTAAGTTTTGGCACACGGCTGGACCCTTCACACGGGCGTGTCAGAGCCTCAACGAAGCGAGCTTGGTGGAGTAGAAAGACTAAAGCGTGGGTGCAGTTGGTAAGCCCCCCAGAAAACGATGTCATCGAGGAGTTTCAATACTTCTACCCCACTTGGGCTCACCCTGCTGAAAGTCATGATGAGCGACAGCAAACGCCAGATGCAGCGCGCCAATCAGGGCAGCGGCCCAGATGAAAGAGGACAGACAGATGGTGATGTGCGCACCAGCTACGCAAGCCCAGGTTAGTAGTCTGTCTCGTGGCTTCAGGAATGATGCGCACAGGGTTTCTCGCATTGCGAATGGTATTGCTGCGTGCGGTCAATGTGTTTCAGAAGATCATAGGTGACGTATGGCTCCGCACTAGCTGCTGGACCCTGAATGCGGCCGTTCTGAAAATTAGCGAAATAAAGAGGTTGGCGTCGTGAGGATGCGCGCAGGCATCTAGCGAATGAATGTTCTCACTTTCATGGCAGACGCAGTCATGGGTGCTGCCTTGGCCTGCAATACGGTCTGCGAGCCCGTTCCGAACCACTTTGGTACTTCCAAGGCACACAAAGACTTCTCTGCAGCGTAGCGGCGAGAGATTACCTGTATGGTACCATCATTAGCGGCCCTCCCGTCTGTGAGCATGAGGCTTCCAATTCGACGCGATGGTCTATCGCCTGGAACTGCCATGCCGCAGTTTCCGCGGCCAGCCCACTGTTGCGCAGTATTCGCGCGGAGTAGTGCGTCTTCTGGCCGCCGAGACGCCTCAACAGACGATTAGATAAAACTATAGATATACATGCACCGAAACTCTTCTTACGACACCTGCAACTTTGCAATTTTCACATTGGCGCCCCACTGAACACTGTTTCCGTGCTCTCTTCTCACCTTCAGGGCAACTTTCGAGACGCAAGCGTGCTCACCCGGCCTCCACGAGAACACGACCCTTACACGGAGACGAACGAAGCGAGACTGATTCTTGTCTTAAACGACCCCTCCATCGCGAGCCAGCCTCAGCCGGACACCCTTGTACCGCACTAGAGGGGAATCTGCGAGATCTCCCAGACGGGACGCGATTTCATACGGCGTCATACCTCCATACGTCGACGGCCACAAGCCCCACGTCGTAGTACGGCAGGCGTACCGAAGCAGACGCAAGGCTCAGGAATTCGTGGAGTACCAAATGCATAACTCATCGAAAAGCGCTGGACGGAGCAGAAAGATGCCCGTAATCGAGGTAAGATGCTCTCCAGTCTTTTACGGTTCTATTTCAGGGTTGGAGCGAAGGCCATGCTCTGATGGCGGCACAGGCTCATTTCCTCTGCATCGTCTATTGATTTGGACTGCGGGTGGTCGAGCCTTGTTTGCGATGATGTCGTTCGGGTCGTCATTTCCATGTGCACGGGCCTCGTCTGCGTCATACCTTCCGCGCTCTCTTGTTCTGGCAACCACGCTGCATGACCTCTGTCCTTGCCAGCCAGTCGCCTTTCCTCTGCTTTCCCCATCTCCTTTCACGAAATATCCCGTCACACTACGCGCTGCACACAGTCTAGCTGAACTTGCACGCGGCTGTTCATCACAATTCTCTCCAACCCTTGTGTCTTCATATACCCCGCCAACATCACAAGGCTAGAGCTTCGTTTACTTTTGCACACAACTACTAAGCATGGCTGCGATACAGAACTTTAAGAACTTCTTGCGCCATGGCAAACAGGCACGCCAGAACGCCGAGCCAACATCAAGTGTGTCGCCTGTTCACGCGCAGCAACATCGAGCAGATCCTGTTCACCATGGCATATCAGAGCCGGTAATGGACCACAAACCGCTGCACCATGCGGCCGCCCCTCACGGCGATTATTCAGTTGCTGCTGGAGGCGATAACCGCAACATCGCCGCACAGGCCGGAGCCGCAGCAGACCGAGCTGCCGACAAGAGGCAGAAGCAGGAAGCCGCCAAGCAGGGTAAGGGAGTCGACCCTGAGGTTCTGGAGCGTATTGTTGCCGAGGAACGCGAGGCAAAAGGAAAGCTACCCAAGTACCCTGGTCTTGAGCGATGGCAGATCCTTGAGAAGATGGGTGACGGCGCCTTCAGCAACGTGTACCGAGCGCGGGATACCACCGGGCAATGGGGCGAGGTGGCTATCAAGGTCGTCCGCAAGTTCGAAATGAACTCCCAGCAAGTCAGTATTCCCCAGCAGTCCTGCCCTCTCCTGCCCATTTCTTAGCGTCGCCATCCCCCCTTTCCTACCGCATCGCACTTGAGTTTGTTTTGGCGCTTTTTGGACGTTACCAACACGATGCCTCGTGTTTAGGGCGATAAGCATGTGCATCCGGATTTCAAAGCACCCAAAGCCGCCGATGTGAGATTTTACCCTGCATACGATGCTTGCTCGATTCGACAGCATCATCCTCTCACCCCTGTTCCGTTCGACATAACAGCATAGGCGCTGACGTAATCTCCTACAGAGAGCGAATATCCTCAAGGAAGTACAAATCATGCGCCAACTCGATCATCCCAACATCGTCAAGCTGATCGACTTCTCCGAATCCCGGCAATACTACTACATTGTCCTGGAGCTGTGTCCCGGCGGTGAACTGTTCCACCAGATTGTCCGCCTGACATACTTCTCCGAGGACCTGTCGCGACACACCATTATCCAAGTCGCTAAGGCACTGCAATACTTGCACGAGGAGGCAGGTGTTGTTCACAGGTTTGAAGTCCAAAGTCTCCCCAGAGTATTCGGGAGTGCTGACGTCACGCAACAGAGATATCAAGCCAGAGAACTTGTTGTTCTACCCCACTCCTTTCGTCCCCACACGAAACCCCAAGCCCCGCGGTCCGGATGACGAGGACAAGGCTGACGAAGGTGAATTCGTCAAGGGCAAGGGTGCTGGAGGTATCGGCCTCATCAAGGTTGCTGACTTCGGACTAAGTAAGGTCATTTGGGACAGCCAGACCATGACACCTTGCGGAACTGTCGGTTACACTGCTCCTGAGATCGTCAAGGACGAGCGCTACTCGAAGAGTGTCGACATGTGGGCACTGGGCTGCGTACTTTACACACTTCTCTGCGGTTTCCCTCCATTTTACGACGAGTCTATCCAGACTCTGACAGAAAAGGTTGCTCGCGGCCAGTACACTTTCTTGTCGCCGTGGTGGGACGACATTTCCAAGTCTGCGCAGGATTTGGTGTCGCACCTGCTTACGGTCGACCCTGAAAAGCGATACGACATTAACCAGTTCCTGAACCATCCCTGGATCCGTGAGGCGGACGAGCCAACGTACTCTGCCCTCGACGCTCCTCCCCTGGCAACACCTGCTGCGTCTCGCATGGATCCCAAGTTGCAGCAGCAGTATGCTTACCTCGAGTCCCCTGGCGCGGGTCGTAGGGACTTCCGTTCCCCTGGTGCCGTCAACCTTCGAGAGGTGTTTGACGTTGGTTACGCTGTACACAGGCAAGAAGAGGAGGGTAAGAGGAGGAAGAATTTCAAGCAGGGCTACCGCGGCGCCAATGCTATGAACTCGCTGAACGCACTCGATGAAAACGAGGATGATGATGAGTTCAGCAATGATTCGGTACCTTATGACCCTTCCATACAGCACCCACCTGCTAAGCTTCCAAAGTCTCAGGGTGCCGATGTCTCCACCATGGAGCAGAAGATGCGCAATACGACATTGTCGGCGGCTGCACAAGCACGACAGCAACAAGCCCCTCCTCAGTCCCGGCAGCAGGAGCGCGGATACGGGCAACATTCCCCCGCTGTTGCCGCAGCAGCGAAGCGACAAGTCAAGAACAAGGGAGCGTTCGAACTCAGCCTCGATAACGCCACATTACTTGGTCGCCGCGGCAAGAAGGGTCCCGGCGGAAGTGGGCTGCGTGGGGAGGTCACAGCTGGTGGCTTATAGCCACCAGCACGTCTTCATAAGGATTGGTAAAGCGTTTGATTCACAGCTGCTATAAGGCGGCACGATTGGCATGGACATGACCCTGACATCATGAGGCGTTCTTCTCCCTTTTCTTTCTTATTTATCTTTGTACGAATCGGAAACTCCTTTTCACTTGCCCTCCACTTACGGCATAACTGCGTGGTTTCTGTCTTTATCGGTTGCAATTTGGAAGGTCTGGGCATGTGGGTAGTTTAGAGGAGCAGCATAGCCTAGATTGTAGATGCGGCTGCTGCTTAGTGAATGAAGAAATGTACAACGCTGGTATGACATTGTATGACATTGCCAAGACAACCTGTGTATCTTGCTCAGCTTGTAGCAGCAATCACTTTCTTCCTTGTCATCTCCTTCACGGGTCCTATCTCAGTATCTCTCCTCGTAGCAGATCACTCGAGCACATAACGCCGTGTGGCCGTTCAGTATACTTGGCCGAAACTACACGGCTGTAGTTTGCCCACGCCGTTCATCCACCTCGTCGTGCCACGGCGGTCTGCAGCAACAATCACGAGTGGTATGGATCTGATAAAGTTGAACGATTCGATTCAGCCTGCTACAACAACCACGCCATGCTCTGGCAATGCGCTGTGCAAAGCTGCCTACGTATGTAACGCCAATTCCCTCCGATCCCAGGGTATGTATCCGTAGTGTCGTGGCGCATGCGAGGAAATCAAAAACCTGAACGCCGTGTATGCAGGGGTATCTCCGTCCTTGCCCATGTCCATGCCATCCGTTATCGTTATTCCGTTATTGTAATCATCCATCGTCGGCGCCCTCTGTTCAACCCTGAACTGCCGTCACCCTCGTTACACCCCAGCACGTCTACCTATGGCCTGCCACCCAGTGTAAGTCCACTGCTCCCCGAGCACGAACGAAGAAATGTGCAAAAGCCTGCTATTGACAAGAAGAGAAGACAAGAAAGGAAAGAAAAGATGCTGAAGCACATGTACTACAACATACCGCGGAACTTGGCGCCGTTCTTGCGCTGGATCTCGCGCTTCGCCGCAGCGCTGGGCATCGTGAAGCCACCCAGCCCTGACGAGGGTACGGTGCCAGACACAGCCGTAGACGAGACCGGCGAAGCGACGGGAGTCGAAGCAGCGGGGGCGGAAGCGACAGGAGTGCCAGACGCAGTACCAGACGTGATCATCGTGGTCGGTGCAGAAGCAATGCCAGTAGCAGGTTTGCTAGATGCGCCAGCGGTAACGGTGACATACACGATGTCAGTGACGGTCACCGCGTTGTCGTCGCCGGAACCGGAGGTATGCGCAGGTGCAGCGCCAGGACGCGAGGTCATGATCGGGATGTTGGTGACCTGTGTAAGCGCCGGCGCGGTGGGCGAGGCAACAGGAGCAGAAGGCGCGGACGAGGAGTTGGCAGGCGCGCCAGATGCAGCAGGGGCACCGGTTACAGTTGCAGAGCCGAGGATGGAAGTAGGTCCGACTTGGCCTTGCAGGACGTCTGTAATGATGGCTGTGCGGGACGCGAAGTCAGAGACGGCGACGGACATGGCGTCCTGCTGGGGTCCGAGGGCGTACTTGGACTCTGCGTCGGCGGCGAGCGCAGTGCCGTTTGAGCCAATGTCGACGTCAATGCAGGTCGTGTAGTACTGGTCCTTGCCGTCTGGCAGCCCGGGGTCGACGTTGGGCGCGGTGTTCCACTGCCAGACCCAGTAGAATGTGTACGGCTTGCCTTGAGTGACATTCTTGGGGATCTGAACGTTGGTCTCGCAGAAGAGCGGGTAGTTGCCTGGCTCTCCGTCGATGGCTTGACCCATGGCGAAGTTCGGGTCAGATTTGCGACGCTCCTCTGAGATGGGTGTGTTGTTGATCTCGTAGCAGCGGCCGTCATCGAAGTTGTTACTCGTAAGGAGCACACCGCGCGCATCACCGCCGGAGCCGTCCGCGGTCCACTTAAGCACGTCGACGAGCTTCTCATCCTCCTTGGGAGAGGTGGTACCGTACACGAAAACTGAACCACCCTTCTCGGGCTTGCCCAGACCAGTCGCAGGGTCGACCATGGTGACGTGACCGTTCTCCATGTAGCGCATAGCTACGAAGCCGCCAGCGACAGCCTGAAGGCGAGGGTACTTGTCTGACGACTGCTTCTGCTTGGTCTGTGATGTGTGGCAAAGTGGCGAGGTGTCGTCGATGAAGACCTTGGGCTGAACCGGCAGAAGCCAGTTCATGGAGTCACCAGTGTAGCCCTTGTCTGTCTTGCTGACGAAGCCGCGAGGGTAGCCATACTCGCCGACATAGGTGCCTTTGTTGTTGACGTTGCGAAGCTGCTCGACCCAGCTGTGGCCCGTTGCGAACGGGGTGACGGCCAGCGCCGCCAGCGCTGTTGTGAAAATGCTCGGCATCTTGGTTGTGTTTGTTGTTTTGGGGTTTATGTGAGGAAAGAAAGTTGTGCGATTTGGTCCAGCCGAAACGCGTTGTTGATATGCAAGCGGAAGTCGTGAAGTGCGGTCGCTACTCTGTCGAATCCTTGCAAAGTTTTCTGATGAAGAAAGAAAGGTGACAGGGAGAAATTATCGGACGCTGAAGTAGTATTCAATGTGGCCTTGGTGACGACTTGATGAGCGTACAATGTCGGGTTACACGTGACGAGTTGCCCTTCACCTGAACAGCGACAGCACTATTGTTCAATAGAACAACGTAAGCGTGCGATATTAAGCCACCAAAGACCGACACGCACAGCGCAAACGGGGGGCGAAAGAAAGGAAGATGAGGAGAGACGGCGTACCACGGTGCAGACACAAAACCG
Organism: Didymella sp. IMI 355093; assembly: GCA_027946495.1. Lineage (NCBI taxonomy): Eukaryota > Fungi > Ascomycota > Dothideomycetes > Pleosporales > Didymellaceae > Didymella > Didymella sp. IMI 355093. The sequence continues at coordinate 326,868 of JAPEUZ010000024.1, forward strand.
TTCTACACGCGGACACAGTCCTTTATTAGGCGAATGAGCAGAGATGAGACAAACGCTGAGCAACATTGAGCACTGCTCAGGCCCAGAAGGCAAGAAGAGACGAGGGCCAATGGAGAGTTGTACACAGTCGGTGTCGAAACAGGGCGCCACTCCACGCGACTCCGCAATCAAGCTTCTGAGCCTAATGTGTGGATGTTGGATCGACGTTTCAACGTCGGACCTGAACTGTAGCCGCCAGCCAGCCTGTCCCGGGCCCGCAGCGACAGGGCGGCGTAGCGCGTACAGATGCATATTCTTCCGTGCTTCTGGTACAACCGAGTTCGGTAGTTCGTCGCCTTACCGGCCACATGAGGCGGAGCGTGTTCTGGTGTTGAGTCAAAGCGTGACAATTGTGCCTGTCCCGCTGATCTACGACACGACCACCGGCCACTAGGCATCATCTAGATCGCTCGTAGATCACGGCTTGCGTGTCTCCACTATTGCCGGCAAGCACTGTGAGCCTGCCGACTGCCCTGTGAGAGACCATTTCGTGGCCTTGACCGCCAAAATGAGCGCAGCCGAGCCAAAGCGCATAGGGCCATAGGGCGAGCAAAAGGAACAAGGCTAGGCGGTGCTAAGCCCGCCGAACGTGAAGGAGCAGGGCTTGCACCACACGACGACAGGTGACGGTGCGCTGTTGCGGCGCGTCGCCAGCAAAGAATTTCCCGCAGTGAATGGTGTTGAAGCGTCGTCGGCAGGCCTCCCCACTTCATCCACCACGCTAAGTTTCACGACACAACCTTTAGCGCCCTGCAAGCAGTCTAGTCCATCTGCCTCACGTTACTCTGGGCCATAACAACACTCACCATCTCAGCGCATCTGGTGAAGGACAAGCAGATGACAAGTTGTCAAGAGACGATCTGAGTCCTAGAAGCACACGTACAATCTGCACACAGCAACAGCGACTGCAGCAGCGTCTGTTCCTGAGCGCGGCGGGCTGGGTTTCCTCCTCCATTGTGTCGCGTTTCAGATCCCAACGTCCAACTTAGCTGATTGGGCATCACACCACCCCATCTGATTGGAGCGCAAAGATCCCTTTTGGGCAGCACCTACTCGCGCTGCACGACCAGATAGCCGCTCATCCAATCTCTATAATTGATCGCGCTGGGCCCAGACACGTCCGAGCTCGCCAACTGCCAACTTGCGTACACCAGCGATCCCAAGATCGCGAGCTGTGGAGAATGAGGCCTTTCCGTGTCACTGTGGTGATGATGCGTAGTTCATGTTCGCTGTTCATTGTTGAGTTGGGTTTTCGCGCAAACGTGCTCCACATGCGGTTTCGTGAAACAGCGTCCAAACACTGTCCAGCAGCCATAAATCCTGAGGCATATACACGTTCTCGGCCGGGTTGCCGATGTTCGTTTAGTCAAGTAACATTGCAAGGAACCCCATTTGAAGGTCCAAGCGTTTGACGAGTTGAGTGGTACGGCATTTGCTGCTGCACTGCATGTATATCGCGATCCTGCTATCGAGTACTCGGAGAACCGAGGTGGTTGGTGAGTGTCGTACGGTACCTGCATGTCCTCGCTCAAGATTCCGGATACGGTCGTTGAACGTAATGTAATGGAGGACAAGTGCAAAGTGCTGTGAACGATAGGAGCGCAAGTATAGCGACTGGTGGTACGAGGATTATGTGATGGGGTGTTATACATGGGGTGGCTTTGCACAAGATGTGCTGACGTTCTGCGGTCTACTCGTCGTCCTCATCACCATCAATGGTATGGTCGTCATCGTCATCTTCGTCGTCCTGATCATCCTCGTCACCCCCATCGCTGTGCTCTCCGTTGCCCTCGTACCTTTCGTCATCTCCCATGCCGACCGTGTTTTTCAACTCGGGCAAGTCAAAAACAGCATCGGGAAGGCCCTCCAACCCGATACTCTTCGCCACAGTTATGATTCCGAACTCCATGACCCCATCACGACTGCGACTCTTTCCATAAAACCCAACAATAACCTCGTGCGACGCAGGCTCTAAGCGTACAACATTTGCCCCATCACCGCGCCTCGCATTGAGCTCCCCGCGCACAGTGCGGTCCGCAAGCCTTACCCTCACACCTTGCATGCAGTACTGGTGGATTCCCCTGTTGACCTCTATACGCTTAATATTGACGCCAGGCGGCAAAGTGATACTCTGTGACGCGTGACCGCCGAAGCGGTGTTCGCGGCCACCTGTGCGCATCGGGCCCCAGTGGCTCTTGTGCCCGTCTTCGTACGTGACGACGCCGCCGTCCCACCAGCAACCGACACGCAGATCGATGGAGGTTGCGCGGTGGAGGGCACCGTCTGGACCGCGCTCTTTAAGAAGTTGTGCCCATTCGCATGTCGAGCCGGAATCGTTCTCGACGGCGTCGGTGTAGACGGAGCGCTTGAAGAGGCGGATGGAGCTACCGGGAATGCGGACGAAGGTTTTGACTGTCAGTGTCTTCCACACGTCAGCAATGGTGAGCTCCTTGCCGTTGAGGCCGAGGACGTCAAGGCGCAGTGGATTAGATCGGTCAAAGCGTTGCTCGAGTTCGTCCTGAGTGTATTCGCGCTCGTCGGTCGGCGAGTCGATGGAAGGCGTGCTTTCAGGCGTCCTATTGAATGAGATCCGTGCAATGCCAACAGCAGACGTGATACGCATGATTGCGTCAAGCTCGCCTTGCTCATTGTCGGTGAACTTCGGCTCAACCATGGGCTCAGCTGAACGCTGTGCATCTGAGAACTGCTTGTCCGTAGGCAGAAGGAAGTGTCGAGAGAAACGGAGGTTCAGAGCATCTTTGAGGTCCAAGGTTGAGCAGTCGACCATGTCGACATCTCGATGCGAATCACCAAGAGCGCCCGCGCCCGTTAAGAACTGTCTCCGCCAATCTTGTGCCCTTGTGGATTGGTCAACATGCTCGTGAGAGTTGGCATTGACACCAAAGGCAAGACCCACAGCCGACAGGAAAGAAGATTGGCCAAAAGCACAAGACTCCCAGATAGTAGAGTTGCCTCTCGAGATCTTCGAGCCTGCGACCCGAGCGTCAGTCAAACAGCTGTTGACTTCTTCAGTGAAGCGCGGCCAGGAGTATGTCAGGTGACTTCCGAAAGTGCCCAAGGAGATGCCTGACGAATTGTGACGGCCAGTACTGACATGTCCAAAAGCCTGTTCTTTGCATTTGTTGTAGTGTGCATCCAGTATCAAGCCTGCCACAACGGGACAGGACAAAGTGTCGAATTGGCCGCCGTGATCCGCAAGAGCTTCCATGAAGATGTCGAACAACTCGTTGTTGCTTGTGGGCGCTGTAGCTTTGGCTTCAGCATATAAGATATCCTTCTTGGTCTTCGAGGATCGTACGACGGTGACCTTGGCTGTTGAACGGATGGCATCCTCAGAGTCGCATGCGTGGTGTTCTGAGTGTCTCGCATTGACAAAGTCTCGGCTGACGGTATCAGTAGTCCACTCTTCTTCTAGCCTGAAGGTCCTGCGGCCGAGGCCTTTCGCGCGCATATCTTCGGCAGTCATGGCTTGCCACATGTAGGCAGTCATGCGGAACTTCTCGATGGCGGCGGTCAGATCTGAATGGGCTGAAGAAACACCGCCGGCCTTCTGAGGTGGGCAGTCTATGAGGAGTGGCGAATCTTTGGCTACCATGATGGCAAGGTGTAGTGGCGGGTGTTGAAGCAAAGGTATGTAGAGGAGGCTAATCTTCACTGATGCCATCTGCTTTCCTTGTCCCATGTGAGTGATGTCGAGTGTATTGGCACCAGGAGAAAGCATGACCAGAGCCTTGAAGTGGCTGCTGTGAAGGGGCCATGTTTGCTCGGGGAAGATCTCGAGGCCATTAGCACCAGTAGTCTTGACCGAGATGTAGTCCTCTGGGTCATTCGAGATGCAAGTCCCTGCAATTAGCAGGCAGCGCTGATGCAATCGTTAGAAGTGCCTCTTGAGTGAGTGAGTCAAGACTGCGTGGTACCTGGTGGATCGTCTCCCCGTCCTCCACGTTAGTAAGGCGCAATGCTGGCGGCGAGTTCGTTGTATCCATCATGGCAAGACCGAAGGTCGTTGTGATTCTGCAGGAAAGGATTGTCTGCCTCCAATTTCACGGTCGCTCATTAGTCTTATAGCATCCGCAGACATCGAGTCAGATATCAACACAATATAGACGGGCTGCAGGCAGCTGTACGAAAGAGGCTAGTGCGGACATTGCTGCCTTAGACGCAAGTGTCTAGGATGGACAAGCGGATGCGTAGGCTCCATCATGTACGGTACGTGCGGCTACTTCGGTGCTGAGTGCCCATGTAACGGATGACGGGCTCCAGGTCTCTCTGTCAGAGTGTTGTAACGGGTGAAGGCTGAGGTTCTCGAAGCCACGCGAAGCCACGCGAGGGTGACTAAGGTGGCGCTAGTTCTCCGCTCGAAGTTCGCGACAATCCATCGCGACATTTGCTTGCGCAGCCCCAGCATCGACACCGCCGTCACCGCCCGCGTCCGCGTCCCCGCCTCCGTCGCTCACCCACGCCCATAGCAGTCGCCTGCGCCGGACCTCCATCGACCACCACACGCACACACAAACACACGCACCACCGCAAGCATGGCCAACTACCTCGCTTCCATCTTCGGCACGGAGCAGGACAAGGTCAACTGCTCGTTCTACTACAAGATCGGCGCCTGCCGCCACGGCGACCGCTGCTCGCGCAAGCACGTCAAGCCGTCGTACTCGCAGACGATCCTGCTGCCCAACCTGTATCAGAACCCGGCATACGACCCGAAGAACAAGATGAACGCGCAGCAGATGCAGATGCACTTTGACGCCTTCTACGAGGACATCTGGTGCGAGCTGTGCCAGTACGGGCTGGTCGAGGAGCTGGTCGTGTGCGACAACAACAACGACCGTAAGTCCTCAGTCGCATGCTCCACATGACACGGCGCGCAAGCTAACCGCGGAATAGATCTCATCGGCAACGTCTACGTGCGCTTCAAGTACGAAGAAGACGCGCAGAAAGCCTGCGATGCCCTCAACTCGCGCTGGTACGCCGGCCGCCCCATCTACTGCGAGCTGTCCCCCGTGACCGATTTCCGAGAAGCCTGCTGTCGCCTCAACAGCGGCGAGGGCTGCGTGCGCGGCGGCTTCTGCAACTTCATCCACCGCAAGGAGCCAACGGCCGAGCTGGACCGCGACCTGGACATGAGCACCCGCAAGTGGCTCAAGGAGAGGGGTCGCGATGAGAGGAGCATGAGCAGGAGCCCCACGCCGCCCGCGAAGAGGTTCTAGGAGGACCGTCGACGCGAGGCCGTGGGTGCTGACCCTGATGAGGTCGACACCAAGACCGTGGACGAGACGAGCGCCAAGACTGAGATCAGAGAGGACGCTTAGAAGGAGTGTTCCCGCCCTTGTAGGAGAAGATGAGCAATGCAGAGCGCGGTGCAGTCGAGGATTGCGAGAGGAGCAAAACACAACAGCATGAAGGGCGACACGGCGTCAGGGAGTTTGATACCTCATTGCGCACGGCGCGCAAATGGAAGGACTGTACATTACAAGCGGCGAATGCTGACGGAGCCAGGTAGTTAGCAAAATCACCTCATTCTGAACATGTTGCCTTGTGTATCACGACCCCGACCGACACGTGCAGACAGAAAACATCGCATTGCGCCGCACCGTAATGCGACCGTGGTATCATCCAATCGCTAGACCGCTCAATGGCAGCAGAAAGCCATCGCCTCACTCAGCTTAGCATCTCAAAACACCTTGTCCCAAACGCCGTCTTATATGCAAACCCTCTCAGCCACCCCTTCTTTCCTCTCTCAAATGATCCCCCTCCCCTCAGCACAAGCACCGCCACCACCGCCCCAACAACAAGCAGAATGAACACACCCCAAAACGCCCAGCACATCCACGCGCGCTGTCTTGCCTTGCGCTGCTGGCCCTCAAGCCAGCTATCGTTCCTGATCCCCGCATTAGTCTCGTCTTCAATCTCGCCCGCCGTGATGGTTGTCCAGAACCGGAATGTGCTCTTCGGCCGCCCCGAGAGGCTGACGCCCAGCGACAGCCGCGAGCCGTTGCCGTGCCGCGAGAAGCGGGATGTGCGTTTTGAAGGGGTGGAGTAGGGGAGGGGAACGTTGTGGATGCGGGCGTCGAGGGAGCGAGGGCGGGTGTGAGCTAAGTGCGAAGCGGAAGCGGGATGTGCGTTTGCTCATGCGTTTGCTGGGCGGGGCAGCTGCGAGGTGGAAATGGGTGGAGCGCGGGGTAGGGGGCAGGGAAGGGGTGGGTGTGTGGTGGTCTGAGTGGGAAGAGGGGAGTTTGTGCAGCGCGATGATCTCAGGTGTTTTTGCTTCCGAGGAAGACATGTAGACGCTCCGCGTCCCGCTTGTTGCGTCCATCTTGAGCTCCTTGTGACGCGCCTCTTTCTCCGACGCGAAGACGTGGGCTGGGGCTGACAGTGGGCGGGTGAATGCCGCCGGAGGAAAGGCCGGGGACAAATGGCTTTGCGAGTTGGGTGTGCTGATGGACGAGGGCGAGTCTATGGGGGAGGAAAGGGACACGACGTACGCATGCTTGGTTTCCTGTTTCCCTGTACCTGTCTCTGCAGCGAGCATGGCGGCTTCATCGTTGTGCACTGCAACCGAGAAGCGGCGCCAGAAGTTTGGGTCTTGGACCATGGTGTCGCTGAATCAAGTGCTCGAATCTTTGAGGCGATTCTCGTTTGCGATTGGGTGGGTGCTGGTGATGTTGGGGTTCGAGTGAAGAGGTAGGAAGGACGGTAGGCGCAGAGGCAGTCGCGGTGTTGTTGAGAAGGATCGAATCTCGAGGTGAAGTGAAAGCGAGTGTGTTCGGCCGGATATGGGTATTCGTGGACTTGGGTCGCCAAGCTGTCGTTGTATCACCACCAAAGTATAGAAATTACAGTTGTCGAGAAGAAGTGGTTGTGCATGTGAAGTCGTGTTTGACGGGTATAGTGCGAAGGTAATGTCTCTTTCGGGTGCGATGACGGCGTTGGACGTTGTTGTGGTACTCGAAATGACTGTTGTGTTGCCCGAGATTGTAGTGGAGCAATGTTGTGGTACACAGGTGATCGTTGTGGATTGAAAGGTCGTGATGCCAGGATGTACCACGCTGAACTTCGAACGATGGTTGCTAGTTGGGGATCGTGATCGAGAAGAATGATGTAATGTGTTTTTGTTTGCGTGGAAAGCAGCTCGTCAAGGCGCAGACAGACGAAAAAGTGAGGGTGAAGGAAACATGTTTGTTACATAGCAACCAGGCCAACGCACTTGACCGTACTGCAGCGTACCCCTAACACGATAGTGCATACTATTGACCTGCATACCTTGGATGCATCTGTCGCTCAGATCAGCAACATACCGGATCTCGTCTCTCTCGTCTGATGAAGCGTTCACCGCGATGGGGTCCTTGTTTGACGACGTTTCTAAGTGGAGCACTAGTCGTCCAATGGGAGCCGGCAAATCAGCGGGAGAGCGTTGTGAACCCTTCCAGACTGAGCTGTGACAACGCCGAAATTGCAAAAGGATGGCTCGAGACAGGGACCAGGCTAGATGCTGGCAGATGCTCGATCGGCGCTTTTATGAAGGCGATGCGCGGAAGGCTGAGGATTCACCGGCAGCTACCCGCATCTGCAGCTTCACAAAGTTTGACAGCTCTTCTGTGTGCGGGCAAGCAGTTGAGCTGAGCTAGACATGCGGTCTGGTCAGCCTCACGTTGAGAGGTCGATCGAAAGCGGCTGCATCTTGGTTGGTCTGAAACCAGCGCTAGACCGCCCCGAGGCGAGACAGCGTGTGCACAGGCAACCATGGATCTGAACAAGATGCGTTCAATCCTTCGTTCAATCTCTGACCGTTGGGGTTTCCTGGACCACCACTACACAATCCCTGTCTTACCGGATCGTCACCTCGACACGCGTTCAGACCGTACTACGGATCACCATGCCAAAAGAAGAGCCGCTGCCATTCTGGAAAGTGAACGTGCCCCGGGAGCAATGGCCAGCGGAGTGTCCTGATTTCCTGAAGAATATTAGTGAAAAAGACCAGCGCATCATTGGCACGCCCGATGAGGAGTACACGTTGTTGACCTGGCCGGAAGTGCGGGAGCTCGTCAGTACGGCAGTGCAAGCCCAACGTCTGCACAAGTACTGACGGCGGCTGACAGGCATCGACCGCGTTGACAAGTTCCACCGCAAACCGTCAGAGCTACGGCGGTACAGGGCGTTTACATATCGTTTGGTGAAAGAGTATGGCAGCATTATGAACTTCATTGTGAACGAGCGACTGCAGTGGGGCAGCATGCAGCCGAAGGGGAGGCCATTCGAATACGACGGTACTGATAACCCCATTGAGTGAGGAGTCGACGTCGTCTAACGTGTTTCAGAGGACATCAAGATCCTGTTTAACGACTGGCCATATGGCATCGACCCAGACATTGTGCATCTGGTGGTGTGGACCAAGTTCGAACTCGAGGACGACGAAGAGACCGGCCTATGCACTGCAGAATCGCGCAAGGAGATCGACGACTACGTCCAGAGAACGTTTGCGACAAAGGTCGAGGAACTCGTCTGGTTCAAGAACTGGAAGAGTCTGAAGAGCGTCCACGCTGTGGAGCACTTCCATGTCATGCTGTACAAGCCGGCCCGCGACTTCCTGCAGGTCATCACCAACGGCGACGTGCCCATGACAGAGAAGTTTGAGTGAGCATTTGCAACATGATTGTTCGTGGCGTTCAACGAAGCATTACATAGACGTAGATACTAGATAGAGACTCGGCGTTGGGAGAGATTTCGAGGAGCTAATCTTATCAATCAGCCCCTGAACGGGCGTCGCGTCATGTCGGTTTTACGCCACACTACTGCTCTGCTGTGGCGCGGAAAATCTCAGGCTCCTACTAGTGTTTTCCAAGTATTGACAGTTGGTACGGTACTCTACACGGAAGGGGCGCTCCGCAACCCTTGTGAACGCCTCCAGTGGCCTGCTGCTCTGATATCGTGAACAATAGCAGGCGCATACAATCGCTCTCTTTTGCGCGCTCTTTGTTGTCCCTCGTGTCCCCGCTGCATCGCATCCCGCGGCGCCCTGACCACAAGGCGGTGAGAGCGTACCAAAAAGTCGCGGATAGGGGCCCACTTGTAGAAAGAGGGTCGAGTGCCGTGTTCGCGCGGGAATCACTCCTCACCTGCGAGGCAGCTTCTTCACAGTGTGGTCGTGTGCTGCTGTGACGCCAATTGCCCGGACTCGGTGAGAGTTGTGTCTGTGTGTGTGAGTAGGTGTCTGGAAGTGGTTCTCTCTGCCTACACTGTGCAGTGAACGTCGTTGCGCTCGCACGGCGAACACAGCGGCTGGCGGCAGCATAGAGACGGCATGGCTGAGTACTGACAGATGCCAGAGTCGAACCGTTCGCATACCTCGCATCCTCGTTCCCTCGCTCCCACACGCATCGCGCGCACATCGCCCCGGCACACAGCCACTGCACCGCGTCACCGCCGATGCGAACAGGCTCCTAAAGAGCCCCGCGACGCCCCTCGCTGAATCAACTTCAGCGGTGCACCATGTTCGGCTTCCTCACCAGCCGCTGGCAGTCGGCCACGCCCCAGGCCAAGACGACGCCGACCTGGTTCGCCCACTCGGTCTCGCCCATCCTGCTCTCGGTCGCTAAGAAAGCATGCACCCACCCCATCCACACCATCGTCACAATCGCCTTCCTCGGCAGCTACTCGTACCTGGGCGTGCTCGACAAGGGCCTCCTCGACACTGAGGATGCGCGCACCGGCCGCGTCGACCTGCAGACGCTGCTGGCCGGCAGCAAGCAGCTGCGCGTGGGCGCCGAGACGAACTGGCAGTGGCAGGTCGAGCAGACAAGCGCTGCCGCAGAGGCGCGCGAGCTTGCCGTCGTCACCCTCGTGTTCCCCGAGTCCAGCGCCATCAACTCGGCGCCCTCGCAGAATGCCGTCCCCACCAACGTCTCGGTCGAGCGGCTCCCCAGCTCCTCGAGCTCCTTCTCCACGCTGTCGCAGGACACTTCGCTCGTCTACTCGATCCCCTACGCTGATGCCTCGGACTTCCTCAGGGCCATGCAGGAGATCTCTGCGCCCGCCGATGTCGCCGACGCCCACGGCTCAGACAAGGAGGGCACGCGCGAGGAGAAGAAGTGGATGATGCGTGCCTCCAAGAACGCCAACGGCTCGGGAGGTGTGCGCAACTGGGTCAACGACTCGTGGACTTCGTTCGTCGATCTGCTCAAGGTACGTCGCTCAGCGCACACTCACACGTACGAACATCGCTAACACACGACTGCCAGAACGCTGACACGGGCGATATCATCATCATGGCACTCGGCTACCTCGCAATGCATCTGACGTTTGTCTCGCTGTTCCTCGCAATGAGGCGACTCGGCTCCAACTTCTGGCTTGCTACAGCTGTGCTTCTCCAGTCAGCCTTCGCATTCCTCTTCGCCCTCGGTGTTACCGTCTACCTCGGAGTGCCCATCAACATGATCTTGCTATCCGAGGGTCTCCCTTTCCTGGTCGTCATCATTGGCTTCGAGAAGCCCATTGTTCTGACAAAGGCTGTGCTTTCAGCTGCCATCGACGCTCGCCGAGCTGCCGAGGACAACCGCGGAGAGCCTGTCACAATCCAATCTGCCGTTCAGGTTGCTATCAAGAGGACTGGATTCGAAATCGTCAGGGACTACTTCTTCGAGATCCTGATTCTGGTCGCAGGAGCCATGTCTGGAATCCAGGGTGGACTGCGACAGTTCTGCTTCTTGGGTGCATGGATCCTGTTCTTCGACTCCATCATGCTTCTGACCTTCTACACTGCGATTCTCACCATTAAACTCGAGATCAACCGCATCAAGCGCCACGTAGCTCTGCGCCGCGCATTGGAGGACGACGGCATTGACGGAAAGGTCGCCGAGAACGTAGCTCGCAGCAGCGAGTGGCCCAGCAATTCTGGCGACGTTCAGCTTCGCTCGAGCACCACGACCATCTTTGGCAAGAAGATCACTGTTCCCAAGTTCAAGGTCATCATGGTTGCTGGCTTCTTCCTTGTCAACTTCCTCAACCTCGCTACCTACCGTTTCGGCCTTACACAGACCAAGGGTACTCACGTATCTGGTGTCGGTGCCTCGCCACCTCTTGATCCCTTCAAGGTCGCTGGAAGCGGATTGGACCACCTCCTTGAGCAGGCGAAGAGTACTGGAGTCACTACTCTCGTTACAGTACTGATGCCCATCAAGTACGAGCTCGAATACCCATCCATCCACTATGCTGAGCCCAGTGTCACCGAGTCTGACTCGGCTTTCGGGACCAACATCAGCAACCACATCGTTGACGGCGTCCTCAAGAGCCTGGAAGACCCCTTCCTCAGCAAATGGATCGTGCTTGCACTTGTTATGAGCGTTGTTCTGAACGGCTACCTCTTCAATGCTGCCCGTTTGACCATCAAAGAGCCGCACAAGGCACTCGAACCGCCCTCGCCCTCGGAAATCCAAGACGGTGCTCCTTCCACTACCCAATCTCGCGTCCCTTCCATGTCTGTACCTACACCTCCCAGGACTCCTGGTCCTGAGGAGCAGGCCGGTCGTGGTGGCATTAAGCCGCTCACCGAGATCGCCCCTCGTCCTTCGCAACAAAAACTTCAGGTTGACATCCCCGCCGGCCCTACCGACTACCAACAGAAGCAGCCCAACCGATCCGTGGAGATCCTCGAGCAGATGCTCAAGGAGAAGAACGCACCTAAGATGACCGATGAGGAACTGATTGAGATGTCGCTCAAAGGCAAGATTCCTGGATACGCCCTGGAGAAGACCCTTGGTGATAAAACTCGCGCCGTCAAGATTCGTCGCGGTCTGGTATCCCGCACCCACGCAACACGCGAGACCTCGACCCTTCTCGAGCGCTCCCTTCTCCCATACGAGCACTACAACTATGATCTCGTTCACGGCGCGTGCTGTGAGAACGTTATTGGGTACTTGCCTCTCCCTCTTGGTGTTGCCGGACCCATCCTTGTTGACGGCCAGAACTACTTCCTTCCTATGGCTACTACTGAGGGTGTCTTGGTCGCCTCCACATCTCGCGGTGCTAAAGCCATCAACGCTGGCGGCGGTGCTGTCACTGTTGTGACCAACGATGGTATGACTCGTGGCCCCTGTATTGGATTCGACAGCCTGGCTCGTGCTGGTGCTGCGAAGAACTGGCTGGACTCCGAGGAAGGTCAGAAGACTATGGCTGATGCATTCAATTCGACTTCCCGCTTCGCCAGGCTTCGAGCACTCAAGAGCGCCATCGCTGGATGCAATGTCTACGTTCGCTTCAGGGCTACTACTGGCGACGCTATGGGCATGAACATGATTTCCAAGGGTGTCGAGCATGCTCTGACCGTCATGGCCACCGAGTGCGGCTTCGATGACATGCGTGTTGTCACTGTGTCCGGTAACTACTGTACCGACAAGAAGCCCGCTGCGATCAACTGGATCGATGGTCGTGGTAAGGGTGTTGTTGCCGAAGCTATCATCCCTGGGGCCGTTGTCAAGTCTGTCCTGAAGTGCGATGTCGACGATCTCGTCCAGATGAACATTCAGAAGAACTTGATCGGTTCCGCCATGGCTGGGTCCATCGGTGGCTTCAACGCCCACGCTGCCAATATCGTCGCTGCTATGTTCCTTGCCACTGGTCAGGACCCAGCGCAAGTTGTCGAGAGCGCGAACTGCATCACCATCATGAACAAGTATGTTTCCACTATATTCCCCCACATTCCAAGCACATACTAACCTTCTCAGTGTGAACGGCAATCTCCAGATCTCTGTCTCCATGCCCTCAATTGAGGTTGGCACCATCGGCGGCGGCACAATCCTCGAGCCGCAATCCGCCATGCTCGACCTCCTCGGTGTGCGTGGTGCTCACCAAGAAACACCCGGTGACAACGCGCGCCAGCTGGCCCGCATCATCGCCGCCGGTGTGCTAGCGGGTGAACTTTCACTTAATAGCGCGCTTTGTGCGGGACATCTTGTCAAGGCGCATATGGCTCATAACAGAAGTGCCGTCACATCGGCGGCACCTTCGCGGGCGCCCACTCCTGCGCCAGCTACACCTGCTGGAAACGGGACACAGACTCCTGCTACCAATGGAGGACCTATCCCAAGGCGTTAAGAAGATCAATAGAAGGTCACAGCACGGATGGCGTATGGGAGTTGATGCATAGACCGTCAGGAAAAACGGTTGTTTTGTTGTTGCTGCGCATGTATACATGCTTTGAGTAAAGTATTTAGACGTGGTCTTTCAGATCGCGACTGTACATAATCGTATCGCAAGAAAATGTATTTCGTACTCGTTCATATGTTGCGTTTTTGGGCTACATCGTAGTGTCTTGTTCGTGATTGGGATGATGAGCTGAAGCCCGCCTGCCCTCGTGAGTATTTTGGCCCCCACGAATCTAGCAGAATGGCGGCGCCACCTTTGCCTCGAAGCTGATCACCGCATGAACGCCAGCCAATCACACAATAGTGTCCCCAGTCATCATCGCCGTTCGCCCTTGCACCGTCGTCGCTTGTCATGCAAGATGCCGTTCAATCCTTCATCCACCTCCGTCCTACAGGCTGCCAAATTATCGTAGCGGCAAGCCTTTGCATACCACTTCAGCAGCTTTATGAGATCAATTCCGCCCCTCAATTTTGTTTGAGTTCTCTTTCTCGTCAGTCGTCTAGGCGGCAGGATATGAGCGTTCATTAAGCCTATACAGCTATCTCGCCAACAAACCGAACCTTTATCACAGATGGTGGCGCGCTTCTTCACCAAAGTAGGCGTTAGCGAAAGCGTGGCGACGTACGACGACAGTACCAGTAGCTTGAAAGACGCCCAAGATCACGATGTATTTCCAGTGGAACCAGATCACCGCAATGGAATACCGAAGTCTTCTTCTCGAAGACGAATTTGGGCGACCCCAGCCTCCATTGTTGGCTTCTACTTAGCAGGTAAGACGTCCATATCGTATAAGCTTTATCACTAATCACGGCGTCACGACAGCGCTCCTATGTGCGATAGCTCACTTCTGTGTGTTCAACTACCTTGATGGGCGCATCGCCGAACGAGATGATGGCAACGAAAGCGAACAACTACCATTCAGAACGACTAGTCTACCACAGAGCTACGTCACTACGATATCCTTGATATTTGTTACAGCTTTCCGCGCAGCTTTAGTAGCTGCTATCGGCATCTGCTATACCCAGTACCTGTGGCAGACAATGAGACGTCAATTCCTAGATGTTGGACTTATAGAAGAGCTCTTCCAAATACGGGCCAACATTCTACGGCTTTTCAACCCGGCTCTTATACGGTACACGCCGAGCTTACTAGTCATCGCGTTGATTACTTGGATCATACCTATTGCAGCTGTCTACCCGCCTGGAGCAATGACGGTGGGCCTAGAGGTTCGTCAAGTTCAGACACGATTTAACGTCTCCGTCATACCTTCTGCAGAGGGGTTCAACAACTCCCAGTTCTGGCCAGGCTTCGTATCGACTTCCTGGTTCCCTGATTGCGCTAAATCTAGCATGTGTCTGAACTACATGTAAGCTTGTTAACACTCACCCAATTACTTTCAGCAATTGAACAACAACAGGGGTCCCGCCGAGTCAACAAGAAATCTTGCAAAGATGGTCCTCGTCAATGGCCAGATTTCAACGCTTGCCAATCCTTCCAAAGGGAATGCCTCGTACACTCTCAATTTTACGGGTCCAATGTTACAGTGCAAGGAGACTAATCACAAGTACATGACAGACTTCGTTCCTAGCGAATGGGTATATCAAGTAGGGAACGATTACTTCCGGAACGACTCTATCGAGAACATCCCAGACACAACGTTTGAGCAAGATGTCGAAGGGCAGATCGTGCTCTACGACTCACCCAGTCGAGGGGGCTTACAAGTTACTCCCTGCCCTCGAAAGACTCGTGACGGCGCCTATGTGATGGACGAGCCCTCTTATCTCATACGACCATACACACAAACCAACTGCACGGCGGCTGCAGCTGATTACACTGTTAACGTTACCTTCGTCAACGGAAATCAGCAAATTGACTACACAGTGGGTGAGAGCCGCGCGTTGAAAACAAACGTGCCATGGGGTGATCTACCGAGAGACTGGGACTTTTCACCCTTACAATCTGCAGAAGAACATGCCAATATACTGGCTCTGATCGACTCTTTCCTGCTGAACTTCTTGATGCTGCAAGGTACTTCAGAGAGGTACTTCGAATTCAATGAGACCTCAGCCACCAATGCAGAAACGGTCAAGTTGTCCAACGGAACTACTGTAGACGTCTGTACCCCTGGATCATTCAGTCCACAGTGGATAGGCAACGATTCAAGTAAGTCAGCATTTTCACCATAGGTCTCGCACGATGTCCTGGGATAGAGGAGTCAAGTAGACACGCCTGTCCCGAAGCTCGGCTGATTAGACACAGCAATGCCGATCTTCAGTCTCTCTCGGCTGAGTCGCCCACCTTTCACAATCTTCAACGACTCGATGTCAGCAGATACATCGAGGTTCTTCAACATGTCCGACGCCATTTTGAACGAGGTCCTAGCCAACATAACTATATCAGCTTTGACCCTTGACACATGGCATGATGTCGTCGACGGCATGGACACGCGCGTTTTCAACGTGTACCACTTCCAGCGCCATCTCAACTTCTTCCTACCCTACGGGCTGTGCCTGCTCTTCGCGCTGCCAATCGTCGCCATGGGACTGCTTGCGTTAAGGCACAACGGAGTGTCGGCTATCGACGGAGGCTTCCTTCAGATCCTGATGACAGCTGCAACCGGGCGAACAGAAGTGGAGCTAGCCGCGCAGAAGAGTTCTCTTGGTGGCTACGAGAGCGTGCCCAACGACCTGAAGAAACTCAAGGTCCGCTTTGGGGAATTGCTTGCGCTTCAACAGACGCCGCGGCTTGCGAAGACACCGGACACAACACTCGCCCCCGTTGAACAGCGTACCGCGACGTAGACCTCAATGAATCGTGCGAAGATATAGCGTTGATGGGGATATTACAGGAGCGTGGTGCGGCTGGAGACAGAGACCTGGCGGCTGGTGTAGTGTCAGGCGTTGAGGCGCACGATACGAGTGTCCTGCCTTTGAGGAGAGCGGGCTTCGGCACCGCCAGCGAGACAAAGCCTTTGCGCCGAGGAGATAAGTTAGAGAGCGGGTAGTTGTAGCCACAATGATAGCAAACGTCGGTTGAGCTGCGGGTGACGATACCCGTACCCTTGTTCATCCTTGGTTGTCCCTGCATCGGCGGGGGACTGGTGGACCCTGATGCTCGTGAGGTGGTTCCTGCCATCCTTGCGTGTGAGACCTTCCGAACCCCAAAGCAGCGTCTCGAATGGATCCTTTTCTCATCACACAACACTCGACCTTATCGCGCATGGTGATTTGCAGGCCTCGGAGTTCGGAATAAAAGCGTGCGTGAGAGAGAAACGCCGCAAGATGTGCAATTGGCGCTCCCGCACGCGCATGACCCTTGTCGCCGGCTTGCCGTCACCGTCTCGCGGGGTGGATCCTTTCCGACCGCAGTCATAAGCACCAAGCTCCACTGCCATGCCTGCGACTCAAACCTTGGGGCGAACTGCCTGCTCTACTTGCTTCTGTTCTCTGCGATCGCTGCATAGCATGCGTCCAGAACTCACAGCGCCAGCATGAGCGAACCCAAACTGCCAGTCAAGCAACTGGTCATCCTTTGTAATCGATGCTTAGCCATACCTCACCGCCTGCTGTATAGCTAACGAACTCCAGCAATATGTCGATTCGCAGAGCCTATTGCCCTGACCTCGGTCTGGCCCTATGTCCCAGAGCTCATGGAACGCTTCGGCGTGCCTGAGAACGAGATCGCTCGCTGGGCTGGCCTAACATCCGCCATCTTCTCAATATGCCAGGCCTTCACAGGCCTGATCTGGGGCGCGGCCTCGGATCACTACGGCCGAAAACCAATCATATTACTGGGTCTGTTCAATACAATGTGGACCATGCTGCTATGGGGATTCTCGACGAATCTGCCCATGGCCATGACGGCGCGTGCGTTACAAGGCTTGGGCAATGGCAACGTGGGCATTCTGAGGACGACTGTCGCCGAGCTGTGTCCGTGGAAAGAGCTGCAGCCTCGAGCTTTCTCTGTCATGCCGCTGGTTTATACGATTGGTGCCATCTTCGGTCCTACTCTAGGTGGTGCGCTTTCAAACCCTCTGCAACTCGACCCACGTAAGCCAAGCGGTAACAGCCTGCTGGAAAGATTCCCTTACTGCCTGCCGAACCTCGTAGCTGCCATCTTCTTTGCCATTGGCATCATCGTTGGCTGGCTCTTCCTGCAGGAAACACTGGAGGCCAAGAAGAATCATCAGGACCTTGGTCTGAGGACAGGCACAAAGCTTGTGGCATCTATACGCAATCTGATTGGCGTTGGAAAGAAAGACAGAGACCTTGAGCCGGAACAAGAGCCGCTTCTCGGTCACCAGAAAGCTGTAAAGGGCAACTCGGCCTCCGCCGATGGTCCAGTCACTTTGACGAAGCCAGACAAGCCCAGAATACGAGATGTGTTGACGTATCAGACAACACTCAATTTGGTAGTTTATACGCTTCTGGCGCTGTATTCGATTGCGTATGACCAGGTATGCGCATGCACCAGCCGAGTAACCTCTTTATATTGACTTTGCATAGCTGATCCCCGTCTTCCTGCATCATCCACCGCAAGATCATGATGACCCCAACATCAGCCTGCCATTCAAGTTTTCCGGCGGCTTCGGTATCGACTCGCGACGCATCGGCGCCATGTTCACATTCTTCGCCATCTCTTCGACCTTGTTCCAGTTCCTGTTGTTTCCTCCACTTGCCCGCAATCTCGGCGTGCTCAATTGCCTACGGATCGCATTCCTGATTTATCCGGTCATCTTTTTCGTCACGCCATTCGTGAGTCTTATTCAAGACAACACCGCAAAACAAGTCGTCATGATTGGTCTGCTAGTCGTGCGTGGTCTTGCCGGCACTTTCGCATTCCCAACCTCAACGATCATGCTTACGAACAGTGCTACCAGCCTTCAGGTTTTGGGAACTATCAACGGAGTTGCTACCAGTGTATCGGCTATTGGACGCGCATCTGGACCAGCCATTGGTGGCGGTTTGTTCACTTGGGGCGTCAAACGAGGATACGTGATTGTTCCTTTCTGGACGTTGACCATCATTTCGTTAGTCGCATCAATTCCAACATGGTGGCTTGTAGAAGGCAAAGGATTTGGTGGTGGCGACGACTCCGAGACCGAAGATGAGGATGAAGAGTCGGCCGTCGACGACGAGGAAACAGCCACAGCACCGAGAGCGATACCAGAGGATGACGCAGTACGCTCAGAATCCGAGTTCGGCGAGCTAGGCGCTATCCTCAGCTACACAAGCACACGAAGATCGAGTGCAGGTCTCTCTGACGAAGACGACGAGATCAACGATCTGGAGCGCAGGCGGTCGTCTACTCAGTTGCAAGGTGCCAGGAGTCACTCGCGAGGAAGTAATGTGCGAAGGAGATCGTCCGTACCGATTGGCATGGGCAGGGGACTGCGAAGATACAGCTCGAATCTGGGCAGTACTGGTGTTGATGCCAGCGGTACAAGTTGGGGCGGAAGGTAGTTCCGGGCCACGACAAGCTGCGAGTTTAAATGCCGTATATACCGCAACAGCAATGCGCTGAAGATGTCATCAAAGCAAGCAAAAATTATGGCGAAGCGGACTCAGCTTCACACGACAGACGCATGTAGTTGCCCAACGCCGCGCACAGTCGGGATGACATCGCGGTCATTCCGCGTCAAGACGCACGCGCGCTCACGGATATACCCCTGGATAGCGACGTTCCTCGTCTGCATCAACACTTGCATCAACACTTAGACGCGACAGGGCCATTCCCGAAGTGAGCATACACTACGACCTCGTCGTGCAAGCTGTTTGAATCTTGCTTTATCTTAGTGGTTGGCAACACCGTTCGCTTGGAGTCGTTCCGGTAAACCGAACAGCCATTCACTGTTTTTATACGTTTCCGGGAGATTCCCCGCAAGGGTTGGGGGTGGTTTGACATATCTCTACATCGCACGCCAGGTCAACCCTCCGTGCTAACAAGTTGCCATGCTTTGGGATCCCTATTGCAGATTTACAGGGAAGTTTACATAAAGTAGCTAGTCTGCTTCAAAGACATTTCTTGCATCGCAGAATAATCTCTAATCGTTCTCAAAACCTACATATCCGCTCTCGATACTGACATACAAACTCACTCAGCCTGGTATCCCGTACCGACAGTCCCCTCAATGCAAGGCTATGGAGAGACACAAATGGCGCAACAGACAGTGTCGACAGTGTCGTGCATTTCATTAACAGCTACCTCGAAGATTTGCCAGTGGATTAGGTGGAAGCTGGCCCAGGTATTGGTAGATGTTAAGATACATCTCTGGATGATGCATATGTCCTTGCGGCACAAGAAAATAGCAATGATATTGAACGTCACAATTCAAAGGTAGCCGCTGCTTTGCGAGGACTTCTTGTGTTGCAATTCACAGCTTCAAGGGAGCTTCGTTATAAAGCAAGATTAGGTAGCAATGTCTAGGCGGCGACCGGCCTCCGACATCAGCAGCGAGTTTCCGAAGGTTCCCGATAACGACTGGTTCGATAAAAGCGTTCGTCAGCACCTTCCGTGTCCAACACCAACGTGACCACTTCTCACTGCATCACCGGTCTTGTCGTGAAGAATTTCTCCTGAACATATTCGTGCGGCTGTGTGACGCAATGAAGTATTTAAAACATTCCTCGCGCCGTCTTGAAGTCAGTCGTCAGCCTGCTAATGATCTGGACACATCTCTTTCGAAAACGATATGGGATCCTACAAAGGTCTCTACTACACGCTGGGCGCCGTAGGAACCGTCGGCACAGCCTACCTCCTCTCTCGCCGCAAGCGACCCTCACCACCAACGATCACTCTCCATGGCCCAGAAAACTGTAAATATATCCTCGACAACTCGCATTCAGACACCTACTCTCTCCCTGACGGCCGCAAGCTCGGCTACGCAGACTACGGCGATCCGAAAGGCAAGCCGATATTGTACCAGCACGGTCTTCCGGGAAGTCGCATCGAGGCTACTCGGTACCATGATTTGGGTAAAGAGCTCGGTTTGAGGATCATCGGAATCGATCGCCCGGGACATGGATGGAGTAGTCCGTTCGAGAAGTTCGGAGCCAGGACGGTGAACAGTTGGGTGGACGATGTCAACGAACTTGCGGAGGGATTAGGGCTCAATGAGTATGCTGTGATGGTACGTTCATCCACTTCCATTCATCACCTTGTAGCAGAGAGTAAATGAGGTGATTTAAATGAAACCTTGATACTGACAAACGCAGGGTGTCTCTGGTGGCGGTCCGTACGCGCTCTCCCTCGCCCACGGCCTGCCCAAAGACAAACTGAAAGTCGTGAGTCTGATCTGCGGCATCGGGCCCCCAGACATCGGCATGTCCGGCGCAGCATGGCCCACGTACCTAGGTTTCACAGCCGGCTGGCGCTACGCCGACCTCAGCGTAACCCAGATGCTCCTGCGGTGGTTCTTCCAGCGCGACAACGCCTCCAGACTCGAGCTTTCTGACGAAGAGCGACTGCGTCTTTTTCTCTCGCCAGACCGCACCAAGGGCATGAGCGATGCGGACAAGGCGTTCTTTGCCGATGAGGACGAGATGCGCGCGTACCTTGCTACTTCCAGAGCGACCTATGCGCAGGGCTTTGATGCTGTGTGCAAGGACGGGTATGCAATGTGTACGGATTGGGGATTTGGGATTGAGGATATCCGCAAGGATCTGCCGGTTGTGCTGTGGTACGGGAGTCAGGACACGAATGTGCCGCCGAATCATGGCAGGACGATCGCACGGCGACTGAGGATGGAGAGTGAGCGGGATGATGGCGAGGTAGAGGATCAGGGCCCGGTGGCGTGGAAGGAGAGGGTCAGGCTGAGGATGTTGGATGACACACATGCAAGCATCAGTATGCGGGATAAGAGGGGGTATTTGGTAGATATTCTGAATGCGTGGGGGAAGTAAGTGTTTGTAAGTAGAGATGGTCGCCGCTCAGTGTCATGTGCTCCAGTATTAGATTCTCAGGTCTTGCTGCTGTCTTAGACAAGAGTCTATAGGCCTGCCACTCGCGTCGCAGCAACAGTCAAACACGTCCTGCATATTAAAAAAAGAAACGTGATGTAGGCCCTGGCAATTTGAACATCGCTTGGTTGCTAATTCTTCCGCAGCATTCTACCACCGTATCCTGCCTGCAACACCCCGAGCGTTTCTCTTAGCTCCGATCATGCCCTCTTTTCCGCCAACACCTTGTAGCTTCAGCCCAGCATCCACGATCTCAAGCTGGTTTAGTGATGGAATAGCTCCTAGGCCTTCCGTTGTCCCCGCCGTTGCCATGCTGCTAGAACCACCTATTACTTCCCCAATGCTCTCACTCAGATCCGGGAGCAATTCTGCAGTTGCACCCATCCACCTTGCCAATGTTCCCTTGAAGCTGACCTGATCAGAGTCACAGCTGCCATCCCCCTCACACTTTGTCTCCCACAGCTCGCCGGTCTCTGCGTTGACAAAATTGCGTTTCGCAGAAGCGATGAAGCCTTTGGTCCTTTTCAACCACTCCTCCTCACCAGTGAGTTTCGCCATGACCGCAGAACCGTACATGAAAACACCGACGTTATAACTCCACATGTTGTGGTTCACGTCCACGCATCCATTCTCACCCTTCGCATCGTCCGTACCATCGTATACGTCGAAGTCGGGATTGATCAAGCCCACGCTGACAGTCCAGTCGTAGCTCTTGACCGCCCAGGCTTTGATGTCTGCAGAGGAGGTGAGCAGAGCAAGTCGAGCAGCCATCTGGAAGAACAATCCATTCGCAATCGTCGACTTGTAGTGCCACCCGTCCTTTCCGTCGCCTTCATGGATCTTCCACTTCATGCCACCGTTGCATTTGTCTTTATCCCAACGGGCTGTTTGCGCCTGGAAGACATTCTGCGCGAGTGTCGCCCATGGTACAGAGCCAGTGGGAGCGAAGTTGGTTTCAGCAGCTGTGAGAGCTGCAAGAGCCCACCAGGCTTGGTCGTCGTTACCGGTCGCGTGAACGGTCATGAAGTCGTTGGTGGTAGTGGCTTCGTTAATAAGCGTGTTTGACAGGAGATCGGCATACTGAGAATCGCCCGTTGTCGAAGTATAGGTCAGGAGTGCGTCGACAGCGGATCCGGATTGCCACCACCAGATCGGTTCAGCGAAGAGCGCGAGCTTCTGGTCTGGATATGTGGCACGGAGAGATGAGGCGAATATGCTAGCATGGCTCAACAGTAACTTCGCCTTAGGCGCTACAGCTGCTGTTGCGGAAGGGGATGCGGAAGGGGCTGCGGAAGGGGTCGCGGAAGGGGTTGCGGAAGGGGTTGTTGATGGAATTGCGGATAAGATGGTCCCACCCATGCGGGTTGTCGCCAGTGTGAGCGATGCAGAAGATGTTGCGGAGTCCGCCGAGTCTGAAGATAGCAATGGCGACTCAGGAAAGAAAAGTGTGACTAGCGAGATAATGTCTGCTGGAAGACGCATCTTGAAGGTATGTTCGCTTGATGTATATCTACGATGCACGATGGAGGGGAGCTGTCGAACCGGATCAACGCTGTCGAGCGGCTGTACTTGAGTGAGCGAAATCGACTCGCAAGTCAAAAGAATGTAAAGACGTCAAGTCAAGAAATGAATGGCATGGACAAAAGATAGTCCAAGAGTGGAAGAGGCCGCGACGAAAGTGTCACCGCTACAAGAAGACAACAAAAAGGAAGGTAGCAAGACAACAAGACCATGACAAGAGGCGAGGTCCACTTCTTTGTGGACTCATCTGGGGGCCCAAGGCAGATACCACGCGCCCTGTGCCATGCCGTTGCAGACCCACATGGTGCACTGTCAACATGTGAATCGAACCTGTCAATAGTTCCCGCCTATGCTCTTAATGGGGATGTTCATGTTGGCGCATGGCGATGTTGTGTCTGCCCCTGTTTCATGTGAAAATATTGTGGATCGCTGCGTGGTCTGAAACCTTGATAAGAAAATCTTTTTTTTGTGATTCGGCAAAGTAAAGAAATGAGGCCAACTATGCATCCAAGTCTCGTCAATTGCACCCGCGTTGCTCCAGTTCTGGTGCGTCCGATAGGGCTGGCAGTGTTCTGGAACCTGGCTTCGTCTGATGGTCGATTAAGGTGCACGCCCGAACAGATGTGGGGAAAGCTCGCGACGCGGTGGAGCAGCAAGACAGCATTGCGTAACCTCAAGCCGGCTGTTTACCTTGTGTGGGACGACAAGTAGCGCTGTTGTTCTCGTGCGTGATTTTGTTTGGAAGAGGGACGGAAAGAAGAATCGAGCAGTCAGCCTCAGGTGCCCCGCCAAGCTTACACGTGCTTTCGTACTTCCGCGCGTTTTGACGAAGGATTCATGGTACCATGTTGCCAATGGTATCGCCAAGCAAAGGCATTCTGAGTTGTCGTCTGAGTCGAACGATCCTACGTGGGCTTCTCTTTTTGATTTCGCATGTACAGTCTGGACCCATATAAGGCGATACGATGCGATATACACAATTTGCTGTCTCGTCATAAGCACGAAATATTGACAAAAATATGGAAAAAAACATCAGCTAACCTCGAAATGGGAAGATGGAAGACTTTTAAAATTGCACAAATCCCAAACGCCACGCTGTGCTGCAGATTGGAGATGCCACCTACAGGTATTCGTCAGTCATAAACCACAGAGGCTTCCCGCTCTGATGGCTCGTAATTCCAACTTCTTTCAATATCAATCACATCGTGCGACCCCTCCTCTCCTCATCCCCGCTCGGTCCGTTTTCATTCGTTGTTACGGCGCCGTAGTCCTGGACGCCGACGCTGACACCAGGCATAAGTCTTTCCCTTGCCTCCTCAGCCTCCTCTTCGATGTTCTCCCTCATGATCTTGTGGCTCCTCCTAAAGACGAAGGACACGAGTGCAATGCCGACAAGCAGAGCCAGGCCCAACAGTATAACGTTGATCGGTACTGGATCATTCCTGAAAACTTTGTGGGTCGCAGCGTCAAGGGCAGATTGGGAGAAGTTGAGGATGCCGGCCAAGCAGATGATCAGACCGTAAACTTTTCCGAAAGTGGCAAATCCAAAGACTTTGGCAGAGTAATCGCTGTGAAGTCTTTAGCTACTGGCTTTAACAGATACAGATTGTACTTACGAGACAGCAGTGTAGTAAAGAGGCCTGTACAGCACGAACAAGATGATGTTACCGTACGCGGCCCAGGTCTCGGGAATGACCCCTAAAACGCCAATCGTAGTGGCAATAGTGACCAGAAGAGACAAGGTGAATGTGGTACTGGTGTTATCCAAAATCAGTCCGATGAAGGGAATTGAGATAATGCCGCCCACAGGGAGCGCAACATCGAAAAAGTTGTTGATCTCCACGGCCTTCGAGTAATCGTGAAAGATGTAGGTGTACTGCGAGCGAATGGTTGCGACAAAGTAGTTGATCCTTGTCATCTGCAACACAGTGAACAATGTGATGAGGATGAACCAAGGAGTTCTGATTTGCTCTGAGGCAGTACGTCCGTGGAGAGCTCCCCAGACGCCAGACTTGTTCCGCTTCTTCTCTTCTTCCTTAGCCTGATCGGCGCCGTCCTTGGTACCCAACAGAGCGGTGATCTCGCTGGCGATACTATCTCGGTGTGCGCGGCGAGCATCTTGCAAGCTCTGGACTGTGGCCTGGTCTTCGATCTCGTCGTCTGAGTCGTGGACGCTGTTCCCATCTTCGACCTCGGTCACCAACTCGCCGACTGTCTTGTACGAAGTGGCAGGCATGAACAAGGACTGCACTACCAGAATGTATGCTGGAACAACAAGATATCCAAGGAAGAACTTCTTCGGTGTGAACGCGCCATCGGTAGCTTGGTAGATAAGACGGTAGAACAGGAAGATGGCGCTTGACGTGTCGAATGCGCCTGTGAGGAGAGCTAGAATCAGACCGGAGTACTGGGGGAAAGTGTTGCTAAGTTGGAACGAGGAGATGAACACGAATGGTCCTCCCAATGCAAGGAACAGGTATCCGGGGATGTAGGCGTCAAACGGGAGTTCTGCTGCGAACGCGAAGAGCAGAGATCCCACGGTGATCGAGATCGCCCCAATGATGCCAGATACCCGAGGCCCGTAGCGGTCCAGAATTGTACCAACGGGCAGCGCGACGACGTTCGTGGAGACAGCGGCGATGGTGAACATGAGATTGAGCCTGCCATCCTGGTCAGCCGGAGTTAGTACCCAAACTTTGTTTACACCCACCTCAGCTCTTGTTCGTAGCAAATATGGACACCATCTTTCAGCTCTTGTTTCGAACACTTGTCTCTGTATACACCTTCTGCTAGCAAGACCGGCTTGATCGCTGCATATCCAAAGACCACGCCCGCAGCGAACAGGCAGTAGATGCAAGCAAGAAACACCTGCACTGCGCAACAGTCAGCCAGCTCCCTACGTCACACAAGTTGTTTGTACTCACAATACCTCTTCCACTTTGGTACCTCGAATGCGCCCACGGGTTGTACCTCCCCTGCGGCTTCGGTCCACGTTCCGACTGGGTTGAACGACATCTTGCGGTTGCGCGAAGATTCACGGCTGCCAGGCGCACTCCATGGCTGGTACTCCTCCATCGTCGTGAGGCGCTCCGAGAGAGACATGATGGCGGTTCAATTTCTCCTTCTTTGCCCGCTCAGACTACGATATGCTGCTTTCCAATAACTGGAGACGCAAGCGCACCTTGACGCTGCGGTGACACCTTCGCCTTGCAGAGTCAAGAGCCGCCTGGAAAGCTGGTCGGCAGTGAGGGCCGGATGACGTCGGCGCTACGAAGCTTTGGGAGCGGGATTGAAGCACAGCACTACGCTTCACAAACACGACGACAGCGAAGAACAGGGGTAGTGGAACAGAAAGAGTCGAAGATTTCTGAGGGGAAGACGCTCAGTGTTCTATGTACGCAACGAAGCCTGCATACAGCGAAGCGGACATGCAGAGTTTTGTGCATCTTCCCGCATGAGGCGCAGAGATCTGGGTACGCATGATCACGCGCATCACACCTCATCCACTTACTCCGCAGTACTTACAACGCTTGAGGCGGCTGAGTGTTATCATGAGCTCATGTCTGTCTTCTGCCCACTGGCAACCCCCCGATTTGATGCGAAGGTTTTCGTTATCATTGTGTTGATATTTGGTTACTGATTGGCGCATGTAGCTCTTCCGCCTTCAGCCAATGATTGTGCGAGTCAGCCGCGGAAGATGCACCTGGATCGGTGCGACGAATTTTCCTCAATCCAAGGGTCCACAGGTTCGCTGGACGCCGACTCCCACAACAAGAGCCACGCAATTGCAGCATCGTGGAGTGCACTGGAACGATCTTGGGATCATTTGACACGACATGCTCGGAAAATCTCTTCTTGGGCCCATCTAGCCAACGGCTACTGCAGGAAGTGCAGGGGGTAAACGCTCGAAGGATCGTGTAGAGGTCGATAGGTGCAACTGTTTGCTCGATCATATCGAGTAATTCTTTGATTAGGCGGATCTGCGCACGTGCCTGTTACCCAATTGTATTGCTGACGGTGAAGCCTGCCGCCAAGGGTCTTCTGGCTTCTCACTCTGAGCTTTGGAGTTCAGTCTCATCTCAGCTCCACGATCCTCCACATCAGTCTCACAGCCGGGCTTTAATCGGTGCCGGACAGACCTAGTACAGTAGCACCTCGCTTCTTACCATCGAATATCCGTACTCTCTTTGCATGTTATGATCGGCTATCAGCAGGGACGTGCGAGCAATAGCTGCAAGTTCGACCTGAAGGCTTGCAGCACTGTCGTTGCCATATGAACGTTGCGCGGAGGTGAAGATGAAGGAGCTGCACCATCTAGTCCTGCTCTAGCATTGCACCGCGTACAGGTGCAGCTAATCTGTGGCAGAACAAGCTGACTTGAATTTGTCTGGGCACACTTTTCATCCCTGAAATGGACTCCTGTGCCCACTCCTTTGTGGAACATTTCAGAGAGTGTAGCCTTCCAATATCAGGCTTTGAGACTTCTGGGAGACGTAAAGATCAGCGACGTCACTACACGCTTCCCTCATATCTGACGTCCGGCCACTATCGAGACCTCACAATAGATTCCAGAATTTCCACCCACTGCTGCATGTCTATCCGGAACGCATATTTGGCACGATATCTGCTCATTGGGGCAACTTGTAGCTCAATATCGGGGCTTCGAGACGAATAGGTCTCCTTAACTGAAGACGAGTACTCGCAAGATCTCTGTGGCTTAACACACGAGCTGGATAGGACCTACCATCTTCCTGCTTACTGCAAGGTGATCGGTCCTGCTTCGCTCGCGATCTGAAACTGGTCTCAAGCGAGTCTTCGCCATGCTGGATGTTTAGAGCCACCTTTCGACCAAATCCAAGCGATACAAGTCCAGGGCATGTCAATGGCTGACACCTTGTTCGCTCTGCTCGAAAAAAAAGTACTTTCAGCTCTAAGCCAGCTGATTGTCGCGCTATGAGAGATCATGACTTCTTCTCAATCATCAAGGCCATTACTACAACACCGACCTCGTTATCCCAGAATCAGCTCTGCGCTTTCATGTTCATATCTAACGGCGGCGAGAGCTGCATCGTGAGGGCTGGCTACTGCATCTACACCAGGTTGAGGCGTCGCGAAACAGAGCTGAACAACTGCAGGATTCAGCCGCCTTGGCTGGTGCTGCCACCCTCCCAGTCACCGAAAGCAGCGCTCGCATGCGAGCATCGTGTAGGATCTTGCTGACGGCGAGCAGATCAACTCGATATGGACGATGGGGTGGAATGAGCGTCATAGGCAGTCTGTGCTGCCGAAGAAGAACTCAAATTTCCACCTCCTCTATCCAACTCCGCAAGCATGGGATGCTCCCGATCACGACGCTTGGAGAAATATACGAAGATGCACCCTCACACTGAACTCTATTGCTGTCCACATAAAGTAATGAGAGCCTTGCAGTCACGACAGAAACGGAGCTGTCGGAAGCACTATTGATCATTCTTGGAGCTGCGCCACGCCGATACCCGACCGATCCACTTCCCCCAGAGACCGGCGCCGCTCCGACATTGGTTTTCTAAGAATAACAAACACCGTATGCAGATCGCATTCTCCGCGCCACCGCTTGCAAGGACTGCTTTCAACATCGTGGTACATTGCTTCCTGGGCCAGGACGTCGGGCAGGTAAAGCTTCGAACCCCGCACCCGGCAGCCATCACCATGCCAACCTCCCAACGTTCAAAGTAACCGAACTATAACCAAACATCGATAACGTAATAGTCGTGCGTGGAATGAGAGAGGCTGGTGACTGTTGTTACCAATGCGTTGCGACCAGTGCGTTACGAGCGCTAGAGAGGCTGAACCCATCAGCTAGCCATAGTTCGCCTCTCAGACACGAGGTAGGACGAACTTCCAGGTGTATATAAAGGTAAAACCAGATGCCTGCTCAGATCCCCCATCAACATCATCATCAGCATATCTTCCTGCAACTAAAACGGATCTTCAATTCCCATCAAACACAGTCGTTACTACAACCACACATACACATCGCCGACCAGAATCAACATGCAGTACACCATCTTCACCCTGCTGGCAACCGCTGCCTCTCTTGCCTCAGCGCAGAGCGTCCCTGTCGGCGCAAACTGTGACCCCAATGGTACCCCATGTGCTATGGGCGCCAACTGCTACGCTGTGAACTCGATGCTCCAGCCTGTATGCGGTAACTTCCAGGCTACCTGCAAGAGCGACTCGCAATGCGCCTTCAACACCTGCAACAACGGTTTCTGCAACGGCTTTCTCGCCTCTTCCTCCGCCGCTTCAGCAACACCCACCGTCACTTCCAGCAGTGCAGTACACCCCTCGTCCACCGCCGCCGCTGCTGGCACCCTTCCCCTCGGCGCTAAGTGCGATGGTACCGCAGCCCAGAGCCAGTGTGCCAACGGTGCAAACTGCTACGCCGTGAACTCGATGCTCCAGCCTGTATGCGGTAACTTCCAGGCTTCCTGCAAGAGCGACTCGCAATGCGCCTTCAACACCTGTAACAACGGTCTCTGCAACGGCTTTCTCGCTTCCTCCAGCGCAAGCAACGGTACTGTTGTTGCCAAGCCCAGCAGTGCTTCTGGAAGCGCATACAAGACTGCCACACGCAGCGCGACCGCTACTGGTAACGTGACTGCTTCCCGCACCGGCGGCGTGGCTGAATTCACTGGTGCTGCCGCCGTTGCCACCATGGTCCCTGAGGTCATGGCTATTGTGCTCGGTGTTGCCGCTTGGGCGTTGTAGACGCCTTACATAGGTCTCGAGTAGAGACTGGGGATGAATCACCGGTTGTAATGGGGATTATCTAAATAACAACAGTAATGATGCATATAGAACTAAAACTGTAGTAATGAAAACCTCAAAATCCAAGTACAATTTGCGTGTCCTGGTTGCAGGTTGTTGGTGCTATGCAGGGGCCTATCTTCATGTGCATGCACCCAAACTTTACCCTGGTTAGTCTACGTGGAAGGTGCAGTGGAGCTGAGTTTGAGGTTTGAAGAGTTGGCAAAATATCGAGAGCACAGCACGGAATGGAGAGGGTAGTAAGAATAGATTTGTTGCCAAATGTGCCGAAGCATGATGCCTAACAACAGCGATGATACCCCTTTCAATGCAGCCGTTTATGCTCGTATCGTAATGCCTACCGGTAACTCCGTCCGATGCTCGAAACCTCAACAACCAAGAGTCTTTACCTTCATGCAGCACAATGGCGTGCATACAGGGAAAACCCCTCAAATTCGATATCCTCAGACGACGAACTTCTCTCCGATATTCTCTTCCACCTCGACTGTGGTCGTGACCCTGATATCGTTCTTCCTCGGCGGTAGCGGAAGCACAATTCCCACTTCCTCATCCCTAGCTCTCTCCGGTATGCTGTACTTATGACACTCTCTCAGGATCGTCTCTTCACTTGCATTGTCACTGCCCATCTTGACCGTAGTCTGTAACGCACTAGCCCCATGGCCTATAAACACCCGACTTCCCGTACTCCCCTTATGTCCAAAAGCCCTGCCAACGCTCCCCTTCTTGCTGTGGGAGTAGTCGTTAAGCGGATAGCTCCTTCCTCCGCTAGCGCTACTCGAGTCGCCGCGGGAGCCGTAGGCGAGTTTTACGTACAGCGGTCGGAGTACGGGTATGCAGGCGCAGATGATGGTCAGACAGATCTCTGAGGATGACCAGAGCAGCATGGGCGCGGTGTCGTGGACGTAGTTTGCTTTGCTGGCCAGTGTGCGCAGCTCGACTGTTCGCACGACGGAACAGCAGCCTGCGAAGACGCCGAGGGAGAGACCGCATGCGATGGTTATCTTCTCCTTGCGCTTCATGTTCAAACCCATTACTACAGGCCATGGGAGAATTGCGAGGATGAAGTCCATGGATGCTGACCAGGCTGGGTGGCGTTAGTGTGTGACTTCGTGAAGTAGTGGCAGGAAATCTTACCGCCCATGGACAAGCCTACGTCCGTAAAATTGATCGGACAGTGGCCTCCTGGAATGGTAGGGTCCCATAGGAACGAGACGGGCTTGCACTGCAAGAACAGTAACGCCGTTGTGATGGTGCTGAAGATCAATGTGCTGATCATCACGCTCCAGAGCAGAGCGATGTGCCATTTGCGTACGACGATGCGTAGCAAGAACAGAGCAATCGCGGCCTTAGACACAGCTATGCCCATCTGCCAGTGTTGCTCAGCGGCAGATCCCAGAATCGAGACTATATCGGGGCTTCACTTACGATGCAGATACCCTGGCCAATAGCCTCCCAGTATATAGCTTTTGAGTTGTCGAGACCAAGGCGTACGATGTCTTCGGTCGTTTTTCCAACCCCAAATGAGACACCAATCGAGGTGGTGGCAATGAAGGCAATGAACGTCGCCTGAGGTCGTTAGTGAGGAGCAACGTCATGCCACAGAACCAGAGGTGATGGAGTTCTGAAAGCAAAAGGAGTCGAGAGGGTCTTGGCTCACCAGATTGATCACCATCATATAATCATCCCAACCCAAGCTCCGGATGATGTAGTACCGTGTGTAGATACGTAATGCAATAAAGAGAGATGATATGGTGACTTGGAGCCACATCACTCCATTGAGGATTGGCCCATAATCCGACGGCTTGCCCATGCTGGGAAGCAACCCCTCTTGGGGTCACTTTGGCCTGGAGAGATAGATTGGTAGTGAGATCAAGGCGAAGAAGAAGGCTGCCCAAGTTCTCTTGGTGTTTGAGATACGGCGACTTTTGCTCAAAGATCTTTCAAAGAAGCGAGCAGTTCTCGAGGCGAACTGACCCTGAGGCCTATAATATGAGTTTATGAATCGAAAACAGATGGTAGTGGTAATGACCGAAAACAAAAGGATACTTTGGATATACAAACAGCAAGACTGCAACGCAATCGGCCCTTGTGTGGACCGTGACAGCACAGCATCTTCATCATGCCCATCAACTACCTCGTATCAACACCTATCCAGCAGTGCCGGCAGGCGCTAGGCAGATCGTCACCGTCTTCGTTTGGAGCGGGCGAAAGCGCCGCTATGCTCAAGTCGATATGGAAGATAGTACGCCACACACGAAACCCCAGGAGGTGTGCTTCGTCCTGGATTTGTCGAATCCCACGCGATGGAGCTGCATGAGGCCATGGATCTCAATTGGAGTGTAGCTCGAAACGGTAAGCTGCCGCTGACCATCCCTGACATGGTACATGATACTAAGCTGTGATGTGCTCAATGTGTGATGGCGTGCATATAGGCTCAGGGACTGTATCCATCATGCGGGAAGTACCTGAAGGTTAAGTTTTGGACATAGATTGACCCGAGCTGTAAATGCCTGTGCTAGGGCCTAGGCTTAATCTGGGGTTCTCGGTAGCTCGTTCACTCGCTGTGTAGCTGTTCGTGTCTGGTGTGAGCACGATGAATGTAAGACAGTCTGAGATTCCGTCTGCTCTGACTATTGTCACGATGAGCGGAGGAGCGCGCAGTATCTCCACCAGGTTGGCGCCTCCAATCCTTTACATCCAGGATTTCGGAAAGGATTCGTCGAAACTACTGTGAAGGTACGGAGACGTGCAAATTCTGCTCATATGCCATCTGTCATTCGCTGAATCCCCAGACCTGGTCGATACAATCATCGCAGGTTCCACAACAGTGCGTATCGGCAACCAATCGCTTGTGCGACACCCACACGTTCGTATGTTGGCAGCGGCTGCGCGGGAGCGGCTCGCTCGCTCCCCGAAACCATACCAGAAATCTGTGGAACTAGGGCTGACATCGGTCGCCTTGTCATGTTCTGGACGGTGAGCTTGCTGTAGTGGCTTGAGATTTGACTGCATCTCTATATTTGCGACGCCGCGGTATTGCTCCGCCACACTGCCGGTACGTCAACTTGGCGCAAGTGTCAAGGGTTGCGGTAGAGTCGAGACAGCATCTCCATCAAAAAGGCCCGATTGTTGTCATGAAGAACTGAAGTTGTGGATAAGTGGGTGAAGGGAGGTGCAGGTGCTATGCCAGGAACAGGGCTCTTTCCCGTGACGCTTGCAAGCGAGCCACTGGGGCCTTCTCATCCCGTGCGCCCCGAGCCTTCCTTCCCCACCCCATCGTTCTCCAGCAGTATCACAAACATCGTTGACATTGGAAAGAGCGACAACCGCTCACCGCACAACGCCCTGCAGATGCTGTGCTACCACACCACGCGCGTGGCAGACGTCGCCGTGCACCCACGTTGACCGCTGCGTGCACCCATGCATGCTGGTACCTTGAAAACGGACCTGAGCGGATCGTCAACCGTCTCCCGCACGCTAGCGCCTTCCCCCGAGACAGCCAGCCCAACGCAAGATGGAGCAAATCGAAATCGCAACCTGTTGCCGCCGAACTATTACATTGGTGTAGTGTATGTCAAGAGTTAAACACTAGCAAGAATCGGGAATGATCCAGTTCAGAAGTCACAGCACCATACAGTCCTCCGCAAATCACCACACGTCCTTCACTGCGATTCCACCTCGTGTCCGCCACAATTGACATCACCAGTAGAGAGAGGTTTTCGTGAATACTTAGTCCGAGAGACTGAAGGACGAAGAACGGTCTGTAATACATTCAGAACGAGGCTGTGACGACCCATTCGTCCTACCATGCACATGACATAATTCGGCTTACGCTGATCTGGTCTCGCGGCAATTGAACTATTGGAGCAACTCCTGTCAGATCCTTGTACCCCATGTGGCCCTTAAAGATCGATTTACAGGGGTCTGACTGTTGTCACATCCCACGAGATCG
Source organism: Didymella sp. IMI 355093 (assembly GCA_027946495.1). Classification (NCBI taxonomy): domain Eukaryota; kingdom Fungi; phylum Ascomycota; class Dothideomycetes; order Pleosporales; family Didymellaceae; genus Didymella; species Didymella sp. IMI 355093. The sequence goes on from JAPEUZ010000024.1 coordinate 360,315, forward strand.
GTTGTGGATTATACAGGTCAGATCCGCCCCTCGATCCCTCCTCAAACATCTCTGTCCTCACGTTGCACACACAAGCATGGCACTGTCTTCGTTAATGCTCACTTTTTTTGCTATTGGGACTATTGCGTTGGTGATCCAGTATGTTGTTACATATCTGAGTTCGCCTTTGAAGAAGGTTCCTGGCCCGCTCCTGGCAAAGTTCTCGAACATCTGGCGCTTCTATAACCATTACGGACAGACGCACATCGAGACGCAGAAGGAGTTGCACAAGAAGTATGGTGACGTGGTTCGCCTCGGTCCGAATACTGTCAGTGTTGCAGATGCAAGTCTGCTAAAAACAATCTACTCCACTCGTGGCACGTTTCTGAAAGTGAGTAAAGCAAGATATCGAATCTAGTATGTGATGGTTGACTGATTATGCTTTAGAGTGACTATTACTCTGGTGATGTCTTCCTTTGAACACAACGATTGCCTCTCGCTAACAGGTCCAAGTCAACGATGCTCTCCAGAACGGGCATCTCATCCAGAATCTGTTCAGCACTCGCAGCAATGAGTATCACGCAAAAGGACTCAAACCAGTCCAGAAGCTGTACAGCTTTCAGAACGCCCTACAGCTGGAGCCGCTCATGAACGACGACCTGCAAGTTTTTGGCAGCGAGCTCGAACGCAGATTCATGGATGGTGATAATAGTGGCAAGACATGTGACGTCGCTGACTGGATCTCGTACTTTGCCTGGGATTTCCTTGGCGATATGACTTGGAGCAAGCGTATGGGATTCATGGAGCAGGGCAAAGATGTCGGCGGTATGTTGCAGACCGCTGAGAACGTGATGAGGTACTTTTCTGTTGTACGTCAAGTCAATACGCGATGCCATACAGACCATTGACAGTCTCAAGGTTGGACAGATACCTTCGCTCGACAAGCTGCTTGGCAAGAACCCGCATCTGACACGATTCTACAAATTTGATGATTTTGCCGTCGCTGCCGGCTACGCGGTCGAGCGATTCATGGAGCGCATGGCGAACCTCGCGCAATACAAGGACAAGAAAGACTTCGTGAACGGCTTCCTCGCCGCAAAGAAAGAACATCCCAAGCTCGTCACGGACAACGAAGTGATCGGCTACATGATCCTCAACGTTCGTATCCGTCCTCCTCTATCCTTGACACGCTGACCCTCCAGATTCTCGGCGGCGCAGATACCCTCGCAATTTGCACAAAAGCAGTATTCTACCACGTCCTCAAGAACCCCGCCGCTCAAGCAAAGCTAGTGGCCGAACTGCGAGGCACCAACCTCACGCACCCAGCACCCTACCAGGTCCTCGAGAAACTACCCTACCTGGACGCCTGCATCAAAGAAGGGCTGCGCATCCATCCCGTTGTTGGACACATCCTCGAGCGCGTCGTGCCGGCCGCGGGTCTCACGCTGCCGGACGGCACCGTGCTCCCACCCGGCACCATCGTCGGCACGAATCCCTGGGTGATGCACACTGACAAACGCATCTTCGGTTCTGATGCCGAAGAGTACCGGCCTGAGCGTTGGCTGCGCGGCGAGGATGAGGGTGAAGATGCGTTTGTTGCTAGACTGAAGGGGATGAAAGATGCTGATATGGCGTTTGGAGGTGGAAACCGGACGTGTCTGGGCAGACCGCTGGCGCTGGTGGAGTTGTATAAGGTGGTGAGTTTTGTGTTTGGGAAGTATGATGTAAGTGTTCGGCTGTGTTGGGATCTTGGGACGTGCTGACGAGAGTAGATCGAGCTTGAGGATCCGGCCAAGGAGTGGGATCTGCATAAGCAATGGTTCGTGTGGCCACACGATGTCAAGGTTAAGATGAGCCCAGTCGAGCAGAAGGGGGATTTGGTGGCGTAGGGAGCGAGTCGAGTAAGGTGAGACTCGATGGTAGATTATAGTCTATATGTACTCACGCACCTTGTCTCATATCATGTTGCATGTCTCTTCTGCCATGGCATCTGCTGTCGGGGCATGTCCATGCCATGCTAAAGTCATACTGATCTGCACCATGACCTCTTCCACTCGGTGCAGAGTAATGCCCATGATGCAGCCGTCTGCCTCAATTGCTCACGCCTGGACTCAGTATCCGCATTCGGCCCCTCTTAGCAGTCCCTTAACGCATGTTTCGACCGACCACATGACGCAGGCCTGTCCTGCTATCCCGGCGGACTCTGCATCGTGGAAATGTCTCCCTTCCTTCCCATCACCCCTCGAACTCAGCCCTGCCCCCAACATCCCCCTCATTCGTCACTCCATACGCATCCTCAAAGCTCGCAATCTGAACCCCCACTCGTCCCCATCCGCGCCCTCCATCCCCTCCCACCGAAACGCCAGAACAGCACCATCCTTCAACCCCGCGCCTTTGGGACAATCCCTTCCCGACCCCGTCTTCCCTGCACAGCCTTCCCCTTCCCCTTCCCTTTGTCCTCATCTTCAATCACAACCTCGTCGTCGTCCGGCTGTGCTTCCCACTCGCCGAGCGCGAAGCCAGCGCCGGGGTCGAGCGGATCGAGCGGGCGGCCGAGTTGGATGTCGGATGCGGAATTGGGGAGGTCGATTGACGGCCCGTGTTCGGTGGCCTGCAGACCCGTGTCGCTGAGAGCGGCGTAGAGGGTCGCTTTGATTGTGGCGAATGTGGAGAGTGGGTCGATGTGTAGCAGGACGGTTGTGCGGTGGGATTTCAGGCGGAGGGTCCATGTGCTGGGAGTTGGCTGCGCCATGTTGGTGTGTGTTTGCTTGTCGTGCGTGCGGCTTTTTGTGAGGGTTAAAGATGGTGAATGGGGTTTGCGCTGAGGTGTGGAAGTTTGTGGGGAAGTCTGGTAGAGCTCTCGGTGTTGACGAGTGGCGCGGGGAGGTCCTCAACGCGTCGCGAGATCGCGCGGACATGTGATTTTGGCGAAGAGCTTCGAGCTTCGAGCTTCAACCACCTCCGCTTTCCACCGCATCCACCCCTCACACTACCACTCCGCCGCCGCAATGGCAACCCTCACACCCTCCAATCCCGCTACGATTATCGTCGAGGACCTGCCTCCACCCCCTCCACGCCCTTCACAGCCCCTCACCAACGCGCCCCGCCTGGGCATGCCCTTCGACCGACGCCTGCTGCTCACAACCTTCACGTCCTTTGTCTGCGGCTTCACCCTAGGCAGCGCGTCTGCCGGCTCCATGGCCGCGCTACGGTTCCGCGCCGAGAATGCGCACCGCCTACCCATCTCCCAGCCCGGATGGTACCTGTACCACAAGAGCAAGAACTACTACAAGACGAAGGAGGGCGTGCTGGAGGGGCTGCGCAAAGGGTGCAAGGTCGCGGCGTGGAGCAGTGTGTTCTTCGTGGTGGAGGAGAGTTTGGATGTTTTCCGCGGCACGTGGAAGGCCGGCAGGACCATGGATGAGATGGAGGGCGTGGACGAGCTGAGTCTCAAGAGAATTGACCGCGGCGTTGCGGGGAGTAGGGACTTCATATCGAGTGCCCTGGCAGGCATGGTCACGGGCGGTGTGTGGAGCGCGTGGCACCAGTTCCCCGTTAGCTTTGCGGCGAGGACCATCAGGTTGGGGTTGGTGGTCGGCCTGGGGTATGGGCTGGGGCAGGATGCGCTTGTGTGGGCCAAGGCCAGGTATGGCGGTGGAGAGGATGGTGAAAGTTGGATTTACAGGGGCGCGAAGAACAGAAAGAAGGTTCACGAGGAAGAAGACGGCGAGAGAGCATAAGGACGATTTCAGAGGAAGAGTTAGACCATCCGACTACGACGAAACCCATACGATACGGTACAGGCCGCCACACCACTCTCGACCACCCGTAAACCACCGACTTGTTCCGACTACTCCAAAGCATAATTTTCCCTCTTCAGAAATCCCTCGAGGCCCGTCACCTCCCCTCTCCCGTTGTCTCTCGCCCATTTGACATCCTCATCCATCGACGATCCATAATACCCATAATCTCTCTGAAACACCCACATCTCAAAGAGCTGCTGTCGTAGCCCCTCCGGCATGAAGCCCTTGAACACCTCGTCGGGCAGATTTTGGTGCCTGACCGTCTTTCCTGTGACTCTGCTCACAATCTCGCACACCTGATCCATGGTCAAGATCTCCGCGGCCGCAGCAAACTGCTTTCCCTCATACTTGTCCGGTTCAGCAAGAATGGCACCAACCCACTTCCCTGTCTCCGTAATATCGATGTACGGCATGCGACTATGTCCGTACGCGCAGTTGGCGAGCACATATGTCCCATCGCCGCTCTGGCTGGGGTGGGGGCGCATGAAGTGGGTTTGAAAGTTCTGCATAAAGGACGCGGGCGCGAAGAAGGCGCTCTTGACTGGCAACCCACGGATGTACTCCTCGATCTCGGCTTTGTCGTCGAAGTGCTCGACATTGGGCAACGCGCCGTTGGTGATTTTGGACGGGTGGCTCATCGAGCTGAAGATTATGTACGATACGCCCGCTGCGAGGGCGGCCTCGCACACCGCTTTGGCCTGGCGCGTCTCGATCTCGCGCGTGTTGCCTTGGTACTGGGTCGCGGTGATGAAGAAGAGTGTGTTGGCTCCCTTCAGCGCTGAGGGAAGCGTCTCGGGCTTGTCCATGTCGGCGGCTGCAAGCTCGGCGCCTGCAGCCTTGAGGTCTTGCATTTTGGGGGCGGACGTCGAGCGCGATATGGCGCGCACGTTGTAGCGGGCGCTCAGCTCAGGGTCAGACAGGACGGTCGAGGCGACCGAGTAGCCCTGATTGCCAGTGGCGCCCAGGACGGCGAGGAGGAGTTTGTCATTCGACATGGTTATGAAGCTACCTTGTCCAAAGTAGTTGAGAAGTGTGCTTTGAAGAGCAAATGAGATGAGAATGGTAATCCTTGTTGGTATGCATGATGATCATCAGGCTCGGACCTTATATACTTCCCCTCAGCCATTCAGCCCTTCGTTACGTCGTGAGTGCTCAATCCGGTCCAGAGGCAGCCACATCTGCAAACGCCGATGTTGGACGCGGAGTTACAGCTTCTAAACTCCCCTGCAATGGACTCTAAACTCCATCTCCAGTGATCAAAACCAATGACAAGCCCGCTATGGCAACGTGATTCAAGCTAACAAAAGTATGCATGTCCATATCGAAAACTTTGGTCAAGGCTCGGAAGGCCTTGGGTTGCCTAATTATTGATACTGGTCGGACATGTTGAAGGAACAGTTCGGCCGGTTCGGCGTTCGGCGATACGGTCTTGTGTTCAGCCCATTCTATCCCCAGAGATCCACATTTTCTCATGTTCACGTTCTAACCGTGTTTGGAACGAACCGCGGCTTCCTTCCCCAGCTCGTGTCGCTGAGCTGAGGTTTGACAGCACCACAGCTCCGGGATTTGCTGTCGTACAAGGCCCAGTGAAGAGCTTTAGAAGTTCACGGTCATAAGAGTTACTCAGACAAGCATTGAGACGCGGCGATCAAGCTTCGTAAGCTTGGCGCCTAGATAATGCCGCACGCACCGTTGTGACGAGGGACGACGCGGCCTCCACAAGGCTTGTATACGCCGTCTTATCGCTCGACTTAGCCATGCCTCCTACCCTTCTTTCGCCCTCTATCAATCCATCGTCGTGTCCTTGAGCGTACTATCCCGTCCCTAGACCTGCAACTGTCTCCCCCGACCCAGCGGCGCGACACCAACTCACGCACCAGCACACCACCACGCGCGACCCTCCACCATGAGGCTCCCCCTCGAGCTCCTCCTCCTCTCCTGGACCGCTCTCTCCGCTCCTCTCGCTCCCCGCTCCGCGACCTTTCCGCACCTCACCGGCCTAACTCCCAACGCCAAAGACCTCTCCACAACAGACTCCCGCTTCCCCCAGAAGTACTTCCACGAATCCGTCTACCACCCGCACTACGACGGGCGCTTCGCCTCGGCCGTCCTGCCGCGCGCGACCCGCATCTTCCACATGCGGCTGCTGCTGCGGTCGTACACGGCGGCCATGCGCCGCGCGCGCGTGCGCACGTGGGTTATGCACGGCAGTCTGCTGGGGTGGTGGTGGAACGGGGGCATGTTTCCGTGGGACAGCGACTTGGATTTCTGCGTCGAGGAGGAGGGCATGGCCGAGTTGGCGGGCTGGTGGAACATGACGGTGCATGAGTTTAGTGCGGGGACCTGGGGCTTGATCTGGGGCTTGGAGCGGGGATGGGCGTGGTAAGGTAAGAGTGTGGGATTCTGCGGTCAAGGGAGGCGGGAGAGCGATGGAGGATGGAAATGGTGCCGAGAGGATCAGGGAGCCTGGGGGGCTGAAAGCGGGGACTTGGGATAAAGTTGTGGACGAGGGGAAGAAGTATCTTCTGGAGGTGAACCCGCACTTCATCGACACATCCACAGGCGACCTACATAACAAGATCGACGCCCGCTGGATCGACACATCGACGGGACTCTTCATCGACGTTACGACCGTGCATCCCGTCCCGTCCGATTCTACCACAGACGCCGAGCGACGCAGACACAAGTTCTTCCGCGCTGAGAGCACCGCGCAGACACAGCTGGCAGAGCCTGAAGAGATGTACACCAAGGACACGCACTTGTACACCACGGCGTCTCTGTTCCCCTTGCGCAGGTCAAAGTTCGAGGGCACGCCCGTGTTCGTGCCGTACGCCTACGAGCAATTGCTGATCGAGGAGTACGGGCCGCGGGCACTCACGCAGACATGGTTCAACGGCTACAAGTTCGATCAAGAGACGAAAGAGTGGGACGTCGCGCCTGAGCCGGCCGCGAGTAAGGGGAAAGGCGATAGAAAGGATGGCGCAGGACGACCCAGGAAAGGGGGGAAGAAGCCCAAGTGGAAGCCTGTGGATGACAAGGAGAGGAATAAGAAGGACAATCAGGGGAACAAGGTGTATACGCCAAAACCGGGGGGTGCGGATGATGTGCATATTGTCCCTGCAGGTGCGGCGTGAAGCGTATCTATACGAATAAACATCAAAGTCAGCAAATATATACAAGATCCTAATGAGCATCACACATGCACCCACACGCTGCTCGTCGACATTAGACGCCAATACAAAGTGGCATGATCTCATGATTCATCACTACCAAATCCAAATATGCTCCAAACACCCGTCCAGCCATGCGAACATAAACAATGGTATCCTATCCCCGTGCTCCATCCCCAATACCCCTCAGAAGCTCTACTCATCGCGGTAGAACTTCTTGAAAATCAAATGCAAGAACAGATTAACATTAACCCTGACAGCCCCGTTGCCGCTCCCATCGCGTCCTTCTCCAAACAGATTCATGAACTGATGGTTGTCAAACTGCGCCTGCAGCAGCCCATCGAGTGGCACCTCCGCGAACGCGCCCGGAATCATCATGCTACCCTGAGACCCCTGGATCTCAAAGATACCCGTCTGATTGGACGAGATGGTGAGTTCGAGGCGATCCCATGCGCTCTCCGCGTAGCCATTCCAGGAGACCAGAATACCCTTTTGAGCTAGGTTACGGGCGGAGTACTTGAAGGAGCCGAAGCGGTAGGCGCGGCCTGTGGATTTGAGTTCGCGCATGTGGTTGTACTGGCGAGTGAAGGGGAGAAGGAACTTCTTCTTGCCCTTTTTGGACTGCAGTGTTACCATGGCTTGCTCGATATAGTCGTTGTACGACTTGAGTTGCTGCTCGAGGAAGTGAGCTTTCTCGTCCAGCGCAGCGAGCGTTGTGCGCACGCCTTCCATCTCACGCGCGCGCTCCATTCGGCGCCGGTGCTTGGTGCGGATGTCGATTGCGATTGCGTTGAGCAGGTCTTGGTAGTTGTTGTGGGGCGAGATGCGGCCTGCGCGTTGGAGCTGGACCATGTTTTCCAGACAGTATTGCTTAAGAGTAGGATAATCGAGTTCCAGAACCGAGTTTGAGCCCATGTCAGTTGTGTAGGTGGAAGCAGCTGATGACCGCATGGCGCTGTGCTTGCGATTGCGGTCTTTCCTTTGTGCGGCGAGTTCTTCGCGAACAAGTGCGTCCCATCGATCTTCGTCTTGAGGCGTGACAGGTTTGCATAGAATCTCTGTCAGGTTGGCGCCAGTTTGGACGCGGATGATGTACAGTGCGTAGCGCTTTGTTTCCATGAACAGCGACTTGAGGTGTGCATCGGGATCTGTTACTGTCAGAATTAATCGTTGTTGCTGGATTGTAATACGTACCTTCTTGCTCATGGAATTTGGGATTGAGGGTCAGGGTGATTTCGGTCGAGCTAACGTGCAACAGCTCGTTTTCGTTGTTCTTTGCACTCCCAAGCTCGCGTACTACCTCGCGCAGAGGATCGTCTTGAGATGGACAGAGAGTCGGGAGGTCATCGATGACGAGGTTGTGAATCGCGAAGACATCTGCAAGCTTGATGTACAGTGTCGGCTTTGTCCGAGCGAAGAGGTCATTGAACTCATCAATCTCAAAGTATGTTTCGGCGTCGCGGACATCGATCAGATTGACCCAGATATCCTGCAGACGGTCGATGGCCTCGGTGATATAGCTGTTGAGTGGTTGCAGGTAGAGATCCTCACCACCAAATAGCCTTCCTACCGCAATCTGTCCAAGGACCTTGTTGACGGCATTGAGGTTGCGACCCATGACGTTGGACAGACCGCGGTCGACGACACCCCAGTGCTGAGGCTGAGCAAGCGCAGGCTGGATGTATGATCGCCAGAGCCAGTGTCCTGCAACCTGAAGCAGCTGTTCTTGCGGCTCGTACGGGAATTTCTGGCGCAGCTCCTCGAACATCTGCTGGACAATGTAGCGAACGCCATACGGCATACGGTGGAGCACCTCCTCAAGCATCGAGAAGTACTGGTCCGCAACATCTCGGAGATCCTGGAGGTTGTGGATAAACGTGGCTCGAGTCTCCTGGTCCTTGAGCGCCATATCACGAGTGACGTTGGGGTCTCGACGACTTCGCTGGCCGGTGCGGAGTTCCTCATTGTTGATTGCAGACTTGTAGATCTGCATAGGATCACTCTCGAGATCCAGCTCCTCGTTGTCAATGACGTTCTCACGAATGACAGTGCCCAAGAGCTCCTTCAAAAACTTGCGATCGCGCGGTGAGCGAACAAAGCTACCAAAGAGTTTCGTCCAGAAGAAGTTGCCACGGGTGAACTCTTGCAGCGTCGTACAACCATCGACCTCTTCCCTAAGTGACCTTGCCATAAGCTTAAGAAGCCAGTATTCTTCTCTCCGCTTTTGGGCTAATCCGAACAAGCTCATTGTCAATTGCTCAATGCGTTTAGTATCCTTCTCCTCAAGACGTTGTTCGCGAACTCGCCTGAACAAACGTGCTAGATACTGAGGCTGTGTCTGTAGAGTGAAGAATAGTTCCTGGTACTGCTCGAGCTTGCGGCGCGAAGTCTTGTTGAGCGCCTTGAGGTCAAAAGGATCTTTCGAAGAGATGTCTTTGCTGCTCAGAAGTGTTCCAACGTGACCGCCGAAGTGTTTCTGATGCTTGACGACTTCATCTAGAGTGATCTTGTTCTTGACAAGCAACGCGATCTTAATATCCAATTGGTCGACGTATTGCTCGGCAAGCTCGTTCTGTCGTACGTGCTGGACTACGGTCTTGCGCAGGCGTTCAAATTCTGGTACATTATCAGCGCCTTGGCAAATAACGAATGTTTGAGTGACTTACCGATTTCTTCATCAAAGTCGATGTCGCTGTCATTTAGCAGATGGACAAAGTTCTTCACCGTAGACACAGGTGGGTTCTTGCCGCTTGTCAAGCTCTTGTAAGCTTCTCCCTGTTGACGACCTCGGACGAAGCTCTGGAGCTTAATGACCTTCTCCATGTTCTCGCGGTAGAACTGCTGTTTCTCGGCGTGTTTGTGGCGAATGATCAAACCCCGTGCTAGCGCTTGGAGTTCTACGACAGCCTCTTCGTGCTCCTCAAGTTGACCGAGCTGCATGCCAATTTCCATACGAAGCAGCACGCCACGGGCGTCTCCTTGAAGCTGGGTGATCTCCGTCTCTTGTGCATTAAGTTGGCAGAGTATGTCGTAAGTCCGCTGCCGTTGAACGAATCCTCGACTCGCCGACTGCAAATCGACAAAAGCCGGGATTTGTGCCTGGAGATCCTTGAGGTCAGAAAAATGCCTTTGGCGAGAAAGGAAACCACGAATGTAAGCCTGCAAAGAAAGTATAATAGCTTCTTGTCCGCTCAGCTGCGCAAGTGTGTCTGCAGTGTCGTATCGCACCCGACCACCCCTTGCAATCGCTTGTAGGTCGGTGATCTGCGGCTCTTCTGCGTATAGAGCACTCATGGTCAAACCAAACGCAACTCTGGAGGCATTGCCTCGAATCTTGGATTGGATGTCGGTGACCTGAGGTTCCTCGGCGTAGAGCGCACTCATCATCTGCCCAAAAGCAATCCTGTAGTCGTTGCCACGGATCTTCGATTGTAGATCCGTGATTTGTGGCTCTTCTGCATACAGCGCACTCATCAATTGTCCGAAAGAGATTCGAGCAGCATCACCGCGAATCTTGGACTGAACAGCGGACCAATCGACTGATGTGCTTACCAGTTGGTCTTGCATCTCCGCATTCTGTTTTCTAGCCAGAATGCCCCGGGCAGCCGCCTGCAAGAGGGTGACCACATTCTCGTGCTGGCGAAGGTTCTCCTGATCTGCTCGCATCTCTTGTCGAAGAAGAGCTGCTCGAGAGACTGCCTGGAAGTCGGCAATTTGCGCCTCATTGGCTTGCAGCTCGGCCCACTCGCGGTCGACTCGGTGTCGGAGAAGGGCTCCTCGAATCATCGCTTGGATATGTACGGTTGCTGGTTCGGTGTCCCGGGTTTCGGCGTATCGGTCGCCAACACGAAGTCGCTCCAAAGCTCCTCGAATGGCTGCTTGGAACTCTCGTATCCCGTGCTCGTGTTGCTGGATTTCTGATCTGGTGTACTGCACCTGCGCCCTGGCTTTGCGTCCGCGGAAAAGATTCTGGATCTTCAGCACTTGGGCTGTGTTGTCCCGCCAAAAGTCTTCCTCGCCACGTTTCCTCGACCGTACGAGGTAGCCTCTGGCTGCACTTTGAAGCGTGACTGCGAAGCGTCGCATGTCAAGACGATATGTTGCGATCTGTCTTGCCCAGTCGCCCCGAATGCGGGACTGCAGGTCTGCAATGAGATGCTCGTAGTCCCAGAGCTCTTGCATCATGTCACCCAAACGCATACGGACCAACGCACCCCCTCATTTGTGCCTGCAGGTCTAAGATCATGGCCTCATTCTCGCCTAGCTCACGGTCAATTCGATCATCTTCCGACTCAACAGGCTCCGGTTCTGGCTCTGGCTCGACATTAAAATTTGCCGACATGCCAGAGAAGTTGGGCATGCTGACGCCAGACTTGTCGAGGCCTTTCTGTGTAGCTTCCAGCTCGTGGTCCTCAAATTGAAGTTTACCGACCAGGTTACCAATGCGGAAGTCAACGATGCCCTTGCGGAAAAGAAGCCATGACAGGGCGTGAATACAGTAGATGACCTTGGGGACGTTCTTCTTCTCGTATAGATCGATGAGCTCGAATTGGAACAGATCCGGAAGTTCGACCTCAGCCAGAAAGTTGAAGAAATGGGCATAGTTGTTAGAGTGCCGATACTGCAACTTCGGATCGCGGAAGATTCGCAGCGGCTGGCCCTTGATCGCTTGCACGATCTCGGCCAACGTCACACCGTTTCGAAGAGCCTCTTCCAGCTCGACAGCAGGCGGCAGCTCCGAGTCGATAATGTCCTCCATCCACTCCTTGGCCTCGCCAATGTGACAGAGGTACTCGTACGCCTGCAGGAACTGGCGCTGCTGGTCCATCCAGTTGCTCCGAGCCCACGAGGACTGTGTCTTCTTCCCTCGTTCCTGGTCGGTCCGCTGTAGCCGTCGCCGCCCGTGTAGCCCGACCACCTCCTGTTCCGGCGATTTGATGCTGAAGTCATCCTCGCTGGCGGAATCTGCAAACTTGGGAGAGAGTACGCAGATGCCCTGTCGCGGACTTCTGCAGGCTCTGGAGGACTGGCTTCTCGAGATGTGTGGAGAGAGGCCGGGACGAGTGGTCGCGGGCGGGTGCGCGTATCGAGTCTGCACGGGAGATGGCGATGGACAGCGGTCGCGGCTTCGACGGCGGTGAGGTGGGCGAGCTGGGTCCATCGAAGGGCTGGTATCGGATGTTCTCGACGCTCTGCGACCGGTTGTGTGAGAAGGAGCGTGAGGCGCTGCCGGTCGGCGTTACGGGGCGCTTTTCTTTCTCGGGAGAGGGCGGCGGTGAGTTCTGAGGCGCCTGTGAGAGGGGCCGCAACGCCTTGCGCAGATTGGCGTATGGGTTCGCTCCGGCGCTGGTGTCTTCTGAGCCGCCGTAGTAGCTCTCGGTGCGCGGCTGCGACAGCGCCGTGGCCTCGCTCATGCCGCGGCGGTGGCCCAGAGCAGAGCCGAAGCCGTTCGAGGCGCTGCTCGACTGCGTGCTCGACCGGCTGGGAGCATCGTTGGAGCGCGTCGAGGAGCCGTTCGAGAGCGTCGAGGCCTGGCGGAGCGGGGAGGGCGAGGCGGTCGGGTGCCCCAGTCGCGTTCGCGGCGTGTACGAGTTGTAGCTCATCCTGAACTACGAGGAGGTGTCGAGTGGCTAGCTGCACAACATGTATGGTACAGCTGCTGGAATTATGTCGGGGGTGGCCGTAGTCGAGGCCGTTATTACTACAGTGTATGTCGAGTTAAGCTGGAGGCGCCTGCCGTCCAAAACAAAGGCAAACAGACTCTCGCAGCGAGTCGCAAAAGTCCAGCGGCCACGCGCTCGCACTTCCGCAGCCAAAGAAGGTAATGTGGAATGTGGGGATGGGGAGGGCAGATGTCACAGCGGAGTTGAAGCTGGAATTGGAGGGCGGCGCACAGGCGTTAGTTTTGTTTATCGCGCGCTGTGTTGTTCGTTGCTAGGGTCAGCGCGGCGCCACCGCAAATCATGGATGACCTTCCCGTCACATCGACGCAAATCTTCGAGGTCCTCGACATGGCCAGGATACGATGCTTCTGGACGGTGACCTGATTCGTATTCATATCGCTTGCAGTCGTGTTTCCCTTTCGCGTTCGGCGATGAAGTCGCGCCTTCCACCACGTTAAGCGCGCGCGACTCGTGGCGCCCATGCTCGCTTCCATGCCACCAAGAAAGCTGCACAGAATAGAACATCTAAATGCACTTCTCAGAGGTCTTATCAGCGCGCAGATCTTGTAAAAAGTGACTCTGGATACCTCCCGTGTTTTCTTTGATTTGGATGCTTGTATTTGGTCTTTTTCGTGACATGAGAGATTCGACACACGCCCCAACACCTGTCGTTACGTCCTTGACTTCACTGTGCGCACTCTGCAGAGACGGAGCCTCATGACGACCTGTCATTTCGGAATCAAATGGGCAGATCACAACGCGTCTCGAGGACACGGTAGAGCGGTACGTCACATGATGACGGCAGAACCCCTCACGACTAACGCGGTCTAGCGTCTTTGTGCTTCCACAAAAAAACTTTCGGCGCCGCATCGCTCTTGCTCTTGGGAAAAGTTCACTTTTTCCCGGCCAGAGTCGTAAATTCACGTACTGAGGTCTATTTCTTCACGTCACCTCTTCAAGCACTTCTCTGTTCCTGAGAAGTCTTTTCCATCTTCAAAATGACCATCGAGAACGGCGACGCCATGATCGACACCACCAAAAACGCCTTGGACCACACCAAGGCTCTTGAGGTGCTTCAGAACGAGTACCAGGAGCGCGATGGCATTGACGTCAAGACACTCATCGATTCCAAGAAGAACGGTGGTCTGACTTACAATGACTTCCTCATGCTTCCTGGCTACATTGGTGCGTAGTCCTTGCAGCCGGCGCGACTCCAATGCCCCGCCACACTTTTATTCAAGTGTGCGCAAAGGGTCGCCAGGTGTATGGGATGCAACTTGCCGCCTAACACGCTCTCTAGGCTTCCCTGCCGCCGATGTCACCCTCGACACCCCGATCACGAAGCGTATCACCCTCAAGACTCCGTTTGTCTCTTCGCCCATGGATACAGTCACCGAGCACAACATGGCAATCCACATTGCGCTGCTCGGAGGTCTTGGTGTGATCCACCACAACTGCTCTCAGGACGACCAGGCCGAGATGGTCCGCAAGGTCAAGCGTTTCGAGAACGGCTTTATCCTTGACCCCATCGTCATCTCTCCCCAGACCACAGTCGCCGAGGCCAAGGCCCTGAAGGAGAAGTGGGGTTTCGGTGGATTCCCTGTCACCGGTAAGCAGCTTTCGCTATCCCTGCACACCTCTCTATGATGCTCAAACTTCATTTATAACTTTCGTTCATCCGCAACGGTTCCGCCGTGCTGTGGAGACCATGATTACTTTTCTGATCTGGTTTTGATCTGCTCAATTTTTTCCTCAAATGAGAGCGTGCAAAGTCGCTGACAATGACTTGCAGAGGACGGCAAGCTTCGCTCCAAGCTCATCGGTATCATTACCCCTCGTGACATCCAGTTCCACGACAACGTCAACGACCCCGTCACCGCTGTCATGTCGACCGACCTCGTCACTGGCCCCCACGGCATCGACCTCCAGGAGGCCAACAGCATCCTGAACAAGTCGAAGAAGGGCAAGCTTCCTATTGTCGACAAGGACTTCAACATCATTGCGCTCCTGTCGCGCTCCGACTTGATGAAGAACCTGCACTACCCCCTTGCGTCCAAGCTCCCTCACTCCAAGCAGCTCATCGCTGCCGCCGCTATCGGCACCCGGCCCGAGGACAAGATTCGCCTGCAGAAGCTTGTTGACGCTGGTCTCGACATTGTCATCCTCGACTCCAGCCAGGGTAACTCCATGTACCAGGTCGAGATGATCAAGTACATCAAGGAGAAGTACCCTGGTCTCGATGTGATTGGTGGAAACGTTGTCACTCGCGACCAGGCTGCTGCGCTCATCGCTGCTGGCGCCGACGGTCTGCGTATTGGTATGGGCAGCGGAAGCGCTTGCATCACCCAGGAGGTTATGGCTGTTGGTCGTCCCCAGGCCACATCTGTCTACAACGTCACCCAGTTCGCCAAGCGCTTCGGCGTTCCCTGCATCGCCGATGGCGGTATCCAGAACGTTGGTCACATTGTCAAGGGTCTTGCGATGGGTGCCTCCACTGTCATGATGGGCGGTCTCCTCGCTGGTACCACCGAGTCTCCCGGTGAGTACTTCGTTAGCCGTGACGGTCAGCTCGTCAAGGCCTACCGTGGTATGGGCAGTATCGCCGCCATGGAGGACAAGAAGGCTGGAGCTGGCAACCCAGACTCCAAGGCCAGCAACGCTGGTACCGCTCGTTACTTCTCTGAGGGTGACCGAGTCCTTGTCGCTCAGGGTGTCTCCGGATCCGTCCAGGACCGTGGTTCCATCACCAAGTTCGTACCGTACCTCATGGCTGGTGTTCAGCACTCCCTCCAGGATGTCGGTATCAAGAGCTTGACCGAGATGCACGAAGCTGTGGACAACGGCCAGCTCAGGTTCGAGCTCCGCACTGCCAGTGCCCAGGCCGAGGGTAACGTCCACGGCCTGCACAGCTTCGACAAGAAGCTCTACTCGTAGACATGGATCTGAAGCGATCTACTTGCATTATAAGGGCGTTGGGTACGAATTGAATTTCTAGACATATGATGACGATTGACGGGATATTTGGAGGATTAGATAGGCTCAAAAGCAATGATACCACGAACCATGTTCACTGTTACTATTACTATCAATCATCTCGTCAGTATTGTCAACATACCGTGATGCTGCCAATTTTGTGGACACTCGCGCCTTACGAACTGGACCTCGGCATCTCCCCCGCGTTTCCTCGACCCAACACCGTACAATGACACGCGCATCGCCAATTGACCGCGTGGCTGACCATGCTCAGACCGAGTATACCTACTCGATCGCTCCTGGCTAGTAGTGAACTGCGAACAGCACGCTCACAATACATTCCGCGTCGGTCTTCTGCTCTATCATCTCAGCTCAATCCACGCGCCACACTGCTCCCAGCGTCAAAAGCTACCCTGAGCATAAAGTCTTCATTGCTTGGTACTTCAGCAACGCGACGCAACATGTCGTCTCCAGCAGACCACCAGCCTTCGAAGAAGCCTTTGAAAGAACCGCCAATCCCGAGACCCAGCTCAAGGTAAGGGCTTACCCATGCTCCTCCACGCATACGCTGATATCCCAGTGTCCTTCTCATCTCTCCGACCAACCAAATCCTTCTCCTCCACCGCGTCAAAAAAGCTTCCAGCTTTGCCTCTGCACACGTTTTCCCAGGCGGCGCACTATCCAAGACACATGACGGCGCGATCCCCGACATCGACGACCCGGGACGGCACCAAGATGGCCCTGCATACCGGCTGGCCGCGATCCGCGAGACTTTCGAAGAATGCGGCATCCTGCTCGCCAAGAGCAAGACGAGCGGCAAACTCTTCACCGATATCAGCGACGAGGAGCGAGAACAAGGTCGTCGTGCCGTGCACTCTGGCAAGGTGAAGTTTACAGAGTTGCTGGACAAATGGGGCGCGGTCCCCGACACAGACGCCTTGATCCCGTTCACGCGCTGGATCACGCCGACCAATGTGCCGAAGAGATTTAGCACGCAGATGTACATCTACTTCCTACCGCTCAACTCCACATCACCCACCAAGAAGGCTGCGCCCACAGGCACGCCGCCGGGCGCGGGTGTAGAAGAGGAGGATGAGCTCGTGATCCCGAACCCGACTCATGACGGCGGCATTGAGCATACAGCTGCCCGCTTCCTACCGCCGAATAAATGGATCGACCTTGCGCGCCAGAACCGCATCATTCTTTTCCCGCCGCAGTTCCTCCTCACGCTACTCCTCGCGCCGTATCTCAGCGCCAGCGTAACCAGCCCTTCTTCGCCTACCCCGTCGGCGTCCGAGCTTGCGCAGGAGCGCGAGAAACTCATGGATTTCTTGTGCAAGCCGAGGATGTACGATGGCCAGCCTGAGGTCAGCTTCGCCGAGGCGTGTATTTCCCCGGTTGTGCTGGGGAAGGGCGAGTATGGCGAGAAGGCGCAGGATGGCGTTGGTGGCGTGGACAAACATACTGCTGTGCTTGTGCTGGACCAGCCGGGCAAGGAGGTGGAAGCGCAGGGACATGGGAGGAGGGGAATCAGGGAGTGGGTTGTTACTACCAAGTTCAAGGGTGAGGGGCCGAGGGATGTGGATGTTCGGCGGAGAGAGGATGTGCTGGGGAAGGGGAAGGGGAAGCTGTAGGGTTCTGCGAAGATCAATCGCGCTTTCTCAACTTTCGCATCCTCGTTCATGGTCCATTACTGTACAAATGGGCTGACTTGTGTTCAGCATTAGATCCCGTCGTCCTTGTCCACTCGGTCCTCTGGGACAGCATCGGGTCAAGTCTAAGAATCACGTCAAGGCTGTTGAGTGCATGTGTTGCGTAACGCTGAAAGGGAGAAGAAGCGATGCTAGATCATGTGCTGTTCTAGGCGCTCCGGTACTAGGAGCGGGAGGCTTGGACTGGCGGAAGCTCGCATCTTCCGACTTCGACGTCGTCATACCCACGAGATGAACCACTCGGGGGGTATACATCCTTGGTATAGCGTTAGTCAACACCGCTGTAGCGAGGCAATCCAGGCTCTCACCACACGAATACTGCGTTTACAAGCCAACTATCCTGAATAGCTGTTGCGGCTGATCACATCCTAAAGCCAGGTGAAACTCTCGAGTTGCAAAGAAAGCTGGCTAGCAGTGTAGTCTCCTCAAAGACACAGGAGATAGTCGGAGGCTATCTGGATGTTTGTCATATGATAATCGCTCCAGAGTCTACAGTGATTTCTGTGATATAGCTGGATCGCTCTGCAACATGAGAGCTCCTCCACGAAAGCCCTTCGATTCTTACAGGCGCCCCGAAACATGACGTGACCTCTGCTGAGTCTCCCTCCGCGCTCTTCTCCAGAAAGTCAAACCATCTTCGGCCCGAGCGATACGAGATGCACAGATTAAATACGCCAAGAGACTTATTCGGCGATAACTCCGAATTCTTTACCGATGCTATCAGGTTATGACACTCAAGGGAAAAGCAGTGGACCAGTTGTGAATCGAAGCCTTGCCTCGAGATCTTCCTACTCTGTAATACAAAGTGCTCCAGCTCCGCACAGCCAAGTCGGTTACCCATGTCGTCCAGGTTTTTGGTCGCCATGGCAGGCTGCATGTATTCATTTCGGAGGCGCACCACCAGGTTGGCGGCTGAAATCGACAGCCGGTGGGAGTTGTTCCTGCATTGCATCTGAGCCAATCAGATACATCGCCGCCTAAATCACGATACCAAAAAGTGTAGAAGATCTCGCGGTTGTTCCGTGGCCCTCAACGCTAGCGCTACAAGAGGTATCGCTCTTCGCTCCCCGCAATCAGTCTTCTTACGCTTCGGCAGAATCATGGTGCGTCAATCACCGGCTCACTGCTTCCGTCAACAGCTTCCCCATGGGGGTTTGCTTGATCTTGATGAGGCCGCGGTTCGTACTGCTAATGAGAGCAGAACCTGTCAGTTATAAATCAGTCATGTCCCTACACCAATTCTGAAGCACAAGTGTGGACAGTTTCATCCGGCATCATGAAGTGGACGAGCCTCCTTCTTGCACTCGCGGCTACTGTTGTGGCAGCACCACCAAAACCGAGCCACAAGCCAGGACCACCAGCACCACCTCCTCCGCCTCCTCCACCGGGTCCTCCAGGCTACCCAACACTACCGCCTCCTCACAAGCCAGGCCACCTGCCCAGCAGCTTCAAGTGGACTTCGACTGGCATCCTTGTCACTCCCAAAAATGATACACGCAACATCGCCGGTGTGAAGGATCCCTCAATCATCTTCTACAAGGGCCACTACCATGTTTTTGCTAGTGCTGCCAGGGCCGAGGGCTACAACTTGCTCTACTTCAACTTTACCGATATTGCCAAGGCAAATGACGCACCATTCTACTATCTCGATCAAGCCCCTCTCGGAACTGGCTACCGTGCGGCCCCTCAGGTGTTCTACTTCGCACCTCAGAAGCTGTGGTACCTGATCTACCAGAATGACAACGCCGCATACAGCACAAACCCAGACATCAGCAACCCAGCTGGATGGACTGCTCCCAAGGTCTTCTATCCCAACGGAACACCAGCTCTGATTGCCCAGGGCCTTGTTACTCCTCAACAAGGTTACTGGGTCGACATGTGGGTTATCTGCGACAACAAGAACTGCCATCTGTTCTCGCACGACGACAACGGTCGCCTCTACCGCAGTCAGACCACTCTTGCACAGTTCCCGAACGGCATGGGCGAGCCAGTGATCGCTCTCTCTGAGCCTCGCAAGGAAGACCTTTTCGAAGCTTCGAACGTTTACCATCTTGACAAGGATACCTACCTCCTACTCGTTGAGTGCATTGGTCAGGGAGAATCAGGCGGCGGCGTTCGCTACTTTAAGTCCTGGACGGCTAAGGATCTTGCTGGTTCATGGGAACCACTCGCGGATACCCAAGAGAACCCTTTCATGGGTGCTGCGAACGTCAAGTTCCCTCCTGGTCAGAACTGGACTATTAGCATCTCTCATGGCGAGATGATCAGGAATGAAGTTGACCAAAGGCTGAGGCTGGGCCCATGTGGTACTTGGAGGTTTCTGTACCAGGGCATCAACCCTGCACCGACCAATGTGTCATACAACGCCTTGCCATGGGATCTTGGTCTCCTAACTCAAGACGGATGTTAAAGCAATTTTAGGAACAACTTCGCCGTCACGAGTGAAGGAAGCCGACCATAGTAAATGAAACACTTTGCAATTCCTTGAGAAGATGAAAACCCCATGAGTAGCACTTCGTCATCTAACCTTTGTTGCGTCTTGAGATTGTCCGCTATTCCAGCTGAGCCTTCAAGTGGCGCAGGGAAGATGCAGCTGCCATGACAGATTTACGAGAGCGACACAATCGTGCTAACTGGCATGCGTAGACGTCTTCGGTTGAGGGACAAATGCAAGGTATGGGTGACGGCCTGTTATAGTGTGTATGTGCTGAGTGAACCTCGTCTACAAAATTCTGTACTCGCGCTTGCTTATCGAGATCGCGCTAGCAGGGGTGTCGTCGATCTCAAAGTCTGGCCGGCGGGTACGACAACAAAATATCGCTTGCACAGCAGCCCTTTCTAATCTTCATTCCTCCCTCGCTACTGCCGAAAGAACCCCAAAGCGCCCCACACGTATAATGTCCTCATTCATGCGAACCTTCTCTTCCGTCTCTAGTACTCCTATACGTGATATACGAAATTGATCGCAGTAACCTCGTACAGTAGACATTATTTACGTCTTTCCGAGGAGTGTGACTGCAAATCTTTGCTTAGTCTACCGACTTAGCTGTTTGATCGGCTACATAGCTAGCGACTCACTCACACTGATCATCAGAGGCTGCTTGTCTGTCAACCACCCGTCAGACGTCAGTACCACACATCACGATGTACCCCTCCGACGACCCCACCTCGACGACTGCTTCTTCAGCGGGCAGCATTTCACGACCATCTTCAGCCTCGTCAGCTCTCTCGAGTGAGCCTCCAAAGTCACTACCAGCGGGCGCTCCCTCAACACCCCTGTTCGAAGTCCGCGACACACCCACCGCCGGCCGCGCCGTCTTCGCATCGCAACCCCTTCCAGAGGGCACGCTGCTCTGGCACTCAGATGACCTCACACTATCTGTGCTCCTGCGAGAATATCGCCGTGAGGTCTGCGGACAATGCTTCAGCTACGACTACGGGCGGGACCTGCCAATACGGGATCAGAATGTTGGCTTCGCGTTCTGTTCTATAGAATGTCAAGATGTGTGGAAGATCTGGAATGGACAGGTCGGTGTGGATGCTTGGACGGCGGTTGAGGCGCTGGTCAAGAAAAGGAGTAAAGAGGACGACGAGATGGTCGAAGAAGGGCTACAACGACCGGATCGCAAGGCCATTACAAAAGCATGGGCAGATGCAGAAACCCAGGCCTCTCTGATTCGTACTTTGAGGAAGGCAGAGCGACCTGCCTCTCCGTCTTCAGTTGAAATGGAGGCTACCGAGCCAGTGCAAATCACCAAACAGCACCGCAAAGCGAGTTCCAAGGCGCTTCAGCAAAAGATCTCGCCAGACGTGATGGCTTTCATTGTCAGTGGCGTTATCTGGCACCACAACAGCCCACAGGGTTGGCCCAAAGTCCTCGCACTCGCCGATGATCAGACACCGTACCACAACGCTGATGATCTCGCCGCGTTCGTACGCTCCTATCTACATCTTCTCGCTATATTACCCCTCCCTCTCCTGCAATCTCTGACTCCTGAAACCGTGTTTCTGCTCAGCAGTCGCGACAGCCACAACTCGTTTGGGATACGATCCTTGGAAGATGATGGGAGTGAATTCTTTGGGTACGGTTGTTGGCCTGCTGCAAGCTACTTCAATCACTCATGCGGGCCAAACATCGAAAAGAAACGTGTCGGCCGAGTGTGGGAGTTTCGGGCTGGCAATGACATCGAGGATGGTGAAGAGTTGAATATCACGTACTTGAGTGGAGAGGAAAGGAAAATGAGTCGAGGAAAAAGAAGGGAGGTGTTGAAGAAGAACTGGGGATTTGATTGCGCGTGTGCGAGGTGCGAGACGGTGTGAGGGGACTGGGGGCTTAGTCGGCGTATGCGCCGTATTCGATCGCTGATTAGAGAAGCGATGCTGAATTCAATATCAATACGAAGCACATGGCGTCTTTACAGTAAGATCGGAAGCTAGCTTCGCTTCCTTCTGCAGATACAGCTCACTTTGTCCAACAGCGCTGGAAACTCAATCCTCGTACACTTTCGATGCGCGTCGCGCTACTCCCAAAGGCCGTGTATAGACATGTAGATTCCGGTGTATTCAGATCTTGGTAATCATGGTCGGCTTCTGCTGTGGCAGGAGAAGCCGGATTTTGGGCAACTACGACGTTTCAGACAACGTTCCCTTTAGCACACTCCAAAGTCTCGACAGACTTCCCTTCCCTTAGCGGCAACGTTCTCCACGATCCAGAGCTGTGCATTCGTGAAGACCATGACAGCACCTGGCAGAAAGGCGAAGTTGTTGGTCTCCAGCCCAGTCCAGATCTTGCCCAACAATGTCCCTTCAGGGTTCCAGATATGAATGCCGTCTCCACAGCCTGCCCACACGTTGCCTTCTGTATCGCAATGGACACCATCGGGGAAGCCATTGTCTGCATAAGCGAACGTCCTGCGACCAGCCAGATTCTTCTTGTTGATGACATCGAATGCATACAAAGTCGCAGGACGCGTTAGGTTCTTCGCGAATTCCTGAGCCCCTGTATCGCTGACATATAGAGTCTTTAAATCCGGTGAAAAATCAAGCCCGTTCGGCTGCAGAAAGCCATCTGCCACGACGGCAATCTCGCCCGTCTTGGGAGAAAAGCGGTACACTTGCTTTGGGATCGTGGGCGCGGGCCTGAAATTTTGAAAGTATCCGTAGTCTGCGTCAGTGAACCAGAGATCTCCGGTCTCGGGATGCTGGCGTACGTCATTGGGGCTGGAAAAGTTGCGCCCAAGGAACGATGTCAAAATCTTCTCTGATGCGCCAGTGACAGGATCAACGGAGACAAGTGCGGAGTAGTTGTAGAAGTCGCCCTCGTCGCAATACAGTACTCGAGATGGAAAGGAGCCGTTGCCTTCGGTGCCGGGTGGGAAGTAGCTTGTTCCGCCATTAGCCTCAGCGAGCTCGGCGTAGCGTGTAGAAGTAAGGGAGTAGTTGTTCGCGAGGTCGATGACTGTAACGTTGATGGGATTGTTGAAGTCCCCTGCCCAGTTGCTCGTCACATAGAGCTTGTTGGTTTCTTTGTTGTATACGCCAGCTTCGTGAAAGGCTTGGTAATCGAGGCTGTATAGCTGCCGTGCTGTTGCTTGCTCACCGATGACAGCAGCAAAACTTTGGTCATACGCAAGCAGCTCAATCGTTGTTGGATTAGAGATATTCGTCGTAGCGAGTGTGTTGATGTAGGCTGGGTTCGTCGCGTAGGACAACAGATCTACGGGGATGATGCTCGACATGACGGCTGCGATAATTGTTGTGATAACAATCTTCCAGATGACTGCCGACCCAGCTTCCATGCCTTCTTTATAGACTACAGTGAGTGTCGATCAGTCCTACGGATCTCGCAGCGAGCCAGCCTAGTTCCCTATCGCAACGTCACTCAACCCCTCAATAAGACCCTGCAACTGGCAGATTGTGATGCGGGGCCTTCGCGAAAAAGTTTTGACATCACCGGCAGATGTGACTGAAGTTTTGTGGGTCAGTACTGACTTATGTCCGGGGACATGGTGGGATCCAATGTGGGGAAGGTCCGATCCTAGACCTGATGCGCGCAGCGTAGTTGCCGTTTGGGACCTGAGCCGACACGGCGAAAATACCGATGGCAGAGCCGCAAAGCTTGTCACTCCTTCACCACCACAACAATTCGACTGCCGAGACTTCACTTGGTCTCGCCGTCTGGATTCGTGTTGCTCTGTTTGTGGCTGGAATGCAACAGCATGCTGCCGAGGTCTTCTTCTGGTTATCTTTGGCAGGTGAGGGGCTCTGATGGTATTTGAAACCCCGCATTTCCACCTCGCCTGGAATTGCAAAGTTCAACATGTCTTCCGTCGACGAGGAGCGCTCGGCAGTAACGTACAAACCCTCATCAGCAGGGATTGCTATCATCACCATCGATCGTGCTGCTCGTCGCAATGCCGTGAACTCAGTTACAGCGCGAAAACTGTACATGGCCTTTTTAAAGTTCGAAGATGACGATACTCAACGAATCTGCGTCTTTCACGGCGCAAACGGAACGTTCTGCGCAGGAGCGGATCTACAAGAGGTGGCTCAGGACGGTGGGACTAAAGAACCACACTTTGGCCCTGTGTCAGGCCGAGACATAGGACCCATGGGCCCTTCACGACTTCAGATCAAGAAGCCTGTGATCTCTGCCGTTTCAGGATACGCCGTTGCCGGAGGACTTGAATTGAGCCTTCTCGGCGACATGCGAGTTGTCGAGGAAGATGCTGTCTTTGGGGTCTTCTGTCGCCGTTTTGGCGTGCCGCTGATCGACGGCGGTACGGTTCGTCTCCAAGCCATCGTGGGCTTAGGTTGCGCGATGGATATGATCCTCACCGGTAGAGCTGTATCAGCTCAAGAGGCGTTATCCATGGGGTTAGCCAATCGCATTGTACCCAGAGGTAAAGCAGTCGAAGAGGCTATGCAGATTGCGAAGACATTGGTAAACTTCCCACAGCTGTGTATGAACAGAGATCGCGAAAGCTGCTATTTTGCGGCGTATCAGGCTGAGAGCTTGGAAGACGCTTTGAGATACGAGTTTGATCACGGCAAAGAGGTCATTGCAAAGGAGAGTATAGAGGGTGCGAGAAGGTTTGCTGGAGGCCAGGGACGGTCCGCAAAGCTGTGACCGCCTTCTGGGCTTTCGGAAATGGTATCAGGAGTCAACCACGTTTGTAGCTCTTATCGTGTATGTTCGGAGTTTACCTATCGCGCATGAACGGAGTTGCCCGCACAGATTCAACGCAAAGCATATCAACCCCACAACAAGCGATCTTATTCACATGTAAATCCCAACTTTTCACCCGTCTTAGTTCGTCCTCAACTGCCACACTATGTCAACAAGTCCAGAAACCTCAAAGGTTAGCCGCGCATTCCTCGTTTCGACGCTACTCTCGGCAGTAGAGGACCGCATCGTACCACTCACATCAAAAGGCGTGTCCTCTGGTTCGAAAGTCTTTGGCGCTGCGATCTTTTCTAATAGCGATCTGACTCTGCTCACTGTCGCCACTAACCACGAGTCTCTCTCCCCTCTTCTTCATGGCGAGATCAACTGTATCCAACAGTTCTTCACGGTTGATTTCCCGGATCCAGCTGCTCGACCAAGCCCCCGGATGGACTGCATCTTCTTTGCCACGCACGAACCTTGCAGCCTGTGCCTGAGTGGCATTGCTTGGTCAGGGTTCAAGGAGGTCTACTACCTATTTACGTATGAGGACAGCCGGGACTTGTTCAGCATACCCCACGACATTGACATCCTGGAACAAGTCTTTCGGGTGCGAGCCGACGATGAGGGAGATGAGGCGCTCAAGACCCGGCCATTGTACAACCGGGACAACAAGTTCTTCAGAGCAAAATCTCTGGCAGACGTAATCGCCAGAGTTGGCGATGTCACGGAGAGAGAAGAGCTTACAAGGAAGCTCAGTGAGGTAAAGGCGCTATACCATGGACTCAGCCAGACGTATCAGAGCGGCAAACAAGGAGGAACAGAGACTGCAAGCATCTGGAAATGAGTTCAGCAGGGAACAAGGAACGGAACACTCGGTGCTTGTGAGTTGTACTGGAGAATGGAATATGTTAGGAGATATGATGCCACTAACTTTGACGTTGTCGAAATGAAGTACCTACATGTTGCCGTGCCGATTTCAAAGACCGACCGGCAACTCATGATAGCATCGGAGCAGCGCTAGCCTCCGCAGCTCCCGATCTAGCAATACTACCCGCTCAATCTTCGACATTAGTCGTGTTGCTACCAGTGCTCGACGAATTCGTAAAGCACGTTCAGCACTATGAAGCCGAATGCAGGCTTCGTGGCACACCTTTATTACACTGCACGCCCCATTAGTTGCTTCAAGAGTACTATGTCACCTCTCCCACATTATGTGCTCCTTCCGTGCCCCGTGGCGAAACGCGCACAGGAATCTTGGGGCCATTGGTTCCCGCACACATCGCCCTCAAGCACCTCGTACATTGCGGACAATACCATCACAGTCGAACACTCGCGCATTAGGCACTCATCTGGGATCAGCTCCTTCTTTTGGCAAGCGTCTAGGCACTTGGGTCATTGCGTCAGTATGTGACTTGTATCTACGCGTTGCACGCTGCCTCTGAGATTATTAATAGGTTATCGCTAGCGGATATACGCTTTACGCACAGACAGCGTTGCAATGTGAATCTGGAAGGGTCTTGTCACAAGGGCGCCAGCCGTTGATCTCATATGATGAAGTACAGAAGCATACTACGGAAGATAACTGCTGGGTCATCATCGATGTAAGAAGTGTTGCATTTATGAGACATGTCGACTGCATGGATTCTGACTAGTGAAGGGCCTGGTCTACGATATGACAAATTTTCTTGAAGTGCATCCCGGAGGTCGATCCGCAATACTCCAGCAAGCTGGTAAAGATGCGAGCACCAAGTTCACGCTCTTACATCCGCCCGATGCAATCAAAACACTGCCTCCAGAATGTTGCCTTGGACCAATTGACCCTGATACTCTTCCAGCACCGGAGGGACAAGAGCTCACCGAAGACGATATACGGCAGCAAGAGGCGCGAGAACAAATGCCCACAGCAGCGAATATGCTTTTGGTCCAAGATTTTGAACATTGGGCCAAGCGCGTACTTAGCACAACGGCGTGGGCGTACTATCGCAGTGCGTCTGACGAGGAGGCCACATTCCTCGACAACCGCGAGGCATGGCGAAGATACTTTTTCCGTCCAAGAATACTGCGAGATACGTCACACGGCTCAACTGCAACCACTATCCTTGGAATCCCAACGTCGATGCCGATCTTCATCGCGCCCGCGGCGATGGCCAAGTTAGGTCATCCTCTTGGAGAAGTGAATTTGATTAAGGCGGCTGGGAGTCATGATGTCGTGCAAGCGATATCTGCAAATGCAAGCTGTGGTTTGGAAGAGATGTTCAACGCGAGACTGGAAGGTCAGCCGCTCATCTTCCAGTTGTATCTCAACAAGGACCGGTCTGCATCCTCTGAATTGGTCGAACGCGTTACAAAGCTTGGCGCAAGCGCTATCATATTGACCGTAGACGTGTGCTGGCAGTCGAAACGAACGCTCGATGTGAGAGAAAAGTTAAAGGAAATAAGCGACGCTCCTGCACCGAAATCAATCACAACCACAACGACTGCCCCGAGGGATAAGAGCGTTTCGGAGCAGATTAGTGGCTATCAAGCCACCAACCTGACGTGGAAGGATATCGCGCTTGTGAGGAAACATACGCATTTACCGATAATAATTAAAGGTGTACAATCTATCGAGGATGTGCAATTATGTATTGAGCACGGCGCCCAGGGTGTCATTCTCGTAAGTTCAACCTACAAGTGGAGTAATCGCTACAAGAACTACGGGTGCTGAGAGTGCGATCTAGTCTAATCATGGCGGTCGTCAAGCCGACTACGCCCCGGCGCCCGTTGATGTACTTTACGAACTTCGCGAGCTACGCCCAGAACTTTTCTCCCAGATCGAGATCATGATCGATGGCGGTGTCCGTAGTGGCGCCGACGTCGTCAAGGCGCTTGCTTTGGGCGCAAAGGCTGTTGGCATTGGTCGACCGATACTGTATGCAAACGGCACACATGGTGAAGATGGGGTAGCAAGAGTGTTGCAAAGTGAGATTTTCAACCTTGTATTACCGTTGAGCAATGCTGATTCGGCTAGTCTTTCAAGAAGAGATCACAAACACGATGCGAAACATAGGCGCCAATACAGTGCAAGATCTGAAGCCCGAGATGGTCGGCCCTATTGGACCTTGGGTGGGAAGAAATCGCCCGTCTTACGCGCCGAATCCAGGGTCTGCACAGACTGAGCGGACACGTTGACGAGCTGCATATCAAGTAGCTCAAGAAGGTGCTAAGAGCAAAGGAATACTTGGGATTAGGAAACTCTGGCGTTGCAGAAAATGTTAAACACAATGGAAAGCTTCATAATAGCCAACAGAAGAATTATCCGCGCCCGCACGCATCGTGGATGAATATACATCACCTCCCGGGTATCTGGGTAGCTATCCGAAAATCTGGGGTTTGTATCCGAACGCCCCTGAAATACAGGAGCGGAGGTAGCTAAGAGCGATCGGAAAGGTACTGGTCGTGGTAGTCAAAGCGTTCTGGGAAAGGAGGCGCGACTTTGAACATGCCAGAAACATTTTCTGTAGGATGGAACGTACTCAACATATCGCTTGCTGCAGTATCTGGTGCTATGCTGTTGTCAGTTTCTGAGTCCCTCGAGTGCTTGCGATCTGTTAGTATCGGTGCTATGACAACTCCTTTAGGAACAGCCACCTTGGCCTCGGTTAGTGGGCATCCGCCGTCAGACACACTGACATAGTGGAACGTGCGGCAGAGCGCCATGCGGCAACTAAGGAGTGGAGCTTTGTCAGCCAGCCAAACCACTAGCGCGTACGCTAAATCAGATCAGTTGCAATCATGCCGCCTGGTGTCGAGCCTGATTGCTTGTCCTTTCACGCCTCGGTTTACAACCAAGACACTGCACCTGTTCATACTAGGAGCTCCATTATTGCGCTCATCATCCGCACATCATGCTATCCAGAACCCACGTACCTAGGTAGCCGCCGTGCACAGATTGCCATACGTGCCGCTTACTGCATATGTGTATTCATGTCCAGGCTCCGCTCTAGATTGCGTTGCAAGCCCTGGGTAAGATGTCCGCTTACTCTAAGCGTATATGAAGAGGTTGGTTGTGACCATATGGCCCACGATACCTCGCTAAACCTTCCCACCGGTCAGCCGTTGTTGTCGGTTGCACTACATCAACACATTCTTACAGTCGTACAGCAACCTAGCTACCGCTTGTAGGAGCGTTGTTTGGTCATTGAACTACGATAGATATTTCAAGTCAATAGGCATAGCAGTCTTCTTCATATGATTCTGGCGGAAGTGGAATGCTCAGCTTTATTTGTAGCATCACTAAGGGGCCAATCACGCCGAACTCGTCTAACAACCTTGCAAGAGTACGCATTGAAGGATTTGCGCTTGTCGGGGCACAACTGTTGTTGCGCCAATGGATTTTATGTTGCAGCCTCTAGCCCCACGCCGCCAACCGCATAGGTAAAATGCAGACTAGAGTGGTTCGCCTGGAGTGAGCATTTGTGGGGAACCTAAGCTCAGCATGGCAGGCCTTTAGGGTTTTGACAGGGTAGATATACGATAGTGGTGAGTTGTGTCTGCCATCTGAACGCCCCGTTCCGCGCCCGATGCACCGGCGGGTACGTTATATCTCGCAGTCATTGAAGAAGGGCCGCGCCCGTTGTCGATTTTATCATTGATCTCCGTCGATTTTGTATCATGGCTTCCAGTAGTAGCAACATCTACTCAACCAACAAGTATCTGGCCCAAGAAAGGACTCAGAACGTCAAGGTTCCAGGCGGCAGTCGCTCAATTACACCATCTGGAGTCAAAGATGCCGACTTCATCGCAATCGGTCTTGGGGGCACAAACATGCTGGCGATGCTATGGACCATAGCCATGGGCCGCCGCGCCGTTGGTGTCGACCTTCGTGGCGACCCATTCCTAGGGGTACACTGGAACATCCGTGAAGATATGTATCATCAGTTGGGTCTCATCGACAAGATGATGTTGGATCGATATGGACTGGACAACCTTCCGAAAAGATTGGACGGATCGCTACTGAGCCTGGCTGATCTCTTCTACCATCCGATGACCAAGTCTCGGGATATCATACCGGGGGCTATCATCGAAGGATATGAGAAGGAACTACATATGGTCGGCGAAATCCACTACATAGAATATATCGACGATCGTTGGAAGGATGGTAAGCCGCACCGCACTGTTACCACTGTGCCTCCGCCGAGTATTCCAGAACATCCATGTTCGACCAAGATTCGTACAGATCTGCGCGAGGTTCTCGACGGTCCTTCAACATTCCAGGCTGCAGCTTTCTCAATCCAGCTCCTTCTCCGCCGCTATCTCGAAGCACTCGAGAAGATTGATCTTAATGCTGGAAAAACGCCTAGATGTCGCCTCTTCACGAAACATCGTGTGGTGCAGGATGGAAGCGGACTAATCCATTTGCCCTGTGGCCGAGTTCAGATCCGGATTGAAGAAGTCACAGAGATGCAATATCACAACGACCTTCAGCGGATCCGCACACCAGGAAGCGACTTCATCGATCTTGGCGTACCCGAACTCTTCAGCATCGCTACCGGTATCAACTGCCGCGAAGCAGAACAGCTAGGCTTCCAGCAGCACGACGTACAGGTCGACCATGGCGACGGTCAAGGCACTAAAGTAGCGCAAGCAGATTTTGTCGCTGGACAGTTCAACATCCTCGTCAATGGACGCTTGCGCCGCCGTATTGCTTCAGAGTTTGACCAGCATGGCAATGAGTCTTGGGTACGACAAATCGCCGTCGGACACGAAGGTGATCCTAGAGTATCTTGGCTTATCGTCGAGATACCTGAGTTCGTATCCTTGTGCCCAATCGAGCGCGGTCTGGTCAGCGCCAGCACCGGCAAAGACTCTGCCGAATACTTCGCCGCATATCAACTTCTGCTATATGATTACTATATCTCTCAGGCCGCTCTCATCCTTGAGATCTCACCTGATGAGCTCCGCCGTGTAGCCATGGTCTATGGTCCCAAACCATTCAGCCTTGTTGAGCGTATCGGTACCGATGCACGTATTGCCACGAACGGCATTGTAGCAGGTGACTCCTTCGGCAACGGTCATTTCTTGCACTCGGCAGGCGCGATGTGCGGCATGTTGGGCCACGGCTACCGTTTTCTAGAATATTGGCAACGTCGCGCTGGCTTACACTGCGCCGAGTCGTCTCTTCGCCTGCTCGCAGATCGCATCAAAGCTGACACAGAAGCGCTGCTCGAGGTTAGTGCGAAGGAGTTCAGTCAAGCTATCCCAAGTAACTTTGGTGCTGAGAGAGGAAAGAGGGTTGCGGCTGCTAGTGGAATCGCGGAGGAGAAGAGGGCTAAGGTTAGTGCGACAAGGGAAAGGGGGAGACGATGGGATCAAGCGCCGTTGAACCCAACTGATTGGAGAAGGGTTTTTATGCGCAACGGAAGGACTTGGAGTGATAAGCTTCCGACAATCGATAACAGACATCCAGCTCTGAGAACAGGAATGCCAAAGCTCTAAGGTTAGGTAGTTGAGAAGTCTTACGAACATCTTAGTACTCATCAAAGATTGTTCTACTAGAAGACCTTGACTATTGTTGTTACAAGAGATGTTTCTCTCTAAGCTGCCTAAACCACACCCTAGGCGCACTCTAGACTAAGCTAAGATAACGTATAGGTGTTAGCACTATAGGCATAACCTAAGGCTAACAGGCCTTAGTAGGGCAAGAGTACTCCTTCTAAAGTGTTAAGCGCTATTACTATTCTTTAGCAAATAGTTGTTACGAACCTTAGTTAGGGCACGGCAGAAGATAAGAGAAGGTAGGATTAATAACACTTAGGGACAACCTAATAGTTCTTAAGAAGGTCAGCATTAGGGGAACTAATAACGCAGTAGCCCTACATGTTCTAAAGTCTTAGCAGAACGCTATATTAGAATATATGTTCTATATATTCTAAGGTATCCTATAATATTCTATCCTGTATTAAATTAGAATAATACTAGAATACTAGAACTAGTGTAGAACACGCATATATATATAGTAAGTAAGAACACAACCTTTATAGTTTATGTTTAACCTTGTTAATTAAGTTTGTCTTTAGATCTTAACTAACCTTTAACCTAGACAGTCTACTCTGTACTACTTATTATTACCTCTGCCTTTAAGACTAATAGATTATATCTATACACTTTATTACAACCTTACCCCTGTTGAAGTCGTACTTTAAGCAAAGCTCGTAAGCACTGATTCTGTTAGTTCTTAGGGATGAATACGGTAACAGGAAGCCGAAGGGGTTAGATTGCAATAAGGTGTACAGATATAATCTGTTAGTCTTAAAGGCAAGGGTAATAATAAGTAGTACAGAGTAGACTGTCTAGCTTAAAGGTTAATTAAGATCTAAAGACAAACTTAATTTACAAGGTTAAACACAAATAATAAGGGTTATGTTCCTGCTTGCTATATACTTGTGTGTGTTCTATACTAGTTCTAATATTCTAGTGTTGTTCTAATTTAACCTATAATAGAACATTATAGGATTCCTTAGAATATACAGAACCTATATTCTAATATAGCGTTCTGCTAAGGCTTTAGAACATGTAGGGCTACTGCGTTATTAGTTCCTCTAACGCTAACCTTCTTAAAGACTATTAGGTTGTCCCTAAGTGTTATCAATCCTACCTTCTCTTATCTTCTTGCCGTGCCCCTTCTAAGGTTCGTAACACTAGACTATCTAGCTTATTACTAGTTAAGCCTCTTTATTAATATCAAGTACTCTAGATTATAGTAGTTGCTTAACACTTTTACCTTATGCTAGCTGATTTCTAACTTAGAGCTCTACTCTTCTAGGCAGAGCATAATTGCAAGCAGTTCTTTATTATAAATTTTATAGTTATATTCAGTAGGCGTTATCTTCCTAGAGAAGAAGGCAACTAAGTGTAGGATTCCTTTATTGTTATCCTAAGACAGGATGCTAGCGTACATATAGTTAGACGCGCCTGTCTCTAGAATAGCTAGTTTATATTTATTTAAAAGCCTTAGAATACGTTAAGATATAAAAGCCTTCTTTAGTCTCTAAAAGCCTTGCTAGCAGGCACAGGTCTAATTTAATAGCATATCCTCCTTTTCTAGTGTAGTAATTAGTGCTAGTATACAGGAAAAGTCTTTAATCTATCTCTAGTGGATTCTGTAAAACTAGTAAACAATTGAACGTCTGTGACGTTTACTAGTTGCTACTACTTAACTATTATCTGAATCTTAGCAGGGTCTATCTTAATACCTTTATTGCTAATAGGAAATCCTAGGTACTTAACTTCTATCTTAGAGAATTTTCGCTTAGATAGCTTTGCATATAGCTAGTGCTTATATAGGACTTATAGTACAGTCTAATATATTTTTTATATTCTCCTCCTATCTAGCTATAGATAAGGATATTTTCTAGGTATACTTAGAAAAAGATATTAATATACGGTTGCAGGATATTATTTGTAGATTGCTGCTATATTATAAGTGCTATACTTAGGCTAAAGGGTATTGCTAAAAACACAAATAGTTTTAGCTTTGTTAAGAACGCAGTAAGGTACTTGTTGCAGCTAGAATTGCCTCTATATACTGCCTAGCCACAGAGTTAGGTAGATTAGTCTATTTTACTCTATAATAGTGCTTAAGTTCTTTCTTAATCTAGATATTATTAAAGGTAGCAACAATATTAATCTTAGAGAAGTACCTTATTCCCTTTAGGCTAATTATAGTCTCTTCATTTAATAGTAATAGGCATTAGTCCTTTATAGATACTCTATTTAATCTATGATAAAATATATATCGGCCGAGGCTTCTGTTAGGCTTTAATATAAATAGAATAGGCAATAAGACTAGGGATAAGCTAGGTTAGATAAATCTCTTCCAGAGGTTCTCCTTAAGCTACTCTTTTAGTGCTTAGAGCTAATCTTATAACATAAGGTATAGCAGCCCCTAAGAGGGGATCTAACCTTCTTTTAGCTTAATATTATAGTTAAATAGACAGTGTAGTAGAAGCTTCTCTACATCCTTTAGGCTAAACACAGTAGTGAAATCCTTAAGTGTATTAGGCAGTTTATGAGCATAAACTTATTTGCTATCCTAGTTCTTTAGGGTGTCCCCTACTTACTCTAGTATTTTCTAGTACATAGTGAGACTGTGTTAAGCCTATATGCTTATTACTTTTAGTAACATTAGCTAGATATTATATAGTTTCTACTTAGGCTTAGTAACCTAGCAGCTAATGTTCTAAGGGCAGTCTTAATAGGGACATTAGGTACAGTGTATACACATAAGGGTCTTAGGGGCGCATTATAGTGTTTCTAGCAGTATTTGCTATCAAACAATCTAGTCTCCTTTCTAAACTTAATCCTAGAGTTATATAGTTTTAGCTATAGGATTTCTAATATAATTAGATAATAGGACAGGGTTGTAGTGAAAAGAGCGGCGTCCTTCTCTATATAGTTGTGTGTTTGCAGGTTAAGAACTAGGAAATACATTATAGTAGCAGATTCTTCCCCTTTTCTATTAAAACTAAGTAGGGGTAGTAGTGTATCTATTAGTCTAAGGCAGAACCTTCTAGAGGTAACCTAATTCTTATTAATAAAGGCTAACGTATATGTAAGGCAAGCGGCACACTAGAGCAAACAGCGCACTTTTGCTAAGACCCTACTAAATCTCCTTCCTATACTAATGCCTCCTTAACAACTATAGCTTAATGTGTTAAAAGAGCGTTAGATACAGCTTACGCTTTAAGCTCTTAAACAAGACGCAAAACTCTCTATATAACGCGCTGCTGCTATCTATAGTGCCTCTAAAACTACACTTTGTGCAAGACACGCTAGAAAAGCTTTACGCGTTAATACTATAGCTGACTTATAGAATCTAACTAATAATAAGGAGCAGGTAATTATTATGTATATATTCAAGCTAGTTGCGTAAGGAGAGCTACCCTAGCTTGCAGCTATAACTAATATAGCTAATTCTTTGTAGAAAGAGCGCAGTCTAGCCCCCGTTAGCCTAAAATAGGCTAGTCCATTTGTTTTGCGTTGGAAGGAGCTTAGAATAGTCTTTAATTATAAGTATAACTATAAGCAAGCCCTCTATAAGAATCCTAAGGTTATATAGGGCTAGTTTAGCCTTATAGCTAATATTAGAGCTAAGTATCACATTTAGGACAATAACATATACAAATTTAATAAGACAGGCTTCATAATAGGCTAGGTAAGCAGCAGGCTAAATATTATAGATGCAGGGAAGCTAGGACAAGCAAAGTAGGTCTAGCTAGGCAACTAGGAGTAGGTAACAGTTATTCAGGGCATTAATGCCACTAGATAGCCTATTCTGCCCTACATTATCTTTAAAGCGTGCTACTACTAGGCCAACTAGTATAAAGACAATAACCTGCCTTAACATTAGGTTATTGCTATCTCTAAGAACAGCTAGACTACTAACAAGCTTAGTTTTAACTAGTTAAAGCACTTTAATAGGCAATTTAAGACGCATACTATTAGTACCTACTATATGCTGATTATTAATGATTATAAGAGCTATAACTCTGCAGACTTTACGCAATATTGCAAGTATTACAAGATTGTGCCTATATATATGTCTCTGCACTTATTGCACCTCCTGCAGCCTCTTAACATAGGTTATTTTACCTCTCTAAAGAAGGCATATAGAGATAAGGTTAGTAAGCTTATCTATAACTAGATTAAATATATTATAAAGCAGGAGTTCCTACTACGCTTTAAAGCAGCTTATAAAAAAGCTATTACTGCTAGCAATATCTAAAAAAAGTTCTAAGTGACTAGATTAGTCATTTTTAACCTAAAACATGTTGTATTAGCCCTTACTATAAAGCTGTGCACTCTATTACTACTACTTCCTAGAAATAATAATGTGTAGTAGTTACAAACCCTAAAGAACCTTGTTAAATTTAAGTTATAATTAACTCTAATTTAAGACAAGTATAAGAGAGAGCAGGGCAGCTTACCTACTTCTGTTCTAAGCGTGCTTAAGCACTATATAAAGGGGGGAGCAATTCTATTACATAAGCTAGCTTTAGTATAATAGGAAAATACTAAGCTTTAAGCAGCTTTAGCAGCTGCTACAGAGTATAAATTATGCAAAAGGAAGCAGATTTAACAGAGAGGATCCCTTCTAATTAAGGAAGGACAGTAGTTAGCAGCTCTAGCAGAGTTTAGGGCGCGTTGTAATCGCAAGAAGCAGAAGAATCAGGTGCGCGCTAAAGGAGGTCAATGTCATGAACTCTTATACTAGCTAATTGCTGTCAGGCTGTTAGCATTTGAGAAGGATTAGATTCCTGTAATTA
This sequence comes from Didymella sp. IMI 355093, assembly GCA_027946495.1. Lineage (NCBI taxonomy): Eukaryota > Fungi > Ascomycota > Dothideomycetes > Pleosporales > Didymellaceae > Didymella > Didymella sp. IMI 355093. Next base: position 396,089 of record JAPEUZ010000024.1, read on the forward strand.
CGATGGCTTCCTGCGCAGCACAGCTGCGGCGTAGTAGTTACGCAGATTACGTAACATAGCTTACAGCTTAGCAGTTGAGCAAGTAGGGCCTTACAATGCTTACATTAAGCAGAGTAAGCAACTACTTAACTTGCTTATGTTAAGCATGTTAAGCAATAGTATCTCTTTAAGTATATTGTAAGTAGGAACACAACCCTTTTAGTTTATGTTTAACCTTGTTAATTAAGTTTATCTTTAGATCTTAATTAACCTTTAAGCTAGACAGTCTACTCTGTACTACTTATTGTTACCCCTGCCTTTAAGACTAACAAATTATATTTGTATACCTTATTGCAATCTAACCCCTTTAGCTTCCTGTTACTGTATTTATCCCTAAGAACTAATAGAATCAGTGCTTACAAGCTTTGCTTAAAGTATAACTTTAACATTTTAAACACCCCTAAGATAAGTACTACCTTAGGATCCTGTACTACTCTAAGCAACTCTAACGCATTATGCTAAGTAGCTAATAACAATCTTAACATAGATAAGGAGGCACTTACCCTTATCTATACTAGTGTCTACCTAGTAGCTAAGCCTAAGACCTTTAATAGTACTTATAATAAGCTAGAAGACTAGCTTATAAAGCTTAACCTATTTTTTGTATTCTAAGGAGAACGCATCTAGAAAGACAAATATATTACCCTAGTAGCTATGTTTATAAAGGGTTATGCGTCTATATAGATTAAGCCCTTTCTCTGCTAATACTACAGAGTTAGCGCTTTATCTAACATTAACCCCTAGATTAAGGACTTTAACCTATTTAAGGAATAGATTTACTAAGTATTTAGAGTACACAACAAACCTACTATTGCTTATTATAATATTTAGTGCATTTAACAAACTGTGTCTGCTGCTAACTATGCTACTAAGTTCTAAGAAGTAGCAAAATTTACTAGATAGGATAATACTGCGCTAATAACTATGTTTAAGCAAGGTCTTAAGCCTAAGGTTAAGGAAGAACTTATACAGACTGCAGCAACTACTAATATGCTTAATACACTAGTTACTAAAGTAATTAGCATAAACATTAAGCTCTGTAACCTTTAATAAGAATTAACAGAGGACCCTTATGCACAAGTTGTGACCTAAGTTGCTTGCCTACCTTAGGCTCTACGCTACTAATAGTATAATAGCAACTTCTACTGTAGCTAGTGTAGCAACTAGTACTAAGCTAATATAGGATAACGTGTCTATAACAATATAAATAGTAGATACTACAGCCCTGCAGTAATAGACCTCTCTAATATTAACAAAGGACCTAGACAAGGCAATAGAAGGAAGAAGGGTAGTAATACTTGTAGTGATAAGTTATTAGTAACTTGCTATGGCTGTAGTAAGATAAGCTACTATGCTTGCAACTGTTGCATAAAGAACATAGTATCTAGATAACTTAATATGCTTACTTATAACAATAACAGCAACTAAGAGTAGGAGGCTGTTACTAATAAGATAAGACGTCTTATAGAAAACCCTACTTCTAGACCTAATAACAATTATATTAAGGATTCTAATAAGGATGTAAGAAGCAACTAAATTTAGTTACTAACGCCTTACTTATGTATAAAGTAGATCTAGAATAATCCCTAATAGTATTATATAGTTAAGTGTAACACTAAGGACAACAGCATTATTGTTATAAAACAATACTATAGACCCTTCTACTAACAAAATAATAAGTACTTTTTAAAAGAAAGAAAACGTTTACTTGTCTACAACAGAATATAAGAGAGTTAGAACATGCTAGTCTTACGCAACTAAGCTACCTAGACTTCTGTTACCTATAAACCCTAAGTACCTACGTTTAACTTAACTATTATTAACAACATCCTAGAACGCTAAGGGGAACCCCTTAGTGTTATGATTAAGGAGCTAAGTAAATAATAAGTTAATAATATACACAAGTAGCTATAGGAGGAAGATGTTGCAAAAGCAAGGTAATACTTAATTAGTAACCCTAAGGCACTTAAGCATTTTAATAAATAGGTTGCTAATATATATAAAACTAATAAGGAATAGCACACAGAGAACTTTATCTAGTAGAGTAAGAACAACTGTGCAATATAACAGCAATTAGACTATTACAACTTATACACTTGCGGTTAGAATAAACCTAACTTTAACTAATAACCTACAATACTAGTTTAAAGCTTTACCTTGCACCTTCTCTAGGATATTAGGAATCTGTATTATCCTTTAATCTCTACTATGCAGTGCTACTATAAACAGTGTAAAGGCTAAAAACAGTTTAAGATTAACAGTTAGTAGTTCCTAAGTAAGCTAGATAACTGCAAGTACTACTAGTAAGAATGCACTAGCACCTGTTGTGCAGATTACCTCTAGGACAAGCGCACTAAATTTTACTTCCCTAGAGCGCTTAACGCTAAAGAGATACTAGATATGCACTTTGTAATGCACAAGACATGCAATAATAATAACTAGATAGAATGCCTTAATATTAAATGCTCAAAGCATTTACAGCTTAAATGCATTAACAGTTTTAAGCTAGAGGATAAGTCTTTTTTAGACGTATAGCAAACATGCACTATAAGCAGATTAGAAGAGAGCTTCTTCTTAATAACATCTAGAGCCCTAGGAGTTAACGTAAGGATCCTAATAGGACCTATTCCCTTATTAAGTTCCCTGTTATACTAGAAGGCACTAGGATAATAGTATTATTAGACTTAAAAGCACAAAGCAACTATATATTTTAAACTACTATTATGCAAGCAGGCTTACAAAAGCAACAAAAGAATAAACTATACCCTTTATAAGTAGCTAACAGAGAACTAATACTAGAAGAGTTAGTTATAACCTATAAGGTAGTATAATAACGTCTTAAAGTATTTAACTATAAGGAATTATTAGACCTAGAAGTCCTAGGAACAGCTACCTATAATATTATATTAGGACTTCTTTAGTTATAAGAGCATAATCTATAGATTAACTAGAAGAACTAGCAAACAACACTTAAGTGTTATAGATTAGGTACACTAAGACAGCAACCTACGCAGCTTACAATGCAGCTAGTAGATAAGAAGGAGATTAACAATATTTCTTTAAATAAGATACACTAAGATAGAGCAGTTAACTATATAAGATACTAACTAGCTCTAGATTACAAAGCAACAGTTAGGGAGGACAGTATAACTCCTAACATCCTAGATAAATATAGAGAGTTTACAGACCTCTTCTGTAATAAGAAGACTGCAAAAGCGCTACTACAGCACTAAGAATAGGACTATAAGATTAAGCTTAAGCTAGGCAAGAAGCCCTTATTTAGGCCTATATACTAGATGTTAAAAAAAGAACTTAAGGAACTGCGCAAATACCTTAAGGAGAACCTTACTAGAGGTTTTATTAGACAATTAGAATCCCTAGTAGGATTTCCTATTGTCGCAGTAGATTAACAAGAAAGAGTAGTTAGGATAATACTCAGTGAGGGCAGAGCTGCTCAATCAGGATCACGAGTAAGCTAAGCTAGAATAAGCTAGTTATTAATATGTATAAGCACGCCAGTTAATTACTTTAATTAGCAGAGGAACTTAATCACTTCTTTCTAAACCTAATTAATCTAATCTAAGTCTCTTAGCTTTAATAGTTATAAGCCTAGTTGCAGAACTATTTAGTTAATTTCCACTGCGTACTTTTACAGCTAGAAGGCTTAATTAAGATTAATTACTTTCTCTAACAACTTCCCTCTAATCTAACTCCTTCTACTATAGATTATAACGCTTTAATCTAAGCGAGCACGCTCCTGCTTAAATCTAGATCTAACTAGCCTACATAGTTTGCTTAACTTAAGCAAAATGCTTGCAACAAAGCTATATAAGATTAGATTAATCTAGACATGAAAACTATACTTCTAATTAATAAATAAGAACCTAAGTATCTAGAACTACTAATCTAACCTAACAATAAGCTAGAGAACAGAGGATCAGACAACAACCTTAACCTTGTTAGCAGATTAGGACATAATCTTACTAAAGCAGAGTACAAACGCACACTTAGGATCTATCTAGAGAAGGTTAGGCATTAGAAAGTAGCCACATTAAAGTAGACTAAAACAGCAGTAAAATTAAGCAATCTAAGGGAGTAGATTACTAAGACTGTATTGCCTAATTTAATAAGTCTAGCATTAATTAAGCTACTTAATTCTAGCAAATCTACCCCTTAAGCCCTAGTCTAAGTGCTTAAAGCTAATCTGGCTCCTATAAATAATAACACTATAAACCTAGTTAGGGAGCAGTATTGTGCTTACCTTAAGAAAGCTTAATCTAGGAGAATAAACTTAGAAAAGTAGTTTAATAAATAGCAGATCCTGTACAGAAAAGCTTAGGCGTTTAAAGTAACTAAGATAAAAGGTTAGCTTACGCTTACTAACTTTCTTAATGCACTAACTCTAAGAATTGCTCTAAAATAGTCCTAATTAATAAAGCAATACCTAGTAATAGACGCTGTGCTTAGAAGGAGCAGTCTAATAATAAACAACCTTACTTAGATCTTTGCAATAACACTGCAGGAATAGATAATTAGTAGTATAAAAAGAAAGGGAGCCTTAGTCTTTGCAACCTATAGTAGATTATAAGATTAATTACAGAACTAAAAGGACTAAAAGAATTGTCTGTGCAGACAAATTAGATTAGGTTATCTCTAGGATCTAATTAACTGCTAGCGTCTTTAGGCTGCAATTATAAGATTAACCTCCTACAGATTACTAAAGATTACTCTCTCTAATTTTAATAGGAAGAAGATTAAGGAACGCTATAACAAGCCTAAGTAGAACGCCCTCTGTAAGCAAGTTAAGAACTATAGATAGAATAATAGTAAGCAACCCTCTAAGGGTAAGGATATAATTAACTATCCTAGAGCTGTAATATGCACTATAATTAATCTAAGTAATCTTAAGATACTAGAAATCTTTAGCACTACCTACTTTATTTATTTACTAGCGAAGAGTACTATACTAGATAGAGGAGGAGCAGTCTACTTAGTTAACAGCCTAGATCTCCTAGTTCTAGGAACCTTTGAGCTATTAAGATTAATTAAAACAGTTAATGCTAGAACGCAGTTGCTTACTGTAAGCAGAACAGGTTACTAACTAATTAGATTAATTATCTTAGGCAAGAAGGGTCTAAGACTAGAGGACCTGCTGCTTAAAGATGTAAAAGTAGTTAAAGGATTCTATGTTAATATTATATTAGAGGAACAGCTTAAGAAGGTAGAGATCTAGTACCTAGGATATAACTATACTCTTAGGCTTAGAACACTTAATCGCAATGTGATTATAGCAACGCTTTACAGCGCTTACAACCTTGTATTTCTTAAATATAAGTAGTTTAACTTTTATCTATTAAGCTAATTAATAGTAAATGCAATTGCTAGCTCCTATAAATCCTAAGTAAGAACAGGAGATAAAGAGCTGTAGTATAAATAATTAGGTTACCTAGAAAAGACTACTCTACAAGAGCTAGTAAAAGCAGCCTAGAACGTACAGATTAGTAGGATTAGCTGTTCTTAATGCGCAGACTGCTTAATTACTTATGCTAAGTAGGTTATATCTAGAAGACTAAAGGAGCAATTACCCTAGCCGTTCTACCGCATATTATAGGATCTGTTTAATATGCTAATAGGCAGACTTAATAAGGAGTAGGCACTAATAACAAAAGAAGATTTCTCTGGCAAGCTCTTTGTTAAGCTGATCTAGAGCAAGTTGCTACAGGAGATTATGCGTGTGATTACAATATTTAAGAAGATAGTTAGGAGAAAGTATAAGCTAAATATTGTTAAAATCTAATAGGATAATGTGACGAGCTTGTGAGACTATACTTAGGTAATCAATTGTATTTATTAAGTACCTATCTATCTGTGTGATAAATAGAGTCTATATACAAAGGAAATCTGTGTAGATCACGTGACTGCAGCTTAAGCAAGCAGCTGGCTGCGTATAAGCAGCTCTGAGCTGCTAATCTGCATTAGGGCTGCTTAATCCTAACCTACTAAGGTATTGAGCACCACATTAGCAAGCTAGTAGCTTAGTTGTGCAACACACCCCCTAGGTGTTTTCTTATGTGATAAGAAAGCAGCTGCGTATAGTCTAGGTTAATTAGTCTAGCAAGGTCTAACTTAGTAGTTAAAGAACAGTAGGTCTAGGGTAAAATAATTGTGTAAAGTACTGTTAGGGAGCGCGATCTTATATTCTAGTAAACAAGCTGTTAAGTTGTTCTCTAGGCGCTCTATTTGTATTATAGTTCTGTAGCTAGCAGTGTAGCTATTAGCGTAGCGTTAGCCTATTAGAGCAAACTTTTAAAGTTAAATAAGCAGCTAGCTTGTAATAACTAGCTTGTTTTACTGTTGTAAGAGTGACAGTAAGGAGTATTGCAGCAAGATAATTGTACCTCTGCTAAGGCTGCTAGGGCTTGCGCAGAGACCCTAAGCGTAGAGCAGCTTACTTTACTTTTACTAGCTCTAGTACTATATAAGCGGCTACCCCCTGCGATTTTAACTATCTCTAGTTAACCTTCTTATAATAGCTGTAAGTATACTGCTCCTTTGCAACTTTAAGCTTTGCCTTGCCTTACTAGCTGCTTTATTTCCTGTCTTTCTTAGTTGCTGATGTGACTAAGCTGCCCTTTTAGTAGCTACAGGCTTATTTAGTGGCTACGCTTATTAGACAGCGTCTAATTAAGCTGCTGCTACACCTACTCCTTGCTCTTTCTAGAACTTTTGCTAACTATAGATAGAAGACTAAAGCCTAACTCTGCGCGCAGACCTCTGCCGCTACCTCTGCCTGCCTGCAGAAGCAGGCCGCTGCCTGCGCCTACGCTGCCTGCCTTGCTGCTGCCTGCGCTGAGCTGCTTGCGCCTGCGCCTGCTGCTTGCGCCCTTGCCTGCGCCTGCACCTGCTTGCCCTCGCCTTTAGGCAACACGGCTTTGGCTGTTTAAGCTTCCTCTGCTGCCCCTAGGGGCTCTATTAGGGTCTCTGGGCTCCCTGTCCCCGCGCCTGCCCCTGCCCCTGCTGCTGAGGAGGAGGAGGAGGACAACGACGACGCGCCTGCCCCTGCCCCTGCTGATGACAACGACGATAATGACGCCGCTGCGCTGCCGGCTGCTAACCTAGCTGCTTGCTAGGGTGACCGCAGGGTTATCCTGTGCGCGGGTTGTGTGGCTGCAGTGCTAACTAACAGCAGAGCTGCGCTCTGCTACAACGTGGCTAGCGCTAGCCCTTAGGCTAAGCAGTGTCTTTGCTGCTTATTAGGGCATTTGTGCTAGTTGCTGTAGGTCTTAGTTATTTAAGCTTATAATATGTAGACTAACAGCTTAGTTAGCCCTAATAGTCTTAAGCAGATTAGCATAGCGCTAGTTAAGGAGCTTACCTAGTCTAGTAGGGTAACAACTGCTGTAAGTTACACTACACCCTTTACTCTAATTAACTGTTGCTAATAAGCTTATAGAGGTCTGCTAAGCTGTGCTGTGCCTTCTATATAGTAGAAGAACTCCTTAAGGATAGCTTAGAGTTCTAGCCTAGAGGGGTTTTAAAGCTGTGTAGTACACTTATAGGGAGGGGGTTGTCCTCCCTAAGATTTTAATAAAAACAATCTTCTGCTTCCCTGTTAACCTGCTCTTTCTGTGCCTCTGTGTGTAACTAGTAACTTATAGTAATATTATGCAAGTTTAGGTAGACTAAAAAGAGCTTATAAGCCTGCCTAGGCAGCGCTTTTATAAGACTGTTAGCTAGCATATTGCTTATTTTTATGTAAGTAACAGTAAAGGTCCCCTTTGCGTGCTCTTGCTTTAACTATATGTTCTATATATCTATATAGCGCAGCTAGGTAGTAAGCTGCTTGCTCTCTTCTACTACAAGACGTATTATCTGCTAATTATTGCAGAAGATCTCCTATGCTACCCCTAAGTTAAGCTGCAGCTTATTGAGAAATTGCTTTAGAGCAACTAACTCTTTAGCTACTTGCTCTAAAGCCAGCAACTCTGCTTTAGTAGTAGATGTTGTTACTATTGCTTGCCTTACTGCCTTCTATATAATTAGCCTGCTAAAGAGCTGCATAATATATCTCTAGGATAATTGTTAGGACTCTGTATTATCTGCAAATAACGCGTTGCTATAGATTAGCAACTAGCTGCTATTGTAAGCTCTGTAGCGTATACCTAGGTGCTTAGTTTAGTACAGGTATCTAAGAACCTAAGCTGCTAATCTAAAGTAAGCAGCTCCTAGATTTGTTAAGTAGTAGGATAGCTGCAACGCTGTATAAGCTATATCTAGGCAGATTATAATTGCTGTATATAATATAGACCTAACACACTCCTAGAAAGCCTTAATTTCCTATTTTAAAGCTTCTCTGTTATACTTAAGAAGCTTAGTTATAGGGAAAGGTGTGTGTAGCAGGGATCCTTAGTCTAAAACGTTAAACTTAGCAGCAAGCTTCTTAATATATAAGTTGTAACTAAGCGTTATTATATAAGCAGCTTAATTGCAGATAATTTAAACACCTAGGAACTATTTAGCAGCTCTATAGTCTTTAATCTAATATTTGCTTATTAATAAGCTTATTAGCTGTTCTCTAGCAGCTTAATTGTTGCAGTAATAGGCAAGGAGGATATTATCTATATAGAACAGAAGAACAATCTTCTGCGCCTTATTATAGAATAGGCACAGCTCCTCCTTAGATGCTATTAAACTAAGCTCCTAGAGGGTACTAGAGAGCTCCTTGTACTATAGGACTAGGGAGTCTCTTAGCCTGTATAGAGCTTGCAGCAGTAACACTACCTAATTAGCTTTCTTAAAGCTATCTAGCAACTTACAGAGCACCTAGGGTTAGTGTTAGCAGCTTGCGTTAAGGAACGCGCTAGCTACGTTATACTAAAACAGTTCTAGATTAAATTAGGCAGTAATAGCTATTATTATATAGAAAGACCTAGCAGCAAGCGTTGTTGCATAGGTTGACTTAATTAATTCTTTAACCTGCAGATTACTGCGTATGCAAATCCTAGCCTTGCACTTAATAAAGAATCTATTCTAGTTAAGCTTGTATGTGAACACCTATTTAAGCAGCAGAGGCCTAGACTAGGAGCTTGTTTTGTTAATTTCCTGCTAGGTGTTCTTCTGCACTAGTATTGCAATCTCTTTAACACAGGCCTAGCGAAATAGAGCACTAAGTAGATAGAAGGCAAGCTCTTTCTACTTAGTTAGAAGAGGTAGGAGATTATCCTAATAGACGCAGGGTTAAGAAAGAGCTATTAGCTTATCTATACGCTGCGCTGCGGCAGCGATTACTGCGTAGACAGTAACAAGCTCCTTTCTAAGGTTGCTATACTTCTTAGCATGGCTTAGTAATAGATAGAGCAGCTATAATTCTTCTAATTATATAATTAAGCTGATTATAGAGTACAGGCCTGCTCTATCCTCTTCTCTAAGCTTATTGTAATTGCAGTCCTAGAGCCTACAGCTTGCCTGTGTAGGTCTCCGCTAAATTAAGCAACTATTGCTTAGTTTACCTGCTCTTATTGTTCTCTAATAAGGTATAAGAACAATTAGAGAGCTAAGTTGTTGTAGTCTTAGTTATAGATTATTAAGATCCTTAGTACCTGCTAGTAAGCTCCCTTTATTATTAGTAGAGTGCACTTCCTGTAAGCTTCTAGTTAGGTTCTCCTCTGCTTAAGGAGCTTCCCTGTCTGCTACTAGCTGCTTAGGTTCTAGTGTTAGGTTAGAGGTAAGTAGGCCTATAGCTTGTTGCCCTGCGCGGATCTCTAACAGTTTGCTAGCTAAGCTAACTAATTGCGCAGGCTCTACTTTAGGAGCTTATTTAACACTAGACTGGCCTTCTAGCAATTAAGCTTCCTCTAAAGGTTCACCCCTAAGCTGTTGCTTAGATAGCAATTTAAGCAATAGATCTTCTCCTTTTGCGCTAGGGAGCTTGATTAATTCTCCTATAGCTACAATCTTACTAGGTTTGTGGAGGATCTCTATAATAGACTCTGCTTCTTTAACTAGGATAGCAGTAGATTTATTGCTAGCGTTAAAAAAGAGCTCCTTGTTAAAGGTTATGTTGCGCATTGTAATCACCTAGTTAAGGTAGGGAACCTATACCTAGTAAATATTAGATGCTTAATAGCTAACTAGATACTTAATATAGCCCTGCAGAGTAACTTTAAAGCCTCTCCTATTATATTTAGCTGCTTGTTCCCTGTTTAGGGGATACGCACAGCAGCTGTACGCATATAGCCTGCTTTAATTAGGTCTTAGATTAGCTGTTAGGGCTTACACGCGCTTAGGTTTGTACTATCTAAAGTACTAGGTGAACTACTAATTAAGCTGCTTGTTAGGGCTGCGCAGCTTATTTGCGTAAGAGGGACTTATGTTATATAACTATGCTGCAGCGGCTATAACCTCTAGCTAGAGCTTCTCAGGCAGGTTTAATCTGCTCCTTATCTTAATAGATTTAGTAATAATTTCCTAGCTAGCCTGTTTAGCTGCTCTATTTAGTTTGTAAGTGTACAGAGGCACCTGTTTAATATTAATGCCTTCTTTAAGCGCCTAGCGCTTATACGCAGAGCTCCCTTGCTATAGTAGTATTGCTGTGTTATTGTCTTAGCTAATCTTGCTAATATAGAGCTTGTACTGTGTATGTACCTAGCTTGAAAAGTTAGTAAGTACGTGCAATATCTCTGTTAAAGTCTTCCCCTAGATTAGATATATAAAGAGCTTCCTACTATAGTACTCCTTAATTAAAAGTATCTACAATTTACCCTCTCTGCCTAGAGGCATATTAAATAGATCTTATCCTACTTGCTAGAATAGACAAGCAGGTTTCTTATGTAGTCTGCGTGAAACTACTTGCTTAGCATAAGTTATAGTACACACTTTGCAGTTCTTATAGAGCGTTCTATATATATGTATGCTGCGCGCGTTCTTAACAAGTGCCTGTAGAGCTTCTAGGCCTAGATAACCTGCTTAGGCGTGCTACAGCTGTTTAGAAGAGCTGCGTGGATAGGAGCAATATAATTAATTTATTGTTACTGCGTTTAGAAGGCTTAGAAAGTAGTATAAAAGTAGCTTATATTTAAAGAAAGTAAGGTTGTAAGTGCGCTGCAGGGTAGCACACATAATGCTTAAATTTAGATCCTCTAGGTAACTAGCTTAGAGGGTGCTGTTAAGCCCTAAGTACTATAAGCCTGCGTCCTTTAAACGAGCTTCTAATATAACGTTAATATAAAAACCCTCTACTATAATAACGTCTAGAAGGAGCAGGTCCTCTGTGTGCAGGCTGCGCTTTCTGTATAAGGCGTTCTTAAGTAAGTAAGCACCTTGTCTAGCTACTACCAGCGCTTACGTGCTGGCCTCTACTGTATTAGAGGGATCTGTAGGACAGAAGGATCTAGGTACTAGTATATCTAAGCTGTTAACTAGATGCGTAGCTGCTCTATTGTCTAGAATTATGCTCTGAGAGAGTGGGTGTGCGTTAAAATCTATAACGTTGTATACCTTAGGCGTCTCTAGCTCTAGTTTAGGCCCTACTAACGTAATTATATAAGGGTTAATTAGAGCTGCTTATACGTTACTAGGAAACTTAGCTTTGGGCCTAGTTAACTAAGCTGTAGTTAACCTAGTAATAGTTAACTAAGCGGCTAAGCTCTAGCCTAGTTGCTTAAGTTCCCTCCTTAGTTCCTTAAACTTCTTAGAAGCGAGCTTCTAGAGTATATTGTAGCAGCGCTCTTCCTTAAGCAGGTGAGGAGGGGTTGACGAGCCTCTTACTGCTGTCTTGAGTACTTAATACTTAGTAGGCTTCTAACAGTAGGTATAACCCTTAGCCTTGCAGGGGCACTTATAGCCTTTCTGTAATAATTCTAAGCTGCTAACATTGCTAGCAGGAGCGCTTTATAGAGCGTCTAATTGTGTACTAAATATAGCAAACACACCTAGGTTATCTTTGCCTAATCTAATAGTATGCTTATGCATTAGGCTACTAAAGACCCTACTAACCTAATCTAAAGTAAGCGTATTAAGCCCTAGAATAGTATCCTAGATAATCCTTTAGTGCATAGTGTGGGCCTACTCTAGGGCAATCCTATAGCTAAGTGCATTAAGGAAATCTTGTACAGCAAGCTCCCTATTAACCTCTGCAAGCTTGTACGCCTTAGCTCTTATAGAGAGGTATGAACACAGCACACATGCTAAGTATAGAGAAGCACAAGCAATAGAGCCACCTACAGCACTATAGACAAACATTATAATAGATTTTGTTACCTAACTACTAATCTCTAAGGACCCTGTTACAAACTATATATATAACTTAATCTTTGTTATAGTTAATTAATTTACAAAGTCTGCTAAGTTTGTGCCTTTTTAACACAGTTACACTGCAGAGCAGCTTGCATAAGTATACATAGACAGGATTGTTTAACACTACAGCATCCCTAAATTAATCATCAGTAATAGAGACAAGTTATTTATATTAAACTACTAGACTATGCTGTTAGCAGCTATTAGTACTAAAAAGAAACTATTAACTGCGTATTATCTGCAGACAGATAGCTAGACAGAACAAGTAAACTAAACAATAGAAACATACCTCTGCATCTACTGCAATCAGCAGCAAGATAATTAGGTTTTACTGTTACCTATAGCACAGATCACATACAACAACAAATTATTAGAAGCAACAGGCATAACACTGTTCTTTGCGAATTATAGGCAACACCTAAATCTCTTTACACAAAGTCTTAACAGCAACATCTAAACAGATTTAGCAATAACCTTAGTTTTAAAACTAAAGGAAGTACACAAGAAATTGCTTAAAAACATTACTAAAGCTTAGTTATAAGCAATCTTATACACAAATAAGAAACAAAAAACAGCGCCTCTGCTAAAGAAGGGGGATAAAGTGTATCTCTTTATAAAAAACCTACGCACACAGCAACTAACAAAAAAACTAGACAAAGTTAAGGTTAGACTATTTTTTATTTCTAAGTAAATTAGCCTAGTTAACTATTAACTTGCGCTACCTAAAGATGCAAAGATCCATCCTGTGTTCTACACCTTACTGTTAGAACTAGCTAACCCTAAAACTCTAGTCTAGAAAGACTTCTACTACTAAGCTAATAGCAAAGACAAGTAAGAAGTAAAAAAAATAATAACACATTGCAGAAAGGGACAACGCATTAAGTATCTAGTTAAATAGTTAGGATACCCTAACTTAGAAGACACATAGGAACCAGCAACAAACCTTATAAACTGCTAACAGCTCCTATCTTAGTATTGTTAAACAACAGAAAGCTTAGATTGCCCTCTAAGACAGACGGCATAAAAGCACTCTAATTAAGCGCTAGAGAACTAGGCATTAGGCCCTCCTCTAGCTGAGCAATATCTTAATTAATTCCTTTAACAGCCTTAAGAGCTTTAATGTCCTCTACGTACTTTCTAGCCTTATCTACCTACTGTTGCTCCTAACGCTGCAACATTTTCCTTTGTTTACAGATACAGTCTTTCTTAGCACACGCAGCTAGTATAGCTTGCAGCGCAGCAGACTCCGCTTTATCTGCTTTAGCCTCTTGTTGTTCTAGATAACTTATCTCCTAATTAATTTAATTAAAGTTTAGAATTACAATGTCTATTAGAACGCACTTCTAGCTGCCTACACAATAGCAATTTCTGCACTCCTTCTTTAATAATAACATCTAGCACTTAAGGCCTTTCTTTGCGCAGTACTAGCAAGATACTATTACTAGCTCTCTAGTACAATTTATTTAGTTACTAACAGAATAGCAGTAGGCAGTACTTCTAGAAACTATAGAGTTAGTTTATAAGGACATAAAGATTAGAAGGGGAGGATAGTGTTATAAACCTTAGAAGGGGCACAGCAAGAAGATAAGAGAAGGTAGGATTGATAACACTTAGGGACAACCTAATAGTCTTTAAGAAGGTCAGCGTTAGAGGAACTAATAACGCAGTAGCCCTACATGTTCTAAAGCCTTAGCAGAACGCTATATCAGAATATAGGTTCTGTATATTCTAAGGTATCCTATAATATTCTATCCTGTATTAAATTAGAATAATACTAGAATACTAGAACTAGTGTAGAACACACACAAGTATATAGCAAGCAGGAACATAACCCTTATTATTTGTGTTTAACCTTGTAAATTAAGTTTATCTTTAGATCTTAACTAACCTTTAAGCTAGACAGTCTACTCTGTACTACTTATTGTTACCCTTGCCTTTAAGACTAACAGATTATATCTGTACACCTTATTGCAACCTAACCCCTTTAGCTTCCTGATACTGTATTCATCCCCAAGAACTAACAGAATTAGTGCTTACGAGCTTTGCTTAAAGTACGACTTCAACATCTAACTCCTTTCTATTAAGGTAGATTGTTTTTTACTGCTTAGGGTCTAACTCCTTCCTATTAGGGTGGATTATTTAGTAGTAGTTAGGCTAAGAGAGTCCCTATTAATTAGATTAGATTAAACACTAGTACTTATAGTAAGTTTGTTCCTTATGTCTGTTATATTACCTAGAATAAGTAGAATAACATCTTATAAATTATCTGTTACAACACTACTAAGACCCTCTGTAAGGCGCTTAAGCATCTAGGTTTTAAGTTGCCTGGTCCCTAGTAATTAAGTAATCTAACCTGATCTAATTAAAATTCTCTATAGAGGCAAATAGTTATTTATTAGTTGTTATGTAAGGCTATATAGGTCCGCTTAGATTAATTTTAAAGACCTTATTAAGGCACAGCTTTAGTAGCTGTTAGATAAGATACACACACAGATTGAATCTAATCTTAATCTTGTGTACTGTTAATTGTTCTGTAAATGTTAATTAATCCCTTAAACTAATTAAACTGTTGTTAAGTAAGCGCTTTTATTAGTCTATCTGCTAGCATGTCCTTAGTTTCTAGGTAACTAATCTAGATTAAGCCTTTAGCGTATTCCTGTTTAAGCTATATATTTTAGATGTCTATATAACGCAGCTTTGTTATAATTTAATTACCTAATCTTATAACTAGTCTAATTATTTGTTAGTTGTTACACTAGATATTCTAGACCTTATCTAGCTCTAGGGTAAGCTCTATAAAAAACATTTAATTACTATAGTCTTCTTTGTTACTTTACTTAGTGTAAGCAGCTTAGCTTCTGTTGTTAATGTAGTAACTATGCTCTACCTAGCAGCTTTCTAAATAATTAGTCCTCTAAATAGGATAACAATATATCTGTGTAACAATTGCCTTATCTCTAGATTATCTGTAAATAATGTATCTGTGTAGATTGTTAGATCTAGTCTATTATAGTTACTATACTTAATCCCCTTATGTCTTGTTCTTTATAAGTATATAATTACTTATTTTACTGCCTTAAAATGTTGTTTGCTTAGGTTTGTAAGGTAGTATAATAACTTAGATATAGCAAAAGCTACATCTAGTCTAAGCATAATTGCAGTGTAGAGAACTAATCTAACCCTTTCTTAGTAGGCCTTAATTTCTTGCTTTATTGCCTCTCTAGGGTTCTTAATTAGCTCCTTAGATAGAAGTAGTGTTAGTAGATAAGTAGCGTCTTCTAGGCTAAACTTCTTAGTAATCTTATTAATATATATGTTATAGATTAGAGTAATAGTCTATTGTTTCCTGTTCCTAAGCACCCTGATCCTAAGGAACTATTCTACTAGTCTTTACTCTTAGATCTTGTACTTAGTTATAACCTGCTTCTAGACCTGCTTAGCTTCCTTCTTGTAATTCTTGTAATAGATTAGAAGGATATTATCTATATAGAATAGGACTAGAATATTTTAAATAGAGCTGTAGAATAAATATAGTTCCTCTATATATAACGTGAGCCTAATTAATCAGAGTGTGTTTAAAAACTCCTTATACTAGAGCAGTAGCAATTCCTTTAATCTAAAGAGTGCTTAGTTTAATCTTACTCTGTATCCTAGCTTCTTATATCTATTAGGAAGATTACAAATAACTAGATTGTCTTTTGTAATTAGAGCGTTAAGAAAGGCTCTTACTATATTATATTACTTAACCTTAAGATTAAACTAAGTAGTAATTGCTATTGCTGTTTAGAATAATTGTGCTGTAAGTATTACTCTATATGTTAAATTAAGCATGTAGATCTCTGTAAGATTACCCCTTACTATAATCCTTGCCTTATACTTAAAGAAATATCTATCTTAATTAAACTTATATATCTATACCTACTTAAGTAGCAGTAGATAATTATTTAATCTTAATATAAGTACCTCTGTCTAGGTCCCTTTCTTTATTAGTTAATTAATCTCCTTCTTAGATGCATCTATAAACAGAGAGCAAAGTAGGTATTAGATTATCTATTTCTATATATTTAGTAGTAGTTATAGATTATTCTAATATAGTTAATCTATTTGTGTATTGCTCTTAGTTATTAAGCTAATTGTTATTAATGCTATAATAATTGCGTTTATAGTCTTATAGCTAGATTAATTATCTTAGTCCTTGTTAACGCCTAGAAGATATATGTTTTAGAAGCTTAGCTAGTGTATGCTTTCTTTAGTATAATTAGTAATTAGTGCGTTAACACTTCTACTAGATCTACCCTCTACCTAATTGCTAAGATTGCATTGTTAATGCTGTAGCAGATATGTCCTTACTAATCTAGTTTCTAGAGCCTGCTTTTGTAGTCTCTAGCTTAATTAAAGTAGTTAGGTATCTTTAGCTTTGCCTAGCGTTGCAGGAACAACATAGCTAGATTAAGAGGCTAAGTTGTTTAGGCACTCTAGCCTTAAACCCTATAACTTAAACTAGTTACTAGAGATAGATTAATTAGTCCTTATAGACAGGTGCACCCTTTGTTAATTATCTGCTCCTATGCAATCTTAGCAATTACTCTCCCCTGCCCTGCTAGAAACCTAATTAACTAGGTCTAGAGTGGTGTCTAAGGTAGCTAGCCTATTGTATCCTAACTAACCTGCTTAGATTTCTAGATAACTGCTAGCCTAGCTATTATCCTAAGCAGTCTCTTCTAGCTTAACAGCCTAATCTTGTAGCAGGCTAGCTATACTATTAGTTAGTTATTCTAGATTACCCCTAATCTCTTAATTAGTAGTTAGTTAATTACTCTATGCTAGCTGTATCCGCTCCTTAAGGCTAGGTACCTTAATATCCTAACCTAGATTGTCTAATTCTCTGTTATAAAGGATTTCTATAAGCTTAACTGCTTAATCCTTTAGTATCTCTTCTTTAAGATCTTAATAGAAGAGGCGCTTATTAAAGGTAATATTTCTTATAATAATTACTTTATTAAGCATAGGTACCTATATTGTGTAAATATTAGATAATTAATATCTAACTAGGTACCTAATGTGTCTGCGTAGATTAACCTTAAATCTACGCCTGTTGCAATTAGCTGCCCTGTCTAGCTTAAGTAGATAGGCTCTGCAGCTATAGGCGTATACTTTGCTCTAGTCTAGGCGTAGATTAGCTGTCTAATCTCTAATCTAAGCTAGTTAGTAGTATTTAAACTAACCCTTACTAAGCTAAGTGTCTAAGATTTTGTTTAGTAATCTATATCTGTAGGAAGCAGATAGGCTTATGTTGTACAAGTATAACGTACAAGTAGGGCAAGTCGCCTACCTAGGCAAGTCGCCCACTTTTGCCAAGACTACACCAAAACACCCTTCCTACACTAATGCCTCTACAACGTTAACAGACAGACGCGTTAAAGGAAGCTTAGATACAGCTTGCGCTTTAAGCTCTTAAACAAGACGTAAAACTCTTAGTGCAACGCGCTGCAGCTATCTATAACACACCCTAAACTACTCTACGCAACTAACTTGCTAGACAACCTTTACGCGTTAATACTATAGCTAACTTATAGAATCTAACTAATAATAAGGAGCAGGTAATTATTACACATATATTTAAGCTAGTTGCGTAAGGAGAGTCCCCTTAGCTTGCAGCTGTAACTAATATAGCTAATTCTTTGCAGAAAGAGCGCAGTCTAGCCCCTGTTAGCTTAAAATAGGCTAGTATATTTGTTTTGTGTTAGGAGGAGCTTAAAATAGTCTTTAATTGCAAGTATAACTACAAGCAAGCCCTCTGCAAGGATCCTAAGGTTATACAGGGCTAGTTTAGCCTTATAGCTAATATTAAAGCTAAGTATAGCATTTAGGACAATAACATATACAAGTTTCACAAGACAGGCTTTATAATAGGCTAAATAAGCAGCAGGAAAGTTATTACAGATGCAGGGAAGCTAGGACAAGCAAAGCAGATCTAGCCAGGCAACTAAGAGTAGGTAACAGTTATCTAGGGCATCAACGCTACTAGATAGCCTATTCTGCCTTATATTATCTTTAAAGCGTGCTACTATTAGTCTAACTAGTACAAAGACAACAACCTGCCCTAAGATTAGGTTATTGCTATCTCTAAGAACAGCTAGACTACTAACAAGCTTAGTTTTAACTAGTTAAAGCACTTTAACAGGCATACAAAGACGCGCACTGTAGGTACCTACTATTTGCTAATTATTAATAGTTATAAGAGCTATAACTTTACAGAATTTACGCAATACTGCAAGGATTACAAGATTGTACCTGTATATATGCCTTTGCACTTATCGCACCTCCTGCAGCTACTTAATATAGGTTGTTTTACGCCTCTAAAGAAGGCATATAGGGATAAGGTTAATAAGCTTATCTGCAACTAGATTAACGTACAAGTAGGGCAAGTCGCCTATGTGGGCAAGTCGCCTACCTTTGCCAAGACTACACTAAACTTCACCCTATTATAGCCTAAAACACTGCACTTTAGCCCTGCATAAGGCAGAACAAGCTGTAATATTACTTAAGGACCTCTTCTACTTTATTCTTGCACGTTTGCGCGTTGTGCCTACCCTCTCTGCACTGTCTACAGCGCTGTTGCAATAGTTTACCTCCTTTAGCGCGCACCTGCTTCTTCTGCTTCTTGCTATTACAACACGCCCTAAACTCTGCTAGAGCTGCTAACTGCTAGCCTTCCTTAACTAGAAGGGATCCTCCCTCTTAAATTTGCTTCCTTTTGCGCAATTTGCGCTCTGTAGCAGCTGCTAAGGCAGCTTAAAGCTTAGCATTCTCCTGTTGTGCTAAAGCCAGCTTATGCAATAGAATTGCTCCCCCCTTTGCATAGTGTTTAAGCGCGCTTAGAATAGAAGTAGGTAAGCTGCTCTGCTCTCTCTTATACTTGTCTTAAATTAGAGTTAATTGCAACTTAAATTTAACAAGGTTCTTTAGGGTTTGCAACTGCTAGGTGTTGTTATTTATAGGAAGTAGTAGTAATAGAGTGCGCAGCTTTACATTAAGGGCTAATATAACCTGTTTTAAGTTAAAGGGGACTAATCTAGCCCCTTAGAACCCTCCTTAGATGTTGCTAGGGGTAATGGCTTTCTTATAGGCCGCTTTAAAGCATAGCAAGAACTCCTGCTTTATAACGTGGTTAATCTAGTTATAGATAAGCTTATTAACCTTATCCCTATACGCCTTCTTTAAAGGCGCAAAACAACCTATATTAAGTAGCTGCAGGAGGTGCGATAAGTGCAAAGGCATATATACAGGTACAATCTTGTAATCCTTGCAGTATTGCGTAAATTCTGTAAAGTTATAGCTCTTATAACTATTAATAATTAGCAAATAGTAGGTACCTACAGTGCGCGTCTTTGTATGCCTGTTAAAGTGCTTTAACTAGTTAAAACTAAGCTTATTAGTAGTCTAGCTGTTCTTAGAGATAGTAATAACCTAGTTGTAGGGCAGGTTGTCGTCTTTGTACTAGTTAGACTAATAGTAGCACACTTTAAAGATAATATAAGGCAGAATAGGCTATCTAGTAGCGTTGATGCCCTAGATAACTGTTACCTACTCTTAGTTGCCTGGCTAGATCTGCTTTGCTTGTCCTAGCTTCCCTGCATCTGTAATAACTTTCCTGCTGCTTATCTAGCCTATTATAAAGCCTGTCTTATTAAAGTTATACGTATTGTTGTCCTAAATGCTATACTTAGCTTTAATATTAGCTATAAGGCTAAACTAGCCCTGTATAACCTTAGGATCCTTGCAGAGGGCTTGCTTGTAGTTATACTTGCGATTAAAGACTGTTTTAAGCTCCTCCTAACACAAAACAAATGTACTAGCCTATTTTAAGCTAACAGGGGCTAGACTGCGCTCTTTCTGCAAAGAATTAGCTATATTAGTTACAGCTGCAAGCTAAGGGGACTCTCCTTGCGCAACTAGCTTAAATATATATGTAACAATTACCTGCTCCTTATTATTAGTTAGATTCTGTAAGTTAGCTATAGTATTAACGCGTAAAGATTGTCTAGCAAGTTAGTTGCGTAGAGTAGCTTAGGGCATATTATAGATAGCTGCAGCGCGTTGCACTAAGAGTTTTATGTCTTGTTTAAGAGCTTAAAGCGCAAGCTGTATCTAAGCTTCCTTTAACGCGTCTGTCTGTTAATGTTGTAGAGGCATTAGTGTAGGAAGGGTGTTTTAGTGTGGTCTTGGCAAAAGTAGGCAACTTGCCCGGGTAGGCGACTTGCTCTACTTGTACGTTAACTATGTTATAAAGCAGGAGTTCTTGCTATGCTTTAAAGCAGCCTACAAGAAAGCTATTACCCCTAGTAACATCTAAGGAGGGTTCTAAGGGGCTAGATTAGTCCCCTTTAACTTAAAACAGGTTATATTAGCCCTTAATATAAAGCTGCGCACTCTATTACTACTACTTCCTATAAATAACAACACCTAGCAGTTGCAAACCCTAAAGAACCTTGTTAAATTTAAGTTATAATTAACTCTAATTTAAGACAAGTATAAGAGAGAGCAGGGCAGCTTACCTACTTCTATTCTAAGCGCGCTTAAGCACTACATAAAGGGGAGAGCAATTCTATTGCATAAGCTAGCTTTAGCACAACAGGAGAACGCTAAGCTTTAAGCTGCCTTAGCAGCTGCTACAGAGCACAAATTGCGCAAAAGGAAGCAAATTTAAGAGGGAGGATCCCTTCTAGTTAAGGAAGGCTAGCAGTTAGCAGCTCTAGCAGAGTTTAGGGCGTGTTGTAATAGCAAGAAGCAGAAGAAGCAGGTGCGCGCTAAAGGAGGTAAACTATTGCAACAGTGCTGTAGACAGTGCAGAGAGGGTAGGCACAACGCGCAAATATGCAAGAATAAAGTAGAAGAGGTCCTTAAGTAATATTACAGCTTGTTCTGCTTTATACAGCGCTAAAGTGCAGTGTTTTAGGCTATAATAGGGTGAAGTTTAGTGTAGTTTTGGCAAAAGTGGGCAACTTGCCTAGGTAGGCGACTTGCCCTACTTGTACGTTACAGCTGCTTTTATAATCTCTAGCTATTATTATTAAGGCAGGTTTAATCTAGCTTGCATCTTAATTAACTTAGTAATCAGCTCTTGTCTAGCCTGTTCTGCTAATCTGTTCGGTTTATTAGTGTAGAAAGAAGGTGTAACAATCCTTATTCCTTGCTTATCTGCCTATTCTTAGTAGAGTAATTAACCTCTCTATAGTTGCGTTACTGTATTGTTATCTGTCGCACAATCAAGCCACTAGCTCGCTGATGTAGTGCTCGATACCTTGGTAGGTCAGGATCGAGCGGCCCTGATGCAGATCAGCAGCTCGGAGCTGCTTATACGCAGCCAGCAGCTTGCTTAAGCTGCAGTTACGTGATCCACACAGATTTCCTTTGTATATAGACTCTATTTTGCACACAGATAGATAGGTACTAATTAAATACAATAAATTACCTAAGTATAGTCTTGCAAGCTCGTCACAGTTATAAGCCTAGCTTCCTAAGAACAGTAGGTCTCCCTGCGCACTCAGCTAATTAAGCTTATTAGACACAACTTAACTGCTCTAATTACTATTAAGTTCCCCTGCGCCACAGAACAATAACATAAGCAAGCTTATCAGCTATAACCTACAAGCTCCTTTAGGCATTCTAGCTACCTATTAGCTAAAGTTACAGAATAACTGGCTAAACTAGTATATCTAGCTTACCTGGCACGCCAAGCTCTGCAATGTGTAGGATCTAGTTAATCTAGATGCTCCCAACGCCCCTAGTATGCATAATAGAGCTCCTTAACTACTAATAATAAGCTTATTAGGCTACTAAGGAGTAGCTAAACAATCCTCTACTAGCTCTACTAACGTCTAACCTACAGCACAGTCTACCTAAAGCTAATTAACCTAACTAACTAATACCTTTACTCCACTAAGCACTAAGATATACAACTAGGAGCTCGCTAAGTACAAGGTTAGAGTAAGCAAGTAGACTGCTAAGGCAGAGCGCCTCTAGAAGCTATAGAACTAGGTTAACGCCACAGTGTCCCTATTAATTATCTTACTAGTAATAGTGCAGCTTATTACTAACAACAGCACAACACTACAATTGCTTATACAGACTCTACGCCGAGAGCTTGCTCCTATAACTCTGTCTACTAAGAACCTAGTCAGAGCTAAATATTAGGCTTATCTTAGAGCTGCTTATTAGGGACAAGTAGCTCTACAGGACTAGTATTAGAAATAGTCATTCTGCTAACAGCTTATACATTATTTAATAAATTTGCTAACCTTGTCTTTTATCTTTAGGAACTTATAATGTTGCTTAAGAAGTTCTATAGTCTGTGCAACGCCAGGATGTCTGTGTAATAGGTTATTATAATAACTGCTTATAACTTCTTGTTCTAATTTCTTAGGAACATAAGTTAGTATGCGTTGCTCTTGCTAGACTAGCATTAAATTATTAAGCTATTAGGATAGTCCTAGTAATCTGTTGCTGTTAATGCTAAGGATTGCTAACTTGTTAATTGTTTTCGATCCTGCGAGGTTGTGCTGTTAGCTAAGTGCATCTACTCTGCTGTTGTCCTTGCCTAGGGTATAGAGAATCTTAAACTTGTATTAGCTAAGAGTCTTAGACTAACATACTTGTCTTCTGTTTAAGACTTTTATTATTATAAAGTGTACTAGGTTCTTGTAATCTGTGTAGATTATAAGCTCTAAATAGCTTTTAGCGTAGACTTGCTAATATTCTAGGGCAGATATAATTGCAAGTAATTCTTTGTTGTGTATATTATATTGTTCTTTAGGTCCTAAGAACTTGCGTAAGTAGTAGGCAATTAGGTGCTATTAACTATCTTGTTCTTGCGTAATGCAAGCTCCTAATGCTAAATCTAAGGTATCTGTCTCTATTTGTAGCAGTTCTCTGCTTTAGAATGTAACTAGTGTAGGTAGATTAACATAAGCCTGCTTTAGCGTTTTAAAGGCTTTGTTCTAATCTATATCCTACTTAAAGAGTACGTCCTTCTATATAAGCTTTATAAGCGGTAAGGCCTTTATAGAGTAATCTTTAATAAAGCGTTAGTTAAAGTTAACAAACCTAAGAAATTCTTAGATGTTCTTAACAGTTTTAGGTGTTAGCTAGTCTTTTATAACCTAAATCTTACTCTAGCTTATCTTAACTCTGTATCTTCCTACTATAAACCCTAGGAATTTAACTTCTTCCTTGTGCTATTTGCACTTCTTAGGTTTTAACTGTAGGTTTGCTGCTTCTAAGCAATAAAGCACTTGTTATATATATTTAACATGCTCTCCTAGTGTTCTGCTAAACACTAGGATGTTATTAAGGTATGCTACTATAGTAATGTCTAAATGCGCTCTTAATATATTATTAATAAGTGCTTAACATGTTGCTAGTGCATTAGTAAGCCTAAATAGCATTACTAAATATTTATAATAACTATAACAGGTTCTGAACGCTGTCTTCTATTCTTTGCCTTCCTTTATGTAGATAAGGTTATACACTCCTCTTAGGTCTAACGCAGTAAAGTACTGTGCTCTAGATAACTAATCTTATAGTTT
This sequence comes from Didymella sp. IMI 355093, assembly GCA_027946495.1. Taxonomy (NCBI): domain Eukaryota; kingdom Fungi; phylum Ascomycota; class Dothideomycetes; order Pleosporales; family Didymellaceae; genus Didymella; species Didymella sp. IMI 355093. Next base: position 420,010 of record JAPEUZ010000024.1, read on the forward strand.
ACTAATATTTAGTAACAGGTAGTAATTCTTAATTGTAATGTTGTTAAGTTTCTAGTAATTAATGCAAGGTTGTTGCTTGCTATCTTTCTTTAGTATAAAGAGAACAGGAAATCCTGCTAGGGATTCTAATTATCTAATAAATCCTTTAGTAAGGTTCTCCTTAAAGTATTTGTGCAACTCCTTAAGTTCTTTTTCTAACATCTAGTATATAGGCCTAAATAGGGGCTTCTTGCCTAGCTTAAGCTTAATCTTGTAGTCCTATTCTTAGTGCTGCAGTAGTGCTTTTGCAGTCTTCTTATTATAGAAGAGGTCTATAAACTCTCTATATTTATCTAGGATGTTAGGAGTTGTACTGTCCTCCTTAACTGTTGCTTTGTAATCTAGGGCTAGTTAGTATCTTATACAGTTAACTGCTCTATCTTAGCGCGTCTTGTTTAAAGAGATATTGCTAATCTCCTTCTTATCTACTAGCTGCGTTGTGAGCTGCGCAGGTTGCTGTCTTAGTATACCTAATCTATAACACTTAAGTGTTATTTGCTAGTTCTTCTAGTTAATCTATAGATTGTGCTCTTGTAACTAAGGAAGTCCTAATATAATGTTATAGGCGGCTGTTCCTAGAACATCTAGGTTTACTAATTCCTTATAGTTAAATACTTTAAGATGTTGTTATACTACTTTATAGGTTATAACTAACTCTCCTAGCATTAGTTCTCTATTAGCTACTTGTAAAGGGTATAGTTTATCCTTTTATTGCTTTTGTAAGCCTGCTTGTGTAATAGTAGTCTAAGACATATAGTTGCTTTGTGCTCCTAAGTCTAATAATGCTGTTATTCTAGTGCCTTCTAGCACAACAGAGAACTTAATAAGGGAATAGGTCCTATTAGGATTCTTATGTTAACTCCTAGGGCTCTAGATGTTGTTAAGAAGAAGCTCTCTTCTAATCTACTTATAGCGCGCGTCCGCTATGCGTCTAAAAAAGACTTATCCTCTAGTTTAAATCTGTTTATACGTTTAAACTATAAATACAGCTAGCATTTAATGTTAAGGCATTCTGTCTAGTTATTATTATTGCACGTCTTATGCATTATAAAATACATGTCTTAGATTTTGTCTGCATTAAGTGCTCTAGAGAAGTAGAAGTTAGTGTGCTTGTCCTAGAGGTGTTCTGCATAACAGGTACTAGCACATTTCTACTAATAGTACTTACAACTGTGTAGCCTGCTAGGGAACTACTAACTGTTAATCTTAAACTGTTTGTAGTCTTTACACTGTTTATAGTAGTACTATATAGCAGGGATTAAAGAGTAATATAGATTCCTAATATTCTAGAGGAGGTGCAAGGTAAAGCTTTAGACTAGCATTGCAGGTTGTTAGTTAAAGTTAGGTTTATCCTAACTGCAAGCATATAAGTTATAATAGTCTAATTGCTGTTGTGTTGCGCAGTTGTTCTTATTCTACTAGATAAAATCCTCTGTGTGCTATTCTTTATTAGTTTTATATATATTAGCAACTTATTTATTAAAATTCTTAAGTGCCTTAGAGTTACTAAGTAAGTACTGTCTTGCCTTTGCAACATCTTTGTCCTATAGCTAGTTGCGTATATTATTAACTTATTGTCTGCTTAGCTCCTTAACTGTAATGCTAGGAGGTTCTCCTCTGCGTTCTAGGATGTTGTTAATAATAGTTAAGTTTACTGTAGGTACTTAAGGTTCTTAGATAATAGAAGTCTAGGTGCCTTAGTTGCGCGCAACTAGCATATCCTAACTCTCTTATATTCTGTTGCATATAAGTAAACGTTTGCCTTCCTTTAAATAGTACTTGTTGTTTTGTTAGTAGAAGAGTCTATAGTGTTGTTTGCTAATAATAATGCTGTTGTCCTTAGTATTACACTTAACTACGTAGTACTGTTAAGGATTGTTCTAAATCTACTTAACACACAAGTAAGGCGTTAGTAACTAAATTTAGTTACTTCTTGCATCCTTATTAGAATCCTTAATATAATTGTTATTAGGTCTAGAAGTAGGGTCTTCTATAAGACACCCTATCTTATTAGTAATAACCTCCTACTCTTAGTTGCTATTATTGTTATAAGTAAGCATGTTAAGTTGTCTAGACACCTTGTTCTTTATGCAACAGTTGCAGGCATAGTAGCCTGTTTTGCTAAAGCTATAATAAGTTACTAATAACTTGTCACTGCAGTTGTTACTACCCTTCTTCCTTCTATTACCTTGTCCTAGTCCTTTGTTAATGTTAGAGAGGTCTATTGCTGCAGGCCTATAGTATCTACTGTTTATGTTGCTGTAGACACGTTGTCCTATATTAGCTTAGTACTAGTTGCCACGCTAGCTATAGCAGAAGTTGTTATTACGCTATTAGTTGTGTAAAGCCTAAGGTAGGCAAGTAACTTAAGTTACAACTTGCGCACAGGGGTCCTCTCTTAATTCCTGTTAAAGGTTGTAGAGCTTAATATTAATGCTAATTGCTTTAGTAACTAGCATATTAAGGGTATTAGTAGTTGCAGCAGTCTGCATAAGCTCTTCCTTAACCTTAGGCTTAAGACCTTATTTAAACATAGTTATTAGCGCAGTGTTGTCCTAGCTAGTAAATATTGCTACTTCTTAGAACTTAGCAGCATAGTTAGCAGCAGACGCAGTTTGTTAAATGTGCTAGATATTGCAACAGGCAATAGTTAGTTTGTTATATACTCTAAATACTTAGCAAATCTGTTCCTTAAACAGGTTAAAGTCCTTAATCTAGGGGTTAATGTTAGATAAAGCGCTGTCTCTATAGTAGCGGCGGAGAAAGGGCTTAATCTAAGTAAATGCTTGTCCCTTTATAAACGTAGCTACTAGGGTAACACGTTTGTCTTCCTAGATGCGTTCTCCTTAGAATATAAAGAATAGGTTAAGCTTTATAAGCTAGTCTTCTAGCTTGTTGCGAGTACTATTAAAGGTCTTAGGTTTAGCTACTAGGTAGACACTGGTGTGGACAGGGGTAGGTACCTCCTTGTCTATATTAAGATTGTTATTAGCTGCACAGCGTGATGCGTTAGAGTTGCTTAGGGTAGCACAGGATCTTAAGGTAGTACTTATCTTAAGGGTGTTTAAAATGTTAAAGTTGTACTTTAAGCAAAGCTTGTAAGCACTAATTCTGTTAGTTCTTAGGGATAAATACAGTATTAGGAAGCTAAAGGGGTTAGGTTGCAATAAGGTATATAGATGTAATCTGTTAGTCTTAAAGGCAAGGGTAACAATAAGTAGTACAGAGTAGACTGTCTAGCTTAAAGGTTAGTTAAGATCTAAAGATAAACTTAATTAACAAGGTTAAACACAAACTATAAGGGTTGTGTTCCTGCTTGCTATATACTTGTGCGTGTTCCACGCTAGTTCTACTGTTCTAGTGTTATTCTAATTTAACATATAATAGGATATTATAGGATTCCTTAGAACATGCAGAATATATATTCTAATGTGGCGTTCTGCTAAGACTTTAGAACATGCGGGGCTACTGCGTTATTAGTTCCTCTAATGCTGACCTTCTTGAAGACTATCGGGTTGTCCCCGAGTGTCATCAATCCTACCTTCTCTTATCTTCTTGCCGTGCCCCTTTCAAGGTTCGTAACAGTACGTTATATATAGGCAATTCTAGCTGCGACACTTTCCTAATACTAGCAGAATCTTAACTTAACCTTTAAGCTAGATAATCCCTTCTGTACTACTTAATATTACCCTAAGTTATCTATACGTGCTACACCTAGGCCTCTTATCCTTACCGTTCTAGAACTAGTGCTTATCCCTAAGAACCAACAGAACTAGTATACTTAGGACTTCGTCCTGTGTGCGAGTTCAACACCACGTTGCGATGGAAACTTTTCGACCACGCGACCATGCGCTTAGAGAAGCGGCACATCGCTGGACCAGGGACTAGGTGCTGCAGATTAGATGTTACAGATTGATTACTTTAAAACCCAGGAACATCCACAGGCCATTCACTCCCTGTTCAAACACTTCAGAACACTTCTCGATGCCCACCTCTGACACGGTTCCGTCATCAGGTGCGGGAAGTATAGTAGTATGTACGTCTCCAGTGCGCCACAAAGCACATGACGCCCATAGTGCAGACGCTGCATAAGTCGCTTTTTGTCTTGCTCGTTGGAAGTGAAATAGTCAGCATGGAAGGAACGCGGATGGTAACAAGAGGTAGCGTATTGTATTGTAGGTTTGCTTGACCTGCCCTCTAGTATGAGACTGTCAAAACCCAAGTCCAGCTTTTGTTTCGCAAACACGAAAAGTGCATTGGTAGTCAACTGCAAAGTCAAAGTCACAATAGAGATGAGCGTGTCATGAAGACGGCTTGAAAGCTTCTTCCAGTCACAGTATTGCGTCTCCCGCCTTAGCAGAGGATTCCTCGTTTGCTTCTATTGCCTCTTTGTAGAGGTCAGGGCGGCATTGCGAAGCCTAGTAATCACTATTGAGCCTTGAACATATATGAGAAGATCGCTGAATGAACGCTACACAACATTGGCTCATTTCGCGTCATGCGGCTTCGCGTCTTCGTCAACATCGTCGTCCCACTCGTCCCTTCGAACACCACTCTCATGGGCATGTGCCGCACTCGAGCTCGCGGCAGCAGGCGGTGCATCGTCGTCGCTCTCGTCATCCTCAAAGGCGGCGGGATCAGCCAGAGGCTGGCTCTCGGAATCGCGATCCACGCCCTTCCTCTTGGGCGCATCCAGCACGCCCTCATCGGCCGACACGCTAATACCTCTGCGACCCCACTTGTTCGGCTGAGCGTCCCTCTGCGGGGCAGCCTCCTCGTCGTAATCGAAGTTGTCGGCGCTCTTGCGTCCCATGCCGGCCAGTCTGCCCACCAGCCAGCCCCGGCCCAGGTCCTCGGAGTCGACGACGCCGCCCTGGCGCAGCTTGACGCGCTGACGCGTGTAGTAGACCCAAGCAAAGTCGATCATCAGGGCGGTCTGTATGGTGCCGAAGACCCAGCTGGTGGGGTCGCGGTATCCTTTCTCTGTGGCGCCGCGCACGATCCAGTTCAGGACGTAGAGGAAACGGTAGGCACCGAGGGTGACGAGATAGTACGAGTCGATGACGGTAGGCACGGTGGTCTGGCGGAGGAGCAGCAGCTGCGGAATGATGCAGACGGACTCAAGGATCTCGGAAAAGACCCAGAGGAGCTGATACGTCAGTACTGTGCAGGCGAGCTTCAATTTGACTGCCGTACCTTCATGAATGTGCTGTGGCCAATGACCTTGTCGGAGAAGATCAGGTACCAGAAGGGCGCAATGGCGACGGCGCCCAGCAGGCAGTACATGCCGAACTTCCATGCCTTCTCGCGCTCGCGGGTGCGGGCGTAGACGCTGGTCATGAGGAAGATGATGTAGAAGGACGAGAGCGTGTAGAAGATCTGGGCGTGTCAGTCAGGCCACACCTGCCAGCTGGCGGCAGCTAGGCGTGAGGAGGCCACCGACCTTGAGGGTGAAGTTCCAGAGGTGCTGGGCATCGCTGGTGCCGCTCGTGGTGAAGATGTCGAGGTAGCGCGTGCAGAAGACGAGGGCGTAGAGGGCCTGCGTGATGAGCGAGACGCCTGCACCATGTTAGCCAGAGTACACGGTAGACGGTAGACGGTAGACGGTAGCCAGGCACGCACCCTCGGAGCTGCTGTTGGAGTGGATGGCCCATATCAGGATCAGCTTCGACGACGTGTGCGAGACGTCGCCGAGGATGTGGAAGAGGTTGAACCGCATCGCGCAACGCAGGCTGGGGACACGGCGGGCCCGCAGCTGTCTCTCTCTCTTTCTGTCTCCCTCCCAGCGCCCTGTCTCGGCAGCGAAAGGTGACTTCAGTGGCGGGCACCCGTGTCGGCACGATGCAAGGGATGCTCCTGCGCGAAAGCAACGGCGTCGACGGTGCTGTGTGTGGGCGTGTGAAGGCGCGCTCAGCGTGGTTGGTGCTGCTATTGATAGCTGCCACTTGCCATGGCGCATCACGCTTCACGTCCTCGAGCTTGCGTGGTCCGCTTCCGCCTTGGCAGCCCTGCATGACGCGCTTGCCCGAACAGACGCGCGCCGTTACAGTGTCCTCCGCGGCCAGCCCTGGAGCACCATGCACATTGTTATCCTTAGCACTTCTTATCGGATGAGAAACCGGATATGCCGTTCATTCGTTCAGACCCATACGACTGAGATGTAGAGTCTTCCACAAACATGTACAAAGTGCTAGCTACGCGACAAAATATGCAAGCGAGGGTATATAGCAGCGAGCGAAGAAAGGCTAACGCGCCAATGGGGTATACAGAATACAACCAAGAAGAACAAAGGCCGTCGTCAGAAATCAGAAGAATGCGCCGATTGCGCGAAGAAGGGACATGCAAAAGTGCGCCCAAGCGCGGAGAAACCGAAATCATGACAGGCAACGGGCAATACCGCCGCGCTAGGAGTGCATGTACGGCAGGAACGACGTCGCAGGCTCTGTCGGGCTCATCGAGTACGGCGTAAACGTGTGCTGCGCGTGCTGATCGTACTGCGCCATTGGTGTTGGCAGTGCGTCGCTCTCTGCCCACTTGCGCGCGCACTGACGCGCTGTCCACTTCTCCTGCGCTCCATACTCGAGCATCTACATGGGTCAGACCAAGCTGCTGACATAGGATATGCGGAGCCTACCTTCTGGGAGATGATGTCGAACTTGTTCTGCGCCCAGTACTCGTGCGCCATGCGCAGAGCCTTGACATCCGCCTCGCCCCAAACCCGCATTCGCTCTCGTAGCCGCTTGAGGCGCATCTGTAATGCGGGAATCTGGTACTGCTTACCCAAATCCGTCTGGAAACGTGCCGCAATGTCCTTCCATGGCATCGACTCTTCCTCTTTCAGCTTCAGCAGCAATTTGTCTTCTTCAGTGAGCTCGAGCTGCGTCGAAGTCGTTGAGTCTGACCGCCTCCGCCTCTTTGACATTTCCGCCGCTTCGTCGTCGTCTCGACACCTCTTCGCAGTCATCCATCTTGGCGTGTCAGTGGGTTGAGGCGCTATTGGGGTGAACACACGGCGCGGCTGCGGCGCAGTCGACGGCAAGTCGATTGAACTCTCTCCGCTACGCAGGCCCCGTGTATGCTGCGCAAAGCTTGCATAATACGAGTCAGACTGCACTGAAGGCGTGTGGATGCCCAGTGAGTCGACCGCCCAGGACGTCGTGCTAGGAACAGACTGCAGGATAGAGAAGGTGCCAAGGTTCTGAGAGGACTGCTGGCCGTGCGACTCCATCTTCACATGGTTGGGCGACCGCTGTGAGGTTGAGTCGAGAGTTTGTGGTAGCTCGATTGACTGCCGTGATGGTTCGCTAAGTAGCGAGCTCTGAGGATAGACTGGCACTGGCGATAACACTCTTGCTGAGGAGTCGACATGTGCTGTTGACGAGGATAACTGTGCTCCTTGCGGATATGTCGACGAACGTGGGGAAAGAATCACGGAAGGCCGAGGCGGGATGTAATGTTCGTAGCCAGCGTACTGATACCATGAGATTAGTCATCTGTGTGCGACTTGGTTCAGCAAGACATACCTGAAAATCGTTGGCTGCGATGGATGGATCATACCAACCGGTTGTTGGGAGATTGTTGATATCGTGCGAAGACATAGAGCTCTCGCGCATGCGGCTGTATGTGTGTGGCGGCTGGGACGACTTTAACGCAGGCGACGAGCCTAGCGAAGGAGCTTGAGGAGTGTAGGAGCTGGGCCATGTAGCAGACCTGCCCGAATAGAGATGCGGTGGGGGCACGGCATCCTCAACCTTGAGTGACATGGTAAGTGGTCGGTGATGTGAGCCGTTTGGGTGATGGCAGGCCTTGAAATCCAAGCATTACCGGTCGTATTCAAAGTACGTAGCCCGGCCCAAGTATGAAAGCCTCTGGAAACACTGATGCCTGAGACAGTAGTGTGCCGGTCAGGTCTGCAGTCAAAGGCGCCGCAGCCATCTTAACAAGTCAATGATGGATCTAGTGCGGCACCTCTACCAGGCTTCTCGAAGGATGCTGCTGCGCACTGACATGGGCGCTTAGCGCCAGGCCCTTCACCTTTCCCTTGGAACGGCTCCTCGTGCTCTAGCGCGGTGCAACCTAGTTCGTCTGCCGCTCTTGAGCCGTAGAAGACCAGCCACTTCTCACTCCCGGCCTGTCAACGGTCATACCCGGCTCATTACCAGGGCCTGAACGGTCCGTCGGGTCATGTCGACGACGATCTCACCGTTCATGATCGTTTCCTCGCCTTCTCCAGGGGCGTCGTGGATGTTCCTACTTTCGCATGGTTCGTGTTAGCGGTCAAGGACACTCTTACTGTAAGACGTGCCGGAGAACATCCGATCGTCCCGCGCTCTCGTAGTCGGACACTTCGAGCAGGTCAATCTCTCTTCGATGCAGCGTGATATTGATAGCCCGGTCTGCGCTGGCGGCGCCGTCAGGCCCCATTGTCTGCCAGGTTTAGCTCCTTCGCGCAAGACAAATTTCGCAAGCCGTGTGTTCTTATTTGGTGGATGATCAAGCTGTGCCGCAGAACTGCAGCAAAATGCCCAGAGCCGGTAATCATCAAGGACGCATAGGCGCTTAATTGTATGAACGCGGCAGCTGACATTGGCTGCTAAATATCGCAATCCGGCTGAATGACCATTAATCCTCCCATTTGGTGGGGTCATGCAGCGCTCACCCTTACACGTTGTGCATAGCTTACCGCATACCTGGGCCGTGCTCGTTCTCCACGATCGTACGGTCGTCCTCCATCGTTTGAAACGGCTAAACCAATGCGTTGCCAAGCTGCGAAGTGTGGAAGGGCGGACTGCTGGGCTTCCAAATATGATCTGATTCGGCACATTTCTCGACAAAGATATGCTTTGTCCAACCCTCTTCTGTTCCAGGGTGAATGCAATGGGACTGTTTTATCACAGTGATGTTACATTGAACCGTGGAACTGACAGGTAGCTAAAACGCTAACAACGCTCTGAAACTGATGGCTTTGCAGTAAGAACCGCATCATAAGCGTGGTGGACCTTAGAAGCCGCTGTAACTCTGGGTATTTGCATCTGCTGGGTAGCTCCACATTTGCATCGAATCTGGTATGAACAGAGCTGACAAATCTGCGTCAGAGCCTGTGCCAAGGTCGAACTGGGTGAAGTCAAAGTTCAAATCGAAGTTGGGTTGCGGAAGGCCCATCACATCAACCGCATGCGACTGGCCCTGTATGCCCGAATACCAGTTCTGTTGGAGAGGCTGCTGTGAGGCATGTGAATGAGCTTGCAACGCCGCCTGCGCTTGTTGCTGTGAGCTGCTGTGGGCATGAGGTTGCGTCTGGGCGTTGCCAGAATTACTGCTGCCCATCGCAACTTCGGACAACAGGTGGAGGGGCGTCTGATTCGTTGAAGCTTGACAAGCAGGTGCCTGCGTGGCCTCGTTAGAGGGGCGTCTCGAGGCTTCGCTCGAGTCCGCCTGCTCAGACTTGGAGGTTCCTTCCTTAATTTGCGCAAAGCGCTCCTGCAACCGCTTGGCTACAAAGTAGAATTTGCCGTGTGGCGATTGTGCATCCCTAGACACAATCGCGTTGAACATGGTGACTAGTCGTTCGAGATACATCTCGATCTGCAAGTCTTCCTTCTTGATGATGCTGCTGACCTCACCAGAGCTTGTCACTGACACCCACATCTTCATCAAACATACGATGGCATAGATGGCACGCACACCTGCAACGGACCGTCAATCAAGCTGCAGGAATGTAGAGTGGATGTTAACTTACAGAAGATGACTGGCAGCGTTAAGAGAATGTCCAGCTCAATACTGAGGATTGTGTCGAGTATACCGTGTGTGGCAGTGAGACATTCGCCCAACGCGCCAATGTGTGCTGGCCCTATAGGCACATCTTTCTTAACAGCGCTTGACGTGAAAGACTCGAGCGGAAAGGGTGGTTGTAGGCCAGGCTCGCCTGCACCCTGATTCTGGTGAAGTGCAATCTCGTGCAGGAACAAATTTGTTACATGCTCTCCAAGACGGAGGGTAGCTTCACATCGGTTAATATGAGGCAGTAAGCAGGAACGAGTATACTTACGATCCACTTCGCCCAGCTTTGCATTCTCGTCTTTTAGTTGCTGTAGCTCATTCTCGAAGATCTTGAGCGCATAGATGACTTTGGGTTCGGAAATGGCGACCTCGACGGATGGATCGTCCATACAGAACTGAACGGAGATATTTTCTCCGATATGTGCCATTTTGACTTGCTGACACAGCAACCTATCGGAAGGGTATGCATCTGGTGAGGTTTCAAGGATCTTAACGCTTTCTTCCATGTACTTGGTCCATCGTAAGAGAATTGGCCGCCGCAAGACCATTGTGATGCTCATGCAAAGATAGTAGCAGACGAGGAATGTTCGGCGCGCTTCGATGCTACTCGAGTTCGGATGGTACCTGCGAAATGGTCCGATTGACAGCTTCATGACGTTCGGCGTCGCTTTCCGTCCAAGACCGAGGTCCAGCGCCATCACTGCGGCGCAGTTAACCATCATGTAGAAGTTGTGCTGCTCAAAGTGCAGAGGCGGGCGATACCACAGTACAGCGACCTGTAGTGCCTGAACAATCTCCAGTGACTTCTCTCCATTACGCCAGATTATGTCTGCAAGCTGATCTTTCAGCATCTTCGTCAACTCCCGCTGTACGTCTTGTGAGACTAGTTGCTCTGCGCTGCCGTGCGACGACCCAGCGAGCAGCGACAGAAAAAGTAGTGGCTTCTTCTCGCGAACATCCCGAGCCGTGGTGCCAGGCGCAAAGGGCACAGCGGGAAAGTGCGGACAAATCTCGTTGACATAGCGTAGAAAGACACGCTCTGCAAGTTCGGGGCTTACGAGTGAGTCAATCATGGTGTTGATATGCGAGTTATCAGCATGAATGTGACTCTTGCCTTTGCGCTTCATCTCAGGGTGTTCAGCGAGATCACGATGGATTGCATCCATATCCTCCGGTATTGTCTGCTCTCGTTAGATCAGAGGCTAGCATGCAGATGAATCACCTACTGCGTGGCTTTGGCCATTGTTTACCTTTCTCCGTTTCGCTTCAGGCCCTCGCTGAATAGTTTGCGCCGGCCCGTAGCCTGGAGGTATGTTTGTGTAGGCCGCTGGAGCAGGACTCGACCATTCGTGACTGATGCTTCCCATCCGGAAGGAGCCCTCGGGCATGGACATGGCAGAGGTATTGCCATCATGTTGCGGTATCCCTCCGTGATGCTTGATCTCGGGAGCTCCTGACTTTTGCGCGTGCAGAGTTGCCGTCAGCGCATCGATCTTGCGTTCCAGCTCGGCGACACGACTGTCGGCCTTCTTTTGGCGTTTTCGGGTCGGAGGCGTGGTGATGCTGGTCGAGTTAGCAAGCTGTGCGTGCACGCATTCCTCGGTGATCGTACCATGGTCGCCCTGCTTTCGCGCATCTCCTACATGACACATTTGGGTTCTCCTGGTCGCAGCGCACTTTCAGCCCTCTGCATGAATCGCAGGCGCGTGGGCGCTTGAAGTCGGCGCCATCTTTCGCAGACGCAGATCCTGGAGTCGCGTGGGCGCCATCTTGATCGCCCTCGTCTTCGTGATCATATTCCTCGTGGTCGCCTTCAGGAAGGTGCGGTGAAGTTTGCTGCAGCGCTGGATCTAAGCTGGTGCTCGGTGGAGGCTGCGATAGCTGCGGGGCCGGCTGTTGCGGTCCTGACGTTGGGAGATAGTATGGATGGCCCACGTTCTGCTGAGGCTGCGACGCGTATGATTGCGCTTGCGCTTGCGCGTTTGCCTTGTCGTCGAACGGAGAGAACAAGGCCGGATCAATTGGCGCCGACATTGTTGACTTGGACGCGCCGAGATGTCGGTGGTCGGTGGAGTAGAGTTGCGATGTGTGGGGAGCGAACCTCGGGCTCAATGCTGGCGCGCCAAGCCTAGCAGAGTCGCAGCATCAATACATGAAAGCTAGAGAAGTGGATGGGGAAGGCAGCCGATTCGATGATGGTGATTTGGAGAATGGAATGTCTAAACGTGGAATTTGCGGAGGTGCTGAGTGTGATCTGAGTGCTGTTCAATGAGCTCCAGAGGCAGGCACGTTGTTGGCAATGACAGGATTGTATGTTGCTTTCAATGCGAAGAAGGATACAGAGTGGGCATCTAAAGTTTGCAGGAATTTGAAACATCATAGCCATCTGGTATCAACCAACGTTGACGGGGACGTTCTCTCATTGCACGGATGCCATGGTACAACTGGCATGAGTCTAGCTCCTCAAATTCACCTGTCCTCAGCTTGAGTAGCTTCTAGTCTGCTCTAGTATGTACATGTAAGCTCCGATACATGACAGATATGTTCTTACCGTGATCTGCGTTGTGATTTCGGTGGTATGATTTAATTAAGCATCCAAATGAACTCTTCAAACACGAAAAGCTTTTCAAGCTATCCCCCAAAACAGGACAACCGCGACTGCAAAGAAAGCTTTAAGTGATATAGTTGCATGTTTAGAAAAAACATATCAGTATCCATCGGCCACCTCGAAGATGGTATTAGCAGCCAGAAGACCAGTAATTGTCATTAACCACGGAGTTTAGAGTAGGTCGTGACGTCACAAGCACAGATTGGCTACAATCAACCACAATATCTATCGATTAAAACCATGAAGATACTGTCATGTAGATTGATCCATGATGCTTTACTTCTCCCACAACGACCGAGCACCGCCGCCAAGTACGTTTGCAAACATGGAATCGACCCCAAATTCCAAGCGCTCCATTAGTTTGGTGACAGAATCCATGTTACGATTGGTATCTTCATAGAAGGCTTCAACAATAGCCTCAAGCGTCGTCGCCATCATCCTGTTCGAGATATGTCCATCCAGCGAACGAAACCCATCATGCTTGATAACGAACTTGTCGAGTTCGAGACGGAACTCACGGCGAGCGAGACCTTCATCGGTGGTGAATATGGCCTGTAGTCGGGTCCAATCGCGCCTCTCCAAATCGTGGCCTGCAAAGTCAAGCATGTTCCCATGTGAATACGAAGTGGGTAAAGTACCTCGGACGCCTTGGAGATTGTACCAGAACACGCAGAGAACCATGTTCGAGTAGCCCAGCCAATACCACATCATGTCGGTTTGTACTGATGCCTAACTCGATTTTAAGGAGCAAGGGTTTAGCCCTGATTGTATCGCTGTCGAAGCGTCATCAATAATAGTTGAGCGCCGAGCATCTTTGTCAAGTCATACTGTACTTGTTAGCATCTTTGTAGCACATAACATATTGTAGATCGTCGTTGCATGTGAGAGCGTGATATTGGTATTGCTCGTCATTCCCAGATACATATCCTTTACGAGTGAGAGTGGCTTCAAGGCCGAAAGCGAACGCAAGGCAAATGAGTGTAATCGCCATGTTCGAGATGGCAGGTTTCGCACCAAATACAGCCCCCAGGTGCTTTTCCAACTGGTGGTAAATTGCGCTGCAGCCCCTCAGAGCTTGTCGTGCTGTTGAAGGTAGTCAGAAGACGTGCGCAAAACCGAGTGGAAGTCTCTCGCGCACGCCCAGGATCCGGGCTGGCAACACTGACTCCAGGAATTGCGAGGAGAAGCAATTCCAGATCCGCAGAACGAACAGGAGGCGCCTCAGAGACGATTCGGACCTGCGTGTAGTCTCTTGATCGCTGTTACGCGTGACAAGAAACCCTACGCAGATCAGAGATTAGCGAAGCGCGGCCTTTCGGTATGAGGATCTGATGCTGCTTCTTCCCCCATATCTCAGGGTGAGTATTACAGGGATCTAAAATGTGCACATTAGTCGATGGATAAGTGTTGTTCAGCGTGGGAGATGAAGGGATTGCGACATTACCATGAGAAGGCGATGTTTGGTAAACCCAAGGTGCTCGATGACACTAAAAGCAGCATCATCTCCACCATCTTGGTAAACGGCTCCGACGATAGCCTCAAGGGTGCTGGCAATCATTCTTGCGGACACGACGGTGCCTTCATTGCAGAAGACACAGACACCAACGCCAAGATCATAACCCCGCCGAGCGAGGTTGTCATTGCTCAGCAGATCGTTGCGCAATGTCGTCCAGTCGCTTGAATTGAGCTCGTGGCCTGATCTCTTTAGTAGCGCATCAAAGGGGAAGATGGGGTAAGCCTGTGTACCATGATGGTCACGAGCGTTGAACCAGAGGTTGCACAGAACTTTCGTCAAAACTGCGTCACCAAGCACTGAAAGCCGTTTGTTGTTCGGAAGTCCGCGAAACGACTGGTAGATGATGGCAGCGACTTTTGGGGCGGCCATCTGAACGGCTTCAGCCGCAAGAAGCTTGTCAGTAAAGGTGTAATTGGTTAGTTGCTCGACCTGTACGGCCTTCATATCGACTTGGAGAAGCATCTTGATGGAGTGCGATGGCGGGAGGCAGCTGGCTGTGCGAGTGAAGTGGGAGTGAAGTGAAAAGGTGGACTGACGGTGCAAATACCCCGCTTTCATGTCCTCTCTCCGCACAGTTGGCGCGAACCGAAAGTTGGGCACAGATTTGGTGTCACACGCGGGATTGTGGAGTGGAGCGAACTGCATCAATCTTCATTATCGTTCATGTGTTTGATGAAGGAGTGTGATATGTTACAAAAGCCAAAGTCTCTATCCAAAGGAGTGGAAAAAGTGCAGGAGCCAAAATCAGAGCTGCGAAGGAGTGGTCGGCACAAAGTGGTCCCAGTTGCATGTCGGATTGGACCGGACTCGTTTGGGTTGAGCAGTGTGAACCTAATCAATTACCAGTGGTCTACACAGTGGTGTTAGTACAACCTCAAGGTCGTGGTGTACAACAGCAGCCTGAGGCACGGCTATTGTAACCACAATGCGGGCTCGGTGGCCGCGCGCAACATCAGGCACCCTCAGTGGGTTTACGAGAGGCACTGGGAGAGCTCTCACGGCGTGAACAAGAGGGTCATACGGAAGCTTCCCCAAGCACATGGCCTGCCTCACGACCACGTGGAAGGTAACAAACGACCGGCGCCACATCGAGTTCACACCCGTCAGAGCTGTCCCAGTGCCTCTCGTAAACCCACTGAAGGTGCCTGATGTCAGCTCGGGTCGAGACATCGCATGTTGATTATCATCTGTGTGTCTGTTAAAACAAGGGCAGGTGAGTCGCAATACGTTACCGAGAAGAGATAGTGAATGAAGAAACCCAGGCTTGCAACCACGCCATGAACCACGTCAAGGGCATCCGCTCCAGAATCCACATAGACCGAAGCGACAACTGCCTCGAATGTGGTGGCGACCATTCCGTCCGATACGACGGCTGTGCCTGGGTCCCTGATGACGCATGCGTCGAATCCGAGTGCGCGGCCACGGACAGCGAGTTGCCTGTTCGTGACGAGGTCATTGCGAATAATGTTGGTCCATTCCATCTCGCGAAGAAGACGGCCTGCAACGTGTCAGCAAATCTTGATGTGGATACGGCTCTGGGGGCTCGTTTTACCCAAATGATCTTGAGTAGTGAACCACCTGCGAATCAGCAGCATGTCAAGCATGTTGTCGCCCATGACGGCCAGACGTCGGTTGCGCTGAGGCGTAATCCACGCGCCGTCGAAGTGAATCGGAATGCCACCATGATATAGGGCCTCCACGGCTAGTTGACGATCATTGAAAGTGTAGCCAATGATCCGCTCCATCTCGGCAACTTGCTGGTTGGACTGCATTGGGGGTTGGTTATCGTTCAGTTGCTGTTTGGAGGATTTCGAAAATGAATAGTGAAGAGTTTTCGAGTGGTTCGGGTACGGCGAAGGGTACTCTTATACGTTTGTTGACGATTTGGAGCTAGGGGAGCGAGCCCAGCCACATGATTACCCAGGGCAACCGCCCGCATCCGCACATTGGAAAGCGGGGTTGTCTAAGAAATGTGTGTCAAGCTGAACACCCTTTCGTGCATGGAGATTGATGGTTCTCTGAGTATCTAGATTGTAATGACAGCAGACTGCTGTAATTGATATACGTAGCGTAGACGTACCTGGTATCATAGTAACGATTGTATCCAGAAACAACGGTCGGCCGTAACAACATATAAATACAAGAACCGCTATGCGATGCGACGGAACCTTCAAACACGAAAGCAATCACGACAGAACAAGCATTGTCTCCTCACTTCAGCCGCTCCGGTACGACTCACAGTGCCTGCTGTCCCACGCGCCACCTGCCATCAGCAACAGTCTCGAACTTGACTCTGCGGCCCCTCTGCCTAACCATTTGTACACCACCGGCCTCAATCCATCTTCCAAGATTCTTGCACTGACTGACGTCGAACACCTCTAGATCTCTGCAGCCTTCCACTACGGCCTCGACACCTGTGCCTGTCACACGCACACAACCACGCACAGATAGGTTTCGCAGCTCGAGCAAATGTAGTGATATACAACGGAGCGACGTATCCGAGACGGCTGATCCGCAGAACGCAAGGTTAAGATGAGTGAGGTTTGGAAGACCGAGGGCGAGGACTTCTGTCGCGGTGTCCGAGAGAGCACAGCAGAAAGACTGAGGGAGTGTTAGCACAACATGGATGCAGTTCTCGGTATGAATTCAACTTACAAGGTCCAGCTCCCTCAGCCCCTTGGCGGCATTTGTCAAGTACACAATCGCGTTGTCGGTCAGGTAGGTACAATCAGCGAGACAGAGCTTCTGCAACCGCGGGAAAGGGTACACGCTCCAGTGCTGGAAACCAACATCTGTGATTGTAGTGCATCTCGTGAGGTCAATCGACTCGATACGGTTCGCTGCGTGTACGGCGATGTGTGCCATTGATCGGTCTGTGATGTGCTTGCAGTAGCTCAAGGTAAGACGGCGCAACTTTGGACAGCCGACGACAGTCCCAGGAGGAAGTGGTGCTGGAGCTTGTTGATTTGCGCCGTTCTTACCCTTCCGTTGGTTGTTCGCTTGGGCCTGTTGCTGTGCTTGTGCCATCGCCATCTGTGGAGGGTGGTCCGGTACAACCCAGCCAATGACGCGTGCGAGAAGGTTGTCGCCAACCTTTCTGCAGTTGCTGAGATCGACCTCTTCCAAGCCCTTGGCCTTTTGCACCATCTCGAGAACTGCAGGGCCGGTGATGTCCCATACGCTCTTCATGCGCCAGACTCTGACGCCGGGAGCGCATGTCTTTGCCAGCTCGCCAAAACCTTCGTCTGTAACGTGGAAGCAATTGCTCATGTTGATGTTCCTCGGACGAGTGCCGACAAAGGGACAGATGACATCTACCAAAGACCGATCTGTGACTTTGCGATTGTATTTTGCAAGGTCGAGGTCGTGGAGAATTTCTGGGGAAGTTGAGACGAGTTTATGCCAATATGACGATATTTGTCGCAGCTGCATCAGCTCGCACACATCGAGGTTTTGGAAGATCTTGATTAGAATAGAATCCGGAAATACACCTCTGCTATATCTGCTGGGTTTCCGTATCATGCGCGGGCGCTTGAAATCGAAGGCTGGCTCGGGTGGAGTTGACGCATGCTTCGGCATGGGCGACGGTGCAAGAGAAGGTGTTCCAATGGGCGACGCGCCCAGTGGTGAGCCGATTGGCGATGTATCTTTGGAGAAGTTTGTTTTGGTTGGACTGGACGGCGAGTCGGGTGGTGGAGGGGCAAGTGAACCTCTTCTTGACCTAGAACGGACATTGTCTAGGTCAGTGTTGAGGAACGGGTCCGGATCGTATGGCTCCATCATTTTCTCGTCTCTTCGCGGCGGCGTGACTGGCAAATCGGCATCAGGGAGGTCGCTGAACGTCACTGTTGGAAGGCTCTCTTTTCTCCTTGGTGTTCGCGGGCGCCTCGTGTCGGCAATGACTAGCTCGTCAATCTTGGGAGTGCTCTCCGAATCTGACATATGCACGTCGTTGTCTTTTGCCATCTCAAGTCGCTCTTTGGCGACCAATTCCACCTGTCGGCGTACATCTGGTGTGCACTTTTCCCACAACTGGCTAAGTGTATCTCCGCTGATCATAAGACACTCCACGGACGACACTGATCGTACAGTGGCAGTGCGCCGTGGAGCTAGCGAGAGACTGACGACTTCACCGAAGTACTGTCCGGCCCTCAATCGAGCCTTCACCTCGTTGAAATGCTCGCCGGCTGCAATAGACTTTCGCCTGCTCTGGTCGAACGCTGCGTGGCCGTTGTGCGGTGATGGCTTGACGTTGACCACTTCAACCTCGCCTTTGACGATGAAGTAGACGTCGCGCCCTGATGTTCCCTGTTTGATGATGTCGTAGAACGGTGGAAAAGAGCAGGGCTGAGCGCGCATGCCCAGGAAGTGGAGGATGTCGTCTGGAAGCTCGGAGAAGAGTGGCAGCTCTTTGAGTAGCGATCGTACGTTCACGTCCAAGCTGCCGAAAGCACTGTTCGCGGCGGCCTCTGTCAGACCTGGGCTCGGTGACTTCCTCTTCTTGTAAGCGTTGATGATCTCCCCATCGCGCAAGGTACCACTCTCTGCCATGACCACATCGCCGTCTTCACGGTCGCGCTTCCCGGTGATCTGTCGAACAGGAGCGCCCGGTCTCTTGTTGCCCCCGAGTTCCTTCTTCTTGCGCTCAAGGATTGCGAGTCGTTCCTTGGCCTCGTCCATGATAGCTCGCTGAACTTCGGGGAACTTATGCAGCTCCTTCATGAGATCCTCCTTGTTCAGACGCACTACCAGCGAGCGCATGTTTGCTATGATGGTAGCGGTGCGAGGAATATCCATGAGAATACCGATCTCGCCGAAGAAAGCCCCAGGCTTCAGTTCGGCGTAGGTACTCTCCTGGTCGCGTGACGTGACCCTCATTGCGCCGCGGACCAGCCAGTACATGGCTTTCCCCGTCTCGCCCTCAGTAAGGACGGTGTCGTGTGTCTGGTACAGTGCTGGCTTGAGATGCATGCCGATGGCTGCCAGGAAGGCGTCAGGGGCGGCCTGGAAGAGAGGGAAGGAGCGCAGGCGGTCGAGGAGATCGAGGGGGAGTCCATGAATGGTACTCGCAGCAAGCGGTGAAGGGCGTATAGGTCTGGCAGGATTGGAATCGCTGTCGAAAGCGCGTACCATGGCGAAGGAGTCAGGCACGGCAGCGTTGCCGTGCCCGCGCACCGGGCCGCCAGGCCTGTAGCGGCGCATGGTCGTGGTGGAGGAGCTGTTGCTGGCTGGGAGCGACGCGTGCGAGGCGAGCGAACGGCGGTGTGCTTGCTGAGCGGGGCTCACACCTCACCTGGGATGGGGAAGGAGCTCGAGAGAAGCTGAGGCAGGTCGATACAGGGGTGTAGCAGGCCTCAGATCATGGTGCGCGTTCGTGTGGTGTGGAAGCGACAAGCAGTGCTCGACGGCGAGTCTTCTGTCGACTGCGCGGCGCGTCTGCCCGGCGTGGGAGCTTGCTGGGTGCGAGGGTGGGGCGGGAGCCCAGCAAACTACAGGATAAGCAATCTGTTGCTAAGAATGGCCGTCGCCTTGAGACAATGCAATCACGTGCTGTGCAATGTCTCGATGCAGACAAGGTAAAGATATGTTTGCCGGCCTGGAGCGTGACACTGCTCGGAGAATGGTGATGGTGATGATGGATGCGGCAGACACGGGCTCTTGCGTCTAACGAGCACTAGAAGATCCATAGAAGGAAAGAACCGCATGTGCATGAAACAATGGCCTGTGTGCCCCCTGCCGCCCTCACACCAACACGAAGCGGACCCTACATGCAATCGCTATCAGGGTTCTGCAAAGCCCCGACGCCGCCTCCTTACGCAAGACACTGGCCCAATTGCCGTCCATCACGAACTGGAGTTTCTTTCCAGTACGTCAGGGCGAAGGCGTCATGCAGCCCTGGCCCCCAATACAAAAGACATCCAAATAGTTTCGATCCGAGCTTAAAGTGCCATTTGCACGGCGGGACGGCCAGCTACTAGCGTTTTCCCTGACCAACGCCGGCCCTACGCTTCAGATCATGTTGCAGACACGGGCCTCCCGCAACGTCATCCGTCGAAAAAGCAACAACAGTTCACTGGCTGGGTCTGACCATGTGGTAATTTATTACGCGCTTTCACTCTTCATTTCGTAAGTCGTGTGTGCCTTTCCTAGATATCGTCATGTCTTGTTGTCGTCGTAATCCTATCATCAGAGCCCTGACACCGTCTACCCAAATCATCATGTCCAAGGACCCTGTGGTCACCACTAGTATCGTAACAGGAGTCGTAAGCAATCCACGGTAGCGAAACATCATCGCCAGTCCCTATCGTTGTATCTTCGCCGGTCATCATAGCGGTCATTTTGGTCGTTTCTCCGTCTGTCTCGGTCGTCGCCATACTTCTCATCCCATTTCTCTGCGCGCTCTTCTCTTCGCTCTTTGCGCTTGTCCCACTGCTCTGAAATTTCTCTTGCACCTATACCGCCGACTACGGCTCCGGCGATGGTCGCAACCGTATCGTACTTCTTACCCTTCTGCACTTGATTGCCTAATAGACCACCTATCAAACCACCAGCGACTGTGGCTACGATTCGGTGCTGCGTGTCTTGTGAGCGCGACCTCGACCGCGATCTTGAGCGGGCACGGCGATCATAGCCGCGATCTCTGCTAGACCGCTGCGGCGACCATGACGAGCGCCGTCTCTGGGGCCGTGGGCGACGGTTGTCGTACTGTGGTTGTTGATATTGCTGCCTCGTATCAGCGCTGCGCAGGACCAGTACACGAGAGCGACTTACCTGAACTTCGTACCCTCGCGCATTGTTATACGGATCACTGCCGCGCATCACCACAGCGCCTGCGTCTGGCCCTCGGTAATAGAAGGTCTCGTCAGATACATATCGCGAATCTCCACGATCACGGTCCCTTCGATCCTGGTAGTCGCGGTCTTGCCGACGGTCCGAAGCGTACATGTCGCGGTCAGAGTCGCTGTCGTCGCTATCGTCGCGCCTCCTCGGACTATCCTTCCTCGAACGAGCTGATTCACTCGCAGGCGATTTGCGATAGTTCTGTTGTTGCTGGTCGCGGTCGTGTCGCCTGTGCCAACCAGCGGAATGCTTTCCAAATTTATCGTAAGCCTTGTCGTGGTACTTGTCTACAGTCTTGTTGACACCTTCGAAGCCGAGCTCCTGCAGGCGCAAAGAACCGATCAGCAAAAGCAAACACAGGAATGCGTCACCCCGGATTCGCGTACCACGAGCTCTTCATATTCGCCCATGTCGCGCGGCGCCGAGGTCAAATTCCGGACGATCCGACGGTGGTGCCTCCGTTACGGTTATGCGGATGCAAATTCCAGGTGCTACTGCAGACCACAGGTCATAACGCTGCGCCTTGAACCCTGTTTACCTTGTGACGTAGGTCGGCTCGGGAACGAGCCGTGCGACTTGGCTGCGGTCATTGCGCGTCGATCATCCAACGTCGAACAAGCAAGCAGACTGATTCCACAACAAAAGACGGACAGCGTCGCATTCGAGAAGCATTGCTTTCGTACACTGAGTTGATCTATGCAAGCTCGCAGCCTTCGCAGCCCATGCAGTTTTGAATTGTCAAGAATTCCCTGTTCTGATCAACAGTAAGGCTGGCAAGTATTTCGCGTTGCAGAATGAGTCGGATATAAACATATAAACCCCAGACTTCTGGAAGATATGGGAGGTAGTCGTTGTCTATCTACGCACCATATGAGTGCAGATAGACTAAACATTGGCTACAACGATTCTGCCTTGATATCCAACTTTTTCTGCGACGCGAGAGCAAGTTCAGCCTCACCGTTGACATGACATAGCTTTGTGATCAGCAAACCTTTCAAGTTTGTACGCACTCCGAAATATCTAGCTGTGGCTACGTGACAAGCAGGAGAGATATTTTGCTGACCAGGGTCTGGTATCTGTTGTTGTTCCTTCGTTCGCTCAAGCGCCGTTAATCTTCGCCGTGAGCGCTCGCTATGAAGAGGCTCCCTTCACCTATGCTCGAGGCACCTCGCCCCTTGCGCGATCATCACTAAAGATCTCGTGGCCGAAACTTGACCAAATGACAACGACAACAGCCATGACCGCGTACAAGCATCCTATCGCGCACCACTGGATCAAGCAAACGCTTGTGCCTTTCCTCCTGTACGACTTTGCATCCACGCTGCTGTGCCCTGCCGACATCACTGAGGAGATCTAGCGCTCGATTGACTTTGCTCTGGTCAAGCCTGACCATCCCAGCGATGGCGGCGATCTAGTGTTTGAGTGTATCTTTATGGCCGTCATGCACAGGCACAAGAATCTGGGACCGGACCTAACGCTGGTCGTAGACAACCTAGCGCCATGCGCAAAGTACCTCATTCGACGAGCACAACTGAAGGGGTCTTACGAGCTGCTCGAGAGGACAGATGTCGGAAGTAGCATTTGGATGGAGTACGAGTGGCACAGGCTGAGTAATCTCATTGTTGAGCGTGAAGAAGCGCAAGATGGTGCATCAGGTCGCAGCAGCTAGAGGAAATGTAGACTGACTATGTGGCAGAGCTTTGACGGCCAACACGACCACCCTTAGTGGCAACCAAATCGCCTCCAACTGAGGATGACCTTGATCCTAGGCTTGTACATGCACAACCGGGTCACTTTGTAGCAGAAAATCTCTCAGGGCAGCTGACTGCAGCGGAGAACAGCTAATAGCGACAGCAGAATGATAACTACGAACAAGCTCGGTTGCATAGGCAGCAGCAATCGATCCACACTTCTGCAGCGCCGGCACAGATGAATGGCTCAACGTATGCTTTTCCTGGAAGAGGATACAGTAACACAACTAGGGTGCAGGAGTCGCCGTATTTCCAGCTTCCCTCGATACAGATCGATGCTTCAATGCAAACGCAGCGTTTCTTCTCAAAGCTTCCACAAGGTCAGCCAATGCTGCCACAAACGTACGCGAACCAGGAACCATCTCCCCTCCCTCATTTCCACGTCCCACCTATTCAATACCAGCCAACGCAACAGCAGGCTGGCCAGCACCTAGCACGACAGCAAGAACAAGCTCGGTTGATTCCAAATTCCCTTCCCCATACTCCCAGCAGCCAGACTGCCCTGCTACTGCCGCCCCTTCCGGTTCCCACCATCGCACCAAAGAGCATCCTGAGCAGTGATTCCGCTCATCATCATGGCAATGACTGGTCGAATGCTGCACAACAACGTGCCCGCGAGATCGCAGCCAAGATCACAGTCCAGAAGCGCGACAACATGACGGAAGACATCATGCAGCGCCAGCAGTCCATTGCTCAGCAACCTTCGGCTCTTACTTTCGCGACGAGCATGTGCAGCTCAACCAAGCACGCGCCTCGAATGCTTCCACGGTCCCACTCGGCGACGGGTCTCCTAGACGATCAGGTTCACGCAAACGCGCCGTCCTACGCTAACGCTTCACCTTACGCCAACGCTCCGGCAAACCTGCCAACGGGTACAAACTCACGGCACGCCGCTACCCGCGGAACGTTTGCGCCCACGAACAACGGATGGGGAACGGTACTCCCAGAAGGAGGAATTTATGGCGGGAGAATTGGACTGCCGACAGTGGAAGAAGTCCGCAGCCGATACCAACCTCCACCAATGCACAACCAGATGCACAACATGGTAGAAGGCACTTTCACGACGGCTGCACAGATGCACGGTAGCTCTTTGAGCCAAGCAGCAGCAGTCCAAGCACACGACCGAGGACAAACTCCCAGAATAATTCTGCAAGGCATGCTGCTTGAACAGTCGCACTTTGTACAGCAAAGCTGGGATACTGGTTAAACAGATGCTCTGCAGCAAATCGGAGATGCGGCAAGCCAGTGGAACGGAAGATCGACTTAGTCATGGTTGGGTGATATGGTAGGTTTCAGTGCGCAAAAGACCGGTGCGATAGGACTCAGGCTGAAGGACGAAAGAGAACGAGATGTCGATACCAGTGGCCTGTGAGATGCTGTGTGGAATTGTTGAGGACTGAGGTACTGCCACAATAGCTTTCAATTAAAGTGGTCAAGGCTCGGCGCAGTGTTCGCTTTAGCAGCGAAGCGCGGAACAAATGAAGTAGACCTGCTCCTACGCAGCCCATATGAGTTACAAGTGCCGCACGGCAGCCGACATGGCAACGAAACTCAGCTGCCACTGTAGAGGTAGCTTCGCGATCCTCTTCCTCCATCTACAGCCCCTTGACATAGTTCTGATGAGCCCTTTCCACCCACCCTCCCGACCTCCAGCATGGAACTACGTGTTGGGGCTAAATCACAGACCGTTTCCCCAACCATCAGTTACGCGTGGCACTCACGCCTGTTGGTTGCTTATTCGTTCTGACGCGGGTCAACACTCGAATGAACATCTCATCGCGAGACATCCTCTTCAACCGAACCGCTTGCCGTATCCCTTCACAACCCCATCCAGAATCCCCCTCATCCTCTTACACCCCTCAATTCCCACTGCCAACATGCCCTCTACCCGCTCCATCCTGACCCTCGTCTCCAACACACAGACTGCCACCTTATCGCTCTCGCCCAGGCACCCCACAGTCAAGAACGGCAATTCCTGCTCCTCCAACCCATTCAGATCCAGCAGCGGATCGTCTGCGCTCGCGTTGTCTGCTGCGGTCGCACTCGCGCTGCTGGCTGCTGTGCAGGCGACCAGGTAGTCGGTCATGGGGATACCGGCGTCGATGAGCGCGAGGGTGGCGCTGTTGATGCAGGCTGCAAGTAGCGAGCCGTCCTGGGAGAGGATGTGCAGGTTGATTGTGATTGTAGAGTGCGGGTAGAGATGGGACAGCACGACGCCTGCAAATGCTTCCCTCAGACAGTGCTCCATCTCGCTCGTCCGCTTGTCGCCCCGTCCTACTTTGCGCCTATCGGTGCCGCTGAACGCGGCCGAGTTGATTTCGACCTCGATTTTCGCGCGCCCGTTGGCGCCCCCGCGTTGTCCGGATTGCCGGCCTTCGTGCGGTCCGGTAACGCTGCATAGGATCTTGGTGTTGCCCATTTCGAGGTACGACGATCCGTCGGCGGCGGCCTGCGTGCTGATTTGTGCGTGAGTGCGACGGAGCTCATTCCACCGCCGCCCGTCGAGGCGTAGAAGCGCGAGGGAGTAGGTCGATGTGTCGAGCGGCATTGTGAGCGAGAATCTGAGGTGGTTCCGCGATGGCAAGATAGAGGACTACTTCGTCTCTACACTGCTCCGGTAGAAGACTGTCGTAGGTAGGAGAGGCTTTGTTGTCGCACAATTGCGGGTTGTGTCAGGTCAACGAGGGCGATGACGCTGGGGTCGAGATATTTTGGATAGCGGGCAGGGATCTGCTAGGAAAGAGCCGCCAGGGCCCCGCTTTCGGTTCACGTGCCAGCGCGTTCACGCGTGGCGCGTTTCCTCGTCTGCACTACCTCCCTTTCAACAACCTCGAGCAGCTGCACAACATGCCGAAACCACCACCGCGAGATCCTGGGTGAGCTGCGGGGAACTCGCCGTGTCCCAAAATTCTCCATGTCCTTGCAGTCACCATGTCGTTTTCACGTGCAAAGTCCAACAAAGAGTACCACAGAGCTCTGCAGTCTTTCGCTGAAAGCGAGGCTGTTTCTGGCGAAGAAAGTGACGATGGACTCGACATCGTTCAGTCGTCTCGAAAAGGTCTCGATCTATCACAGTATATCCAAGGTGAAGCGCCTACCAATACAGTTGTCAATACTTCTTCGCTAATACATCACAGCCCTTACTCAAACGCAGACTCAGTCTCAGGATGCTGAGAAGCTGACAAATAGCACTCATGTCGCGGATGGGGAATCTGACGATGAGTATGCATTCGAGTCCGCTCCAAAACTTCGCAGAGCGCAAGATGCAGAGTGCGAGACTGAAGACGAGGAACCAGACGTAGAGTCAGAGTGGTCTGAAGAAGACACACGAGCCGCATATGAAAACTGGAAGAACCGAAAAACACTCAAACGCAAGCGCGCCGCCGCAGAAACCGTCCGCATTCGGCAGCAGAAGAAGTCAAAGGCCGCGGCCGCGACGAGCATCGTTGGGCGGAAGCCTCCACCAAAGTCGAAGCAGCAGAACGCCCGCGATATAGCTTTCAGCACCGACTCTGTCGCTGGCGATGCCGACGATGCCACATATCTTGACGATCCGATTCCCGAGTACGTCACCTCGCGGCAAAAGACGCTCAAGAAGCTGCACGAAGCGGGGCTACGATACCCGCCTAGTTACGAAGACATCGAGTTCTCGGATTCCGAGACAGAAGATAAACCACAGCTTGACAAGGCTGTCAAGCCACAACGCGGAAAACTGAAGATCAAACTCCACGAATCAGGCGGTGTCATACCAGCACCTATCGCGCAATGGCTGCGAGACTATCAAGTTGACGGCGTCAGGTTTTTGCACGAGCGCTTCGTTAAGCAGACTGGCGCTATACTGGGTGACGATATGGGGCTGGGCAAGACTATCCAGGTCATTGCCTTCCTCACTGCGGCATTCGGCAAGACTGCTACCAGGCCAGACTCTAAGTGTATGCGCAAGATTCGGCGTTCTGGCGACGGGCGATGGTATCCTCGCGTTTTGATCGTTTGTCCTGGCACCCTGATGCAGAACTGGGAAGACGAGCTGGCCAAGTGGGGTTGGTGGGAAGTATACCGGTACCACGGACACGCCGCAGATCGCAAGGGGGTACTGGGTGCTGCGAAGAAAGGCATGCTGGAGATCATGATCACGACATACAACACATACCGCATGAACGAGAGCGACGTAAATACAGTGGACTGGGACTGCGTCATTGCAGACGAGTGCCACCAGATCAAGAGCAAAGCGTCCGAGGTCACGATTGCGATGAACAAAATCAATGCTCTATGCCGCATCGGACTTACTGGTACAGCGATTCAGAACAAGTACGAAGAGCTTTGGAATCTTCTGAACTGGGCGAGGCCCGGAGCGTACGGATCCGCGCAGGAGTGGAAGCAAAACATCAGTCTGCCACTGAAGCTAGGCCAGGCGCACGACGCTACAAATGCGCAGCTCGCAGACTCACGCAGCAGAGCGCAAGAGCTCGTCCACAACATCCTTCCCAGCGTGTTTCTCCGGCGCATGAAGACGCTGATCGCCGACCAACTGCCCAAAAAAAGTGACCGCGTCGTCTTCTGTCAGCTTACCGAAACGCAAGCAGACGCCTACCGCACGTTCCTCGAGTCTGATAAGTGCGAGTATATCCGCACGGCAAAGGAGCCCTGCGACTGCACGTCAGGGAAACCGCGTGGCTGGTGCTGCTATACCTCAATCCCCGAAACAGACGAGAAATGGGCAAAGTTCATGTTCCCTTGCATGGTGACCTTACAGAAACTCGCGAACCACATCGCGCTCATCGTACCGTCCTCGACCGACACCAAAGAAAAGCAAGCCAAAGACCTGCAAAACCTGGAAATCGCGTGCCCCAAGACGTTCCAGGAGCTGTGGCGCAATCGTGACGCCATACTGAACCAGTCCCAGCGCGAATTCTGCGGGAAATGGAAAGTCTTACGCCGACTTCTGGACTTCTGGCATGCCAACGGGGATAAAGTGCTTATCTTCAGCCACTCGGTGCGTCTTCTGCGTTTACTACGCGGGCTGTTCGATGTCGACGGCACCAAGTATAATTTCTCATACCTCGACGGATCGATGTCATACTCTGAGCGCAGCACCGCAGTAGCAAACTTCAACGCCGATGCGTCACAGTTCGTGTTCCTGATCAGCACAAAAGCGGGCGGCGTAGGGTTGAACATCACATCTGCAAATAAGGTCGTCGTCGTAGATCCAAATTGGAATCCAGCGTACGATCTGCAGGCACAGGACCGCGCGTACCGCATCGGGCAGACGAGAGATGTCGAAGTCTTCCGCCTTGTATCGTCAGGCACGATCGAAGAGATTGTGTACGCGCGCCAAATCTACAAACAGCAACAAGCCAATATCGGGTACAACGCGAGCGAAGAGCGGCGGTACTTCAAGGGCGTAATGGATACAGCGAGCAAGAAAGGCGAACTCTTTGGGCTGGAAAATCTGTTCACGTTCCAGGAAAATTCAGTGTTACTGAGGGACATCATGCATAAGACCAATGTCGCGGAGAGCCGGGCAGGCGTACAAGCCGTGGATTTCCAGTTCGACGAGACGCAGTACTCCTCCGAGGACGAAGATGACGTGCTGAGTAACAAAGCCCTCGGCCTTGGTGGTGAGGACGATAACCTGGCGAATATCAAACGTCTCGCAGACACCCTAGCCACCGCGAGCGGAGCAAGCGCAGCCGGCAACCCAGACGGCGCGAAGACGAGGGGTCGCAAAAAGTACCAGAAAAAGCTTGGTGCGGACCCAATCAATGCCATTCTCGCAAAGGCCGGTGTGCAGTACACACACGAGAACTCTGAGGTCATTGGCAGAAGCGAGGTAGAAGCGCGTTTAGGCAAACAAGCCATGGAGCTGAGAAACGACATTGATCTGAGCAAGAAGCGCGTTTTCCAGGCTACCCAGAGTCAGAGTGAGAACCAAGGCGTACATTCCCACCCCCTAGCGTTTCAAGACGCGGAGGAGGAAGATGACGAACTCAGAGAGCTCGGTAGCGCAAGAAAGGGGGAGTTTCGCATCTCTTACCGTTACCGACCTGATGAGCGCGTGCGACGTCGACAGTTCTGCGCCATGGCCGAGAGCATGGGTTTCGATGACCCTGTTGAATTCGCTTTGCTAGTGGAGAGCAGTACACAGGCTGAGCGTCGGAAGCTGCTCGAGCGGTTCTATCGGGGACGCAGAAAGGCGCTCGGGAAGGAGATGGAAAATTGAGTGGGGAGTGATGGAAGCTGTAGAGCGTAAGAAGAGATCATTGAAGTCGATCCACGATCTTGCTGTATCCGACTTGTGCTGTCAATCCCGTCGGCGGCTGATCGAGTTGTTGATACTGCATGTCAGCTGAGCAATAAGCCAATGGCACAGCACGCATCTGCGTCTGTATGAGATGTCTTGTCGATATGCAGGGTGAGTTAGTAGTGCAGACGCGCATCTGCTCGTAGCGAGAGTATTGTTCATGATTCTGGTTACACGCCTGGAAGGTTCATGACAGAAGGCAGTATCTTGACCTTTGGGTATGTGAAAACTACCATAGCTTGAACAGCGAAGTACAAAACAAGTCGGGAGAAGAAAGCCATCTTGCATCCCTGCGAAACCCCGCGGGGACGAGGACGAGAGGATCAAACAGTAGAAGCAGTCAAGACGGTATATCCCCATAAGATGGCTTTGCACCACAAAAGACTGACTGGAGGCATTACGCATTACAATTAAAACGCTACACTACATTAAATTTTCACATTACAGTCCCATTTAGTAAGTCGCATACGACATCAGCGGCGGCTCCGTAAGCATCTTCTGGGGATACGCCAGCAGCAGCACACCTGCGACGGGAATCAACCCACTCGTCGCAAGCACATCATCCAGATCCAATCCCGGCGCAGCGTAATTCGCGCACACAGCCTGCCTGTTAATGCGGCTGACCTGGCCTGTTGTACCCGGATGCTGCAGCGCGTCGACAATCAGCGCGTAAGTGAGCGGGTTGAACAACACGCCCGCATGTCCATAGAAACTGCCTCCAGGCTGGTTCGCACAGATGACTTGTACCTCATTGTTGCTTGTTGGCGCTCCGGGACCAGGGGGTAGGAACGCAGAGGCAGCGTTGCCCTGCTGCGGCTCGACGATTTCATCGAAGAGACCAGAGTAGAACGTCGTCGTGGGGACGAACGCCGCGTCGCCACCGTTCTTGCGCAGCTGCTGCACGTAGTTGCTGGTACGCTCTTGTTGGATAACGCTAGGATCGCAAGGTATACCAATGTCAGAGTTTGCGCTCAGGCAGAGCGCATTGGCGAAGATCGTGCCGTGGAAGTCGGGCGATACGGGGAGGAAGTCTTGCACGATTTTGCGTGTGCTGGACCAATACTTGAGCACCCATTGGACGTCGAGACCGCCCTGGGACCACGAGATGACGGCAATTTTCTTGGGTTTGGCGCCGACGCTGGTGGATACAGCGCTGATGTAGTTGATCGCGTAAGCAATGTACTCAGCGTTGATCTGCGCGTCTCCGAGCATGGCACCAGGGACGTTTACCCAAACTGGATCGGCGAAGTTTTGGCCCGTGAGCAGCTTACGCAGGTTGTTGGCAAAGTTGGTACCTCCGTAGGCGCCTGTGCCAGGAACAAAAAGAACTGGAGTCTTTTTGCCATATGTAAAGGCTTTCGGGATGTAGATCGCAGCGCGGAGAGCGGCTTCGGATACTGAGTAAGGGGCGTCATTTGTTCCAGCTTTCACGGGATAGAGGCCGTTAACCACTTTGTTGTTATTTGAAACGCTGTTCTCGCCGACGGGGAGGCCACCTTGCAACGCAGTGCTTAGTGTGCCATCGAGTGCGGGCCCAAGGCCATTGGCAACCTGTGTCGCAATGGCACCGAAGATGTCCGATCGTGTCGGTGATGCCCAGATGGACGACTGCTTGGCCAGCACTTGCGAGATGGCAGTAGGCTTTGCTGTGGGCTGAATCTTGACCAGTGCAGAGCTGACGGCGGACGGGTTGCCGGCTGCTACAGCACTGCTTACATCATTGAGAAGACCGGTTACGAGTCCAACAACACCACCGAGTAAATTAGGAAGCAGTTGTCGCTCTTCGATAGTTGCAGTGGCAACTTCTTCGACTGTGGGTGCAGGTGTGATTTCCGGTAATGAAACTGCTACTGGTGCCGGTGCCGGTGCAGCGAGAGTTAGAGGCAGAAGGCTGAAGACAGCCAAAGATATAGATGAACGCATCTGGAAGTGACAGGTGTGGTACGGTACCAGATGTCGATATAGAGCCCTGCCCTGAACCGCACTCACGGGCTTCTCGATTATATAACATCCTGTCGATCGGCCCCATCAAGGCTGCTCGAATTCCATGACGCACGGTTTGCTCTGCTACCATGCCTGACTGAGTAGCCTGAGGAGTTTATTGTCGTCAAAAGAGGAATTTAGCTTCTGCGGCTGGTTGTAGCGTATACGGATCTACAAGACAACGCAGATCTGTGACTCGATGAGGCCAAGTGTACCTGGCAGTCCTTGATGACGATCACCATTCTCCGTTAACTATTGACAAAATGGTTAGCAGCGATGACATTTTGGGACGAGTAGCGCCGCTGACATCGGCCTGCGGGCCCGGCATCTCGCTAAACCGTGCCTAGCTTCAAGGCTCGCCGATGTTTAGAGATCTGCTGTGGAGCTGCACAGTATTTCCGTCTCTAGGCACGGTATTCATACCGTCAGTCGTGCGTAGAAGGCGCAGGGACTGAGAACTTGCCGTTGTGGAATTCATGGTGGTTCCAAAGAAGAGCTGTCGGTTGGCGTAAGTGTATTTTGATTGGCAGGACAGAATCTCTCCGGACAGATCTCCGCTCGTGCGTCTCTTACCACTCCAGGACTCCTCCGTCTTGAAGAACAATTCCTCGACGTATTGTCGACGGTGTGAACTTCGCCCTCAGCAAATAGGCTGTATCAGTAGGACAGGATCATCGCGCCTACAACACGCGCGCAAACTTAATTTGAAACAGGCACGTCCTTGACCAATGCTCTAATCCTTTCCCCGAAGCCGACGTCGACCTTGAAACACATCACCCAGGCTCTATTGTCAGTACAGGCCCCTCATACGGATACCCTCAATTACCGTCGTTTCGATCCCGGAGTCACAACATGCTAGAACAAACAGCCCAGTCACATACTGCCTACGATTAACACGAACCACGCGCTGATATACCCATCAGCTGGCATCGAAATGAATGCGCATCGGAGTACCCTAGCCTAGTGGAACTGACAGATGCGCACCACATCAACCCGACAGACGTGCTGCTACCACCAAAATATCGGGTCGCAAGATGTAGGGCCCATATGCGCTGCTGACAAACTTTGTGCACTCTGTGAGCGGCAACAGTTCCCCATAGTAAGCCGATGTAACAAGGAAGAGGCTATCTGGAGCGGACTGTACAACCAGGTAGCAAAACTTAGACACATACCTAAGTTGGACCCGAGTTGGTGATCCTGGACCCGAGTTGGTGATTTCGTCCCTGACTTTTGCCAAGCAGAATCTCATCTGGAGTGCTTGGAAATGCGTGAGCGCGACCTCTGACTGGCAAGACAAAACGGTCTGTGATTGTGTCAAGGGCTGACAAGTCATGCAAACTCCCCTTCAGGGGAAGGACATGGGTTGTAGAGTGTGGATCAGCTGACAAGGAAGCATTCCAGTCAAATGAGCGTAAGGAAAGACGAGAGGCTGCGTGCAGTTGGCGTTACCATACACGTATGTCGAAGGTTTTACAAAGGGAGCTGTAGAGGAAGCAACATACTAGGTGTGATGATACGACACCCTTGATAGAAAACCTACTTTCTTGGCGCTTGACAGATCGATTTATATATATTTCTCAACTCCCGGCGTTGAACAGAGAAACAACATCGAGCTTACATTACCAAGATACCTCCCGGTCCACACGACTCTTCCGCAATCTTCGCAAACTATCAAAAGAAACTTTACAATGCGGCTTATCACCATCGTCGCAGTACTCACTCCAGCCCTCGCCACTGTGCATGGGGCGACTTTGGTACCCAGGGGTTGCTTCAAGGGGGGAGATGCATGGGAAGGGTCTCAGACCAAAGCAACAGATGCCATCGACAAGCTCTGCCATGGCGGTGCCGGAGGTATGAGCGGGTCTTTTACCCAAGGCCAATCCAAGACTGGATGCTTGAATATCCGTGACGGCGTCGCTGCATTCTTCAGAGTCACCTGGTATGGTGGTAGTGGCCCCGTCCCCAGCTCGACACTGGACGACAACGAGTGCAAATCACGACTCAAGAACGAAATTCTCGGGTGTGACAATGGAGGAGGAAGCCAAGTTACAGACTGGTACTTCACGTAGGTACATCCCTCTCAGTATACAGGTACACGTACTGATAAACCAGGGCCGACCCCCAGAAGGGCTTTTGCTAGAGCCTCCAGAATCTCAAGCTAGGACTCGAGGCATCAAGGAATAGTGTACTCAGTCGTTGGAAATACTGCTGCCTCCAAATGGACTAGCTATTACTCAAGGAGTTGCACGCTCGACAATAAAGGGTTATGGAAAAGAGTCAAGATGCTGTTGCCGTGATGCTGCTGTGGTGTGAGGGTTTCGAACTTGTAAGTCATTGTCACGCATGAAGTCCCGCGACATCTCATTAAACAATGGTTTGATGCACAGCTATACCGTTGGATCCATACATTCCGAGGTCGGAGCTGAGCAGTGAGAGCGCTTGTTGTCCAAGATGATCGTGACGGCTGTGAAGCAAGTGTAGCTCGTTATCTGTAGATTCCAAGTACTCGGAGCGGTGATGAAGAGAGTTCTCCACGCCAATCATGTAAAGCGCGAAGAGCATCAAGAAGACGGTATCTCTACCTAGGTATCGGTGCCGATGTGGAGAGCTCGCGTGAAAGGCACTGATGGGAACACAAAAGCTCTGACCAATGCGCCTGCCTCGACAGACCTTCCATGTCAGCTACGTCACACAGTGACATCCAGCCTTCATCCATAGATTGCTTCACCTCGAGGAACCGCTTTCGCAAAGTTCGAATCAACAGATCGAAATACCCACATGGTCATGCGCATAACGGCACATTCATGCAAGCGAACAGCTCGGTGGTGCGCCGATAGCGGGGTTCATCCCGTGTTTGTTGGGCGACGGCAATAAGTTCTCTCCAACCTCATGCTTCCTCTCACACATCAATTCCCTCCATTGTTGCTCAACTTCTCGTTCTCGCCCCAATTCCGCTTCACATTTCCACTTCAAGTGTAACCCCTCAAGTACGGCAACAAGCCAAGATGGAGTCTCTCCGCAGAACCTCGCCTGATCAAGGTATTTATAGCAAGCGCATGAGAACCGGTGTTCGCCGTCCATCTACACACACTCCAGCTGACACCGAGTTGGATGGTGTGTAGAGGGAAGCGATCTGAGAAATACGGTCTGAACTTGATCAGGTTAACGCCTGCGAAAGGACTTCATGCTTTGCGACTCCCGATGGGAGACTGCTCCTGACTTGCATAGGCCCCTCATGACGAATATACAAAGTACGCCGAACATGGCATACCAAACGAACGATATTGGTGATGGTGAAAAATCAATACACGCCGCCCTCGCGCCCCACGTACACGATGCCCTGCCTACCGACGAGCACCCGTCCACGAGCACTGGCGGGCTAAAGCAAGCGTGGAAGAGCTTCGAAAGACAGTTGGTCGCGTACAATCTCGAAGCGCGCGGCATCCAGCGCGTCGAAGAGGACGAGCGTCAGGATCTTAGAGACTTGGGATACTCGCAGGTCGCGATCATGTGGTTTAGCGTCAACCTTGCGGCGAACAACATTACGCTCGGCATGCTGGGCCCGGCCATCTTCTCGCTCGGGTTCTTGGATAGCGCGCTGCTGAGTGTGTTTGGTGCCTTCGTGGGCTCGATGGTGGTTGCATATATCGCGACGTTTGGACCACAGAGCGGAAACCGGACGATGATCTTCTCGAGATATAGTATGGGTTGGTGGCCGAGCAAGATCGTGGTGGTACTCAACATCATTGTACTGCTGGGGTACGGTATGATTGACTGTGTTGTCGCGGGGCAGATCCTTTCTGCTGTGTCGGGCGAACGTATGTCTGTGGTCGTTGGCATTATCATCGTTGCGGTCATTGCCTGGGTCATCACCACCTTCGGCTACCAGATCTTTCACTACTACGAGCGCTGGGCATGGTTGCCGCAGCTTATCGTGCTTTGTGTTCTTGCTGGCGTTGCAGGGCCGCAGTTCAACATCTCCGCTGAGTCACACGGTGACGAGAACCCGGATACTATCATCGGCAACAGGATCAGCTTCTTCGGCCTCACGCTCGCCGCAGCGATCACCTACGGCGGCGGCGCAGCGGACTACTTCGTCTACTACCCCGTGCACGCCTCCTCGCTCCGCATCTTCGGCATGACTCTGCTCGGCCTGCTGTTCAGCTTCACCTTCGCCTTCATCCTAGGCATCGGGCTCGCATGCGGGATGCTGAGTAACACCTCCTGGGAAGCTGCATACAGTACCTCCCAGGGCGCGCTTATCGTCGAAGCTTATCGGCCTCTCGGCGCATTCGGTTCTTTCTGCGGCGTCGTTGTCGCGCTCGGGCTCGTGGCCAATCTCATTGTGCCCACTTACAGCTCTGGCATCGATGCTCAGATTCTTGGGCGCTGGGCTGGCGCGGTGCCGCGTGTTATATGGAACACCGTGGGTGTTGTCATATACACCGTTTGCGCGCTAGCTGGACGTGCACATCTTGCTGAGATCTTCACAAATTTCCTTGCGCTCATGGGGTATTGGGTGTCTATTTGGATCGCTATTGTGCTGGAGGAGCATTTCGTCTTTCGACGCAAAATGGGCTGGAATTGGGATATCTGGAATCAGCAGAAGAAGCTTCCCCTTGGTATCGCAGCCTTCGCCGCGTTCGTGATAGGTTGGGTGGGTGCAATTCTGTCAATGGCGCAGGTGTGGTACTATGGACCTATTGCGTTGCTTGTGGGCACTTATGGCGCGGATATGGGTAACTATGTCGGCTTTGCATGGGCTGCACTGGTGTATCCTCCCTTGAGGATGTTGGAGATCAAGAAGTTTGGGAGGTAGAACCTCACCTGTGTCCGAGAGAGGGTGATCGGGAAGCGCAGGGTCATGAATGTAGTCAGTGGAGCTCACGATGGCAGGGGCTGTGGCGGTACTCACTCTGCTCAGAATATATCTTCATAGGCTAAGTACACTTTTGTTTCTCCTACCGCGTCTTCGTCGTTTGCACACGTGCCTTGGCGGCGCCTTCACCTTGAGTATTAGTCTCACCTTCCCACCAAGTCTCCGACCTCCAACATCCGCAACGATTTTCCCATCGTCTTCTCACCGCATTGCTTCTACATTAAGAGCGCTCGTCACGTTCCGTTCGAGCGCCAAAATGCCCACCCGTAGGTATTCAGTAACTTCTAGCCGGTCACACGTAAGATTGATTATTCCCAGACGCCGACGACAATCTTATCAGTCTCGCCGATGAGCCCATTGTCACTAGCCCAATCTCGCCCAGCAGCATTGCGACTACCTTCAGCAAGACAGCAGTCAATCGCGGCGGTCTATCGAAGGGAGATAGCTTCTTTGATCTCACTGTCATGATGAAGGCAAAGAAGTCTTACACGCCAGTTCCGCCTCCTACGCCAAGAGCGCTGACACCGATACCGACTCGTGGTGAGTGAATCCCATATCCGGACACCGACCGTACACTGACTACCTCCAGGCATGCAGTTCGCCAGCCGTGTCAACAGTGGAAGTAGCATTCTCTCGCCACTTGCACGCCCCTATCACGCCGATGGCTCAGTCGCAGCATACCTGCAAACCCAGGCTCGCTCATCTCCATCTGCTGTCACCTCGCCCACTGCCGACTATAGTCAGCATAACATGCAGCGCCTCGAGTCTATGCTGAAAGAGCTTGGCGAGGTACCTATCGATGACGATGAGGATGACAACGCGACCGTCGAGCTCAAGCAGCCCCAAACCGCGAGCTTTGAATCGCATACCACTTTCGCTGTACGCACCGGTCCTATCATTCCTTCGACCCCGAGCGAATCGACTGAGCCTCAGATGCCCGCTCATCCTGTGGTACGCATCGCCATGCACGCTTGGGAAGCCATGGGTAGGGACTTGGAGGCCCTCAAACAAGAAAGGCGGGCTTTCGAAACCAAGATCGCGCGCCTAGAGAAGCAACGATCCCCACCAAGGGTCAACAGAGAGGAAGAGCTGCAGACGGAGATCGGCCACCTCAAGTATCAGAATGAGCAAAACAAAACTCAGAAGGCTACAATGGCACGTACGCTGTCCCAGAAAGATGTTGAGATCAAGCAGCTGCAGCTGAACTTGGACGCCTCTAGGAAAGCTCTTGAGACCGCAGTAGCCGCTTCCAAGGTCTGTGCATTGGTGGCTGAGGATCGTGACCACTCCCAGGCTCAGCTAAGGGACCACAGCATCAGCAGCTCACGCAAACTCTCCGACTTGACCGAGGCCAAGGATCGTGACATACAGGTCCTTGCCCAACAGCTTAACGATCTCCAGGAGGTAGTCAGACGATCCGAGGAGGGTTCGCACAACAACAAAGACAAGGCCCTGGCTGAGACCCGCTTGGAGGCACTCAACATATGCGAAAAGCAGCTGAAGTCAGTGAACGCGAAATACGCTATTGAGCACGCCCGGGTGAACAAGCTTGAAGACCACGTTGAAGGTCTTCAGGGTAGGCTTAACCAAGCTGGTGACCTCCAGGCTCAACTGAGCCAGAAGAGCGCTGATTGCGACCGTTGGCGCACCAAGTTTAAAAACCAGGAGAAGATGGTCGAAACCTGGAAGCGGCAGATCGAACGCACCGCCGACGAAAACACGTGCCTCCGCGGTGCCGCTTACCTTGTCAAGCCTGTGGCTACCTCCAAGCTGTCTCCACTTGTAATGGGCTGCAGTGAATGCTATGCAAAAAACATCAACTGCGATAACAAGGCGCGCTGCCGTCATTGCACCGAAAACAATGAGGACTGTGCCAGGTGGAGGTGCAGCCTCAGGCACCACCTGGGTCAGTGCCCAAGAATGCCTTGCACATTCCCTCATGAGGAGGATGGCTGGCTCCTTGCTCCCGAGCCTAGACCACAGTGGTGAGTGAGTCGCGTGGATGATTTAACGGGGTGATCAAGGATATTTTCGCGGCGTTCAGGTAAACAGGGTATAAAGAATCTTCATAGCACTACGAACAAGTCTTGAGTATCTCCACGCCCACTGGCCTCTCTTTACATGATCAGATCTCTCCGTGCCTTGACAAAGCCAGGCTCTCCACCGAATAGCCCGCCTCTTCGTCCCATCCCTGTGTCCGGTTCCTCGTAGTCTCAGACTGCCAAAACCCCATGACCCAGCTAATGTCTCCACGTAGTTTCCAGATAATGGCACACCTTCCATAGGTGTACTCGCTCGTGCATGCTCATAGACTATAAGCCACTCTTCAAGATAGGTGTTCCTCTTCTCCAAGACCTCAATTTACTCCTCTGCAGTAGTCCGGGCATGATACTCACGCTCAGCTTGGTCTTCCAGTAGTCGCTGAGCAGACAAGAAGATAAATCTCTGGTGTACGAAATTCGCAGTCTTAGTGGAGGCCGCGTCTTCGGCTGCCGAGAGCTGCAGATTCATGGTTGAGTTTTCGTCTTCTGCAGCAGTCCTGACGGCTACTTCGCGCCTTGCTTTACCATCCAGACGGTCCTGGGCCGAAAGCAGCGCAGATCTCTGGTGCTCTAAGCTCTGAGTACGTGTTGTTACTGCGTCTTGTGCCATTTTAAGCCGCAACTTCAGGGCCATAGACTCGTCCCCTGCAGCTACTCTAGCATTGACTTCCCGCTCTAGGTGGTCTTGCAGCTGCTTTTTGGCAGAGAGGACAGTGGAAACCTGATGTTTGAAGTCCTGGGTTTGGGTCTTTGCTGACTCAAGATGGAGCTCCAGGGCGGCAACTTCCCATAATGAAGCATCCATACGCCCTAAGAGATCCTGATTGGCCTGCTCTGCTAGAACTTTTCTTTTTCCTGCTTCTCTTACTACCTCTTTTGAGCTCTGCAGCTTCCTTTCAGCCCTTATGAGCTTCCGCTCAATAGTTCTAAATTGTATATTGTTGCTGGACATCGTCTTGGCCAGTTGCACATTGTGGCATTTCATATGACTGAGCTGCTACTGAGCTTCGACCCGCCCTTGCAGTGATCTCGCGCCCCTGATGGCCAGGTCGTCCATTCTGATACGCATCTCAGTGAGCAATTCCGTGGGCACAATAACGTCGTCGTTGGGACAGTGAGCGCACATGACCATCTGGTGTTTTTCTTCTATGCCTTCCATTTCATACAAGAGCTTGAGCTGATCTTCGTCTTCATCAATGGATGGGGTTGGGGTTGGTGAAGGTGTACTTGGGTTTAGATTGGTGATGGCGACGCGAACCTCTTCCAGTCTGTGATGTCATTCCTGTCTAGTCTCTCGGTAGGAGAGTGGGTGAATACCTGTGGCCTTGAGAAAAGCTCAGCCATACTAATTTGGAGGTGCCGAATTTCCTCCTGCAGTTCTGCCATGGTGATGGTGACGCTTCCTGCAGCATCAGGGTTGATCTCTTTTTCAATCCTTCGATATGGGGTACAGGGTGGTTGAGACATCACATTTGCATTTGCCGAGTTACATACAGAGTTTTGAACTGGATTAGTAAATGTGGGTCTCAAGTCAGCCATGGTGAAGCGAAGAAATCCTAGTTAGAAAGGCGCCGCTCAAATACGACAGCTGAAGTGAGGTTTTCTTATTCATCACAGACAACACCGGTCGTTTGGACCTCGTTGGTGGACGGATATAAACCCTGGAACCACAAAACGATACATTCATAGTCTGGAAGCGCGAGCCCTGAGCCCTTGGAGCCCTTGACCACTTCCGCAGTCACGACTCGCGCCAGCAAAGATAGACACTGGCAGGAAACGCCAGAAAAGTACTCTTGCGACCATGATGACGAAGTCAAGTCAATATTGGTTAAAATGAATGAGAGGGTGATTGCGCCAGTGCACGGCAGCAAGGCTGAGGCTTCTACTGTTATGCTCCAGAGATCGCCCTTGAACACGATCAAAGCCAGGATCATGTATCAGAAGCGACATCAGCCACGCTGACATGTCCGGAGATTGCGTACAGCATGTTTCCTGAACCTTCTGTCTGTTTTGGTAGATGTCAAAACCTATTCTGCAAGAACGTTCGTGGGTTTGAAGAGACTGTCGAGGGCATCAATTAGACCCTTCATAACCTTCTGTGCAGCTAACGCCCTACCTCAGCCTTGCGCGGGTGCCTCGTCCTTCAAAATTGATGCACGTCTCGCTAGTGTATTCTTCCGTGGGGGTCGAAGGTACGCGTAACATGACTGATAAGGTCTGAGTGTTACTCGATAAAGAGCGGTTGCAAAGTCAACGTTTATGATAGTCATCGTCCATTCGTCTCCAAAGAACTACATTGGGTATATCTTGCGTCAATCATCAGCCATTGATGGCCTATAGAGAAGAGCATCGAGCCTAAAGCTTCTCGTTCTTCTCGTCCCTGACGCTGTGGACCGAAACGTTCTCGGCATCGCCCTGAGCCCGACCACCGACATATTCACTCTCCTTGAGGTTGTTAAGAGCGTCCTCCTCAGCATCGGCCTTGCGGAATGTGAAATAGAATCCAACACCACCAATAGCAGCAACGACAGCAACAGATCCGTAGTTCCAGACGAGAAGAGGGTCGTCAGACAGAGCGACAAGCGCCTGACCAAGGGCAGCGGAGACAGCAGAGGTAGACAGAGCAATGGCCTGAATAGTTGACTTCATGTTGGCAGGAGCCTTGGTGTAGGCGTACTCCAGCTTGGTGATGGAAGCAAGCACCTCAGACATACCGACCAGACCGTAAGGGAAAACTTGAACCCAAACAGAAATGTCGGCGCTGCAGTCCCGGCCGGCCTTGGTGAGTTTGTTGATCTGGTTGCCGCAGGGACTCATCTTGTAGATGTAGTACTGAGTAACACAGGCCGAAACCATGGCCAGGGAGCTAAGAGCGAAACCAGCGGTAATCTTCTTAATGGGGGAGAGGACAATACCAGCTTTGCGAAGCGCAGGGTAGATGATGAAGTCCATGATGGGGATGACAATGACAATGAAGATCGGATTCAGCTTCGCGACAATGTCGTTGGGGGTGCTGCCCAAGTTCATCGTGCCGGCCTGGGAGACGAGGTTGTTCATCATCTGGTTATACGCCAGCCAGTAGAGGGGGTACCAAAGAAAAACTTTGCATGCAAGGACACCACGGCGGACCTCGTCAACCCACTCGTCATCGAAGGTCATGAATGCCGGAAGGGTCTCGCCGCGAGCACGGAGCTCACTGGGCTTGATGCGATCCCAGAACAGTGGGTCTTTGAGAATGTTCTTGCGGTCACTTCTCTTGCTGGCGTAGCGGATCAGCTTCCACGCCTTGCCCATGACGGATCCGGTGGGGGGCGTCAGTTTGTAGGTCTTCTTGAAGTACATAAGGATGAGAGGGCAGGCCAGGTAGCAGATGGTGGGCAGAGTGAAACTCAGCCAGAAGCCTACGAAGTGCTCAGAGTAGACCATGGCGATGGAACCTGTAAGAGAACCGGCGTTGATGAGCAGATAGAAGTAGATGTAGATACGCGCTGTGGTAGTAGCGGGGTCGACGATCTCTTTCTTGCCGTCTTTCCTGGTGCGGACGTAGGCTCTCTGGTTCTTGTACTGCTCAGCGATGAGGGGAGAGATGTTGGACTTGAAACCACCGGTACCGATTCCCATAATGACGAGGCCGGCAGAGAAGATACCCATAGCGACCTTTGGCTTAACAATGACCTGAGGAATGGCCGAGAAGATCAAGATGATGTGACCGATGATCGAGATCCAGTTA
The DNA here is from genome assembly GCA_027946495.1 of Didymella sp. IMI 355093. Classification (NCBI taxonomy): domain Eukaryota; kingdom Fungi; phylum Ascomycota; class Dothideomycetes; order Pleosporales; family Didymellaceae; genus Didymella; species Didymella sp. IMI 355093. The sequence goes on from JAPEUZ010000024.1 coordinate 461,479, forward strand.
GCCCACTGGATGGTCTTGTAGCGACCCCAGTATTCATCAGCAATCCAGGCACCGAACAACGGTGTGAAATAGGACCAGAACTGATTGACTTAAGAGAGTCAGCAGTGTCTCTGCAAGGATGATTGGAGTGACTTACAGGTGGTCATTCCGGTCGAGGCTCGCTGTCCCATGTTAAGAGCACCAGAACCAGGTTTCTTGAGGAATCCAGCACCAGTCTTGCTGCCAGGAGGAAGCTTCTTCTGAATGAAGTTGACAAAGACGGCAGATGTTCCGTAATACGAGAAGCGTTCGACAAACTCGACACTGGCAACAGTCCAGGCTGTCCATGGAATGCGACCAGGCACGCGAGGGAGAGTCGCCCACTCCTCCTCAGTGGGAAAGGGGCCTAGTAATCTCTCATCCTCATCATGGATCGAGTTGGACTCACTGACATCGAGGGGGATGGGATCAAGGGCGGTGGCACCCTTGGTGATCTCGAGGCTGGCCTTGGTGTTGACGGTGGCAGCCATTGTGGAGGTTGACTTGGGAGGTGCAGGGTAATGGAAAGGTGTGAAGAGGCGCGCTATAGCGTGCTACTCAGCCTGGGTAAGTCCCTGTGCACGAGGGGGCAAAAGCCAGAAGAATCCACGCGACTGATTCCTGTCGTTCAAAGTAGGCGGTACCACTCTTCATATATGCACAACACAGAGGCCCAGGCCAGTACAGTAGCCCGGAGTTGCACAAGGATGCTACACGCGACACTGGGAATGTCTCCACCTTTCAGATGCGAACCATTTGTCAATCTTGCGCGTTATCAAGGACCGAAGCACCCAAGACATTGGAATTGCGCCTCGTGCAATCGAAGGATCACAAAAGCGTTGCTTTAGCTCGGCACCGTTGCTAAGCGCGTCTCTCAAAGCACCCAAGGCCGTGGGACAAGACCGGGATGTAGTGAGGCCCCCGGAGTCACGACGAGAAGGGGAGGAGAGTATGAAAGTCAAACGCCAATCCATGCAGCAATGTTGCCACGATCCGCCGTTAGAACGTTCGAAAAAGAGTCTCCAAGCACAAGCTAAGATCGAAAAGATAAGCTAGGCTATGATGGTGGAAAGTTCCTCCCAGTAGCAGGAGGATGCCCAGGCCCGCCCAGGATTTTGCGCAGTGAACCTTCCTCATTAAGCCGCGGGCGGAAAGAGCCAAGGTCTTGGTGCCAAAGTGGCAGGATAAGAAGGTTGCATCGTGGCCATCTGGAACCGGAAATCGAGCAAGCGCTTCATCGTAATGATTACGGCACATCAGACGGCGCTGACTGAAGCATGGTGATGGTGTTGTGGCTTGCAATTGCGTGTGGTTGGAGGGAGACGTCTTTGCGCGACAAAGCGCACAGACACCGCGTGGCTGCACGGTGCCCCTTTGCGGGGAAGACCGAGTGCACGACATCCTTCGACAATCACTTTCGTCTTCGACAACGTGTCACGACTCGCGCAATTGCGATGCCGCTCCGAGCTTTGTCGCGGCTGGATGCCAAATGCCTTCGACACGGAGAACAACGCCTAGGACTCAATCCTAATGAGCCCTTACAAGTCCTTCTGGTGTCTAACCTAGTAGGTGTCTACGAAAACAATATTTTGTTTGGGAACACGATGATCGGTCGCATGCTTAGCTTACGTTGAAGACCAATCAGGGTTTGATAACACAGGTCACAAGAGAAGGAGCGCATGTAAGATTCTCTGCGCCGAAGCGCCAGGGTTGAGCAGATCCGCCAGGATCGAATCCTCCACATACACGCCAATAGCTCAGACCAGCGTTGCTCTCTCGCAGCATACATCAGTATATGCAAGGCTACGATCTTCGAGACCCAAATGGCTATCATGCAGCATATTGAGTGGCGAGATTCGTAGGACAGAGTTGCTATGACTCTCAACACATCGATACTTCCCTCTACTGATAAGGCTGACCACGACCGAGTTTGCCGACCTCCTTCTTGTAAGACGATCTTCGTATGCCGCTCCTTGGCAATCCTGAAGAGTCGCACATACCGAAACCCCTATCCGCCACCCTCGAATATGGTATCGCAGAATAAAGAACATCCTCAGCCAAGTTCTGGGCCTCGCAAAGCATCAGTCGGCCGTCTTCGAAGGCATCGCACGACTCCCTCTCACGCTCTGGCGTTTTGAGATCAAGGCTCTTCTCGGAGTCTGGTCTAGGTTGTGATCTGCCGCTTCTGACCATTGACGTTGATGGAGTAATCGATATGGAGCCTCCCTTTCTCGATCTCGATGAGAGCTGTGCATGATCAGCTAATTTGTCCACACACATGTTGTGTATTACTCTGCTTGCCTGCCAAAAGAATCAATAGCATGTAGTTGCTGCTCGATCGCATCCTCCCACTCGATTCTGGACGCCCATCTCGGCGGCAGCCACGGGCGACTTCGCGAATGTAGAGGATGCGGCCCATATGCCTTTGCATGCTGCATGAACACAGTCACGCAACTCTCTGCACTCATGTTCGCCAGCGTTGAATCCTTCGGCCTGCGTGGGTTGACCAGTGCCTGGTATAGCCTTTCGACGATACCTCAGGGCGTCCACCAACAGTGTCATACCTCAGCTCTTTTGACATGGTGTCGTGCATTCTGAACGACTCTGGACCACACCGTATCCCATTCTCGACTTGCAACGTCGCGTTTGCTGACACGATGCGCGAAAATTTCGTTGGAGGAACGCTGTATGCCTATGCGATTCCCAGCTTTTGAATAGAGTTTTAGCCATGATGCTCTGCTGGATCGTAAATGCTCCATGGTCAATGTTCGAAACGATAGACGAAGAGGGACAGCGCCTCCTCTCATTGCTCTCATCCGCGCAAAAATCTCGTTCAAAACTTGTAGGCCTTGTCTTGACCCAGCCCTGCAACATCCTTGCTTTATAGTCAGCGAACTGCCCTTGACATACTTCTGTGTACCATGTCCGAGGGTTCCACTCGCATATGAATTGCCTGGCGGTTTGTACGTGTCCTACGGGTATTATGACGGCCACACTATACTAGAGCGGAAACTCGCGATCGTGGTGTGACTGGATCAGGGGTGAGGTATATGAAGCCGCCATCATATTGTTGTATATTTGATGAAGTCCCGAGTACAGCTGTTCACAGCTTTCATCTCAACAGTGGTGTCAATGCATCTTGCCAGCACATCTCACGAGGGCAATGGAAGTGAAGAAGCTACCGTCAGGACATCCCAGTACTTGCGAGTCTGGAGCTGCTCCGTCGATGCTGTTCCTTTCACTTTCGCTCTCGACGTATTGCTTCTTTCATAAAGCATTCACTTCCGCCTCGCGTCACGCTACCTTCTTATCATGCTCATTCACGCGCCTACTGCTCCTGTTACCTGCCAACCTACTGCAGACTATCTCAACTCCCAAGACCCTTCACCACCCTGAGCATGAACACTGCCCCGCCAGAAACTGTCCAGCCATGGGCGCCAAACATGGTCTACCGAGGCCGTCGCCACAAAAGCCTGCCGCCTACACTCTGCGAGAGGTTCATCGAGCAGCAAGTCTTCACCTTCTTCCGCACGTATCTGCCCCAGGGCGGCCCAAACTACGACTACGGCCCAGTCATGGAGCGAGCCATGCGGTTCGTCATGTACATTGTAAGCCGGCAGCGAGTCTCGAGTGCCAAAGAACATGATATTAAACGGTAGCAGGACCTACTCCGCGACGACTCTGACTTCCGCAGCGCCTGCTTCGCAATGCAACAGGACCAAACAAGCCCAAACTCTCTGGCTGCTGCAATCTTCCAGGATCACGAGCTCGCCAATCTTCTCAAGATCCTTGCAGAAGTGCAATCGACCGCCAACGACCAAGTAGCAGCATCGCGTGCCTACATGCTCGTACGTCCTAGTCCCATCGATCTCTAATCCAATTCCTCCCAGTATCTTATGCTCATTGACGCAGGGCTTCTACGCACGCGACCCCGCCATGGTCGATCAGCTAGTATGGGGGCTCACGCACCCCGCCGACGCTCACCCAGGCGTGCGCCGCGACTTCGACGACCCGTTCTTCATCGCCGTGTTGCTGATCCAGCACTTCAAGTACCACGGCGGGCTCGTCCTTCCACCTCTGCAAGCCGCGCGCGTTAAGCAAGCGGTCCACGAGACGCTGGTTGCTAGCGAGAAGGCGCTGAATCGCTCCACTGAGATGCTGTTCATGTACTACCCGAACTGGCGAGTTGCTACTATATGAAGGGGTCGGAATGCTAGTTACTAACTGTTGTGTAGGCGTGATAGTCTAGACTTGCTGAGGCCGCCTGGTCTGGGTGGTCCTGTGCGGGCGGCTGCGACTGGGACGACGGGCTACGATGTCGTGAGAGCACCGAACGATCGACTGCCAACTGCTGGCTCGAGCGGGTTAGGGGCCGTCGGTGAGAACCGCCCTCGTCGCTGAGCGGCGATGCGTGGACGACGCTGGACCCGAGGTCCTGTCACTGACTAGGTGTGCACCTTCGGCAAACACTCAAGCGTGCATGGATTGCTGAGCGAAGTCTACGGCTTATACAGTGTAATTGGCATCACGTTTCGCCATGCACGTTGTTCCACGACGAGATCCTGCACGGGCAAAGATTGTTCACATTGTTTGGTGATTGATACAACGAACAGAATGTAGGGTCTGGAAAAGATTCGTCTTCCATAACAATTTGAATTGGATTCTGCCGTACATTGCTTGTGATGCGGCTGTTCGATTAATTGAAGTGTGAGAAGATTGATACATTTGAGCATCTTCCGTATCCGGATGTTCTTGATAGATGTTACACTCTTTCGGGCAGAACCTATGCCTTGACACGCGCCACAAAAACATGTTAAAATATTCGAATTGCAACCAAACCCTATCAAACGCCTACAATGCTGCGCTGCTAGATAAGAGAAAAAACGGTCTAGTGACCACAATCGCACGCTCGTCCATGCAGAAGGTGCCTCTTCTTGAAGTCTCCCATATAATCCGCAAGATGCGTCTGACCATCAAGCCTCTCGCCCTCCTGTGGGAGCCTGCCCATCCAGCTCACAGCCGTGCCGTTAGCATCCAGAACCTTAAGATCCTTGCCCTTCTCCCTCAACTCCTTGGTCACTGCGTCAACGTCAACCTCCAGATAATCTCTCAAAAATGCGCCGACCTCGGTGTTCTCATGGTTACCGACCAACGCCTTCGTCTTCTCGGGGTCACTTGAATAGATATTCACGTCAGCAGCCGAGTGTCCGTGCGTGCTCCACCCCGTCTGCGAGCGGCGCGATACCATGTCTGCGTAGGCATACAGCGCGGTCAGAGGCGCGTCTGTGATGGCTTCGACTTCCTCCTCGGTGTAGTCATGGATGCCGAGGCCGTCGGTGATACTGTTGATGACGAAGATCTTCTTCTGCTCGTGGGAGGGCGATGAGAGGAGGTATGCAGCGTACTCGATGGCGAGACGCTCGGCGGAATGCGAGGCGTTGGCGAGTGGGGCGGGGTACCAGATGTAGTCAGGGTAGGTCGTGTGGAGTTCTGGGTGTTGTTAGTATACGCTCTCATAGGCTGAATGTTAGGGGGTACGCACGGCGAGCGGCTGCCAAACCACCGGTCTCGTGGTCGGAGGTGGACACCATGACTGTCTCCGTCTTCTCGGTCTTGATGAAGTCGAGCACGCTGTTGAAGGTCTTGTCGTAGGCGAGCACCTCGTGGACTTGTGCGGCGGGATCGTTGTGGTGACCGGCATGATCGATCCTCGAACCTTCAATCATGAGGAAGAAGCCCTTGTCGCTGTCGCGGGTGGCTTCGCTCAAGGCCTTCATGGCAGCTTCAGCCATTTCATGCAGCGATGGGTACTTGTCGTTCTCGTTGCGGCGGTCAATCTCATAGGGAATGTCACCATCGGCGAAGAGGCCCAGCATGGGAAAGTCGAGCTTGGAGCCACCCTTCAAGCCGTCGAAGCCGGCACGGTCCGAGATATAGTTGAAGCCATTCTTGCGTGCCAGGTCGACGACATCGCGGTCGTCAGCTCGGCAGGAGTGCTCGACAGTGCTGTTGGGGACGAAGTGGCAGCGTCCACCACCGAACATGAGGTCCACAACACGGCCGAGAGGGTAGTCGCCGACCATCTGCTCGGCGATGCGGTCTTCCTCCTGACGCATGTTGACATGGGCCGCAAAGCACGCCGGTGTAGCATCGGTAATGCGCGTGGTGACGACCAGGCCCGTCATGTAACCCGCCTTCTTGGCTGCCTCGAGCACCGTCCCGCAGGGCTCGTGGTCGGGGGTGACTGAGATGGCGCTGTTGTAGCTCTTCTGCGCGCAGGAGAAGGCGGTTGCGCCGGCAGCAGAGTCGGTGATGAGACTGGACGAGGAGCGGGTGCGCGATTGGCCAATCATGTGCTGGTCGATGACGAGCTGCTCGCTGAATGGCGCGCCGTTCTGGAACTGCATGAAGCTGCGCGTCAAGCTCAGACTCGTGGGCCCCATGCCGTCGGACACCATGAAGATGAGGTTGCGCTTGCCGTGGCTGTTGCTGGGAGCGCTGTCGGATGGCGATCCTCCTCCTGTCTTCTGGTATACTACAGCGAGTACGACGACACCCGCGGTTGCTATGACCGCCCAGACCAGCAGCCCAATCTCACGCCATCTCTTCCACGGTGAATCGCTGCGCGCGGTGCGTTGGCCCGTCAGGAGAGAGTCCTCCTCTTCTATCGATCGATCCTGGAACTCCGAAGACGTCCGATTCGAGAGGAGAGGGCGACTCATTGTGGGTATTTGTTTCGGTGAAGGAATGGCAGGACAGCGAGCTGTCTTAGGGGAGCATTGTATCAAGGGTTATCGAGATGATGTTCGAGGTTGCGGCGGATGATCGGCATGCAGCCAAGCGTCTTTGAGCCTAGCGCTATCTGTCTCCCATCATCTGAACTCCAAGCGTGACTGCTGTAACATCCCCCTGACCAGTGTCACGAGCAACGAGCAGCAGCCATGTGTCCGGTCGCTAAGCACTATCATCCCTGTTTCTAGCACCTCGCGCATGGAATCTGTGGTAGAAGCGAGGCAGAACCGTGGATGCCATACACCTACATCCTAAAGCATCTGGCATCTTAGGAGAATCATCCCATCCGAACCTATTGGTGAACTTTCCAGACATGTTTTGTCATCACGATGGACTTCAGGCGGTGGATCATTTCAAAGCTATAACAATTAGTTTCTAGATTGTATCATAATTCACTTCAATGAAGCAGAATGTCATTAGTGAAGCCGCGTTGAACGAGCATTGATCCATCACTAACCTTACTAATCACAGTGTGAGGATAGGTTTGTGTTAGGGAAGGTCGCAAAAATCAAGAGAGACTGACTGGAGACACACCGTTTGCTTTGCGCGATCGATGTTCAACAAAGTGCAAAAAATAAACGAAGCTTAATGCCACCTACCCGAATCGAACGAGCGATCTTCGCATTACAAGTGCGACGCCTTACCACTTGGCCAAGGAGGCTTTGCTTGTTGATGGAGAAGCACGAGTTAATAGATATTATATCCAGTATGGGGTACCCAGTGGCTGGTCATCATCGCACTTCGGCCTCCTCTTTCTCTGTAAATTTCGAAGCCGGGCGGGGTGGTACACTATCACAAACCTCACCTGTAGACAACCGCATCACACCTGTTTTTCCACCTGTATTGGCTGACAGCTCGATCGAACGGAACGGGTCGCGACGTAGCAATGCACTCTCGGGTCAACGCGCGCCGTCCCGGCAACTTCATCGGTGACATATCGCCAAGATCTCTGACCTACTTCAGCCCCGCAATATGTCAACACGCTCCGCTCAAATGATGAACAAGAAGCTTGATGGCCAAGGGCAGGATATCCCTACACAAGACCCAACGTGACAAGATTCAATTAACATGGCTCCATCTGCATCAGCAACCGGCTCACCTTCACCCACCTCACCCTCCAACGCAAGCACGGACGCAAGCGTAAATACAAGCTTACCGCGTCGCAAACAGCGCGTCTCCGCTGAACACACTCTCAACCGGGTGCGCGAGAACCAGAGACGCCACCGCGCGCGCAAGAAAGACCATGTGGCGTCGCTGGAACTGCGGCTCGAAGAAACAGAGCGCGCACTTGCGTCCGCGATGTTGGAAATCTCGGCTTTGAAATCATCACTCGAGACAGCCAACGCGTTCGCATGCTACGAGCTTCCCTCGCACATGTCGCGCACGCACGGCATCCAGATCCCTACTCTGCCCGTCGCAGCGCTCGTCGGACCACCGCCGTGCTGCACAGACACGCTGCTTACCGTTACCGCGTCCGTGCACGCGGCGTCGAGGCAGCAGACAGCGACCTTAACGCCCGATGTCCCAGATGTAGAGCCCCGGTCTGAGTGCGAGACCTGCAAGACCAGACCGCTGCCCAGCCCCGCGGAAAGCACGACGCTGTGTGCGCAGGCGTTCGTCATGATCGCGCAGCAGAACGTGAGGAACCTTCATCCGGAGGTGATTCGGCTGTGGTTGAGCCAGGGGTACAGGCGGGCGGTTCGGGTGGGCGAGGGGTGTAGGGTCGAGAACGGGACGTTGAGGGGACTGTTGGAGTATATCAGTGAGGCGTGATACAGCGCTGTTCCTCTTGTCTGCGTGTACAGCTTATGTCCATACTGACTCAGACGTCTTAACGGGAGCTGTGAGAACCAGGTTGCTTGCTTGTGCGCTTCTCAATCACAACAATACTAATCGTAGCAGTGACAGTGATGATAACAGATCCATTGGAGCACAAGTAGTCTCGAAGTAACGCAGGTACTGAGTAAGAACAAATCGCTATCGAGGAGTCTCCACCACGATCTGATACTCGCTCCTCACGCTGTCGATTTCAAGACCCGAGCCTGCGAAGCAAGAGCATCTTGCTTGATCATCTCTGCCGCCCCTTCTCCGATTCCATACGCCACCATCTGCGTGTGTCCGTTGTTGACTCTCGGAATCGAACTCACATCCGCGACTCTCAGATTCCGCACTCCATGGACCCGCAACCTGGGGTCAAGGACTGCGTTGGGATCCGATGCGGGCCCCATCGAGCATGTGCTGCTGGGGTGGTAACCTGGAGATGTCAGCTTTGCTCTACCTTGATTGTGGGAAGCGATTGAGCCAGCGCGGCGGGCTACGGCCATCGGACGAAGCACAGAAGACCGACTTACATGTTGTAGCATGCTGCTTAACATGAGGTATCCAGTCCTCACGCGTAGTGTTTTTGTGGTGCGTCAAGTGAGCTGGCCAGCTTCCTTTGACGACATCCCTCGTTCCACTACCATTGACGACCATCTCATTAGCAAAGCGGCACGCTTCCGTCATGACGAGCATATCCAGAGGGTCCGCGAGATAGTTGTGGTCCACGACCGGGTTGTCGAGCGGGTTTTCGGACGCCAGAGTAACGCTCCCACGGCTCCGCTGGTTGAAGAGCAGATTGCACATGGCGAAGGTGTGCTTTCCGTCGATCGGAAAGTCGTCGTACTGCTTCGGCCCGCCGTAGAGCTCCGTGTTCCAGAACTCCATGTGAGGTTGGTTGGCTGCCAGGCCCATGGGATCGCGGCCCGACGAGCGTTGTGCATTGCGCCAGAGTTCTGAGTCCTGCAGACGGTCGTCCAGGCGTGCGTAGCCGAAGATACCTAGGACATTAACGAGTGCTTTGAATGCAGGGGCAAAAGGCTCACCAAAGGGGAAGGTACTCAGCAGGCCGGTTTTTTTCTCTTTGTAGAGTTGGTATGTTGATGCGATTGCATTGTCGTGGTAGGCAAGGTAGTCGTTGGTCAAGTTAGGTTCGGAGACTTCGTAGAAAACGAAGACAAGCTTGATGATCTGTCAGTGTCGTTGTAAACTGCATCGAGTCTGGATTGGACATCGCTTACACAGTGGTCTTGCAGGTTTTTACCTACTCCTGGAAGGTCGACCCGGCACTCGATGCCGTGATCCTTGAGCTCCTTCTCTGGACCAAGACCGGACCGCATCAGGATAGTTGGACTGCAGTACGCACCGGCTGTGACGATGACTTCTTTTCTGGCTTGGTACTCGATCTTTTTCCCGTCTTTCGAGATTGTGGCTACTCCTGTGGCGGTGGGTTCGCTCGAGTCGTCAGAGAACAGGATCTTATCGACAACGACTTCAGTCTTTATGGTAATGTTCGCTCTCTTGTGGCCCTTGGTGATGAAATCTGCAGCCGTGGAGCGAATGCCTTGGTGCACTGTGCGTGGCACGTCGCCACACCCATGGGGTGTCTCGCCAGTTGAGAACATGTCTGGGTGGTAAGGCAGGCCGGCATCAATCATGCTTTCCTTGACGCGTTCCGAGATTGGTGCAAGGTCGTGTGGTTCGATGTGGAGAGGGCCAGAAGTACCGTGGACTGACATGTCTGCCTTGTGCCAGTCCTTTTCGTGCATGGTTTCCGCCTATCTGGGTCAGTTTAACTTCGAGAGCATAGGCTTTCTGCCTACCTTTGCCATGTATCCAAACATCTTATCCCCAGTCCACTCTTCCATCCCCCAGTCATCGTAGTCTTGCTTGGTACCACGGATACAAAGTGTTCCGTTGACACCGCTGGAGCCGCCCAAGAACCGACCTCTGCTGACTTTCACCTGCCTGTTATCAACGCTGGTCATCGGCTCGGTGACAATGTTCCAGTCCGTCTCGCTGTCGAAGTTCTTACTCCATCTTGAGCACAAAGTAAGCACGGGGATATAAATGCAGTGACGGAAAGCCTACCCCCCTGCCATGTGCACGTTCTCTAAATCCGCATTGTCAGGTCCAGCTTCGAGAACCAGGATCTTAGCATCGATGTCCTCAGCGAGACGCCCAGCGATAACACAGCCAGATGTGCCACCCCTGACGCCGAGTTAGCCAAACTCGTTCCGCTCGGAGCAAGCGAGTGCTCGTATGGCGTGGCATACCCGCAAATGATATAGTCGTAGACCTCCGTCGGGTCAACGGAATCGACACGCTCGAGCGACATGGTAGCGGTATGAACTTGGGGTCAAGAGATCTAGAGAGAACACTTCGTATACATCTGGTATTTGGGGGAGGTCTTTATGTACGCGGCGGCTCAGCTCCTTCTGACACGGAACCCGTCCGCACTCCTTCCGCAGTAAGCTATCCTCGTGCCCGAGAAGTACTGGGAACCAGACAAGCTCCAGAGCTGGCCCACACTAAGTTGACGTGAGACGTATGCCGGGCTCGAAGTGGTCAATACTGTCTAGTCAGGTTGTTGCTGATCATGCATAAGGAGATGACCTTGCGACTCCCACACCCGCCATCCACTTCGCAGCTGAGTACCTCAAGGGGCTGCATGGGGAAGGCAGACGATGTGGTTGGGAGGCTTGCCAATGTACTCCATACATCTTGGGTACCTGCGGCTCATGCTTCACAGCGTGTCAAGTTGGGTACACGGTACCTGCGCGGATCTACGCAAGGGGACGAGCTAGTGTTAGTGTTGATGTTGGTGTTGTTGAGGTGGGGGGATGAAATGCGGGGAAGAATGGAACGATCCGGCAGACAACACATAACAAAGCTCTCAGTTGCAAAGAGAACTAGACACCACATATGACCCAAAGCTTGACTTGACCAGGAGTGTAAACACGCGATGCTCTAGCTCATAGTAAAGCCGCTCGAGACTACTTTTGGGTGAGACTGAGTTACGTGTGTCAAACTCCTGGCCAGTTAAACTCTGGATCATACGCGGTATAAAACGGAAGCAATTGTAGCCAACAGATTTATTGTCATACGGTAGAAAGTGTATAACCTCCTCTAACTACCTCCATTGTTTTTGGGGATCTATACTTACGACCGATTTTGTTTGCAACTCGACAAGACTGCAACTTGCAAACTTACCACGGTTCATAACTTGACTAATCAGCGGCAAGCAGTGTTCAAGCAACCTCGACCTGTTCCTCATTGCATGGGATGTACAAAGATCCTGGCGCCGAAGACTTGCTGAAGCACTGAGGTTTCCTCTGCTCATAGTCAAAGACCAAAAGACCATCGTTCCCCTGGCGTACTACAGGGACTGGAGGGACGGTGAGCTTGTACCAACAACTATATTCACGGATCTATTTGGACATAGTTCACAGTCTACCCACTCAGCGCTCTACGCCCGTCTCGTGTCGCCCAAGCTCCTCGCTCCAGGCTCGACACGCATCTCGACAACCGTGTCCCTCTTCACAAGTCTTTTCCCGCCATCTTCAGCCTCCACGCCCTCGGCCTGCGAGCTCTTTGCCTCCCCTCTCACCGCCTCCATCACCCTTGCGACCCACCCACCCGCCAAAGCCACCGCGAAGATGAGATCAACAATATGCACACCCCACCACCAGTGCTGCACGCCAACGCCACAGCTGGAAAACTCAAAGACCCATTCGCCCTGACCGCCGCGCTGAGGGTCGAACCAGGCGGATAGGAAGCCGGCGTGGCCGGAGAAATCGCCCATCATGCTGCGCAGGGTGATTTCGCGCAGATGGGGGTGGAGGGGATGTGTGTGCAGGAGAGGTTTTGTTGCTGTTGCTATAGGGGCGGAGGAGGGCGGGAGTGGATGTCGTACTGGCGAGCTGGGAAACGGGCGGCGCGCCAGGAGTCTTGTTCTTCGGCTTCGCCTGCTGCTTCGCCTGCTGCTTCGCCTGCTGCTTCGCCTTCGGCACCAGTGTCGGGTGCGGTATCCATTGTGTCGTTTGCAGCGATGATACTGGCATCCAGGGCAGCGGGCAACCCGTCCACAGTCTCATCATCACCCCGCACAGTCTCCTGTGGGGGCCAATACGCATCGCCCTCCAGCTCCTGGGCACTACACTCGGATGTCGACGCGCCAGGCTGCCTTATCCAATGCAGCGTATCGCACCCTTCGTGGTCATGTCCATTGACCACGATACCCCTGCGCCCCAGCCCCGCGCCCTCAGCATGCACGTCGCGGCTCAGCCCGAATATGCTCTCCAGGGCTACCTTGCTGCCGTACTCGCTCAGCATGTTCTGCTCCCGCACGCCGTGGCCGCCCTCGAAGTAGTCGAAGTAAGGGCTGTCGACGCACACGCCGGAGGGCTTATGCAGGGGGATGTGGGTGAGCAGGACGGTGGCGTGGGTTTTGTCGGTTACGGGGCGCGAGGTACTGATGATGTGGTTCATGAAGGTGTATGTGTCCTGCTGGAGCGATTCTGTGTACGCGGGGGTGTCGAGGTTCATGGTGTTGAGGACGACGAGGCGAAGTGCTGGGGTATCGTGCTCTCGATGCATCGGCGGGTTGTCTTTGGGCGTGTCCTTGTCGGCTGCTGCGTCGTCGGTGCTGTTCAGCGGTGTATCCTGCGTCGGCAGCTCAAACCAGATATCCCAATTGACGCTCCCAAACGCGCGCTCGAAGCGGTCCACCCGCGCATTGTCGATGTCGCCCGCGTACCCAATGTCGTGGTTCCCCGCGATGTTGATCACTCTTCTCTCCCACCTCGCATCCCGGCCCAGAACCTCCCTTCTCCCGCCCCACGTCCTCTCCTGCACATAGCCCGGCTCATCGTAATGATCGCTGTCTACCTCTTCACTCACCCCCATGATATGATCCGGCACCCTCTCCAATCCGCGCATGACAGTGCCCCAATACCGGCCCGCCCTCTTCTCAAACTCGCCGTCCGTGACCCACTGGCTCCCCAGCAGATCGCCGAGGACGGCCACGTGCGTGGGCTCGGTCGCCCACCTGAGACTCCGCACGATGTGGGCAAGGTACCAGTCGTTTCCCCACAGATCGATCATCTTCCTGTACCCCTCGAGCCAGGCCGCAAGGTCCTTGACTGCGCCGCGCGCAGCCGTGGACAGGATGTCACGGACATCGTGCGGATCGAAGTTGGCATTCCTGATATCGTCTGCGACATTCTGCAGGGACGGGAACAGCGGCGCGTGCGGGTCGGGCAGGCTGGAGTCGCCTTCGAGCTGCGGATCGCCAAGCGCAAGGAGACGAAAGGGCGCGCGCGACGACAGCAGCGGCAGCGAGGTGGTGCTAGGCTGGGGAAATCCGCAGCCGTGGAGGAACGGGTAGAGATACAGCCATACTGTGCCGAGCAGAGCTACGGGGAGCAGGAGCGCACTGAGGCCGAACAGGAACCGCGAGAGCTGCATCTAGGCATTGTTAGGTGTTGAGTTGTGCCATGGTTCGCGTGCGCTCGGGGGTGTTGCGGAGACAGGGGTCTGGGCCCGTGCTTGATGCATGTGCAAATGCCGTCGGCTCGCTTGACTCGGCCACTCGAACCAAGTATACAAGAGAGAGATAGCTTGTCACTCAAGGAGAAGCATATAGAGCACGTTTGCCATCTTGGGTTACCAGCAACTTCGTACAGTCATGTTGTTCGTCTACTTGAGCCCTACTATCGTCTCTAGTCCACATACATCTAACCAAGCAGGTCACCGAGGGCGCCGCCGGGAGGCTTCGACCCTGACTGAGGCGACTGCGCCGCCGGCGTGCTCGAGCTAGAAGCCGGCGCACCCCAAAGGCCCTGGCTCGTCTTCTGCTTTGCCAGGTCGCCCATCGTGACCTTCTGACTCGGCGTCTGAGGCTTCTTCGAGGAGACGCCTCCCAGCAAAGACGCAAAAGCGTCGCCGCCAGCCTTCTTGGGAGCACCACCTCCAATCCTTCCAATCCCTCCGGGCGACTTCACAGATCCTGGTGTAGAGACGCCCGACTGCGCCGCAGGCTGGGGAACTGATGTGAAGTAGTTGGGTCCAGTGGCTTGGTAGCCTGAGGGTTTGGGCGGCTGCGAGAACCCTGAGCCCATGGATGCGGGCTGAGCAGGAGGAGACATCATGCGGTTCGCCGACGGTGCAGGCGATACTGTCGCAAACAGGTCGTTCAAGTTGCTGTTCTGGGCCGCAGATTGAGGCTGCGGTGCAGCGAACTGGGTGGCGGAGCTGATAGTAGACGTCGACGCTGGAGGAGCGATGCCAAAGCCGGCTGGCTTCGCAGCAGGTGCAGGTGCCGCAGACTGGAAGTCGTCAAAGTCATCATCGTCGCCAAAATCGTTGCCTGCGGCAGGGGCAGCAGCGGCTGGCTGCTTTCCTGACGCTGAGCTGGCGGCCGGTGCGGGCTCGTCGTCCCATGCCAGCAGATCAACAACAGGCTCAGGCTCCTTGGGCTTTGGCGGTTCCGCTTTCTTGGCCTCTCTTCTTGTTGACGTCGAAGTCGGCTCCTTTCGTCGTGGTGCGCTCGCAACCGTGTCCCCTTCGTCGTACTCATCGTATTCGTCGAACCGCTCGCGCCGCTGTTGTGTCTCGTTGAAGCTGGGATCTTGCCCACCGAAGCCACCTCCATCTCCGTAGACGCCGCCAGTGTGGCCGCCGTACTCAGCAGATTCACTTCCAAAGCCTCCATATCTGCTGCTTCCTCCGCTGCCGGAGAACCCACCACCCAAACCCATGCCGCCCTCGACGCCTCCAAACTTGTTGCGGTTCGCGCGTGCCTTCTTTCGTTCTTGTCGTATGCGGTCCACATCGCTTAGAAGCTCTGCAAGCTCCTTGGCCCTATTCCTAACGTTGATGCCCTGGTCCTTTCCGTTCTGGTCGATGAAGTGGAACTGGCGGAGCATCTTAAGGAGTGATACGTGGGAGCGAGCGTCGTCGATGACCCGCTCTGAGCCATTCTTGATCAGGAACTCGAGCAATTGCAGAGCCTGGGATGTCAGT
This sequence comes from Didymella sp. IMI 355093, assembly GCA_027946495.1. NCBI lineage: Eukaryota > Fungi > Ascomycota > Dothideomycetes > Pleosporales > Didymellaceae > Didymella > Didymella sp. IMI 355093. The sequence continues at coordinate 477,133 of JAPEUZ010000024.1, forward strand.
GAAGTCGAATAGCGGGGGCAGTGGTGTACACACTTTGTAGATCTGCCTCCACTCCTCAGAAGCCTTCTCTGTGAAGCGCTTGTAGATCATGGGCATGATTTCATTCAATAATTGGCTGCTGCTGTCAGCGGAGGCGAGTGTATGGGCGGTCGAGTGCGTACTAGTTGAAAGTCGCATTAGCGATCTCCTGCATCAGCGTCGAGGAAGCACCTGTGAATAGTCAGCTGCTGCTCCGTGTTCCCGCTATGCTTGACATACCCCATGGCTCGTTGTTGGTCGCCTCGCGGACCTTGGCCTCCATCTCTGTGAAGTTCATCACCGCTGCGTCGACGGTTAGCAGTGGCCAGCTGGCCGTGTGTTGCTGCTGCTCGCACCATTTTGGGCTTTGCGGAACCCCGCCTTCAGATCGTAGAGCGTGAGATTGCTCACTTGATCCTTCAAGCTGTTGAAATCCATGGTTGTGGCTCGTCGGTGTTGCGACGTTGCAGTGTTGCTCGTGGCAGGGAGGTAATCGGGTGGCAGCAGTTGGGCGCAACTCGGCTCCGGTGCGTCAGGGTCGTTGGCGAGATGACTGAGGCCCTTCTGGTTGCTGCAGTAGTCGTTGAGCTTTGCGTTGGGCTATTAGTGAACTCCAAATCCAGTGCCAATTGCGACTCCGACTTCATCAAGGGCGCACGTTGGTCGAGGGACCCGGGGGAGAGCGGCGCTAGGGCTTGGGTCACGTGGTATTACGTTGCTGAAGGAGCGACTGGGCAAACTGAGCAAGATGATGTTGGCATGGACTCTTGAAAAGGATCATTGAACACAGAGCAATGGACAGGAGGCAGTCAGTCAGTCAACCACAGCAGCTTCATATAAATCCATTTTAGAATAAGAGCGCAATGCGTAAGAGCGTCTAGTTGTTCTCGTCTGGATGGTCGACGACGAACGCCGGCGAAAATACGCTAGGGCCGCGCAAAGAATGGAGAGCTTGAGCTTCGTCCATCTCGAGCTTTTGATCCCTGGACACTCCCTCTCCACCATCATCACCTGTACATTAGCCATCTCTCCGGGGTCAATTGTACTATAGCCATCTCTTCGGCATCTTGTATTGCATAGCAGCCTGCTTTTGGACTCCGCCGCAGCCCCAGCCGCCACCGCATCCCCCAATACCGGTTTATCCGTTGCACAGTAGCTGTTAGAACATCGCGAAAAGTAAGTGTGTGTGGTATGGTCCTGTCCGGCCTGCCCGCCCCCGCATGCCACGCCCAGGCCGCGGCTTCACAGCACGTATCGCCAGAGGCACGCACGCACGCAGGAGCTGCTGGAGCTTCACCGCGCTACTGCGCTACTGCCAGCTACAGGATGCATGCTAACTGCTTACAGCCCCCACCACCCCGCGCCCCACCATGTCTACTTCTTCCACTGTCCTCTCGGCTTTCCGCCGCTCCACCGTTAACTCCCTCCGCCTCCAAGCTCCCATCAACAAGCGCTTCTTCACTCCCTCTGCCGCCAACATGGTTGTCAAGACTTACTTCGACGTCAACTGGACCGGCCCCGAGGTCACCGTCGACCAGCGCGGCAATGTCACCAACGTCGGCCCTGTCAAGGGTGAGCTGCCCCGCCATGCCATGCCATGCCTCCGAGCTGGGCTGTGGTTGGAGCTGTGCAAAGCTGCCCTCCAGCACAGCCTGCATGGTGCATGAACCATTGCGGAACCACTGCTGACCCCGTGCCCCGCAGAGCAATCCGGCCGCATCAACTTCGAGCTCTTCGACGACGTCGTCCCCAAGACGGTCGAGAACTTCCGCGCCCTCTGCACCGGCGAGAAGGGCTTCGGCTACCAGAACTCCAAGTTCCACAGAGTCATCCCGCAGTTCATGCTTCAGGGTGGTGACTTCACCCGTGGCAACGTACGTAGCTTGCGCATAGCTGCCACCATGGGACCGCTAGCTGACTTTGAGTAGGGCACTGGTGGAAAGTCCATCTACGGCGAGAAGTTCAGCGACGAGAACTTCAAGCTGACCCACAACAAGCCCTTCCTCCTGTCCATGGCCAACGCCGGTCCCAACACGTAATAGCACCCCGTTCTGCTGTGGCTAGCAACTGCTGACTTCCTTTAGCAACGGCTCTCAGTTCTTCATCACCACCGTCGTCACCTCATGGCTTGACGGCAAGCACGTCGTCTTCGGCGGTGTTCCCGACGGCGATGTCGAGTCGTACAAGACCGTCAAGGCGATCGAGGCCTGCGGTAGCGGCAGCGGTACCATCAAGTACAAGGAGGGCCCACCCACCATCGTCGGTGCCGGTGAGCAGTAGAAGATTCATGTATACAACTTGACGGCAGAATGAAAGGCGTTATCTTTTCGGTGCATTCGGCAGCTTTTGCGAGAGCAGCGATGCCCACTGGAGTTCAGTTCCTTCTATTCAGTAGCTATTAGCGTCAATTGATTCTACTGACGCCATCCAAATCGAAGCATCTGCTCGTGCCAATTGGTGCCACACTCCCGCATGTCTGATAGCTGCTCCAAAATTTATCGATGCCCCTCACTCAACACAACCCCGCGCCTGACGCAATTAGCTCGCACCGACAACTCCCGACTGACAGCACCACCAAGCCTTAACAGGCAAGGCTTCCATACCCACAATTGCCGATCTAGAGCCTCATAGTCGCGGTCGAGACGTCCGATAGGGCGTAATATTGACATGACCGCTAAACCAATGTTCCGGATATCAACTGCCTCAATTGAACCCTTGCATCACAGTCTCATTCACTCTTAGCATTCTATTCACCCTCACGAACGTCATAACCTCACCAACCTTTCTGACTCGGTGTCAACTTCAGTGCTCACCGGTACTGATACGACTGTCCTTTGGATCACAACCTCCATGGCGCCCCTTCACCCAGCAACCCACGGCATCCATGCCGACGATCGCACAAACATCCTCACCGACATCGCCCCTCCAATCCACACATCCACCACCTTCCGCTATCCGCGGGACCCCTCAAAACTGCACCCCGTATCGCCAACAGAAGGCGAAGTCATCGACCTCAGCACACCTCTGATCTACTCCCGCCTCGCGTCCGCCAACATCAACCGTCTGGAGACGATTCTCGCACCGTTGATCTACCCCGATGCCCAAGAATCTGAGCTGGACCGTGTGGCAAACCACGTGGTAAGCTACAGCAGCGGGCTGAGCGCTTTCCATGGGCTGCTAGTCCACGTAGTGCCCAAGGTCGTCGCCATCAGCGGGGGCTACCACGGGTGCCACGGGGTGCTGGAGCTGCACTCGCGGATGCACGGGGTGCGGACTGTGGATCTGCACGCCTCGGACGCAGTGTGGGATCAGAGCGGCATCGGCAAGGGCGACCTCGTGCATCTCGAGACGCCCCTGAACCCCACGGGCGAGGCGTTCAGCATCGCTCACTTCGCACAGAGAGCGCATGCTAGGGGTGCGTTGCTCAGTGTCGATGCCACGTTTGCACCGCCGGGGTTGATGGATCCGTTCCGGTGGGGCGCGGACTTCGTTATGCACTCCGGCACCAAGTACATTGGCGGCCATAGCGATATGCTGTGCGGTGTGCTAGCGACCGCGCACTCGCCCGAGGGGCTGAAGCGCGCGGAGGGATTGAGGGCGGATCGGATTTTCCTCGGATCTGTGCTGGGAAGTCTGGAGGGCTGGTTGGGCGTGCGGTCGTTGCGGACGATGGAGCTGCGCGTCCAGAGACAGAGCTCGAATGCCGACAAGCTTGTCGCGTGGCTAGATGGCGCCCTCAAGGGTGGTGAGGATAGCGAGGTCGTCAGCAAGGTCGTGAGTAAGGTCACGCATGCGTCGCTCCAGACGGAGGATTTCGAATGGTTGAAACCACAGATGCCCAATGGATTTGGTCCTGTGTTTAGCTTCCACACGCATAATGTCGAGCAGGCCCGCTGTCTGCCGAGTCATCTGCAGCTATTCCACCACGCGACGAGCTTGGGCGGAGTGGAGAGCTTGATCGAGTGGCGCAGAATGAGCGATGCAGAGGTTGATGAGCGGCTATTGAGAGTCAGTATAGGGGTGGAGAACTGGGAGGATTTGAAGGCGGACTTTCTTTCGGCGTTCAAGGCACTCGCCGAGGGTAGCAAGAAGACGACAGACTCGACAAGAGGAACAGACGTTCAGGTTGGACAAGAAGGGGCGAAGGTTGAGGGTGCTGGGCAGGGGAGTGTGTAACGTACCATTCATGGAGGGGATGAGTAGGAGAACACATTCGATAATGGCCTCAGATAAATATCAAGGGAACCATTGCTTAGTGCTTTGCAAAGTATACGCTCTTGCTGGGTGTCAGTCAATGATCACCGACCAGCGCAATTTCAGAACAAGGCAAGATCATGCATGATAAGACATCTTCATATTTCATTCGTAAATCCAGCCGTTTAGAAATCGGCCAAACAGTCTCAAACACCCGCGGGGCATTCAACCCAGACTTTCGCCAATCTTTTCGAATCGCTCAAAACACCCAAAACTCCCTGCTATGCAATGCAACCCAAGACCGTCACTCATCACCAAACACTCCCCTCTACGCGAGTCCAAAAACACCCCTGACGCGCCTCCATAGCTCCGCGCCCATAGCCTTCCTCGTATCCTCAGTGCGGAAGCTAGCCTCCTTGTTCTCCGCAGCGCGGCGGATGAGGAAGTTGAGACACTCGGTCATCGTGCCCCACGCAAGCAGCTTAACCACCTTTGCGTTCTCGTCAGCCTTCATGGTGGGATCCTGCACGAGACTCTGGCTGATCTCGTCGGCCATGCCCTGCAGCTGCGCGTAGGTCAGGCGCGGCAGCGACGCGGGGTCCGCGACGAGCATCTGGCTTGCGCGGATGGCTTTTGCGGCCTGGATTGTGGCGAGGTTGTGCGTTGCGAGGACGATGTTCACGCGGGGGAAGGGCGTGCTGGGGTTCTGGGGTGCGATGGAGGGACTCCATGTGCGCCGCAGAACAGTCGAGGCGCAGGCGTCGTAGCATGCGTCTGTGCCTTCCTTGGTGTCGAAGCAGGTGCCAGGGGCTTCGGAGTTGAGGTACGCGCCGCGCACGAGCTTGACGCCAGCGATGTAGCCTTCCTTGCTGGCTTTCTCTAGGTGCGATGCGATGCGGGCGGGGATGCCACGCAGGTAGCATTGGTAGGTTGTGTAGATGAGTGCGCGGCCGTAGGCGGGGGTGTTGTATTTCTTCTGCAGTGCCGTGGTCCACTTCTCAAGACCGATGTTTGTGATTTCTTCCTCGGCGCCGGGCAGGAGGCATACGCCCTTTGCGGCGGCGGCGTCGCAGGCTTCGGTAATGGCGGCCCACATCTCGGGTGTGGCGTCTTGCTGGTTCTGGAGAAGACGAAGAGCGTGGCGGCCAAGGCCGGACCATCTATGTGTCGTTAGCATCTATGTATATTGTTGTTGTTGTTTTCCGGCTGGCTTACTTGAGACCGATGAAATCGCCCTCACTCGCCATTTCAACACTCTTCACCATTCCCTTGCGCCAAACCTCGATTTCAGCAGCTGTCTCCGCGGCGGTGGGCTCGCTTCCGCCAAGAACCTCCAGGGCGTACTCGATGATCACACCGTCGTAACCGAGCACTGATCGTGCAGCAGCGAGATTCGGCTTCACCTCGTGAGCCTTGTCACCAGCGCAGAACTGGGCATAGAAAGTGCTCTTCAACAAAGTTCGGATGAGCGGGTTGCGCTCGACATCCATCAGGTAGTTCTTCGAGTCCAGCATCTTGCGCAAGATAGTGAATGTCAGGCCGAGGAGGGCTGGCGAGGAGGACATGGCAGTGATCAGATACGAGCGAGCAACTGACGATGTGGGAAGGCGAGCGAGAACGGATTTCGGTGTTGATCCCTGGCGGTATGTCCTTGTGGAAAGCAGCTGTGCGGGTGTTGATGTGGGAGCTTGCCCTTGGATTGCAGTGTTGTGGCGGGAGCTCTGGTGGACATTGCGGGCAATTGTCCTGGATGTAGGTGCGAGCGTGAGACGCTGAAGGCGCTGGGCCTGCTGGAAGCGTGATCCCATCTCGATAGTTTGTAAGATTTCTCCTTGGTGAGTTGGTCGATGTGTTGTTGCAGTGTATGCGATGAAGGATGTTGAATATGAAGTCAGTGGCGTTGATGTTAGGTGAATTCACGAGAATTCCCTTGGCTTCAAATATTCACTTGAGAGCGGTTCGATGGTCTTGTGACCAGCAGAAACGTACTTGACGCCATATATACTTTCAAGGCCTACTCAGGGTCTTCCATGGAACGCCCACGATGTTGCGCGCCGTGCTCGGCCAGCGTCGGATGGCACTAAGCTGCCCCCATACTGCTCCAGACTGACGACGCCGCACTGGCCCTATCGGCCTGTAAACGGAGCATTTGTGATTGGTCAATGGCTGCAGCTGTTCCTGGAGATGCAGAGCGCGGCATCGTCGGAAGGCGCTGAGATCTCGACGTTGTGTCTTCTGGAAGCTCGATGGATGCTGTCAGCGCGCTCGCGTGCAGCAGCCCGGCAGAACGTCATTGTGTCTCGTCATCGCCAAATGCATCGCAGATGCCCTCGACGATCCAAGGTGTCCAAGACACACACCGACCTGTGCCTTTGTCACATTGCGCTCTCGTGCGTTTCATCACGACCATCGTGACCAACTTGCCAGCTTCCCCACACTCGGCACTCGCGATCAAAACGCACTGCACCTCAAACTGCAAGGCTCCCAGCGCACAGCCCGTGCCGCGGCCTGTTCATCAAAGGTGCTCCCTATTCTGAGCCGCATGTACCCAGTCCACATCGCTCTTAAAACTAACCTCACCCCGAAACAATAATTTTGCGTGACAGCAGCAATTCTCCACTCCATCTCGGCTGAGTCTGGCGCTGGCTCGGTCGTGCCATGTGTGCCGGTATCGGTTGTAGTGAGGGTCCTGGTGAGGAGCCGTGAGTGAAGTTTTTCTGGCCCAGAGCGAGACAGACCGAACGGCGTGCGGCTCTCATCGGTGTGGGGCGCGAGCAGACTCCATCACCGTGGCGGACGCCTGCATTCTGCACATTGATTAGCGATAACGCTGCCGATGCTTGTTGATATCTGTGCTTCTGTCTATGCTTTTTGCACGTTTTGGCCACAAGTTCCACGATGTCGCTCGGATGGGGTTGCCATCCTGTCAATGCACAGCCGGGAAGCTGTCCTTTGCTTTGATGCAGTTCCTTGTTTCAACCATCTCTTCATGAAGAAAACACTATCATACGATTGATTGAGTTAATTGCATTAGGTTCATCCGAAGCCTTCACGGCCTTCCATCAAATCTCATGATGCTCAAGCACCGACCATCAACTGGATGACGAGCATCATGATGCCTCAGAGCCTGCCATCATCCTTCTTCGCCTTTTAGTTTCCAAGAGTATATACATCAGTTACTACGAAACCGCTTGCTTGAAGCAGATGTCTTCTACGCACCATCACCGCCGTCATCTCCATCGACCCGAGCCGTAACTGGCATACTGCTCGCCATAGCAAAGTTAGGGACAGACCTAGATGTCGACAGGTTGGGAAGATATCCTAAGCCTGACAAGGGCACAGTGTTTGGAAGAAGAAGGAATTCGGTGCTCCTCGACGCTTCTTGCTGTCTTACGTCGCTGCTGCTCATGGTGCTGGAGAACTCAGCGGCGCGCCACTGCGGAGGCAACGGAGAGCGGATAGATGATCGATTACCCGGTGCATCTGCCGTGTCCAGAGCATCGTCCATTAGATCTTCAATAGATGGTTCTTCGTCCTGCTGTCGACGAATCGGAAACTCGAAGTCTCCACTGGGGACAGCAGATGCCCGACGATGATTACCAGGCATGGAGCGAGTGCATGACTGGACCTGGCACTCATGAGGCTGTCTTCTTATACGTATCTATGCCTGCTATCCAAGCAATTGCGCAACCACATGATACATGGGTTTTACAAGGAAGGGAGTACTCAACAAGCAGGCAGTTTCCTTCTAGTCGAGTGACTGATAATCGGGTTTGCCTCAGCCCGTGTTGTGCTATGCGATCAAGACAAGCTAAGCATAACGCATGTGCAGACATCACAAGCGCGAAGCACTTTTCAAGGAGCGACTATGGACATTGGAACGCAACTCGGATTTAAGGTTCGAGAAATGCAATGGAAACTATGCACTGTTGGACACTGTTGCTGTTTAGAGCAACATAGAAGTCAAATACTATTGAAAGGAAAGAAAACCCTTGATTGGATGTATTGGTCCTTATGTAGTCCCATTGCAGAGTGCAAATTCTTCAGATCTCAAGAGTTTGTAGCTAGAAGGCTACGACCTCGACACGCAACCTTTTGCAAAAGTACTGCAAGAAGGTTCTTCGCTCACACCTTGAAATTGGTCAACCTTAATGCAGTCCATGCCGGTTTTGTGACAGGGAACGACAAGCCGCAATCAGAGTTTGTACACCAGGTGAACGCTCTCACGAGTCCTCCTGCGACACTCTCCCCAACTCGTACCTTCTCATCTCGATAGAAACACTGCTTGCTTCATCTGTGCCAGCCACATATGATGCTCTCGTGTAGACTGGAACCCCGACTTGCCGAGAAAGTACGAAGACAATATCGCTGTTGCTGTGTGTGTATACACAACTCTGTCGATCACTCTATAACTTTCGCTTTTGGAAGGATGAGCAGGATCCAATACAAGTAACAGTTTGATCAGGCACATATGAGACCGATACAGTGAATTCTACGAGTATCAGAGCTACAAAAGACCTCGTGGGAACCGTGAGTGCGTATCGTCTATGGCTATCGGAAACTGCTGGATCAATGCCACTCCCTTGGCCCAAACGTTTCTCCTTCCGCCACGGTCTTGCGATACGCCATCATGTTATAGTCCAACGTATTGAACACATCTACATTACCCCACCATTGTGGTGCGTTGACTCCAGGCAGAGTGATAGCGAAGAAAATAACCACTGTACTCAAGATCAAACCGGTATCTAGGGCGGCAGCAGTCAAGTAGTTGTATTGGCGCCACCATCCATGCCATCGCTTCCTGATCCATAGATTGAAGATGAGTCCAAAGATGACCCATGAGAAGAAGCTGAGAGGAGTGGCGGGAGGAAGCCATGCCATTGCGCCTAGCATAATCGGAGCGTGGAGGTTGCTGATGTATCGATGTTTCATCACCTTGGCAAGTCCCCACAGAGCGATCGGGAGGATACCGCCGACAAGCCAGAAGTAGTTGAAGTTTTTATAAATACTGTCGCTTCCGAAAGCACGTGTGGGGCCAATAACACCCCAGACAACGCTCGAGGAGAAGAACGTGCGACCGTTCGGACATGTGAAGTGACTGGCCTGGATGGGTTCGCAAGCGTTCTCGATGTTGGCCAACGCCCAGTCCATTGTTGCGACTTGCACGAAACATGCCCAGATTGACGCAACTATTTGTGCACTGAAGGTGATACGAGGCGGGATCTTCATATACTGGGCCAGTTTGAGATCGCCGCAGAATACCTAGGAGTTAGGTACGTCAGCTATGCAATAGACAGAAGTAAGAAGAACCACATACCTGAGCTTGACCTAATACGATCACGCTGTACACCTTGAATATCATCACGCCAATCGGTTTTCCGGGGAAAAGATAGCCGCCAATGAAAGGGCTGATGACGTTCAGAGAGAGCATGATATTTGTCATGCCCATGATAGTACAGCAGGGGACGACAAAAACTCCAGCAAGAACACAGGAGATGAGGAATCCCCACCACGGAAGTTGGGTCTCGTAGCCTGCCACAACGCCAAAGCCCATCGCAAGCACGATGACCAGCAAAGACAAATACCACCAGTCCGGTGCTGGTCTGTACTTCTTGATCATGTTAAAGTGGACATCCTCGGTCTGAGATGAGGCTTCTCGGAATTGCCGAACCAAGATCTTGCCACGGTGCAGGATAGTATGGACCACAGACGCAGTCAAGGCTGCGAAGCTGAGACCGTAGTTGAGTGCAAATGTCGGCGCGAGGAACAAGGGTGAGTAGGCCTTGTATTTCTCAACGTCAAAGGTGAAATTTGCGTTAAGGATATTGCGCACAACGTAAGGGTTTTGCGTGTTGTCGAAGATAGTCGAGGTGTTCATGGGCAGATAGGCGGAATAAAGAGCGCCTGAGTACGAGATCCCGAGTGCTGGAACGATGACGAACACGATCAGGCCGATGAGAGTGTTCACGTGCGAAAGAGTTGGCGATAGAAGCGGATCGTTCAGATATGGAATCACGTTCGACCAGTCAAAAGTCAAAGGGATCAGTGAAAGACCGGTGAACCCGCCAAACAGCTGGTTAACAACCACGTTGTTGGGCGCAATCCAAGTCGGAAAGTCGAAAACCGATAGGCCTTGCCATATAAAGCCCGGAAACCAGTAGTAGACAAACATGGCTGACGCAACATAAACAAACCAACGATAGTGAGAGATAGACCAGCCATTGGCCTGTGCGGGATCTGTTTTGGACTTGTCGTGGAGGGCATACAGTAGCGTTGTGGTCGAAAAGGTGGTGGGCCATGTCAGAGCAGCAGGCCAAACCAGGAAACGGCGGCCAAGTCCAGCGAGACAGATACCAATGAGCTGGCTGCTGATAGTAAATAAAAGCTGAAAGCCCACACCAAGGTCGTGATCGTAGAGTGACTTGGCTTGAAGTGCCAGTAAAGCGTCGGTAGAATAGGCGTACCCATACGTGACGGATGCCATAAGGGTAACAACGGTGTGCTCCTTGATATTGAACGGACCTGGGTTCAGCGACCAGACTACACCAAATGTATTAAACGTCCAAGCAGGCACTACTCGGGCCCAAAAGCAACCAGCGGGGTAAACGAGGAGGAGTATGGCGACTACCGGGATGGTGATGGCGGGTGATCGCATGGAAAGAATCATGTTTACGCCACTGGCGATGGTGACGAAGAAAAAGCCAAGTATCCATGCGCGAAGTGTGTTGGCAGGCTCTTCGCCATCTTCAGTACGAACAGCAGCTTCCACATATTCGCTCGCAGTGGCAACCTCGTCTGTGGCATCGGTAGACTGATTTGTAGAGGTGGAAGTGCAGACTGCATCCGCAGAAGCTTTGGCCGATCGCTTCTCGTCCAGGGCTTCCAAGGCATCGCTCGTTTGAAAGGAGTGGATGTGTTCGGCCATGGTGTTTCGGCCTCGAAACGATTGTCACGATTTCGTCGTTTGAAGTAGCCAAACGTCAGCGCTGGGCGAAGGAGACGGTCGTGAAAGTGCGGACAACGAGCACCTTGACGACTTTGTACGATACAGGTTGACTGACACCCGCAAGGGTGTCACATTGTGGCGTGGTCATGTGCATCGCTCCTCCTAATCAATTCCTTCGAGCATTCGCTATCATTGCGCTTGGCGTGAAAGAGAAGGTCACATCCCTATGTGATATCTTATCATTTTCGCTTAGAGTAAAGTGGGGTCGCTTTTCATTACCTCGGGCGTACTCCGCGCGTGAGTGCACGAACACAATATGCCCAGGAATTGGTAGAGGACTAACAAAACGATTGATGGGTCTGTATTATGGCTTCACAACCTTCTGAAAAATATACAGGGACTAAGGCATGAGTGATAACAATGCACGTCTGACATGTCAGCTCGAATTGAAATAAAACCTATTCGTTGTGGCGTGGTGCTGCCGCGAAGTGGTCTCTTATTTCCGACTTTCTCTGGGGTACAAGAGCGACTACCTGCATGCGAAACCTGCATTAGACGATAATCAATGCAGAAAGCGTGCCGAGGTTACACAGGCTATGCACAGAATTCAGTAATACCCTACTAGCTGCCTATCACCTGATCACTCCCAATGTTGATCAGTTCACAACGCTTATCATCGCTCCTATCGAACTCACATCTAGTCGGTATCGATCGCCTTACCCTGCCTCCATTACCGCGGACATCATGACCCGCAGAGAGCCCATAAAGCCAGTCGCTGCAAGGAAGTCAGTCCGGCTCCCAGAACCCAAAGAGACCCCGACTATCCAGACCACTATCCAAACATTCACAGCAGACCTTGCAGACATTCAGTCCTTCCTGAGCATCTCATTCAGTCTGACTCGTGCCAACAAAGTCGAAGAATTCCTGAAATCAGCTCTTACGTCTCTCTCCAAGAACTTTAAATTCGATCTTCTTCGCCAAAATGAGCAAGTGGATTATCTCCTTCTACAATCCCACATCAAAAGACTACTCCATCAGAACAAAGCTGCAACCAAGAGGCTCCACGCAGCTAAAAAGCTAGGTCTCTTTGGAGATTGGGTCGACGTCTGTATTCAATTCGTCGAAACGAGACACAATGTTGGCAAACAGAGCGGACGACAAATTGCTACTGCATTGCAAAACGCTGAGCAAGGCGTCGATCGATTGCTATGCGTGCTCAACTCCGAGAATAGTTTTTCGGATAGCAAGGAGCGATTCATCATGTTCTGGACGATTGCTAAATTCAAAGAGCTGCAAAGGGCTCTCGAAGAAGCGGTGGGGTTCTACCGAGGCTATGATCCTGTCATCTCGTGGTGGATCGAGAAGCCTTGGGAGGCTTTGAGTACCAAACTGACTGCTTTGACTTCGGCTTTGGGAAAGGAAACTGGAATTGATGGGTCTTCGAGTTCAGATGATATCGTCGGTGACCCGATTGGTCGTGAGGCGCTGCTGCAAGAGCTCGAGGCGGAGTGGATTGCTTATACGCCTGAAGAGCTTGTGCAGAAAGCTGAAGAAGAGTTCAAATGGTGTGAGCAGGAGATGCGAAAAGCGAGCAAGGCGTTAGGATTCGATCGACCTCAAGAGGCCATGGGGCATGTCAAAAACATGTTCGTAGAGCCCGGCGACCAAATTTATGTGAGAGCAAATCATCTAATTAACCTGTTTCTGAGATCACAACTAACATTGCGTACCAGGTTGTCCGGGATCTCGCCAATGAGGCAATTGCCTACGTTGAGAGACACGACCTCATCACTGTCCCGACTGTCGCCAAAGACTACTGGAAGACAACAATGATGACTCCCGCACGCCAAAGAGTCAACCCTTTCTTCCTTGGTGGCGAACGAATCATCGTGTCCTATCCAACTAACAGCATGAGCCACGAGGATAAATTGATGAGCATGCGCGGCAACAATCCTGCATTCTCTCGCTCCACAGTTCACCACGAGCTCATCCCAGGCCACCACCTTCAATTCTACTACATGGACCGCTATCATCCGCACCGCAATCTCTTCCAGACACCCTTCTGGATCGAAGGCTGGTCTGTATACTGGGAACTGCTGCTGTGGCAGCGTGGCTTCCCATCAGAAATCGGCCAGGAGTGGGCAACAAACGAAGCTGCAAACCGCATCGGGATGCTCTTCTGGCGTATGCACCGCTGCGCTCGCATTATATTTTCGATCAAGTTCCATCTCGGACAGATGACGCCTCAAGAGTGCATCGACTTGTTGGTGACAAGGGTAGGGCACGAGCGCGCCACAGCCGAAGGCGAAGTTCGGAGGTCTTTCGCTGGCGAGTATCCGCCTCTGTATCAAGCGGGATATCTGCTAGGAGCGTTTCAGTTTCAGACACTGCGAAAAGAGCTTGTAGAAGACCCTGAAGGCCCAAGGTGGAAGGAGAAGAGCTTCCATGATGCTGTCATGCGGGAGAGCAACGTCCCGATCGAGATCTTGAGGGCGATGTTCAAGGGAGAGAGGCTTAGCGTTGACGGAAAGGCACAGTGGAGGTTTAAGGGCTAGACATCATCTCCATTGTGTCTGCGAATTGCAGGGGCTGTCGTAGTCTGGTACTAGGGTAACAATATCCGGTTGGGTACTTTGTCTATTCGATGAGTCACAGCGACGTTTGATGCCTTCCTTCGTACGCGTGGATGCCCCTTTGGACAATAGATTACACATGTTCAGCCTGGGCCCTCTCCTGCTTCTCGTCTACGGCAACATCTGTCTATAGTGGTATCAGCCAGATATATGTTAGTAGCCAGCGTCAACAGCGGTCAATGTGACTGTTGACTGCGGACACCCATGAATTCTCGCGCTGCGCGTCCTGACAAAGGATTCAAGAACGCGTTCCAGGTGGGACTGCGAATATCTCCATGCGAACCAACATCCGTCGGTAGAAAATTGATCGAGACTGAAAAGATGAATGGGCAAGCCGCCATGTTGTGTGAGGATCATGATTGTGTTGATGGTGGAGAAGTGGCGGAAGCGCAGCGTCTTTTCCCGTTCGGTGCACGGACTGAGGAACCATGCCTTGTCCACCGCGCTTTCTTACAGCATCAACAGACCGTGACGACGAGTAGCGTAGAACGGATGGACCGCCCCTACCCTGACGGGTTCAGAACCACCATATCTCTGTGGTGATCTGGACGCTTCAGGGCTGCCGGCTGGCCAGTAGTGACAATTTCGACTTATGAATCTCACCACTACAATAATATCTCCAAGAAATTCATGGATGTTGACATGAGAACGTGGCGCGATCAAAAAGCACTTCAGTAGCATGTTCGCGATCGATAGAATTACGACAACAGGTCGAACGCGCTGATGGGTCATTTGCCCTATACTACTACTTGTTGACGATGTATCAGGACAGCCAGCTCACAACAATGCGGCACAATGTTCTTAAGGCCACAACCCAAAAACATCCAGAATATCTCTCCAATCGAATCCATAGTCCTCCAGCTTAATTCTCAGCGTGCGATCCCATCTCAATTCGCCTAAACATACCTCCTCGTTCCACTCTTCGCCAAGCCTTGCCCCGAAACCCACTTAAAACGCCCCCAAACCATCCATGCACCACAACCTTAAACATGTAACCCGTACATCAAGCGCGCGACGAACGAGCGCTGGAGTGCAGCGGCTGTCAAGCTCAATCCAGGATAGCGAAGCCTTGATCGCCCCCAAGGGAAGGACTTGGCTACTCGCACATGTTTGACTTCACTTGATCCGCTCACAGCTCACATGGAGGAGTACGAGCTCAGACTAAGATGTCATGTATATCCTTTCCTCTTCCCCACAGGTTGTTGCTCGAGTACTGCTGTGCAGCTCTCCATTTGCCACCTCTAGTCATCCTCAGTCAATTCGCTTCATCTCGGCCGGTCCGCCTTTTCGTCTCTAATCTAATTCAATATCCTTCATCGCGATGTACAAGCTCGCCTACCTCTCGCTGCTGGGCCTAGCGGCTGCAGCGCCCTCACCGCAGCGCAACAGAGGAGGACAGCAGAGAGCCACGGCACAGCAACAAGCCGCACGGATACCAATGGGTATCAGCCAAGCACAGGATGGGACTGTAATCTTAGATGACATGGTTATGGTGAAGTACGTGCATCAGCACCGCAGTACTTAGCAGCAAACAAGAACACTAACACACCGCCAGCGGCCTTCCGATCCGCTTCAAGATCGCAGCGCCAGCAGATCAGTTCCTGCCCGCCTCGGGTGTGCCAGGCGCAGCAGCAACAAGCGGCAACGGCACCATGGGCGCAAACGTGCTCCTACATGGCGACGGCGGGCAATCCTTCTTCGACATGCCGAACCAGAACGTACAAGCCAACACCATGGGCGTCGCGCTGCTAGCCCCAGACCCAAACCTGTTCTGGGGCGGCGGCAGCGGCCTGCAGCGCACAGACGGCGTTGCCCACGCCCAGGCGGTCAACGACTGGATACAGAACGAGTTGCCGCAGCGCGTAGCGGTGAACATGAGCGCTATGGTGTTCAGCGGCGTGAGTGGTGGGAGTCTGCTCATGTCTGGGTTCTTTGTGCCGGCGCAGATACAGAACTTTGCGCCCTCGGCCGTGGAGTTGAACTGCGGTGGCATGCCGCCTCAGGTCGCGGTTGTGGATTCTGCTGCTGTGGCGAGCACAAGGATACACTTCCAGTCCACACAGTCGGAGCTGAAGCTACTGCAGGGCAGCATTCCACAAGCAGTCAGCGCATATGAACAAATTGCTGCGGATGAGGGACTTAGCGCCGCGCAGGTGAATCAGTTGCAGACTGTGGATAACACGCCGCAAGGCGGGCATTGCGAGTTCGATGGACAAGACTTCGTGTCTGGTGTGCAGACCATGCTGTCGAGTTACTCGAATGTTGTACAGGGTGGGAATGGCGTGGTCACGGGCATTGGGGCTCCAAGTGATGGGCAGGTTACGACTGGTGTCGTTGGAAATGAGAAATTGCAGTTCGCGGGTGGGAGGAAGCGTGGGGCTGAGTCGATGGTCGTTGCGAGGTGGGCGCAGGATGTTGTTGTCGAGGAGGATGTAGCGCTGCTGGCGTGCGATCGTACTTCGTGCTAGTCGAGATACCTAGGAATCTCAAGTAAGCATATCCATATACCGGATTTCGTCTGCCCAGTTCTTCATGGTATAGCATTGTCTTCGGTGTCACGTTCGGTCGATGCAAGCGCGACAAGCGTGTTGGTGTGTTCATCGTATTCTTCATTTGACTGGTATTGTGAAGGTCGTCCACTGCTATTCGGTGCAATGTCCGCTTCCAATCCTTCCACCCGTAAATGCATTTTCGCCGTTCCCGTAGACCCGTAAATGTTGGAGAAGCAGAAAAAAGACACTTTACATGACGACACCGGAGTTCGAGGCGATACGCTGGGATCGGTTAGCCATGTTTTCCCCTCGAGAGCAGCGCAACGTACGGGCCACAGCTCGGCAGCCTCCTTGGCAACGGGGCCAGTGATGGCAGAGCCCTTCATCTCACCCTTGGGGTTGACGATGACACCGGCGTTGTCCTCGAAGTAGAGGAAGACACCGTCACCTCGCCTCCAGGGCTTGCTCTGGCGGACAATGACGGCGGGCATGACCTTCTTCCTGAGCTCAGGCTTTCCCTTCTTGACGGTGGCCATGACCATGTCGCCGGCACCACCAGCGGGCAGACGGTTGAGACGCGCACCAATGCCCTTGACGGAGATGATGTACAGGTTGCGGGCGCCGGAGTTGTCGCAGCAGTTCATGACGGCGCCGCTGTGTTCCCATTAGCCTGCGTTCCTCACAAATACACTACACGACCGGTGTTCGTTCTGCGCGGAGGTTCGAGAGCGGTCGCGGGCGGGTTGGACGTACACAGGAAGACCGAGGGTCATCCTCAGCTTGTTACCGGAAGAACCACGTCTGCAGAGGTCAGCACTCGCCAAATCATCGTCGCGCACCTGCAACATACCCGCGCTTGGAGGCCATTTTGACTGTATGATGTGGTTAGTGGGAGGGCGAGAGATCGGATGCTGCAAAGTTCGAGGAAGCGACGTCGATGT
This sequence comes from Didymella sp. IMI 355093, assembly GCA_027946495.1. Lineage (NCBI taxonomy): Eukaryota > Fungi > Ascomycota > Dothideomycetes > Pleosporales > Didymellaceae > Didymella > Didymella sp. IMI 355093. The sequence goes on from JAPEUZ010000024.1 coordinate 494,357, forward strand.
CAATATTCTCAGTGCTTGCCCCGTTAGCGAAGGCGCTAACGCAGCGCGGCGCTAGCGTTTTTCTTGGGTGGGGCAAGAGAGCATCAACACCACGACCTTCTAAAATGTAACTAGATACCACGCCAGGGTCTGTGTTGCGTTTGTTGGCCTCGGCCGGCGATATCGATGCAAAATGTGCTGCCTGCATGACTGCACATGGGCAGCGCGCATTCGTCGTGCAACACGCAATACCACAAGCCGCCTCTGATCCGCGGGCGATAACGTGCTTGAAAAAGTTGACGCGCTTGACTCACTTGGTGATTCGACATTCGATGATTGAAGAAGACAATCCATGCTGACCTGCAAGCACTCACCACAGCACTGAACAGCTCTTAGTCTCTCGCAACCATGATCGTTCCCTCCGCCTTCAGTCAGACTCACATCGATGCCTTCTACGACTACATTGGCTTTCCAGCGAGCCTGCGACAACACCAACCACTGCAAGACCCAGCAAATGACATTCACTTCCTCACACAGCTCCATGTTTACATGATTGCGGCAGTCCCATATGACAACCTCTGGCTACACTACAACCCCACCCACAGAGTCGATATCACCGCTCTCGGCAATTTCGACAAGGTCGTCAAGCAAGCTCGTGGCCGTGGCAGCTACTGTATGGGCAATCATGTACTTCTCAACCACGTCCTCCGATTCCTGCGATTTCCCGTGTATCTTGGACCAGCTCGCACTAGGCCACGCATTGACTCTGTTCCCACCGGTGAATTTCCCGGCTGGATTCACCTGGTCAACATCATCACACTCTCTGACGGTCAAGTATGGACCATGGACGTCGGCTTCGGTGGTGATGGTCCCACGAAACCCATGCCGCTCGTTCACGACAAGCCACAGGTCAATCTCGGCGATCAGGAGGTCCGCCTGATCCACGATTGGATTCCTACACAGCTGCACCGCACAGAAGCTAGCAAGCTCTGGATCTACGAGTATCGTAACGGGAAGGACAAGCCGTGGAACTCGTTCTACGCTTTCTCAGAGACCGAGGCGATGGAAGCTGACTTCCATGTCATCAACCACTTCACGGGTACGGCGCCGGATAGCCATCACACGGTCACGCAACTGCTTGTAAAGTTTTTGAGGAGGGAGAAGGAGGACGAATCTGGTGATCAGGAAATCTACGGCAAGCGCATGCTGGTGAACGCGGTTGTGAAGGAGAACCTTGGCGGCAAGACGAAGATCGTAGAGGAGTGTAAGACCGAGGCAGACCGCATTAGGGTTCTGAAGGAATGTTTTGGTATCACTCTGACGGAGGAAGAGAAGGAAGCCATTAAGGGAACAGCGACCGAGCTTAGATAGGTCTTCGATGCGATTTACTCTACAAATCTACGGGCATCACCTTTCATCCGAACTACGGACATCTTTCGTGTCCAGCCTCGGAATTATCGTCGCGCAGACAGCGCTTGCAATGCCATGGCCTTCGATAACGGATCTTGCGCTGCGTTGACAGCAGAGTTCCTTCTGCGCCTTCTACATAGGGCCTGACGTGAAACGGCACAACCAAACCATTGCACATATATCCTATGGTCGACGAGTATGTTCTTAGCGTCGCTATAGAAGGCTGAAAGCTGGTGTAACAATGTCCGCCTCAAGTGCGACTGCCTACACGCAACGACATCATTGCAGTGCCAAGTCAGCAACGGCGATGCACGGCAGTGTTATTGTAGCGATTTCCGTCACAAATACTGTGACAGCTAAGGTAGTTGCGTATATAGATAGGTCTGAAGGCGCTGCGGCAATAGCTGATTGATTGTGATACTTGGGGGAGACATGTTGAACATGATCGCAACTGCGAAGATGAGCGAGACGAGTAGGATGTCGTACATATCTGTGAGTACCGAGAGCTTGGAGGTTGGTCTTTCGGTGTTGGTATTGGAGAGTCAGTCGATTTTTACGGAGGATGTTGATGAGGCGAGCTGAGTAGGTAGAGGCTGGAGGTAGTCGGCGAGCTTTGGCTGAAAATCGCAGAATGGGGGTATTGGATCTGTGATCGAACATGTCTGAGAAAGTTCGACCTTAAAGTTGGGATATCCAGATTTGGTTCGAAGTGTACTGAACCAATGTTTGAATGGAATGTCTGCCAATGAGCTGTAGCGACTACCACCAAGGCGACGAAAATCAAACACAGGGTCTGCCTCGTCTTTTATGGTACAGGCTTTCTTGGCTCTTCGAATTTTAGCAGAACATCTATATGAAGGCTGCTTGCTCTCCTTGCTCCAACCAATATCTTACAACTCTCATAGACACTTGTAAAGGAAATTTGGAACTTAACGAAATCTACCATACTATCTTCCGACATTCACACAAGATGCATGCCAAGCACATCCTCCCCCTGGCCATGTTCGGTCTCCAAGCCGCCGCTTCTTCAGCTATTACTACACAGGGTTACACCTTCAGTTTCAACGACATGCTTGACGGCAGCTTAGGCGATATGCCAGCCATGTGGCTTGTCACCCACGGTGCCCTTGCCGCCCTCAACAGCACCACGACAACCTTCGCTAAGCGAAACGAAACTGCGTCGGCCCCTGCAACTACCTCGTCTGTATCTACCGGTCGAGATGACAAAGAGAACGGTGCCGCTCTTGCAGCATTCATTGGTGGTGCACTGACCTTTCCCATCAAGCTCCATGAATCCAACAGCAAGATGAAAGCTCTTTGCCAGACGCTTGTTGCTAGCAGCACTGGTATGCTTGGTGCTGTAGTTGGTCAGGAAGCAGGGGAAGCGGATCCATGGCGAAAATTCCACGGCTCCCGATTTCGAAGAAGGCCTTGTCCCTGGGGCCTTTATAGGCGGTATCGTTGGTACCGCTACTGGCACTCAACTATCGAAGACCCTTTGTGAGCTTGCGGTACCCGGCTTCAAGGAACTTCTGGATGATCTTGATGATATTGGCTTGAAGGGTGCCGAGCGCATAATGGCACAATCGTCTCTCCAAATAGTCGACGCTACTCTGGACACTCTTGGCGTCGAGCGTGCCCGAATCACGCGATTCTCCGGCCAACTACAGCAAGCATTGCGCTTTGTACACCTCCATGGTCCAGCAGCAGGAGTCGAACGGTTAAAGAGAGCCCTCACGCGAGAGTCAGCCGAGCTAGCGAATGCGTTCGCTGAAGGCGTCCCACTGAGCTCTCCTGCCATCAGTGCTCTTGCTGGATTTGGCAGCCTCAACGCTGCTGCTTTAGGTCTTCCACCAGTTGCAACTCCCCCTGCCTTGGCTGGCCTTCCCGGGCTTGGCCAACTCTCGGCTATCACAGCCCAGCTCTCGCACGTTGTCGATTTTGCCAGAACTTTACCTTTTGCCCATATATCTATGGAAGCGCAGGTTGCTGCTGATTGCTTCATGACCGTATCAAGGAAGCCGCAGACGCACCGAACCCGGGACTCACTGGCCATATGAAAGACGTCTTGAAGACGGGCAGCAAGCTTGCACATGGTCTTCTCGACACTCTCGACCGCCTCCGGCCTGGCAAATCGGCGTGCGCCAGAAGAACGAGCACACCTCTGTAGCTACCGAGACGTACGAGTACACTACGACAGCTACCCGTGTGCGTACCTCTGTAGTCCACGACATACACGAGCGCACCACAACAGCTACTCGTCAGCACACTGCTACCGCCACCATCCACGAGACCAAAACCTATACTAGAACAGTGGTCGTTGAGCATCCAGCTGTCGCAGTCACTCTGACGAGTACTGCAGAGAGGATTGAGACTGTGACGAAGACTGCCTGGAACCCAAGAATAAGTGTACTTAGTGCTAACCCTTGGGCCCCCACGCACCACTAACTGGTGGACAGCATGATAAACCGTAACGAACTTCCGCAACTGCGAGTCTGCAAACGCCGAGGTACAGGTGTAATCTGATCCATCCGAACTGCAAGCCTGAGAGTGTTTGAAGATTGGGAAGGGTGTTGTTGAGCTGATGCAGGCTGAAACCCTCTTGGCCATCCTGGGGTTTAGATAGAACGAGATTGAATTGGGTGACAAAACAAGACACGAAAAGAAAGCTGAGGGCCGGCAAGATGCACGAAAACAGTTGTTAACTCCAAGACTATGCTATGCTATGCTATGCTCGCTCCAAACAAGATGCTCGCTGAATCGCTGCAACACCCCCATCATCAACACTGTCTAAGCCTTAGCGGCCTCAAGCAGCTTGCTGTGCTGCTCGGGGTGCGTCTTCTCAACATTGCCCTTGGCAACCTTCTTCATCATGAAGTTGCCATCAATGACCACATCCTCAGTGAGCTTGCCGCCAGCGACACGCCATTTGCCCGCAATGGTCAAGATGCCGACAGGGGGCTTAGCGTTGACGAGGGAGTCGACGCCATCGGCAACGTTTGTGAGGGTGAGCTTGTATGTTGTCTATTGGTATCGGTCAGAAATTGAAGGCGTGGATGTGGGGTGGGAAATGTACCTGGCCAATGGGCTTCTTATCGGTGACGGTGTAGGTTGCAGATGTGGCCTTGTCGCCGGACTCGAAAGAGTAGCTGACGAGCGCGGGGCAGAGGGTCTTGATCATGAGTTCGTGGTTGTGGAGGGCGGTGATGACGACAGAGGCGTCGGTGCTGCCGATGGAAGTCTCAATGTGGGAGGTAGACATCTTGCAGTTGATTCTTTGATTTGAAGTTTCGAGGTTTCGATGGTAGAATCGAGTGGTTGTTGAACAATTGAAAACGCGGACGAGCTGTAGTGGTGGAGTAGTGTTGATGAGATGAGATGAGCTGTTGTGATGATCTTCTTCAGCTGACGAGGCGTCCATCTTATATACATACCTGCCCCATCACGAAGTAATCCTCGCGGCTGCGCTCAGACCCAATTCGAAATTCTCTCTAACACACTGCCCTGCATAATCTGTCTCCATCCTAGCCGCCTATCCACAAATACACCAAACTCACTGTGTGCCTTACACATTGGTACGACACCGACGATCCCCCGGCCGCGAGATGGTAGCTAAGTTGTAAATAGCAGCCATCGAAACGTATCGTGTTGTTCCCGCGAGTAAGAAACGTCAAAGCGCGGCCGTCGTGCGGAAGCCCTGCGGTATGGAACCCTGAGCTCTTACAGCAGCCGGTTTGGTGCTACGAGGCTTGCTGATGCGCGCTGATCGGCTAGCCGAACCATTGCGCTGTGAACTGTAGCTCTGGTGTTTGAGGAGAGATGTGCAGAGCCAAAAATATTGGCATTTGAGACGCCTAAGTGGGCTGACTGTCAGTCTGTAACTGCAACAAGCAAGACGATGGGACAGCGCTGCGCTGACTGTAGCTGCACAGCATTGGCATTGCGCGCAACGCTTCTTTCACCGATGGCATTGACTGCGTCAGTACGAATTCACGAGTACCATAGATACGGTCATGTCAAGATGCTGACGGTGTATACCCGCGCGGAGTCGGTCTCCAGAGGCCCGGGATTGGTTGTGCACGGTTTTATTGATGCGAAGTGTTCGTGGTTTCGTTTCGCTGGTCGGACGTTTCATGACGGCAAGCGGATTTGGGGAGCCGAGTGGCGCTAGATCGACACACTAGCGTGTTGATCTATCTGCAGTCCTGGGGTTACATCCTCAACCAAAGACATCCTGTTATCCTTACCTTCACGAACACGGGTAGCTGGTCTTGAATATGTTCCTGCCGCGGATCTTTCGTGTGTTTGAAGCTCGTTTGATTATCTGAGCGACATTGCGCCATCTCGCGGGCCCAGACAGGGTTTGCTGCCACTGAACTCCATCTTGCCTCATTAGTGGGTATCATAATCCATTTCAGGCAGTCTAACACCACAGATTCGTGCTCTGACATTGTTTGATAGTAAACTCCCTTATTCAATTCAAATTTTTGGATGATGGATGGCAATGCGTTCTCACTCGCTCGCACAACTGACCGCAGTCCTCGCAACCCAGGGCTGTGCGTAAGACTGAGTCTCGTACATCTCGCACTGCATGAAACTATGAGTCCAATAGACAGAGAGTGGCTCACTGCATCTTCAAAGTCAACAGTTACTCATACCATCGCTCCTTCTTCACCGCACCCCTGCCTCGCGCAGGCGCAAATGCAATACGGCCTATACTCTCTTCACCCCAAACATCGGCAATCTTCACTTCCATCTTCGCAAGTCTCTTGGCTTTGCTTGCACTTCCCTCAATACTGTGACCCTGTATATCAGGTTCACTGAAGAAAACGGAGTCCCTGATGAGGCTGCTGACGTAGCCCAAGATAGGAGGCGCCCTGCATCTCACATGAAGTATCAGCGATGCCACGGCTGCAAGAAACATAACCCCCACCGAAAAAAAGTAAAGAATCAGCCACGGCAGATCCAATGCGTAGACGGGTGGAAGTGGATGTATAGTATGCGATGTCGTGTTCCTCAGCGTGGAGACGACATCAACGCCTTTGTTACTGGCATCAAAAGGCGTACTCATCTTGCCACCGGTCATTGATGCATACGACCATCCCGCTTTCCAGAGGGTATTGTAGAGCAGCCCCAGCCGCTTCTCCACGAGCTTGATGTCCACCCTGGCAAGACGCGCACGTTGGATACTTATAGTACCATCAAAAGCGAACATTGGGTCGACCAGAAGCCGTTCCACAACGCTCTCCGTACCGCTTCCTTTTTGATTGTCGTCAAGTATGTCTGTAAATGCAGCAAGAAAGTTTCTGGCAACGGACTCATCGTATCCGGCCGTAAGCTCCCTACGATCGTACCGTAGTGCTTCAAGCAATCCAGGTCCAGTGTAAACATTCGACTTTCGAATGGCGTCAACGCCACAGTTCGCTTTACCTGACGCACCTCTCGTCGTGCAAGACACTTGCACATCGACATACGTTGCTTCAGTCTCACAACTGGTGACATGTAAGGTTTCATTCGGTACAAGTCCGCCTGCCATAGCGGCGAAAATGAACCTAGGGTGGCCTGGGGCTGTCAAATTCCAATGGATGCCTTGGACAGACGATGAGAGGCCCCAGAAGGTTCGCCACACGTCTCCTTTCAAGGGCCCAGGTCCGGCCATGGACAGGTCAACTGCATAGAACTCCGAGAAGTTTTGACCAAATGTGTTCATGGTCCACGCTTCAGTCTGATCTTCGTCCAATATCAGCCATGGTGAGCACTTCTCATGGGGTCAGCCCTGGTGATGTATACGTGATGGCACCACTTACGTTGAAATTTTGGTAACTCGAAGTCATGTTAAAGGTAGTGTTGCCTGTGGAACTACGATCCAGCCCATCAAAGCGATCACCTACAAGACTGCTGTAATTCTGGAGTTGTTCGCGCCAAGGTATCTCAATCCAATCATGAGGGGAGTCCGGGTCATACTTGCTCAAGTAGTCAATGTGTGGTATCCGCACATTGCCCCAGGTGTCCATCGCCCCTTGGACACCTGCAGCGCTAGACCCTCCGAGATCCGTGATCCTGTCTTTGAAGGTCGCATTGTCGTTATCAACGTACTGTATATTGCTTGTGACATCGTATAGCGCCGCCAGGTAGAGCCCACGGATCATCGGGTAAGCCCTTGTAGAACCGCCGCGGAACATAGACAGCGCTACCTGCACAGTGACGTTCGGGTCGTAGTGCATGACAGTCCCCGTGTCATGACCGACGGCGTCTGTCAGGTAGATGCCACGGAAAGAAGCTTGGGAGCCCAAAGGGTTGAAAGACCATAGCAAGATCAGTATAAGCGAGGAATACCTGAAGATGGACCATGTAAAGATTGCTATGACAGAACCCGCCATCTGTATCACGTGCCATTAGCATGAGTTCTGTGAAGGGTCAGGGTGAAGAGAATACCTACAGTGAGAGAGTTCATCAATTGCTCCAGAGCCTACCAATTGTCAATCCTCGTGATGTGCAACGAAGCTTGATCCACTTACCAAGAGACGAATACCCCGTTCCGCTTTCCAGTTGGCGAATTGGCGCACCGCATTCCCTAGGATACCAGAAAACAATATAGGCCATAGCGATGGAGCGACACGCGTGGCTTGGATAACTTGCTTCGACCACTCACTCTCCACATGTCCTTTTAATCTAGCGACAAAGCCCCCCAAGATCAAGAACAGAACCGAGATTACTATTCCTAGAACCTCCCAGGTCATAGTATAAGTACGAGGGCCTTTCCAATAGATATGCGCCTTTGTTCCTGATACAGACTTGTGGATCATATTGATGCTCTCGTTACTGTGGTGAGGTTGCTGCCTACCCAGTGGAGTCGCAGAGCGCGACTGGTCAATTGCAGCATTACTTGCGTAGGGCGTGACGTCGGAGAAGTCGACTGTGGTGCCTGGACTAACGTTTGCGACAGGGTCTGTTCCTAGAAGTCTTGAGGCGGCTAAGTCCTGGCTCAGCAATCGACGGAAGGTGGGGTTGGACCGCAGTTCAAATGTCTCGCTGTGGGATCTTGAACTCATCGCCGTGGACTGGCAAATAACGAACGATGAATGTTGAGCGCACAAGTTGCGCGTAAGCGGCTTATAATCATCGCAAGATAGCTGTGCATCATCTGACGGGTCCAAGACCAGCCTGCATCGCTGACTGCATCGGATGCACAAGGCTGTGACCAACAAGAGTATACCACCCAGTGGGGTCCAAACCACGAAGAATAGTGGTGTGACCAATGAGCTGATGGAACGACTGTATTGGGGGTGTTGAAGTATGCATGGCTACTCGCGTGCTAGCACAAGAAATCTCGTGTACAGTGGCAGCCTCAAAGATCTCGCTTTGAGGGATGAAACAGCTGCGAGCTAGTCCAGTTGTAGCATCTTAGCGTGACATGATTCGACGAAGCCGATGAGACGTTGATGGAGCATGATGTTTATCGATTCTGTGCACCAGGAAGACAAGGAACATGAGATGGGACGAAAAAAGACGGGGGAAATGTGTTTGTTAAACGCGAACGCCTTTATGGTAGGGGTATATTCAAAACTTCAAAGCCTTACCCAAAGACCAAACCCAGGAAAAGTCATTGTTCACACCGCTATAGGCGGTGACCCAAACGCAAAATCATCATCGTCGTCGAAGAAGCTACTAGCCTCTTGCGTAGACATACCGAGGTCGCTGAAACGTCTCGAGCTTGTAGTCGTGGTCATGGTCGTGGTCGTGGAGAGAGAAGGTGGCACTTGTTGAGCAGGTGCGACACAAGGCTTCTTCGCGTCCTGTGCAGGCTTTGCCGATGGTGTCATTGGTCTCTTTGGTCTCGATTGAGCAGCCTTTTGGGGTCTTCTAAGAGGGGGCGGCATGCCCTCTGACTCGGGATCGATCCTGCGTATGTTCGCTGTCCGCGAAAGTGGCCCACGAGGAACTGAGAGCGGGAACTTCGAGGCCTTCTTTGAAGTGGCAGCACTCACAGTTGGGAGTGACGGCTTCGTCTCGGGATGCACGCTTCTCGTGATTTCCGTTCCTTGCAAACGTTGAGATTGTGGCTGTGGCTGCAGATTCCGTTGCGGCTCAGGTTGCGGTTGTGGCTGTTGCGGCTCATCGTCCAGGTCGTCTAATGAGAAATTAAGATCTTGTGTCGAGAGAGGAAGCATCGATTCGATGACTGAAGGCGGCCGTACGATGTTCTTCGGCGCTAGAGTGGACGGCGCGGGGTCTGCAAGCAGCTCGCGCGCAATTTGTGTACCACTTTCGAGGAAGTCATCCCACCCATCCAGGGCGAATGCAGGAGGCGCAACAGGCCGTATGGGCGGCGGTGGATTAGATGCGGGTGCCTTCGATGACGGTAATCCTGACAGCTTGAAGGTCGGATTCGGCTTGCTCGAAGACGGCGTTGGTCTCTTAACCAAAGTTGGCGGGCGCTTCTGTCCATTTATTGAGGGTAGCTTGAAGCCTGATTGCGGAGCCTCTCGAGAAGGCTCTGATGACGTGTAATCGGTCGCGACGCGCACAGGATACTGTGTCCTTGTGAAAGGGTACCTGTCATCGTTACGGTACCTCGCTGGGAATGGTACACGAGTAATGACAGTCTTTGTGCCTGCAAGTTGGCCATCCAGTGTCAGACACTCGAGACGTTCATTCTCCACTCGCAAAACTCGTACATGCTGACTCTTAGATAGCTGGCTACTCGTGTTGAGATCCCGGAGGCACACCACTACACAGCCTACTTTGATCCGTAGTCGATGTGGAGGTATACCGATCGGATTGAGCTTGTATAGTAAGCCACACACAGGTGTCCAATCCCGAGATGCAGAAACTACGTCCTGAGACAGAAGCTCGATGATCTCGCCGGGCAGCTTATCCAGCGCCGCCTCGATGATTTTGTTGATAGGACCGTGGGTGCGAGTGAACTCGATGTCCTCTTTTGTGGTATTGGTCTTCGGTATCTCTGCGACAACGTTTTGCAACGAATGTTGGCTTTTTTGCGAGGTCTGCCTGTCCGGTGTAGGCGGTGCGGTCGCGGGGCGCGGCGGAAAGGATACCGATCCGTGTACAGGCTCTTCGACAGGATCGGACATGACCAGATCATGCACTTCGAGGAGCGTGTCATCATCCAATTCATCGTCTACCCAACCTCCCCCATCTTGTACACTCATGACTGGCAGGTCGAACATAGCATCCTCCATATCATCGTCGTCGTCGAAAGGTTCCTTCTCAATGTCCTGCGCAACGGCCTCCAGCTTCTTGGCCAACTCCTCTTCTTTACGTATCTTTTCTTCTTTGCGCCGCCGCTCTTCATCTTGCTTCTTCTTGGTCACCCCCAGGAAAGCTTCCATGCCCCTCTTCAGGTTAGCCTGGGTGTGGCTATACCCAATGAGTTGCGTGGCTAGTCCTACTCCCATCTGTTGTCTGATAGCCTTCTCCTTGCGCTCTCTTTCCTCGCGCCTCTCCTTCGCTAGCTTGCGCTTCTGCTCCGCTTCGCGCTCGCGCGCCGCGCGTTGATCGAGTTCATAGCCGCGCTGCAGCTGCTTGTGCGTACGTTCAGAGATGACAGGGCCGTTCTTTTTGTACGCCTTCTTAGCTTCGGTCGACGTTTGCGCAATGTGCTTCGGCGGCATGGCGGCACATCATGGGGTCGGTGCAGGGGTGTTGAGAGATGGTGCTCGTGCTCAGAACGCGGTAGGATGACAGATGATGTGCACTAAAACGCTTGGCGCACGCGACGGCACGTGAATGCATCCTTCATTGCCACGCCCGCAGCATCGAATGCCCATCTCCTTGGCATCAATCCGCGAAGTTATTGAACCCATTTTTGGCAAAAATGGGCCTCAGTCCTGGTTGCGTCGAGTCTAAGCCATATTGAGTGTAGTCCCCCTTCATCCCACTTTGGGTTGAATGCCGTAACAGACACACAAACCTCGAAAGCTCCACTTTGGGCATAGTGAGAGCCTCTTGACAAGCGCTTCTACGTCCCTCCAGCATGACAGATGTATGCGCAGTCCCACGTAGCGCTTCTTGTTACTCGCCTCTCGCAGGTGTTTCTGAACGCCAATTGGAAGAGTTTCGGCTCATTACTCTTCTGCCGGACCAATGTCCGGACCGCATCCGATGTCAGCTTACGGTGCACTCTCTTCACAACCCTCCCCCGTATGAAACAATATCTTACGCATGGGGTGACCCCAATGACACGAGGACTATCGATGTTGACGGTGTCGAATTGACCATACCCAGCAGTCTTGAGCTTTGTCTTCAGCAACTCCGCACACAACTACATCATCCGGAAGACTTACCGATACTGTCTTTGTGGACAGATGCGATATGTATCGATCAACACAACCTCGAGGAACGTGCCGTGCAGGTGGCGAGTATGGGTATAATATATCAGAGGTGCTCTTCGATGTACATATGGTTGGGGCCACAAAATCCATCGTTCGGCGATCGAAATCCGTTTGGAATGATACTCCATTGGTATCACGACAAGCATTTCTACGATTTACCAGGATTCTCACGCACGGAAGACGAGAGATCGTGGGAGTTCTGCGACAACCCTACGTATCAAGACATGTACAACTTATTCCTTGACGGCATTTCGAGACCTTGGTGGGAGAGGTTGTGGTGCGTGCAAGAGGTAGCATTGTGCCCAAAGGCGATCGTGCGTATGGGTACATGGTGGATACCCTGGTCAACCTTCCTGGAAGCAAGGAGAAGTCACAGCCGCCACAGTGCCGGATGCTGCAAAGGGTTTGCAGACTCTATGCCTGCCAAATACGCTTACTTCGCCGACCCCATGCTGTTCTTATCGAAGCGTTCCGAGTCGACGAGCGTTGATGAGATTATCCGATCCCTCAGACACAAGCTTTGTAAGGATCCGCGGGACAAGATATACGGATTATTGGCACTGCTTGAAAAGACACAATCTCTTGATATACGGCCGGATTATACCATAACAGTAAGCGAGCTCTACCGACAAGTCACAAAAGTTATCGCAACGCAATCGGACGGCGATCTACAATATTTGACTGGTAGTGGCCTTGGTTCAGATTGTCCCCAGCTTCCCTCCTGGGTTCGCAACTTTGCAGCACCTCTACATCCCGTTAGAGCAAGCAATGAACGCAACCGTTTCAGCAAGTACAACCTGTACCGCGCATCTGGAAGAACGAAGAGCCAGGTCAGTTTCATTGACGACGACACCTTGTGTCTGTCCGGCACATTCATCGACCACATCGACCGTTTGGGCCCTGTAATTGAGTATCGAGACTGGAACCATCCCCAGGGCGTACTACCAGGTATACGAGCTTGGGCTGAGATGGCAGGACTCTCAAATCTGGACAGTGAATATGCCTCTGGAGCAATGCAAGAGCGATTCTGGCGCACCATCACGGCGGACGCTTTCGTAGACGACGACGACAAGTACGCAAGGATACCGACCTCGTCAGGCGATGCGCTGTCGTCTTGGTTCGGGAAAGTCAAGAGATCTATCGACCAAGGAGGAGAACCACTTATCACTCCTTACGTGTTCGCATTCTGGTCTGCCATGTCCGGGCGCACTTTCTCCATAACAACGCGCGGTAATATGGGGCTATGTTTCCCTCATGCACGACCGGGAGACGAAGTATGGGTACTTGCTGGAGGGAAGGTGCCGTTCGTGCTCCGTCCGCTCAGTGGCGTGCTTGGTTCAGCTGAACCACCGGCAAGGATCCACCAGCTAATTGGGGAATGCTACCTAGATGGCTATATGGACGGGGAGGCTTTGCAGAAGGAAGGGAACGTCCTGGTGCCGGTTCACCTGAGATAGTCGCTTGAGACAAGATCCCCGTATGCACACACGAACAGGTATCCACACCCCAAGCCCTCCCAGGTCATACTTGTGCCATACCGCGATGCTTATGCACGTCCAAATTCGCAATGGTAACATAGTACGACTCATTACACTTTTGCTATTGCGGAGCTCCTTCCCAAATCATCATCCAACGCATGAGCAACAAGCCCACCAGGCCCCACTACTGCAAGCTAATCACCCTTCTCACCCGCTCAAACACGCACGCGAAACGCGTGTATAGACCAGATATCGGCCTTATCGTGGCGGTTCTTTCGAGAACCGAGAGCGGGGTCTCACCGGTTCTCACCTCGAACTTTATTACTACTGTCATCAACGGACTACTTTGCGGCATTCGCTGATCGTCTGCGCGACAGTATTCAGGAACCTCGGCTTCACATTTACGATTCGGAGGAAAAACGTAGAGCAGGCATGAGTCGAGCGGTGGAAGGAAGGGAAGGTGGGGCCGGTGGGGCAAAGGATGAAGAGTTGGACGTTGGTGGGGATCAAAGCACACAGAGTACACAGTATGACCAGATTGGGACGAAATATCTCGAGATCAAGGCGTTGCCTGCTGTGGAGCCCGAATTGCCCAGTATACTGCATGCGCTGGGGGATGAAGTAAAGGAGGCAAAGTGTCTTGGTATGTTCAATCTGCGCTCTCCATATGCACCCATTGTGGCATTTCTTCGGCATTTCATAACTAGAAGCGTGCAAACGCTATGCTACCTATGGTATTCTACTCTCATACCTCCCCTCAATTACCCTTATGCCTACCGACAAGATCTGAACAAGTTTGTGACCATTCTCGGGCACCATCACTTGCTAACTTCAACAATCTTACAGATCTAGCATGTGGTACAGGTAAATACACATACATTCTCTCCACTCTCGGCGCCACAAGCGTAACCGGCTATGACATCTCTCGAAACATGATCGCGGGCGCCGTCACGGCGTATCCAGCCTTTCAACACCCAACGCTACACTTCAGTGTCGCAGACTGCAGCATTCCTGGCTCATTCCCCGCCTCTGGCGACAAAACCTTTGCTCTCGTCTTTTCAGCTTGGTTCCTCAACTATGCCGGCAGCGAGCGCGAACTGACCAACATGTTCCACGTCATCGAGTCACAGATGGTTCCTGGTGGCAGGTTTGTTGGACTGACGACTGATGCTCACGATCCCAATATGCATATATCGAAGCTGGACTTCTATGGTCTTGATATTCTGGTTCTTGATCCGGCGTATGTCGCGCCTGATACGGGTGAGGTTGTGGGTATTAAGGCGAAAGTCAAGGTTGGGAAAGGAGAGTTTGAGTTTGATTGTTTTCAATTCAGGACGGACGTTTATGAAAGGTGTGCAAGGGGGGCAGGGTTGAAGATTAAGTGGAAGGAGTGCGTTGTGCCCGACGATGAGAGACGGTCGAATGGGTATTGGGACGATTGGCTGGCCAGACCGACGTTCGCTATGCTTGAAGCAACGAGGATAGAGAGTTAATGTGGATTTCTTCGTCTACTGCACACCTACCGACAAAAAGACTGGCAATTGAACCTGTACCTTGTCAAGATGAACATGCCTCTCCATGTGCTTTGAAATAAGAATAGTACCCAGAAGCGATCGATTGATCCTCACAGATGCAAAGTGGGGAAGCTCACATGTGGTGCAAATATCATGTGGATTCATAGATCATTCGTACTATTGGTATCATAGACTTCCCGTCCACGTCTTTTCACTGTCGTAGCTCTGCGACCTGGGCTGCCAGGGCGGTTTCTCGACATTGAATCTAAACCTTAGTTTCCTTGTTATCGATCATCTCGACAGCGCGAGCACCGTCCTTCTCGTCAATGCTGCCAGTCTCGATGTCCTTGACAGGCTCGGCAGCGGCACCGATGGGGCCAGCCTCCTCGAAGTGACGACCCTTCTTCTCGGGACCGAGCGCAGTGGTGACCGCAATACCGATGGCAATAATGGCAGTCGCAACACCCATGACAGGTCCGTATGCTGGGGAGCTCTTGCCGCCGTGGGTCTTGATGTGCATCGCCTCAGCTGCAGCGTTGACAATCTGAGCGGAAGGCGAAGAGATCATGTTACCAAGCTGGTAGGTAAGACCAACGAAAGACGAACGGAAGGCGGGGGGCGACAGCTCGTTAAGATGGATGGGGATAACACCCCACGCACCCTGGACGAAGAACTGAATCATGAAGCCAGAAGCGGACAGACCGCCCTCAGTGGTGGGTAGAATCCAGGCAGGGATGAGAAATGCAGACATGATGGCGGCGCAGACGATGGTTCGGCGGCGACCGAACCACTGCGAGGTGTAACCGAGAATAGTACCGCCAACACACGCACCGGTCTTCATGAGGATGGAAGCACGGGTAGCGCCAGCTGCGCTGAGGTGCTTTTGCTGCTTCATGAATGTGGTGTAGGAGTCCTGACTAGTGTGGGAGTAGAAGTTGAACCAGGTCATGAGGAAGATGCAGTAGACGACCATGCGCCACTCAGCCTTAAGCATGACTTTGCACTCTGCCCAGAAAACGCCGGCTCCGGCAGGCTTAGGGTTCGCCTTAGCCTCCGCTTTGGCCTTGAGGAATTGCTTGCTCTCAGGGAAAAGTACACGAACAAATCCCACGGCAATCGAGAAACCGGCACCCACCCAGAACACCTATATCAATTATTAGCAGAACCTCGAGGTAGTCTGGAAAGGGAACCGTACGATCTTCCAGGTGTTGGTCTCGCCTCCAACTCCAAGGTTGGCGCAAGCGGCGAGAACATAGCCAAAGGAGTATCCCTGTTGTAGAATACCCGACATCAATCCTCGTGCATTGACGCTGCAAACATTAGCGAAGTCGCGTATGAGAACCGGGTTCGACTTACGGGCAGTTCTCGAGGGCCATGGCGATGGCGTTACCGTAGACACCACCCATGAACAGACCGAACAGAGATCGGACAGCCAAGAACTGGTTGAAGGTTCCACAGTAGATGGTGGCGACCTGAAGAAGACCAAGGATGATCATGTTAAGGACCATGGGCCACTTGCGACCGAACTTGTCACCAGCCAGGCCGAAGAAGGCGGCACCGACTGATCGGAGGAGCAGTGTCAATGTGATGGCGGTGGTAATCGATGTATTGCTCCTCTCGTAGTATGCAGCCAGCTTAGTGGTCTGAATGGAGAGAGCGTGGAAGTCGAATGCGTCGGCAGTCCAGGCGAAGAAACCGACGAGGAAGTAGGCCCAATCTTTCAAGCTTAGCTGAGCGAGCAGACTAAACGGGTTCTTGAGAGGCTCAGGTTTCTGCCACTCGCAAGTCTCTTCGCCATACTCGTTCCTGACAACTACACGTTGGTCCCACTTGAAGAGGTCGCTCAGTGCTTGCTTCGCCGTTGCGAAAGTGCCCTTGGCCAAAGGATCGGCAGGCCTGTTGCCAGTAACTGTCGCCATTTCGTCGATTTGGCTTGATCTTGTTGAGTAAAATAGAAGAAGCTGCTTGTTGGGGTAAGACAGCTGAGCCTGATCAGGATGCTGAATTACAAACGGAGGGCAGGACCTCCCTATATATGTCCTCCCACAACATCCTTCTAGCGGGATCTCTTTCCTCGTAGCGGTCCTATCGCTGGCCCCCGGAATTCAGCTGTACGACAGCACTTCATGGTGCAGCTTTGTGGCTTACGGCCAAGAAATGCCAATGCTGGGCGGAGTTGATGGTGTTGATAAATGTAACCTTCTAGCCTGCATTGAGGCAAGTGCGCCTGCGACCTGCGGGACTTTGGGCGAAGCCGTGTGCGCTGATCCTGTCCTCCCCATGGGGAGAAACGGTGTCTGCGGGTTTTCCCCAGCTTCTTACACTTGGGTTAAGAATTACCTATACGCAGACGCTGAATGTGATTCAACGGCGATCTTCGCACGTCGCACACAACAGTCCTTTCTGTCCCTATACCAATACCAAGTTGCGAGGCGCTGATTAAGCACTCAGCTCGCGCTACCTCTACTTTGAAAGAAGCGTGCGACAAGTAACGCCACGCTCCTGGGCAAACCACCCCGCAGTAGAATTTCCATCTGGGCACTGCGCCGAAGCTCTGCCCTTACGACGTCCAAGAAGAGTCAAGACGTTGTGGCTTGCAGGGCCGAGATGTTTGAATCGTCACCCAACGGCTTGGACAAGTCTTACTCGAACGACGGGGTTCGTTTTGACGAGTCCATGTGTTTGATGACCATCAGCGCGGCCTCCAGAGTGTTTCGTGACCGGTGAAGAATCGGTGACGGTTACCCCAAAGATCTAGGCTGTCGCGCTCTAAGGCAGGAAGCCCGAAAGCAGGAGTCTCGGTAGTTAGTACGTGTGGAGGCTGCTATTCCCAATGTTCTGTGCATGCAGCTCGAAAAATAACCGGCCCACAAAGTGGAGCGGCGCCTGAGGCTACGTGTGTCGGGTGCGGATATGGAGAGGGCCTTGGCAAGTTCAAGGGTTGTGAAAGGGGCGCGCGGGCTGATTCTGCCCGCTCAGGTGATGCAAAGAGAGACAGCGGAAAACGTGGTGTGGGAGGAGTCGCGTGGGGCACTGTCGCTACGGTAGACCGAGGAAGCTGCACGCACCCAACCACAGCCTTGCCTCCAAGCAACACTCGATCCATCGCAACCGGTCGAGATGACTCGTCTTGCCCAGCCTTAATGCCCAGCTGTTACAGAAAGACGCTCAATAAATTCCAAGAGTACTCAAGAAGTCTTCTCCCAACTCCTTTCGCTTGGCCGCTGTTCCTGCAGAAGCTCCTAGATAACAACTCGGAGGTGGCAAGTGCCACGGAAAGCTCTGAATGCGAGTTGCTTCTAGCGCTCAGCCATCTTTGGGCTTGCGCCTCGTATATGCGGAGTCCCCAACTTTTGAGCTCAATCTGGGGGTGTGGGGAGAGCTTTAGAGGTCGCAAAGCACACCACAAGCTCGTCGCAGTGCCGATGGCAATACGAGAAGCTCCGACTTTTTACATAGACCGTGCACGCATCATCCGTTAGAGTCTTGGCCAGGCCTTGGCACTATTTGCAGCCAGCAGAAATAAGGTCATGGTTGTCCAATAGCGTCAAAACAAGCTCCACCGCATCCTGCATACGGCATGTTTGAGCCTCCGCTGATGAAGCATCGTGGCGTTGCCGCCGCCCAAACCTTTACTGTTCTAGGAGAATAGCTTGCCTATTACGAGCAGCTCCGAGAACGATGCTTGTCTACGCCGCGGCCGAGTCACGAAGTCGGAGTTAAGCCGACAATCTTCTCGTCTCATGGCGCTCCGGTCGATTCTATTCATCGGATAGAGCCTCAGCCATCTCAGGCAAGCAACGATCTGCGTTCGATCTCTAGACATACGTCCGAATGTCGTCTATTCCGTCTATAGGCCATACGATGGCGAATAATGTGGTATGTTGACATCCAAGATTTGTAAGATTGATATAGCACCCCAAAATCTGGAGAATTGTGGGCAGGGAAAGCATGCCCCAGATTGTCCGGTTACAAAAGGGTTCAGCAATATCCGCTCTCGCATATCTCACCCCCGACTTCCTACCACACCACATCACACATCAATGCCAACACAAGATCCGATCTTTTTCGCAGTGTAAGAACTAGTTCACCCGTCGCGCATTGCGGTACCTAGAATCAGATTGCAGTCCCTGACAGTTCCTTATTGCATTATAGCCATTGTCCACAGAGGTACAATCGTCTATCATGTTGTTCAGCAGATGGGTTTACACAAGATCGATTGCTCTCTTCTTCTCTTGCTCTTTTCGACGACGGGTGCATTCTTTGCTTGGCGCACACCTGTTCTTTCGACTTACAAAGATTGAGGCGCTTCAACAGTGTTAACGAGAAAGAGGAGACCATCTACGGTTTCAGACCTTTTTCCGCCTCCATCGTAGGACGCGTGGGCTCATCTTTGGTATCACTGATGGCAAGACACCGCGAGTGCCGCATAGCTGCTTCAATCTTTTCTTGACACCTCTTTCACCAAGACTCAGGGACATCGCAGTTTCCTTGCATCTTCCGCCTTGACGCCTTGTTTCCACCAGCTTAATTTACTGTTTTGATTGCCAGCTTTGAAATGCGTAAGGGATTATAGAGAACATACTTCTGCATCGGTCCATTGTTATTAGTCCTCCCCATTGACCATCTTGACGATTCCTGTGTATTTGTAGTGCAAGATTGACGAGGGCCAGATGAAGAGACAAAAGTTCGTGGCTGTCAAAAAGACGCGTAACGTAGATATTCAAGGTTGGCGAAGCTAATAGGTAATAATACAATCGCAATCTGCAATGGACTCCGGGAAACAAGAGGTCCTCAGCGCGAATCTAGAAGCTATCTGCAGTCTTCTGATCTCTCTTGCGACTGCAATATGTTGTACATACATTCGACGCGTTCAGCATGACACCCCTGATCATGTGTTCATACCCCGCCCAAATGAAAGACTTCGAATGCTCCGAGCTTCTCAAAGTCCGTAAGTTGGAGATAGTCAACGCCAATGTAGCAGTTCGTCACAAGGTGATAAAGCTCCGAAAGACTACATGTCACTAAAGATTATTTCTTCAGCATATATGCTTGCCAACTCTTCCTCAACGGGTTGTAGAACTCGTACATCCTTCTTATTTCCTACAAGCTGTATGCCCAGGTAGTCTCGTCTTCGTTACACTTGGGTGACACAGTGGAACTGGCTATCCATGTCCCTCCTTGTCTCGCTGCTAAGATGAAAGATCTTCGTTACCTAGGATTTTGGTAGCTACTAAAGGTGTAACCTCGCTGCCGACTCGGCGGACATAACTATATGTGCGGGGAAAGGCGAAGAGATTGCGACTGCAAAGATCATGCTCAAGACTTAACGAATAATTAGGTATTCAGGTGAGGCCACTAAGGGAAAAGAGGGCATGGCTGCGACATCCCTCACCTGCCGCTCCTTTGCACGAGCCAAAGGTACTAATACTGCATGCTCCTTTCGCTCAGATGTTGCAGTCATCTCACAGATAATCCGGTAATGACAGTTCGAACGTCACTCACGCCTAAGAAAAAAAAGCGAAAGAAACACAACGCAACCCCTCGACTAGCAAAATAATTCGACCTAAACTTGAAGTGGAGACATTCAGTGAACTAACAGTTTATGTTGTTGTATACTTCGCTATATATGGGGACCTGAAAATTACACTACCGGCTGCAGGTGAATTGAAGTGCGCGTTGAATGCGGACGAGACGCAAAGAAATCAGCAAGTGGACCTCCTAAGGCTTGTACTGGTGTTGTTGGACGGCTGTGTTGACTGTTGGTGCTTCTAGTCTCTTGAAGATAGTCGTGGAGAGTAAGTCTAGCAGAGTAGAGAGAAGCCTACCATCGGTCCATACCCACAGTCTCACGGGCAGCTAAGCGGTCTGAGCCAATGTTAGCTGGATAGCTCACAGAATCTGCCTTGCACTGGTGGGATCTACAAAAGCATTGGAGTTGAGACCAACGGGTAGGTGGTTAACAAGCACAGTAGCTGCTGTGATATTGATATAGGTGGTCTTGCGCTATAGCTTCCTTTCCTGACGAGACTACAGCATAGGCAGTTGCTCGTGCTCTGCAACACTCGGCAATGATCGTGTACACCTTGGGCTGTAAAGCCAACGTCTTAAAGCAGTGTCACCTGCTTCTCGATCGTTGTATCGACATGTCTTCTTTCCAGCGGTTTCCCCTCTGTTACTATTAAGACGCTGCCTGCTGGCGGTGCATGCCGTTCCCCCGAATGCTCAGCTGGGCTTGGTGTAGCCGCTCAAGTTCCGCGCAATGAACGTGGTTGCAGGACTGATTACCAAATCTGCAAAAAGAGGCCCCCTGAGGCGTTTCAGGCAGATTCGACTGCGCGTTCATTGGTTGCGTGTTCGACGCTTGTGGATGCGGAGTTACCTCGTTTTCCGATGTAGACTCTGTTGAGTATCAGATCACGGACCTTGACCTTCGAGCCCGCTGTTGGCGAAGATGGAGTTGCTCCTACCGTCATCATTGCCAGGTGTGCCATCATTGTCGTTCATCACAGTACCACCCATGCCTTGACTGCTCAGATTTTGGTTGTTTATGCTTTGTCCACCCATCATGGGCCCGCTCATGCTTGCTCTGTTCATCTGCGAGTTCATTGGTCCGTTCATGCTGTTGTTGCCCATGTTGTTGTTCATGGCGTTGCTGTTCATACGGCCAGCATTGATGGGGCCATTGTTCATGTTCTGGTTGCCCATGTGATTGTTGCCCAGCGAATTGTTATTCATGCCATTGTCAAGACCAGCACCCATGGGTCTCATGTGTGCGGGGCCACCAAGCTGTGCGCCTTCATCCTCTTCGCCCATCCCGTCCACCTCTGGCCAGAAGCGCTGCTCCAGCCAGCATATTTGATGAAAGATCTCATCGCAGCGCTGCATCTCTTCTTTCCCATCGCGGGCTGTCGTGGTATTCGCGAGTTCGTCGACGAGCGCACGTGTGGCATCTACGAACTTGTTGAACGCTGGTGACGTCCAGTTCGGGATTAAGGCTTGATGAAGAGCTACGATGTGATTGTCGTTGCTGGGTGTCGAAAGGGACGCACTAAATGATGCGGCGTATTGCCAGGCAGAACGATAGCACTGCGTCGTTAGTACGAGACACCAGAGTAAGAGATTGGTAGCGAGCGTACATGTTCTGTGCCCCAGAGCACAACCATACCCTCCAAAAGAGAGGCACTAGAGCTGCTAGCGCTTACAAACAGGTCCAGTAGAGCGCGTGTGATAGGTGAAGGAGGTTCGTTACCCAGCGCAAGGCCGTATTTGGTTGCTGTGATTTCGAAAAATTGCATCTCGCGGCGCATGTTGTTCAGAGCTGAGATTAACAGATCCATGGTCCTATACATGGGATGGAATTGTGAGTTCTGTGTTTGCGGCAACCTGATCTTTGCCAGCAATTGTCCCACAAAGCGTATATATCCTCTTGAGTAGTGCCCATCCTGTACCAGCCATTGTGACAGAGGTCCTGCAGCGAGCGATCCACAACCGGCATGTGAGAGGAACGGTTGCTGTGTTGCCTGCGCAAATTGCCCAGCGCATGTCGTAAGCAGATGGTTCGTTAAGGAGGGTGCAGGATGCTGCTGCAGAGGACTGGGCGCAATGGGCTGGCCATCACGAGCGCGCTTTGTGTTGGGACCGCGACGGTGTATCTGCAGGTTTGGGTTGGGCTGCTGGCCGTTCAGAATAGCACTCGGTCCCTGGGACATGTTGGGGTCGACCATGGACTGGCTGCTCTGGCTCGCGATCATATGTGCTTGCGCATCCGGCGAACTCAGATAAGCCTGACACTCCTGGAGATGCTCAATCTGCCTCGTCGTGTTCTTTGCTCTCACGAAGCCGCAGTGCTGACATCTGACTTTGTTGCATTTCGAGGGTGTATCTGCATCTTGGAACTCTACGAAGGCACGGCGAATGTCAGGGTTCGCATGTCGACCCATTGCAGCCAGCGCTGAGGTCGCGTTGAGGCACTGCCATCGTGATCAGCGTACGGGAGAACAGTGGCGTGGGCCATGCTCGCTGCATGACCGTGATTAGGGTGAGATGTGATGGAGCGGCAGTGGAGTGGATCTCACCTTGAGTAAGCTGTCTTGATAGCCGTGTATCGTACGGTATCGCTGGGTGCAAGATGGGACGGGATCCGGCGTTCTTGCCCGCAAACTCTCTTACTAAGCCCGCCCCTTTCCTCTTTGGTTCTCTTATAACACCAGGCAGACCGCGATTGCGCCTTCCAGCATTGACAGAAGTGGTCCCGTTCGTCTTTAAAGCTGAATAGCATGCCTTGAAAATAATGGTATACATTGCGGATGCTTGAGTAGTGAAGGTAGACTTGTCTGCAGCGAGTATGTTCAACAGCTGCTTATGGTGTTAAGTAAGCGCGTTCTGTTCGAAGTATAGAAGCGCCGGATTGGCAGGATTCTGGAAACGTTCCGAGCCACGAGGTTCTCGCGGTAATCTTTGTACATCTTTTATCAGCATTGGTTCGATAATTTTCAAGGCTCTCCCAGGGTCGTTTTATCTAGCCCATTGAATGAGTCAAAAGTCACTGAACTGGGCAAGATTTGACATACGGTAAATCTTTTGGCCTTTTTCTCAGCTGCATCGATATTTTGACACTTCTCGTGCAAGATGCCCAGGTGGTCTGTTTTCCTCGTGAACTGATCGATCTTCTACGTTTGAAGGCTTGGTCAGTTTGAGCCATGGTATGGCCTTGATCACTCGCACTGCTACTGTCGCGTTCCGGAACTAATTGATCGCGATCGTGATTACGGCAGTATTTGCCGATGTAGCCTTTTGATCCCATGTTTTCTGGCCCACATCATTTATGTCACAATCTGGAGTCAGTCGACGCCCAGTCAGACTTTGAACTCCGAGAATGCAAGTCGTGCAATGCACTTCCGCGGAAGTATTTCGTAATCATCGTCACTGCACCACATCACAACCTCAAGACTTGTCATCTGATGTAGCAAATCCTACACCACCGCTTGTATCCATCCTCACCGCCCGGCTTGGAGCCTCGGCATCACTTCTTCAAAGTCACGATGATGACGATCTTTCTCTGTCAAGCGTCTTGCAGCTCTCCCCAGCTTCCCCAAATTCTACCCCACAAGTCACCAAGGTGACGATCCAGCAGATCACCCATGTGCTTGTGACCTCCGGCTTAACCAAACGAGACAAGTTCAAGCTGCCGGCGCCAAGCTACGAGATGCACCAATACGATGCAAGGTTCGGAAAGATTCTACAGCTGCGGTTACACATCGTCTTGAGTAAGTCTTGGAGTAGGTTTTGCAGGGCGCGTAGTTGCCCGACTCATGTTACACTCGGGGCTGTGGGTGCGAAGCCTCAGCCGGCGCACTGAGACCCTGTTGCACCACCGACGACATCATCGCCAGGTCACAACGAACGAGCTGAACATTGTTGTACAGCTGTCTACTGAGACACCTCTGCAGCGGTGAGGGGAGACAGCAGAACAGAATGCCTGAGTCGATCGATGCTCCAGCACGGAGCAGGCCACATCTCGCGCACTGCAATGATGCCCACTCGTCATACCTTCTGACAGTATCCTATGAGACATGGCACTACCGCCCGCGATACATCACATGAAGCTCTACACTCCACGCTTGACGTTCACGAGATTTGCCTCCCGCGGTTCACAGGGCGACGATTTGCTTGCTCGTATTGCGGGAATAACGGCCTCCGTCGCTGCACGCAACAGATCGTGAAACTTGGCCGACCACGATGGCGGGGTACAACTCCCGACCGCGCTCCGAGTCGCATTCATTGAGCTGGAAAGGTGACGGATCAGCGACATCGCTGTCCGTTTGCCACCACAGCTGATCTTAAGACTTGGGTTAGGCTGGCTGAATGACAGACTGTGTCGACCGGCAGAATTGATGGGCCGGCAGATGCTCCTTGTTTATGCCTGCCAGGCCACTGGGCCGCCGGCTGACTGGAAAACCTGCGCTGGCTTGCAGTGACTTGGACAGGAGATGAGGATCAACATGCATTTTGATGCGCTTGATGATGGTTGTGGGAATTATCTTGATGATCGTGGATGGGGAGCTGGAGACAGCTGCCCCGTGATTCCAAGTCTGACCTCATGCAAGCCCACGGAAGCCTTGCTGATGAGCCCAAGGGTTTCCCGCGGCTGGCAGAGGACTTCGGATGTTAAGATGCTGTGTTGACAAGTACACCGTAGATTGCAGCTGCATGTCTGAGGCACCTTGTCCCTTTTGTGACAGTACACGAAATGACGAGGCATGCACATTGCGACGTTCCCTCGTGTACAGACAGACCAACGTTCTGGAAGCTCTCAATGTTGACGTGCACATCTCTCGAACTTCCAGAACATCATCTACTCCCCCACAACGGCCCATGATCTCCATCTATATTCGGCCGCGTGAGCAACACTTCTGAAGTTGATTCGTCGCCTTCTCATCTCCACTGCCATCCTGAGCCACGCGCCGCCGATCGCACCATCATCGTCTGAAACACCTCACCAATCAGCTCTGCGTACCTGACTATGTTCTCGCCTTAGTCATCTCGTGTCGGTGTAACAGCACATCTGAACCCTGCGTGCACCGATTGTTTCCGCAAACTCAAGAGGGACGATCGCAGTCCGGGCAGCTGTGACTATGAGGTTAGACCTTGTGTAATGTTTCCCGCCGGTGCGTCACCTCCGAGGAAAGTAACTCGGACAGGCATTTGATAGGTCAGCTACTAGAGCTTCATCCTGGAAGCTCATCCCTGGCGGAGCTTTGTTGGCAGAACTATGGGCTTCTGACGATCTTAATCCCTATGCCCAGAAGACATGTGTTTGCTGTCGTGGCGGATGACGGGAGAAAGATCCCAGTTCCGCACTGGGTGGATCTTCGAGTTAGCATGTGGGCTTGGGAGTTTTGAGGTTTAAAGTCATGCATGTCCCCAAGTTGATGGTGCGCAAAACGTGGATGCACATTCTTGAGTTGCTCAAGTAACACCTTACTCTGCTTGCATACCTCGATCCACAAAGCTGGATGCAATCATACCAATACCTCTTTGAGTAACGACATACCGGAAACGATACTATGGTCGGACATTGGAGCACAGCGTTGGCCGTTGGCCTGCTTGCCCTCGGCTCGAACGCATCTCCCTTGTAAGTGTTCCTCACAGGAAGACCGTGACCGAGGCTTACAGCCGCACAGAGAATCAGAGAAGCTCGCGAAGCGCTCACCGCCCTTCGACTACAACGGCCAGAAGGTTCGTGGTGTGAACACAGGTGGCTGGTTCGTCCTTGAGCCTTGGATCACCCCAAGCATCTTCGAGGGTAACGCGGCCAAGGATGAGTGGACATTCACAGAGATTTTGGGCAAGGATGCCGCAAAGTCAAGATTGCAGGATCACTGGAACTCCTGGATTACGCAAGACGACTTCAACCAGATGGCGAAGGCAGGGTTGAACCACGTGCGTATCCCGATTGGGTATTGGAGTGTAATCCCTCGCGATGGTGAGCCGTACGTGCAAGGAGCGTATGACAAACTTGGTGAGGCTCTTGATTGGGCGAGTGGTGCCGGTCTGAAGATCATGATCGATCTACACGGTGGTAAGTAGATGAACCTTGACTCGTCGAGGAGCATTCACTGACAGCGCATAGCTCCTGAGTCGCAAAACGGCTTCGACAACTCAGGCAAGTACGGCAACGTCGGTTGGACACAAGGCGATTCTGTCGACCATACGATCAAAGTTCTTAACAAGATCCGCGACGACCACGCTTCGCACCCTGCCGTCTCGTCTATCCAGCTTTTGAACGAGCCACTCGGCCCCAACCTCGACATGAACACAGTCCGCCAATTCTATATGGACGGTTGGGGCAACCTGAAAGACTCCAATGTTGCTGTTGCTTTCCACGATGCCTTTCAAGGCGTCACATCCTGGAATAACTGGGGTGCTGGTATGTGGAACTTACTCCTCGATACCCATCACTACGAAATCTTCACTCTCGATGCTGTCGCCATGAGCATCGACGACCACATCAAAACCGCTTGCGACTTTGGTAACCAAATGGCCAGCAACAACAAGTGGACGATTAGTGGCGAGTGGACTGGTGGTATCACCGACTGTGCTAAGTGGTTGAACGGCAAAGACAAGGGCGCGCGCTACGACGGTTCTTTCGGCGGCGGTTCCAAGATTGGTGACTGCACTGGCAAGTCGACCGGCAGCGTTGCTGGTCTGTCAGAGGCCGACAAGTCGAACATCGGGCGCTTTATTGAAGCCCAGCTCGACGCGTATGAGAAGGCCACTGGTTGGATCTTCTGGACATGGAAAACTGAGGGCGCTCCTGAGTGGGATATGAAGGACCTGCTAGCCAATGGCATCTTCCCACAGCCATTGACGGCTCGCAAGTGTAAGTCTTTTTCCCCCAGACAATGCCTCAGGCATGTAGTCTTCTTCTCGCATGGTACTAATGTTTCACAGACCCTGGCCAGTGCGGCTGAGCAAGATCATGCTTGTTTGTTGAGCTCGAACCAAAGATGCATCCTGCTCTTGCTGTTTGACCGTTTCACGCTCACTCCATAGTCCGGTTCATCCCCACCTACCATTCTCACCTTGTTTCGAAGATACCCAATTGCATTCGCTCGCTAGATATGACTTCTTGAGGAAGTCCTGAAGGTTGTTGCGTGTTGGGCCTGCTCGTAATCGAAGGTCGGACGGTCGTCGGCTGCACACGCAGCGGCGTACGCAGTCATAGGTGTAATGAGATGAGTAATTAATGCTCTGTCCGAAATGCTCTGTGATCTGTGATGAGAGCGCTTGAGCTTGTTGTCGCAATAACGTTGGTAATATGCTTGAGGAAGGCCTGTCGCGGCGTTCAACGGCTTTGCTGCGGCGTGGTTTTCAGGCGTTAACAGGCAGGCGCATCTTGATCCTTGGAAACCGCACCACTGTTCATTTACCTGCTGACACGGCCCGACAATGCGCTTTAGGCTCACGAACACAAACAGCGGTGGCAATTATCGTGCCGCGAATGTCTAGAATTTGGAGGATGTGCAACCCTGGAGACATCGCGGGTGTAACTCGCGGTGAGCGACACGATGGGTCCCCTTTTCGCGCAGCACGCCTGGCTGCCTGGAAACATCACCACTGACTCCGCGCTCTGGCCTTTTTGTAAGGCGTGAGCGCCGAAGCTAGTCAGCACGGCATCGATCACGTTCCACCGTGACGCGAATCTGGAGAACATGTCGTATCCTGCTACATCGCAATTTGGCGACCACCATCATCCTCGCACTTCACGCTCACTCCCATCGCAGCGCCAACGCCTTCAACGCAGGAATCCACTCAACTGCTTCCAGCGCAACGATGCAACCATCACGCGCTGACACGACTCTTACTTTCAGCGGCGGCGTTCGAACATTCAGGCGCCCTTCGCGCAATTACCCAAGAATAGCCTCGCAGCCGAGATGGCTGCGCTGGATTCCATCGTGCCATCGAGAGCGACGCCAATCAGCGCTGCAGTTTCCACGCGAAACCCCTTGAGCTAGCTTGTTCAAGCTCAGTGAATTAAACAAGAGCCCGCGCGCGTGCAGGCTTAGCCAGGCACCGGACCCACCCCTCGCAAATTGGCATTATACCAAGCCGCGTCTTACCAGAAACGGACCCCCCTGCTCTACCGGTGAGGATGTCAATATAACCATTGCTGCGCCCGTCAGCAGTTCTTCTGTTTTCAGCCCATCGCCCAAACCCGAATCTCAGGAATTTGTTCCTTGCCGCTCTTTAAAGCACACAGTCGTTCTTTGAAAACCTCAACAACCAGTACATTCACTACCTTAATCGTCGCTTTACGCACGTTAATCAAATAATACCGACAACATGTTCACCAAGGCCTCCGTCGTTGCTTTCTTTGCCAGCATTGCCGCTGCGCAGCTCCACGCCCCTGTTGGCGAGCCTGCTGGCAACCCCATCACTCGTCCTCTGAACGAGGTAAGCATTGACCGCAGCGAGAATTGCAGTCACCGCAGTCACTGACAGACTTTCCAGGTTGTCCCTGCTTGCAAGGCCTTCACCATCACCTGGCAGCCAACCACCACCAACACGGTCTCTCTCCTCCTTCTCCGTGGACCTTCCACCAACGTCATCCCCATCCAGACTCTTGCTGAGGGCATCAACAACTCTGGTTCCTTCGCTTGGACCCCTGCCTCCTCCCTCGAGGCTGACAGCTCCCGCTACGGACTCCAGTTGATCGACGACGTTACCGGCCAGTACCAGTACTCCACCCAGTTCGGTATCTCCAAGGAGGACTGCGCCGTTGTTGTCTCCTCCAGCGCTGTTGCTCCCAGCTCTGCTGCTCCCGTCGCTAGCTCCACCCCCGCTGGCTACGGCGCTGCCTCCTCCAGCCCTGCTGGCTACCCCGTCAAGTCCAGCTCTGCTGGCTACCCCGTTGCTTCGTCGTCGGTCGTCAAGTCGACCCCCGTTGCTCCCTACCCCACCACCGTCAAGACCGTCGGTACCTCCAGCGTTCAGGCCGCCGGCACCGGCGCCCCCGCCTACAACTCTAGCATCGTCATGCCCACCGGCTCGATGACCGTCCCCAACTCTCTGCGCCCCTCTGCCACTGGCGCCGCCAACGGCACCAGCTCTGCCCTTCTCCCGGAGTCCACCGGCGCTGCCGGCTCTATCAAGGCTGGTCTTGGCCTTGTCGGTGCCGCCGCCCTTGCTGCGCTCATGCTCTAAATTACTGGCCCCTTTCCAGTTTTGTGCTTTCAAAAAATGCATTGGGCTAATTGGGATGTCAATAATGTCATGATGCTGCGTTTGGTCTGCTTTCGTTTCGAAGATACTCCTGGTGTTGATTAGGGTATATACCACTTCTTGTCTTTTCCTTTCGACCCATGGTGGCTGGGTTGTGTAGATAGTCAATGCCATCTGCACTGCATATGATCGAACGCTCTCTCCCTTGTCGCACCGTCGTGATCTGCATAGTGATCGCCCTGGTCGTCTGATCGCCTTGATTGTTGTTGATGCTGAGTCGCACGTCGCTCTGGACCCTGGCGCTGCTGGACCCTTTGTCGTCATTGTTTGCGTAGCATTCCACAACAGCTGCCTGTCGCAGCAACGCTGGAAGCGTATCCTGCCCCACATTACTGTCGGTCATCGTGCGCATGCGTCCTCATGCCAGCTGGTGCCGGCTGCCGCAAGGGGACCATCAAGAGTGTTGTTCTGGAATGACTGAAGAAGGCTTGCGCCATGCAGAACGCTCGGTTGCATGCTTCATCATAACGACCACTGAACTGACCACGGCCGTCTGCTCAAGAATCTTGTAGTCTTTCGTGTCCTAAACAAGATGCGAGCGCTGCGCTCAGTCCATCAAACGCCTCCGTCGAGCTAAGGGCTTGCACCTGCTCCAGAACATGTCATCCCGCCACACTCCTTCTATTTTCCCATTGATGAGATTACTTCGACGAGAAGAAAGGGTGAGTTCTAATGACAAACATTCCTCGATTTGTTAGTGGGCTCTGCTCGCACATAACCCACAATAGTGCACAATTTGTTGCTGGTCGGTGGTGTGTCCTGGTACAACAGCTTATGTCAGTTGTCAGTTTTCATACAACATTACACGACAGCTCTGAAATAGCGAATGGCCTTCTGATGTACTGTCGGTAATCTTGCGATCTAGTGGAACACCGATCATCCACAATTGGCGTTGTGGCTCTGATGGAGCTCATGTTTAGCTTCACCCTCCGAAGACCGCATCAAAGCCTGTACGTGTGAAAACAACTGATGCATCCGGCAAGGATACTCAACTCAAGAGGTTGTATCCGTTGCGCGTTCTTCAGTGTTGGTCAGGAGTCACAGCGGAAGCCTGAACACTAAGGCTGGTGAGGCACTGCGCATGTTGCCACTGTCCTTCCTAGTGCGCCTCCAGCTTTGCTATCACAAAGCGATACAACACATCTAGAGCTCATCGACGAATCTTCGAGTCGGATTTACAGTGCACGAGATGTGCTGAGATTGATGGCGCAGTGAATTCGTCCGTTCTTGCCCCAGCGTTAGCGCGTTTTCTGGCGCCTTCCACGATCCGGGACGTCATCATCAAATACCCTCGAACCTCCGCCCCAGCGCGCCTCCATCTCACACCTCAACCACAATCATGGCGTTACTCTTACGGCGGCCCTTCGCCATCCCAGCGACTATCAAGCAATCCGTAACAAGGACATCACAGCTCTCAGTGCGTGCTTTCCACAACACGCCACTGAAGCAGCACCCGCACTTCTTCAAGTCGAAGGCGCCAACACTTACCACCGCCACCAATGTCTCCAAGTTTCAGTCTACCTTCCGTCGCTCGTACCAGCAGCAGGCCATCAACAACCCTCTTGCGCAGGGCGATGCGCGACAGCGCCTTCTCTATGGTGCTGGTATCTTCGGCGCAACCCTGCTAGGCATCAACTTGATCTTCAACCGCGAGACACGAGAGGATGGCGGCATGCCACCCTTTGAGCGCGCCTATCTCAACGACACATTCATGCACACTGGTCTCGGAATCGGTATCATTGGTATTGCCGCGCGCGCGATGCACATGAACGGCTGGTCATTCAGGCTCATGGCTGCCAATCCATGGGTGGTCATGGGTGTCGGTCTCGCTGCTAGCATTGGTACCATGTACGGCACCATGGCTACCAACCCCCAGAAGTAAGTTCGCAGTACCTGCAGGTTCAAGTCATGTGCTAACAGCAGCAGCTACGCTCAGAAATACGCCCTGTGGACCGCCTTCAACGTCACCCAGGCCGCCCTCCTCGCACCGCTCTTCTTCATGCACCCCGCTATCCTTGCACGCGCCGGTCTCTACACTGCTGGTCTGATGGGCTCGCTCGCCTTTGTCGGTGCCACCGCCAAGACCGACAAGTACATGTATCTTGGTGGTCCTCTGCTCGCTGGCGTTGCCATTGTCGCTCTGTCCGGTCTCGCTCCAATGGTCATTCCGGCCACTGCTGCTCGCACATTGATGTGGACTGAGAACATCTGGCTGTACGGTGGTCTCGCTGTCTTCGGTGGCTTTACGCTGTACGATGTCCAGAAGATCCTCCACCACGCCCGCTTGGCTGAGCGCGGTCTTATGCCCAAGGATCCCGTCAACGAGTCTATCCACCTCGAGTTGGACTTTATCAACATCTTCGTCAGGATGGTCCAGATCCTGGCCATGCAGCAGAACAGGAGGAAGTAAGCATGGTCGGAGTTTCACACGTCGGCCAGATCGACTGTACGATACAAGATATCATCAGACTGCGCACAAAGCATGAGTGAGTCCAAATGCCTTAGTCGCTAGTTCATTATTCATAGCGTTTTATAGTTACAAACACCAAATGTACACTACTCCGACAGTCTTTCTTTCACACTTCGCATTGACTTTGCGTCTTCAGAACATCTGCTCATCACCATCTAGCCGGAGCGACTGCAGGGTTCCCCCTTGGCCTGCGTCGATGTGTGGAGAGCAAACTTTCGCCTATACTGACGTACATGGCTGTCTCCGCCGACAACCTTTTGCTGCCTCTATTCTCTCGACGCAGAACCTGACGACGAAGTCTGGACTCTCGCAGACGGCAGAGTTTCGTTCGTGGCTTGTGGTATCAGGGATATACGACTAGACTAGTCACCGTTACTGGCGTAGCCTCACCAACGCTCAAGCTAGTCGGTGCAGTTTCATGGAAGAAAGGGTATTTGACGGGCGCGAAGGTGAGCGCCCTGACCTAGCTTTAGGATGGAAGACTATGATTCTAAGTGATATATATTTGCTTTTGGAAGACGAAACAACATCAAATCAAGACAACACGGTTCGATGGTGTAGTTGGTTATCACGTCAGTCTAACAATGTTAGTCCACTGAAGGTCTCCAGTTCAAGTCTGGGTCGAATCATTTTTGCTGTTCGATATGTCCTTTCATTACGCTCTTCTGATTCTTTTTTTTTTGTGGCGCCAGTGGAATATATTATTATTGGCGGGTCCGCATATAGTGCAGGTCAGATCTTCCGAGGCTAAACGCCACGAACGTTCTTATTGTCTGAATTTGCTTTTGACAGGGATAATGCAGGCGAGTGGGGATACTCGCGTAACGCTGTGGTACGCACGCTATACAATGCTATGCTATGCTATGCTATGCTATGCCAGGTTGTCCAATGCTAAAGCTGTCGGACATCCTGCCTTACGAATCATTCCTGACTCCGCCTGTGACCGTGAAAGAATGCTGCTAAAAATGAAAACCATATCCGGGGTATACCATAACGCCATCTTGGCCCAGGTCAGCACCAACAGTTGCTTTCCTTGCAAACAGGGACCTTAACTCTCGCACTCCATCTGTACTTTGGTAGCCTGTCTCCATCTTCAAGGACATGAGCGAGCACTCTTCGCACCGTCGCATAACCTCCATCAATACAGTTATCAATGAGGAATGCCTCCTCGTCATCGCTAAGCTCATTGTCCAACCATCCCAAACCAATAAGGTATTGTATCTCGTGCCTCGTCAGTCGATTACCGCCGTCCCACTTCGGTCCCCGAAGGAAATGGGGCCTTGTGAGCGCATTTCGGACTTCCTCGTATCGCTGCAACGATTGCCATGCGCGAGTCTGTCTTGGTTCTGGAAGCAACTTGACAAGAGTCTGTTGCTCCTGGATGTCCGACTGCAAAGTCCAATGCCGTGCTCTGGCAGCGGGAAAGAATCGACTGGGACGATTTGTCCTGTCTTCCGCAACGCATCTTGACAGGCTTAACTCTGCTCTTAGCATCCGCCTGTCACCCGTTCCATGAACAGGAACTGACGCAGCAGCCTCTTGGAAGGCGGTGTCCAGGTAAGCTCGAATAAATCTTGGTCGAACCATGCCCTTTTCAGTATCACTGTACCGCTGAGCGGCACGATGGAGGACATCAAAGAGTCGGCGCTCGCACGTGCGCGGCTAGTCCACGGGCATGCACCGGTCCGCAATCGTCTCGCAATGGAAGCACTACTCCTCGTGCAGCTGATGAGTTGGGCATGCACCGCGGCCCTTCATCTTCCACCATTCTTTGATGCATTTCTGTGAGTCGTTAGTAGTCAATCAATGAGACCAGCCTCAGGTCACGTACCTCATGGAATTTGCACCAGCACACCAGCCTGGCCATCTTGTCACCCGCTTGAAACTCCTCAAAGCAGATGACGCACTCAGCATCATTACCGTCTTCGTCGACGCAATCCTTCTCCGTAGCGATATAAGGAAACATGCCGCGAGCGGCATGGCTGTGTCGGTGAGATGGCCCTTCGCCAGCCCCTGCACTGCTCATACCACGAGTACGAGTAGTGGGCAGGCTGGCAGATGTCTGAGCTTGCGGCCGGGTCGTAGCGTTTGGTGCCGGTGAAGAAGAGTGCAGTGCAATGCACTCTTCGATATGCTGCGATCGCGCTGAATCGTCTCCGTTCGATCCTTTTTCTGGTAGCTCTCCTCCACAGATAGGACACTCGTCTTCTTCCGCAATCTGACGTCGAGGTCGAGGGTTTAGCTGCTGAATCGGCGGCGGCTGCGAGGGTACGAAAAACTGCCGTGGGAACATATCACCTGCTCTTACAGAACTGGAACCGGATCCCGAACGGTGTTGTTGTGGTATGTAGGAAGGACCAGTGGGTGGACGTGAAGAAGACGAGGTCTGGTCGTGCTGGCGAGGGTACACGTGTCCAAGAGTTGGCAAAGGCGAGGGCCAACGATCCTCATTGTGTGAAGCATCGTGGTAGCTAACACGTCGATTACTGTTCGAGTTGCGTGACGACTGTGACTGCCTTCGATCGGCAGGAACAACATGCACGCTGGATGCGGATCGATGCGAACGATGGTAGGGTGGTACGGCAGCCGGGGTGTAGTCAGGTCTTGTTGGAGGAGTAGGTGGAGGCAGGCCATACGCATGACTTGGTGGAGACGGGTAGTGCGGTGGTAGGCTGTAGTTGGGGTCCGGGACACAAGGGTTGCAGACTCGCACTTCCTCGCCCCCACCGAGGGCTGGGTTGCGGAAGGGGCCGAAGTTGGACATGGGGTTCGTGTCGTCGTCGTTAGTGAGGTCGACGATGCTGTTGGAGCCATCGGTGGGTGGGTGGACTATGAACTGGCGGGGTATGGTGATGCGGTGCGGCGAGCATTGCGAGCACACAACGCGTCCGCACTTTCTGCAGTGGTGCTTTCTAAACAGGAACGTGAACTGCCTGCGGCATACCGGGCAGGATGCAACGTCCGAGTCAGGCTGCCATGGCGGTAGCACCAGATCGCTCTCGCGCCTAAAGGGCCTTGGTGGCTGCGAGTGCGAGGGGGTGTAGTTGGGTGGGGGCGGCAGCGGGCGTTCACGCAGCTGCGGTGCGGGCGACGAGTCGAGGACGATGGGGTCGGCGCTGGAGCCTCCATGCGAGCTGCTGGGCGCCCTCATGCCTGAGCCTCGGCGGATGGGCGACTCGGCGGTCGTGAGGCGTCTCTTGCGGTCGGAGCTGCTGCCAGACGACGGCGTGTCGGTGCGCGGGGGCGGTCGTGAGGGCAGAGCGAAGGGCGACGAGGGCGACGGAGCGTCCATGTTCGAGGGTGCGGTCGAAGTATGCGTCGGCTGCGGGCGCACGCGTGCAGCGTCTCCGCCAGCTTCCCTCAGGAAGTCGACCCACGTCTCTCCTCCGTAGCTGTCGCCGCGAGGTTGGGCGAGGAAGTGCGAAGCGACGGCGCCGTGCAGATGGCGGTGCACGTCGGGGCTGTCGATGGGGTCGCCGGCGGGGTCGTCGCTTGGGGGGTTCATGCTCGGCGGCTGTGTCTGCACCGGGGCCTGCGGTGGTGAAAGTGTGCTGAAGCTCGCCGTAGAGCTATGTGGACGGAGTGGTCGGCGTCTCACGGCAACATGCCGCCACACCTTCAGCGTGCGTGCAAGGATGCGGTTTAGTAATGCAGCCTGTTGCGTGTCTGCCGTCTTCTGTCAGTGACTGGCTGCTCGTCCAGTACAGTCGTGAACCTACAAACCAGCGCTGTCACAGCGAAGCGTTGCGGGCGTCGCGGGCGTCGCGGGCGTCGCGGGCGTTGCGGTGAGGCGCGGAGGTGCGTGGGTCCCGCGCTGTTGATAGCGGACTGGAGTGGATATAGCTCGAGTCGTCTCTGGTGAGCAAAGTGAAGGCTGTCCTGTAAGGCTGTCAGGGTGTATGGGAAGGCAGAGGCTGGCCAAAGCCGTCGTAGTGCAAGTCCGGCGTGGTCTTGTGCGTGGTCTTGTGCGTGCTCGGTGCGCGGTGCATGTCGTGAACCCCAGGCCGTCATCGAGACGCTAAGATAAGAAGCCGCACATGCCAGTTGATGCTTCGAGACGCTGCAACCCGGTCGCCGCCAACTGCAACCGTACGTTGCACGCCACGCAAGGGACAGAAGGCAAGCGCGTTCGTAGTAATGCTGATGTTGCTAGCTATGTGCGACTGAGCGTGCAGTCTTCACTCTCCGCCCCCAATCTACAACTCCCAAACCAGCTACCTGAACGACCTATGTATGCACCTTCCACCTGCGCCGCGCTTTGCAGCCCAGCCCAATGCCACCCCAACGCCAAGAAACGACCACTTTTGTCGGGTGAAGTGCGAACCTACACCCTCATGATTACAAAATATACTATTCTTGAAAGATGCATCGCTTGAACCACTGCCACACACTGCGCAACAGCTAATTAGCCCACTGGACGCAACCGAGGAAACGCCATTCCGACATCAAAGTTGCCTTGACCTCCGACTTCGTCCACTCATATGCGTGCTGCCGCTTTGACTGCGGTCAACAATCTCGGCTCGCGCCTCAACATCCGCGCCGTCGTACCCATCGCTGTGAAAGCTGTCCTGCGTCCTGTGACCTTGCACGTACCCTGTGCTGACCATCCCGTTGCCCCCAATCGCCGGTGGTGGTGCCAGTGCCTGACGATACACGCTTGATGCTGCCGAGTGACCTGGTGATCGCTCCGGCGAGGGCTCAGAGGAGCCGAACGGCAACCGAATCGGCAACGTGCCACCCGTTGGTTGCAGGTGCTGGTTGCTCTGCGGCATCGGTGGGCTCCCGTCCATTATCCTCGACAGCCGCGCATTGTTCTCGAGTATCGCAGCTTCTGTTGATGCCGTTCGTCTGGAGCTCCTTCTCGGTATCGATGGTGCTCCAGCCTGTCCTCGTCCACGCGTCGACCTGCGAGATACACGCGACCCAACTCTACTAGGAAGCTCAATCCCTCCACCCGTCTCGATGGGTCCCAGCATAGGCGGTATGGCCGATACTCTGTTTATCGTGTCGTATGCGAAAGAGTCCTCGTCAGAGAAGTCTGATTCGCTATCGCTTGACTGCGATCGTCGGCTTTCACCAGCCAACACACCAGCGGGCGCCACATTTCGTGGTGGACTCCTCTGGCTCTTCTTCGACTCCGGCGAATCGGGGTGATCGCGGTACGGCTCTTGTGTAGGTCGTGGCGATGGCTCGTGACTGCGCTCTTCCTGTTCCTCTACTGCCATCATCTGCGGTGGCATCCTGGTGCTCCTGACCACCTCGAAACCCTTGCTCTTCTCCTTCTTGCGGCCGCCACCCATCAAGTTCAAGCTCTTGAACCACCCTGTAGCAGATGATACTGGACTCATTGGATCGGCTGGCCCAGTCTTCAGCTTTCGGCTGGGTTGTGACGATAGAGCGGGTCCGCGTAGACCATAGTAGAAGTCAGATTCTCGCACCGAGTAGTCTGTATTATTGCGACGTTCAAGGTTCGGATCTGAGTCATTCTCGCGATTCATGCGCAGATATGCTGGCGATGCTCGAGAAGGACCCTCGCCAACATCGTGAGCAGCCTCGATGTCCATCTGATCCGAATACGGCGTGTCGACTATATCTGCACTCCCGGGTGGCTGTGGTCCTCGACCACGTGTACCTGGTCCTATCGAGTCGATGGTGTTTGTGCGCACGCGAGGTGGCCTATAGTAAGGATCCGATGCGTCTAGTGTTGTGCCCATTGTCGGTCTTCGAGAGCTCTGACCAGAGCCACCACCCAAAAAGTTGAATGGCATCGCATTGACTCCAGGTGTTCCTGGGCTATAGCCTTCATTGAGATCAAAGCCTCCGCTTCGACGGTGCTCATCTAGATCGTACGGCTGGTTCAGCAGAACGCCAGAACTAGCAGACATACTTCTCGACCGACTGTCCATGAGCTGAATGCTCTTATGCTCGTCGGCAGCAAGCATTGCTGCATTGGAGTTGAGACTGCTGCGTTGTGGTCGGTGGTTTACTCGCTTTGAGAGCTGGCGTTTGCCGAAGACTTTGGTAAGACCACCTCTAGTGTCTGCGCCGGCGCCCGACAATCGTGCAATGACCTCGACGATGGTCTGCAGCGCGTTGAGGAAGAAGCCAAAGACCAGTACCACAGCGTGGAGAAGTAGAATTGCATATCCAATCCAGCCTTTCGAAGACTCTGCGACGCTCAAAGACGGGACGAAGGCGACCGAGAGAAGAACGCAAGTTAGGCGAACGGCCGAGAAGAAAGTATGGTAGGCGTTCATCGATGTGTTCGACTGAAACGGCCGGAAAGCATGGAGGGTCAGAATTAAGATTACCTCACAGATAGCGAGCATGATAAGTTGGGCAATACCAGAGGGCTGGATAGCTCCGATGGCAATACCTCGTATGATGGTTAGCAATACAGGGATGAAGGCAAATGGTGCGGCATCATCGGAGTACGTATTGTACAACGGTCCGTACGTCAACACAGTTGGAAGATCGTCGAAAAGATGGGCGCGCGGCCGTGTCGTGAAGATGAGCCAGAAGATCCAGAACGCTATTCCCATGACGCCAATGAGAAGCACCACGGCGGCGCCAACCACAGACCCAGGGGATCGCGGGGCTGTGACCAACTGGAACAGCGACAGTGCAATGATGGGCAGCATGAAATAGTTGAACACAATGCGGACAATATTGCCCGCAGTGAATGACCAGTTCTTTCCGGTAAGATCGCCGTCATTGGTGTTGGTCAGCATCCGCATGAGCCATCGTGCAATGAAGCCAAGCTGTGTGAGCACGATGACGATGGCGATGAGAACGAGCAGGAAGATAGCCATGCAAGCCCACATATCCCGTTCTCTTGTCATACCCACGTACTGGCCGAGCCGAGTGAGTCCGTAGGTACCGTTGACAATGTAGATACCGTCGTCGAGACTTTGTGAACCGTTGCCCTTGCTCACGAAGCTTTCGTTCCACAGAAGTACTGACCAGCTAGCCTGGCTAATCGCCGGCTGGAAAAAGCCAGGATAGTTCAAGCTAAGACTGCCAGCCAGAACGACAAACTGTATATACTGCAAACAATCACCGAAGCCGGGGGTAACAAGACGCAGAAGATCCTCATCACGACCGTAATTACTAGTCCAACGGAAGATGTTTGACGTTCCCCACGGACTGCAGGTGGCTGCGAAGATAGTCGCAAGGCCCACAAGGATAAGAACGGCAGCTGGAAAGTAACAGAATGCATCAGACAGTCGCTTGCCCAAATCCGGTGTGATATTCGCAGACACGCAACCCAGAGTGTAAGCCATCTGATTGCCAGACACAATGCGCAGCTCAGATGCCCAGGTGGCGAAGGCATAGGTGCTCTGGAAGTCGTGTGCTACAGTGAAGGCTGGGAGAGTCGCAGGATCGCTAGCATTGGCGGTGAAAGCCGGACCTAAAGGACACTCCAACTCGGTAGTATTTAAGAGGTTCTCGCAGAACGGTACACCGTCTGGAGTCCAAGACGAGTAAGTGAGCGTCCTAAAGTCTGAGAACAGTGTGGTGAAGTGATTGTTAGCCTTGTTGAGGTCTTCGATCTTTCCAATCATTGTTCGAGTGTTGTTGGGGTTGTTCCATGCTTCCGTGTCGGTGGAAGGAGGCAGTGATCCCCTGTCAGATTGACCTGACACATTCCCGTATACCGTGACGTTCAAGTTGTGTGTGGGGTTGTGGGTGTCGAACGCCGCCCAGACGTACATAGGAGTGAACTTGAGGTACGGGACATTGTCGTCGAGGGTAAGTGGTGTCAGGCAGTTGTCGAAGTTTATGAATACGGCGTCTGCGCGGGGGAGGAACGAGGCAAGGATGAAGAAGAAGAGAACGGTCGGTAAGGCGCGTAGGGTGGACATGGTCGAATGCTGTCGCCGCCGAGGGCGCGGCGGTGGATGTGTGTGTTCGTAAGAGGGAACCTCGTGTTGTCTGCCGCCGGGGGGCATCGGTGCGGCCTTGCGCTGTGTTTTCACTGCCATTATCGTCTGCAGGTTCCCTTCATATTCGAAGCCTACGCGATCTCTTCAAAATGATGCGTCGTGCAGCAAGCGTAACGATTGGCTGGCCCTTGCTCGTGGTGTCGTATGCGCGGGAGTGTTCGTATGACGTGGTATGGCGAACGTGGAAATGTCGATCGGTATAGTGATCGATGCTGGGGGACGCGGGTAGCAATAGAACTCGCGTGGGCAGTGTTGAGAGCCAGCTGCACACAGGACGGGGATGGCCTGCTCTGGCTAAAACACGGGGGCGGCGGAGAGATGACGAGGTGCTGGCAGCGCGACGGCAGCACGTTGATGATCGGTCTGGATGATTATAGCCGCAACAGCAGCAGCCCTGTAGCGAGTGTACGAAGTGAAAAGCAGCAGGTGCCTGTGTAGTCTCCTGAAGCAGGCGCTGCGGGGATTCGGAGGCGAAGAAGTGTAGCGCAACAACGCAAGACACTAGCTTGGACAGCAGTTGGCCTCGTATAGAGCTGCGCCAGTGCGCACTACAGCCGTTGCGCCTGAAAGCCCCAAGACAAAGTGATGGGTGGCCGCAAAGGAGGCGGCGCAGGGTAACAAGATCAGCACACCCCGAGGTGGTTGGGTCGATGAGCAAACCTCAACAGCAGCGCAGCAGCGCGGGCGACAGGAGCGAGGTTGGCATCGTCATAGTCGCACTAGAGAGCTCTCCCTGTTGATATGGAAATCTTTACACCTCTGCTAATGTTCGGGAGTCTGCCAGCCGTTGCTGGCCCATCCATCAGTCAGATAGCGCAACCGGGCTGGCACAGGGCGTCTTGATTGGATCTTCGCTGTGCTGCTATTTCAGGAGTTCGGGCGACTGCCCGTCCTGAACGCCACCCGGCTGCGTCTACCCAACACTGTCGTTGCATTGCACAAGAGGAAGCACCTGCTCGTTCATAAGAGCTGACATATGACTTTGACAACACCATCATGCAGCTCTCGTCGGCGAATGGCACGGGAATACGCGATGATTATCGTGTTGAGTGGTGTAGCGTGACGGGTACTGGTGCAGCACAGCCACACTGTGTCGATCAGGAAAAGACCCACACCAACCTGTAAGTCTGTTTCATCTCGTAGGGCAACACGACCAACGCGAGTTTGTTTCACCGACGCCCGTTTGTCGCTGAGACAGCTCTTGTAAACGATCCATCTGTACCTTATGCTGTTGAGTGCATCGACTACAACATTAGAGAGAAGTGGCTGATGTCTGCTGCTCCACAAGTTCGCAGCAACTGACAGCTGAGTACGACATGGCAACAGTGAAGCAACCATTACTATGTCAACTGTTCGGACCTCGTTGATGAAGTAAGGTTCAGCATGAGCTTGTTTCGATAGATCACGGCTTCGGGGCCTTCTTATACATCACGTGACTATGTCTCCAGATCCAGTCCGTCGGTAGCATGGCAAGATCCCAACAATAGCACAAAAACTTCGAGCAATTGAACAGACATAGATGTCTTGCTTACATTTTCGTCCCGAAATACACCGCGCTCTTGAAGCCTTGCAGCAGTCACACCAACAGATCATAGCCCTGTCGCACTAGCTAGGAGGCTCCGCAATCTCCAATCTTCGACCCGGGAACCTGTTCTCCCCACAGCTTGCTGAACATAAGGTTCGCGTCCTGGTGCCAGGTACGACTCGCCTGCGTCTCTTATCGCGTCATCTTGCAGGGTGTCGATCCGTGGCCAGCATCCCATATCACGTTTTTCTCTCCGCCGGTACGCCTTGCTGGCAACCCTCACCTCTTCTGGCAGGTACCGGCACAACGATGTGACTTTTCGACCAAAGCCCCGCTCGTATCAACGAAAAAGACGCCTCAGCGGCACAAGCACCACGTCTACTTGAGCCGGCTTCCACGCAAGGTGGACAAGCCCGCAAAAGCCTTTCTTGGCAGCAGCTAAACGGGTTAGCCTCTGCCAGTGTTAGGCAGGTGTTGTGTCCAAGGGCCTCTTGGCAACGATTGTCAAGACTTCCGCTGCGATGATGATGCTGGATCCTGGAAGGCTGGGAGTCGTTCAAAAGGCTCAGGTCATCCCTCTAAGACCTTCACCTTCGTCCCACGTTTCTCCAAACTTCACAGCTTGAGGAATTGACAAAAAATGGCGATGCGGTCCACGATACTGACTGCTGGCCTGCTTCTTGGCTCTGCACAAGCTCTGACCACTGAGTAAGTACCGTGAATATCGAGTACAACACCGTACTGACTGGCTTTAGGGGCATGCTTGCTGCGCCTCGCAGAAGTACTGGAAGTCTGAGCCCCAAGGGTGTATGTTCTCACTTTACCGTAACCCAAACTCAAGACTAATTTGCTAGGACCGAGCTCTTTTCTCGTCGACCAGCTACAACTGGACAACAGCCAAGGCTACAACCGGATGGTACTTCCTCGATGTCGAGAGTGGCAACACCACCAAGGCCCCTTTCGGATCTGAGGTTTCCGAGGTCGTTTGGATCGGCGAGACAGAAGACAGCATTCTGTACTTGAACTCCAGCAACGAAGCCATCCCTGGAGGTGTAGCGCTCTACACAGCTGATCTCAGTGGCGAGTTCAACCCGTAAGTGAGACCACGTACAGACCACGCAATGCTAGTATTGACAGATCATAGCACGTTAGTGGCATCTCTGGGCGCACCATTCTCTGGGCTCAAGGCTGCGAAGACCGTGGATGGCTCCATCAATTGGGTCGCCAATACGCTTGCCTACTGGAACAACGGCTCTGCCTACAACCCCGAACTTGCCACCAAGCCCAAGTCCGCAGGGCAATTGTACGATGCAAACTTCGTTCGCCACTGGAACTACTACATTGCTGAGGAGAGGTATGCTGTATTTGGTGGTAGCCTCGCTAAGGGTAACGGTAGCTACTCTTTCGATGGAAAGGTCACAAACCTGCTGAACGGCATCAACTCCACTGTGACTAAGCCAGAGAGTCCGGTCCAGGGATCTTCTAGCGATCCTGGTGATTACGAGATCTCGCCTGACGGCAGCAAGGTAGCCTTCCGCACCAAGTCCCCAGATCTTCCGAAGGCCAACTACACAGCGAGCTACATCTACATTGTCCCTCACGATGGCTCTGAGGTAGCCGTCCCCATCAATGGGCCTGGCACAACTGCACCTGAGACCGCTCAGGGTGCCTCAACCTTCCCCACATGGAGTCACGACAGCAAAAAGCTGGCATACGGTCAGCAAGACGGAATTGACTATGAATCCGACCGTGTCAAGCTTTATGTTGCTGAAATCGATGGCTTGAACTCTCAGGTGCACGCAGTTGCGGAGGACTGGGACTCGTCTCCCTCAGGCCTCAAGTGGAGCCCTGACGATGCCGATCTCTGGGTGGTTTCTGAGCTTCACGCCGCGAACCGTCTCTGGCTTGTTCCTCACAATGCTGCTGCTGACTTCAAGCCTGTGAACTTCACCGGTCCTGATACGGTGCTGTCCGACTTCGACATTCACCCAGACGGCTCTGCATTTGTTTCAGCTGCGGCCTCGTGGACAAGCCGGATCTTTTACAAACAGTATCCTGGCCAAGACAAGGAAGTCATCTTCACGGCTAACGAAATCGATCCCGAGCTTGCTGGTCTCCTGCCCAACTCGACCTCTAACTTCTGGGTAGAGAACGAAGATGGCGACATGGTCCAGTCTTTCGTCTTCTACCCTACCGACTTCAACCCAGAGGAGAAGTACCCTTTGATGTTTATCATCCACGGCGGACCCCAGTCCACTCAGGGCGACAACTGGAGTGTACGCTGGAACCTGCGCCTCTGGGCGGAACAAGGCTTCGTTGTTGTAGCCACCCAATTTACCGGCTCGCCGTCCTACAGCCAAGCCTTCACTGACAAGATTCAAGCCAACTGGGGCGGAACACCGTACAATGACCTTGTCACTGTCTTCAACCACATCAAGGCCAACATCTCGTACATCGATACTGACCGCGCCATCGCCGGTGGCGCATCCTTCGGTTGCTACATGACCAACTATATTCAGGGTCACGATCTGGGCCGCGAGTTCAAGGCTCTCGTCTGCCATGATGGCAAGGTCAATCAGGTTGCTAGCTACTCGACTGACGAGCTGTGGTTCATCCAGCGCGACAACAACGGTACAATCTGGAACGACCGTGCCAACTACGAGAAGTGGGATCCTATCATAAACTCTGCCAACTTCAGCACGCCCGAGTTCATCATCCACAACGACCTTGACTACCGTGTGCTGCAATCTGAGGGTTTGCAGACCTTCAACATCCTGCAGAGTCTGGGTGTGCCGAGTCGCTTTTTGCACTTCCCGGATGAGGGCCACTGGGTTACAAAGAGGGACAACAGCTTGTTGTGGCATAAGAGTATCTTCAACTGGATCAGATACTATGCTGGCCTGGAAGAGGAACTTATGCAGGAGGGCGTCATCCACCAGTAAGCTTGTCATCACGCGTACACCATGTGTAACGCCTGCACTCGCGATGATCAAGAGCGAATCCAAAGTGGAATAGCCATGCTAGATGTAATGAAGTAATGTCAATAACAGATGCAGAGCATACGAGCTTACTCATGTCGCACAATATGGGGCGCTTACTTTACCTTTTGCCGAAATAGGAAGCTG
The DNA here is from genome assembly GCA_027946495.1 of Didymella sp. IMI 355093. NCBI lineage: Eukaryota > Fungi > Ascomycota > Dothideomycetes > Pleosporales > Didymellaceae > Didymella > Didymella sp. IMI 355093. The sequence goes on from JAPEUZ010000024.1 coordinate 538,946, forward strand.
GCTGCACTTGCAGTGGAGCCAGCCTCGTGTACAACCAGCCTCACGATGACTGCAGACTTCTCGAACAAACTGGCTTAGCTGCGCAAGCTGCTCAGTAAGTAAACTCCAAATTAAACCCACACCGCTTGAGGGTGAATAAGCTGTATGTTGCGTTGCGCCTTACCCTATAGACCGCCCCCAATGCATAGTACATGTTTGAAGAACTCAATGTATAAGTAACTTATTGGAGGACCTGTATCTCAGCACTCAGCGATCTCAGCAGCACAGCGTTCACGACCAAGATGCAATTCACGACCACTCTCATCGCCGCCTCGGCAGCCCTGATCTCCACCGCCTCCGCCGGCCAGGTGAACTTCTACTCCGACACGAACTGCCAGCACTACATTGGCGAGCGCCACCCCGGTTCGTATCAGACCACCGGGTTCGTCTTTCCCTCTTCCTTGTCGCTTCTCTCGCCTCTTGCTTTCTCCTTCTCCTTCTCCTTCCCTTCTCCTTCCCTTTTCCTTCCCTTAAGCGCCTTCTAATATCTCGTAGTGGCCCAGCGGGCTCTTTCTCCGCACTCTGGGTCACCATCGACCAGCAGGCTTGCAGCAGCACGTGTGGACCTATGATCATCTGTGGCGATTCTAGCTGTAAGAACCACAGGGCTACGGGGATTGGAAAATGTGAGAGCTTCAGTACGGGGGTTTGGGCTAGGAACGGGTGTGGGCAGGATATGTGTTGAATGCTCGGGCGTGGAGGCACTCAGGATGGGAAGCTGGGATAGATGGAATGTGCGGAGAGTTACCGAGTAGAAATATCTTATACAATCATTTGTGACATGGGCGTATGCTGTCGCGCATGTGCTCGTAAACTGTGATTATGTGTGGCTTTCTAACCGTGCTGTTTTGTCAAAGGCTCTGGCTTTAGGGGCTATCCGATGGGGCTGTTTTGCACGATTAAGAGGCTTTTGGTGCAGCAAAGCTGCCTGCGAAAGGTCGAACATGGCGCAACAAATCTGACCACACAGGCAAGTGGGGTGCTTCGAGAGTTGTTGTTGTTGTAGCCGCGGGAGGCGTCTCCCAGGAAAATCGTCTGCTCAAAGCATTGGGTACGGTATTGGCTTCGGTTTGGAATAACCAAGTCATAGGATTTTTGACCTCCCGGGAAGACATCGCGAACTGAAATGCAACAAAGTCAGCAGCACCCTGGCGTTTGTACTGTACTGGACCTATCGAAGCCTTGTCGTCATGAAGACTGGTTCTCTTCTAAACTCAAGGAAACTCCAAGGTCGCTCATGATACGTACCACCCTTCATTGATTCCATCCACGATCGAGAGTCAAATTGAGCCTGTGCAGTGGATTTACAGTACGGGGTCATCTAGACACTGTTAGATAAATCACTTCAATTGATATTTCGTCCTATCGCCTGCTGTGTGAAGATTGTGTGCCTCGAGACCCGGCGCTTCCACCCTCGTCGCTCTTATCTGCGACCCTCGGGAACGCACTATCTTTCCTTGTAAGTCCTACTGGGAGAATTCTGCCCTTCTCCAGATCAGTGTCGTCGAGTGTGACTTCGTGCGCGCCATGTGGCGATAGAATGCCAGTCATCTGATAGTCCGGGTCTTCAAAGACAAAATCCTCGTTGCCAAGCGCGCGCTGAACGTATACGTCAACCGTGGATGGTCCAGCTGATGTCGAGTTGACGATTTGGTTGTTGGGTCGTCTTGAGCTCAGACGATGGCGTGCTCGCCGGGCTGAGTCGAACACGTAGTTGTTGCGCTTCTGCTGGACTTGCTTTACAGGTCTTGCGTTCGTCCAAAATGATTTGCGAAACACTATGCTCCATTAGCAGTTTGGAAATACACGAAATGAGCAGTTTCTGGTGATAGGGTCGAGACTCACTTGGCTGCAGAGCTGCAGTGTTGACCGCTACTATCGCGATGCAGAACTCGCGGACGCCCCAGCGTGCAATGTTGAGAACGAAGATGTTTGGCACGACTGTGAGCGATACACGAATGATGCTGTTGTCACTGTTAGACAGGTATGAGAACTATAAGTCCGTAGCACTTACCAAGCTGCGAGGACGAACACGCCGGATGCGAGTAGTATGAATACGGCAAGTCGACTGTGGGTTTTCAGCAGAGCATTTAACAACGCTGATGAAATGGTAGCATACGTCCGCAAGGGCTTCTTTAGATTCCAGAGCAGAGATACAGGCACACTTAGAAGCTGAGCACTGTTAGTCGATGGACACTTGGTTGCAGAGCTCATGCTTACGAAGACGTCTGTTACTGCGTTGACGCAACTCGTAGTGATGAGAATGTTAGGTGAGGCTGTGCACGTGATTGGTGGCCGTGGCACGAGCTGCCATCTTTGATTATATGGCAAACACCTGAGGCTTAACGCCATCGTCAAAGCTGTGAATCCTAGCAGACAAAGGGCTATCGTGATTCTCAGGACCCATTTCTGCCAAGGCTGGAAAAAGATACGTTGATACAGGATCAATACAATGCCCTTGAGTGTGAAGATTAGGACTAGACTGAAACTCGTCAGTTCTATGCCAATTTCAGAACGGTGCATACTCACTAAGCATACCACGATCCTAGAAAGAGTTGGCTGCCATATACTACCTCATCGTATTTCTCCTGATCGAACTTCGCAATCTCGGCTGGTGAGAAGTCAGTGTTCGTTCCCGTATGATACGTGACCTCGATAATAGCGCACGTGTACGTCCAAGCACACAGTGCGATAAAGGCCAGTGCATCGTCCAGTCGTAGTCCTTTGATGCCATCAGTACGGAGCCGTATAGCGAATCTCAGGACGATCCAGAGAGTGCCTAGCGAATATAAGCCCCATATCTCTGGGAGGAATTCGCTGTCTTGTGCCGGTGCCATAACACGAGTGGAGGATTGACTAAGAAGGCTGCGTAAAAAAGCTGGGGTCTCCACTGGAAGGTGGAATGAATTCAAGGTTGTGCTTAGGGTAGACTATAAGGCGTCCACTTCATAGCTCGAATTCCAATGTCGAGGAATTGGTCGACGATCGTGATCAGCGCAGGAAAGTAGGCTGCTCATGCACGGGAACTGACACCTTTGAGATTCAGTCGGCGAATTCTATGCAATGGCATCTTGATAGGTACAGGAAGAGCACGCCATAGCTTGTCGGTCAAAGAACGCGAGAAATCCAGATCATGGATCAGAGCATTTCTGATGGATGGAATCACCGTTCCTATACTCCCAACAAGCTTTGGCCATAGCATGGTGAAAATTCGGTACTCGCAAGCGAGCAAGATATGATTGGAGGTCACGGAGTTGTGCCCAACGACGAATTCTGGAACTGATGGAGAGCTGAGGCGCTTCCCGCTCATGCCGGGCACGCGGAACCCCCACTTCCCCCGAACTTTCACGTCTCCTGAACCGCTTCAGTGCCAGTTTTGGAAGGTATGACGATGTTTAGTTGCCGTTGTTGAGAAGCTTCATACATCTAAAGCGGCAAAACCCTCAGTCAGCCAGTAGAGAGTAAGCAGTCGCTCACAGCCTGGATTTCAGTTGCTCAGCTCGTTTATCCCACTCCCAGTACTCTCCTTTGAATCTCGTCTTTTCCCATTCTTCATATATTGCCTTGCTCTCTTCTTCTGACTTGCTTCGACACATCTTCTCCCAAACCAAGAGCTGCTCTTTGAAACCAGGATTTGGATCGCACACGGGTCTGCCCTCGCAGAGTTGGGCAAGCGCGGCCCTCGCGTCGAGGTGGTATTTCCACATCAAATAGGCTACTACAAGAGTAGCGGATCGCGATTTCCCCATGGCGCAATGCACGAACACGCCTCCTGCATCTTCATTTTCAGCATCTTTGGGGGCGTCATCTTCATCCTCGGTCGTCGCAACTTCCTTGAGGGCCTGATCAATGTACTTCACTGCTTCTGGCAGGTACTGAAGTAGGTCCTCGTTGGGATGATCGTCTGCTCGGATGTGGAAGTGTTTGAGATGCGCAAACCTGTCCTGCAGCAGAGGGTCGTAGTCAATGACGGATAGCACATGTGTGATACCCGCTGCACGTATCAAGTCGGTTTGGTACAGTGCATAGAGCCCGCCGATGTAAAGCTTGCCAGCCCGCGGTACCTGATCGACCCAGCCCATTCCTGTGTGCGAAGTGCTGCCGTGTAAGAGATAGGACATGGGATACTAACAGATGCTCGAGTGGAAGACGTGTTTTGTCGATGGTGCGCAAGAGGTAGTGAGCGCCGCGAGCTCCTGCTGCAGCGAGGCGACGAGCCAGTTGTGCCGAGGTCCAACGCGTCTTCCCCAACGCAGCCCAGGCGAACACTTACTCGGGCCAACTGCGTATAACAAAACGCCAACTGCACTGCCGCTCACAACGGAAATCAAGATTCTTCGCCATCATGGGCCCAGGATACTGCATGGGATCTATGAACAAGCCTGACAGAGGAAACGTTTATCACAAATCGCAAAACAGGCATCCACGATTGTAGGGTATATACGCACTACTTATGTCATTGACAGCTCTTGCTTTGCATTCAAGCTCACTAACAAGTCAATCATCGGTTCGAATCGCCAACACTCGCGTGGTTGACTCGCGTCTTACTCAAGCCATCTCTGCCAGCCTGAGCCGCTCTTTTCTTCTCAACGAGACTGCCCAAGACACGCGATCACCATCTCACCACAGTGCACAGTGGTCCAGTCATCTTGTCGTCAGCGAGTACAATGTACTCGTGACGGAGAACGGGAGACTCGGTGGTAGTCAATCCCCGCAAGTCAAAGTAAGAGGTGACAGGCGTGCTTGAGAGGTAACCAGCGTCTTCGCCAGGGATGAAGGAATCCATCATGGTTGGCGATGGTGGTGCCCAGACCGCTTTCTCAAAGATAGGAGCATAACTTGTGCTCATCAGATCGATCAGAGTAGTCATTGAGGGCAGATCGTTCTGGTTAGTTCTGCTTGATTTGTGGGCTGTTCGGGTCTTGGAGGCACAAGATCGTGGCAGCTGAAATCTGATGTGCGACATGGGTGGAGAGGTTCGAACGTTCGAACTCTCGGTGCAAGTAAGGCTGCCACTCGCATTGCGCATATTCTAATTGCTTGTGTCGTGTTGTCTCGCAAAATGCACTACAAAGGGACATTCTCATAGTCTTTGTCCACTGTTGACTCACTTGCAATGACTCTGTCATCGACGTCTTGTCGGACATCGTAGCTGATCTTAAGGTCACTGAAACACCTGTACCAAGACCCACCGCTCCCCCCAGCTATCCCACGTGTGCTCAGAGAAACTTCTCAAAATCTGCCTTGTGATGTATTGGTTTTCAAGACAGGATGGCGAATGTTGTCATTGTAATCTAACTCGTAGTATGCGACTCACCAAGCTTGATGTGCTCGATGTACTTGATGTCCACGAAGTCGGAAATTAGTGCATTCGAGGACCTCCATTGGTATGTCTGGCGTTTCGATGCCGTGGACGTCCAGATCCACAACCCACGTATGCTTGTCACCAATTCGACGGCGTCGAAAAAAGTTCGCCGATGCCGTCTGCATCGTTGTCTGGTAGAAACTCCGAAGAGCCGGAGCCGTCTTGAGGCCGCAGAGTAATCTCGCACTGATCCCAAGAAACAGAGATCGACCTCTACCCCTCTTGAGCCAGTTTAGCACGTTCCACAACCGTGCGATAGGTCAACTTGTCAAGAAGGTAGAACTCTGAGTTGATGAATAGTGTAAATGCAAACAGAGCATACACTTTGTTCCACGAGATGAAAACCATGCTGGCCGTGGTTGAGTGGAGATTCAACACCTGGGCCGCAACTGCTTGAGTGTCGTGATAGACAAACACGAAAACTTCCTGGCCGTTTGTGGCGACTTTACGGAATTCATCGCAATCGTAGAGATGACCCTTGATATTCTTCAAGGTGTAATCATCGCTCTCCAGATAGCTATGGACTGCATCTTTGTGGGTACTGGTGACAACGAGTTTCATTGACATTGGTCCATCATTGATTCGTCGTAGAAGAAAGTGGCGAGCAACACTTCCCACAATCAGAGCACTGCATTGGCTCTGGAGTGATCGGAATGCTTGAGGATCAGAAAACCAGTATCGCAGGTAGTGGTTGACATTCCAAGCTGTGGCCTTCAGTACCGGCAGCAACTGATCGAAGCCCTTGCACGTGCGAGTCAGGTTGATGATATCGGCGATATCCAAGTACGGCAAAATCGTTATCTGCACCGGTGCATAAGTGCTGCTAAGCAAGTCGACAAGTGAAACCATGGCGACAGATAAACGAGCTGCCTGGAGTAAGTCAGTGCACAGCGCCAGTGAGTCCGCTTCTGGAGTTAATTCACCACTAGTTGCATGCGCAGGCAGTGGAAAGAGTTGTAAGAGGCCACGGTAGTGACCTCGAAGTGAAAACGAGGGTGCGATTCGAGTGTTATTATGCAGAAAGGTTGGTAAGAGAGCGCGAGGAGAGGGCAGCTGACGCAAACGCGGACCCACTTTTCGCGTATAGAAGCGTCCTTCACTCCAGGTGAAGGTGAGGAAAGCTTCCTGATGCCAGAGCATTTTCGTGTGTACAGAAAATTTTCGAGTCTATCTGGGTTATCCAACTCTTAAGCTTTGATCTCTTGTTCTTTCCCAAGCTGTGTCTCATACTTATCCGCAACCTGTCCACAAACCCTCCAAACCCTCCGCCTATTCGCAACACCCATGAAAGGGCCCTGCATACCAAGCTCCGGCCTCACAACCCCATCAAGCCAAAGCAAGAGCGCCTTGAAATTGACACTTCGAAGCTCACCACTATTGACCAAGTTCTCGATCTCCCAGAACCAGGGCGCAAGATGCGTGCGGATCATGCTTCTCCAGAAAGCGGGGTCTCGAGTAGTGCTGCAGACGTGGTGTGATGCCTGCATAAAATTGAGAGCGTCCTGCACGGAGAGGTTTTGTAGGATGGTGTGCAGAACATCGAAGGGGAAGATGGTGAGCGGATCGCGTTGCACTTTGTGCGGGAAATCTGGCTGAGGCTCAGCGAGACGCAAGCTGGAAGGCATGTGTTCCCAGATTACGTTGTGGAAGTCAGGGCCTCTGTCTTCGGGACAGGTGACGGCGTACTGTCAGCTCAGATTAGAAGGATCGACGAGGGAGATATTGGTGAGCTCACCTCCTCGCCAGGCGGGTTCGGCCAGAGATCATTCGAGAACTGACCACCGTAATCGAGCGTCAAAGATTCTGCGTTCCCTTCGCAAAGTACATGCGCGACCTTGTACAGAACGTCTTTACTAATGTCCGCCGGATTTTCGAGACCCAGACGCTTTGCAAGGACAGCGTAGCAGGCTTCATGGAACGGAAACGTCGGGTCATTGAGCTCGCCACCTTCGCTTATGTAGCACGGGTACAGCTGAGGGCGCGGATCGTTTGGATCAGCTCCAGTCTCGCTGGTCTCGAAGTCACCCCAGCCGGCGTAGCTCCCAAGCCCAGTGATGTACGCTTTCTGAGTGTCTGGATTGAAGCCGAGAGTTCTGCACTGGTCAAGCCACACGATGTCTTTCTTAGTCAGAACTCTTGGGTCGTATGACACCTCTTCGTAATAGCCACCCTCGGCAAGGTTGCTCTTAAATAATTCATTTTGCGGAGTGAACCCAAGCGGAGGCTCTGGAACGGAACTGTCGCCGCCAGCGTCTTGTTCATTCTCGTCACTCGATTGCGTCCCGTCTTTGTCAAGTAATTTATCGAATCCTTTCTTTTCCCGTATCTTTCGACGGACTCTTCTGTCTCTTTTCCTCAGTGCTTCTACCCCGTTATCACCTACATGCACACTGCTCGATTGCAATGGCCCACATCAGAGCATGCAATAACAGTCCCAACGTCCCAGTGTCATGTCCAAAGCAAAGGTGTGGTACAAAGTAAGGTGTAGAAAAGCCAAGCGAGACGTGAGTGTAGTAGAGAAGAGAGTATGTTGATGATGTCTTTGGCAGACATCAGGCAAGCAGCCACGTCCGGTTGATTGGACTGTCCAGATCGCCACTACGCCATTTGCGTGCCGCTGCCTGTTCGACATGACAGGCACCACCGAGCATTGCAAATGGTCATCTTAGTCAAGTTATTCATACGTCGAGATAGACTGTGTTGTCGTATCCGTTCGTATGGCGATAAAGGGGATCCGTGAAATACTATGATATTGTCCGACGGTCCAGCACAGCCCTTCCTGCTCTCGAGGAGCGAGATGTGAGGACGCTGCGATGGATTCTGGATGGCTGCGTAGGTCAGATGGGCAAAGATCTCACGAATCTAGCGTATGTAACCAGAGAACAGAGGGGCGGCGATCATGCATCTGCTGAGCTGTGGAAGATAGTGGAGGCATCGAACTTCGAGATGCCACGGGAGTGGAAGGGGAGGAAATCTATGTATCTGCCGGGAGACCACCTACAATAGGAAATCTAGACTGTCATCCTGGGCATACCAGTTTGCTCGCTTGTTCTCTCGTGAAAGACGAGTTAATTATTCAGTTGAACGTTTGATGCATATATAAGTGAGTATGTTGAGATGTTGTTGTACCCAGTAGCCGCAGTGGCCTACTCAACGCTTCCGTTACCATTGTTAGGAAGAACAGCTTTCAAGTGTACATCGCTTTTAAGTAGTCGCTTTGGGCTTTCGCATGGTGCTTTTGCATGCTATGTCGAGTCGCAATAAAGTAGAGTGTCGTCAAGAAACAGTGCATGTTGAGAAGCACGTACATCAATGTCGACAAGATACAGATGTGTAGTCGGCGCCCTCACGGTGCAATGTATGTTCAGTGCTCGAGGACTGCCTACTGTTGAGGTAAGCTGCTGCTCCAGGAAACGCTTAAGATGACAGGCCGCAGAAGAAAGAAACAATAAGCCCATATCATCGGAACCTACGAATGGGCATCGTGAAACTCATCCTCCTCTTGTGTTTCGCTGTCCTTTCGTCGCAGCCTGTCGTCCCGTCTCGGCTCAGGGGCAGGGTTGGAGTGCAGGAGCTTGCTCGGCGGGTTGATCTCGGCTGTTGGGCTTTGCGCTGGCTGGTTCTGTGCAGGTGGTGGCGCGTATGCTGAATCGGCCTCGGGTCGGTATGGACTGAAACTGATGGGCTCGTGGCCGTTGCTTGACGTGGTCTGTGGCGACGACTGGTTAAGATCGACACTAGCAAACTGCTGCTGCACCTGCTGCACCTGCGGTTCCTGCTTAGCATAATGCTGCGGCTCTTGCTGGACGGGAGGTTGTTGTTGGACCCCCTGCTGCGCAAGTTCTCTTTGCTGTTCCGGTTGTGCCAGTGACGCACCGTCTGCTGATTGTGCGGGTTGTTGCTCCTGAGTCTGGACCCGTGAAAGACTCTCACCCCGTTGAGGGATGCTGAACTGCTTGTCTGGCTTCTGACCCGGAAGGACAGCATGTATCTGGAGGATCTGCTTAACCTGCTCCTCAGGTGTTTGTCCGTCACTGAAAGTGTTAGTCGCAAGTCAGTTAAACATAAACAGGGAAACTGACATTTTGGCGTTGATGACCCAATCGAGATCTTCCTCGTCCTCATCAGGTCCGCCAGGGCCACCCTTAGTGGCTCGGAAGAGCTGGGGGTGCCAATCGATGTTATCATTGTTCCTCGCCGCTGTTTCCTCTCTTTGCCTGTCTTCAATCTTTGCCTTGGCTGTCGTAGCTGTCTCCTGGTCCTTGCGCTTGACGGCGTCTGTTACATCGTGCCAGAGCCTCTGCGATTCGCGCTCGTCTTGCTCTTCGAGTGGCCGGGCTTGCGGTGGGGTGTGCCGTGTCTTTGCTGCGTCGAAGAAGAGCTCCTTTTTGCCAGTCTATTAAGCGTTAGTTGATATTCCCCGTCGCGATGTTCAGGCTGTCTCTTACCGTCAGATCTTTGATGTACATATCTTCATTCCACGATCCTGACAGCTCAAACAAGTTCTTGCCGTTCTTGTCCTTGATGTATCCACCAATCGCGTTGTAAGCGCCGCTGAAGTAGCCCTTTGTCTTGAACTCGACATCAGCCACCATGCCGGTCTCCGGGCACCGTACGTAGGCGCGATCGCCGAGCTCGTACTTCATAGTGCCGAACAATATTCCGCGCACGTAGATGTTGGGCTGTGTGATGAAGCTGCCTGACGTCAGTCGTTGCCATGCACGCCATGGTGTCCCACCTACAATCGTTCTCCAGTGTTCAAAAATCTCAAGACCGCAATACCCTCCATCATACTGGCGGCCGAGTTGCCAAGGAACTTGCTCCGCGGCTTTAGTGTGCCGTCGATCCGGATGTGGTGCTCGGGGGCCATGAAGAAGTAGCTCGACTTGGGCGGGTGGTGCGATGTCTGTTCGGAGATGTAGTAGCCCTTGGTGCCGTCTGGATAGTCCCAGTAGCCAGTGAAGATCTCACCCAGGATCGGGTTCAATGGCTTCTTCACGCCTCTGCCTTATATATCAGTCATCGTCTTTGGGGGTGTTCGGGTGTTGGGTCGCATACGGAGGCTTGATGTGCCACCCACTGAGGTAGAACTTGGTCACCGCGACGAAGCGCTCGACAGGGTCCTCGATCTTGGTCAGAGGGAGGAGTGTCTCGGGGTGGGCCATGAAGCTGTTCGTCTGTCAGCGTGGAGTCGGTCGCGGATGGTCCGGAAGAGCTCGTCTCACTTTGTGATGCGCTCCAGCATCGATCGTGGCTCGAGGATGAAGGTCGGCAGCGTCACCCGGCTCAGGTCGGCTCCGGGGCGCAGTTGCGAGATGATGTGCGAGAGCACTGTGAGGAAGCGCTCCGTTAGCCAGTGGTCCTGCTGCATCCAGCGTTTCCGGGTGCCTGGAAGACGTACTGCTGCCCTGCTCCGCGTCGACGACCGTCTCATCCTCCTTTGTGACCTCCTCGCCGTGGTCCCGAGGAGCGTCTAGGGAAGAGCGTGCGCTGCCTGCATAGGTTCGAAAACCAGATGTTAGCTTTGATTCCTTCCCGCAAACAGACCCTGAAGATCCGTATAGCCCTTCACAGGCAATGACGCACCTGTCAGCGAGTTCTTGCGCCGGTGGACTCCCGGAATGTGAGGCATGGCGAGTGAAAGGGCAGATGATCGTAGAGGTTGTAGACAAGAAAGCGGTCCTCTTGCGGATTCGAACGCAAAGCACACCGAGTACCAGGTGGATATAGGTACAAACAAGCCTTGCAGCTGTGACGCGGTCTAGAAGTCAAGGGTGAGCTGCACGCCGACGATGACGACGGCCGGTTGATCAAAAATTAGTGAGAGACCAGAGACCCCGCAATGGCGTCTAGTAACAACAACAATAACAGGCGAACACGTCAGGGCGAACTGACAGAGCAAGAGGTATCGCAAGCAGGATTTTGGAGTTAGGCTTCTCCGGCAGGTACTTGGAGGTCAGCTATTGATCAACACTGTCCAGGTTGTCACGGGGCGGTGCACGCGAAGACCGGTCAGGGCTGATGTATGTCGATGCTGCCCCGCACAACACTACGCAATACCAATGACTACGCCCAGTGACAAGGCTCGGAACAGGCACGCTCCCACATCGAGTTGGCTGACGATGGATTTCAGACATTCGCATATTGTTGATATTATGTTGATGTTGATGTATGGCTCATGCAAGCTGCCTCACCCTCTGTATCTGCTCATTGTCCCTCCAACCCGCCTTGATGACCGTGACGCCCGCCTCCTCGTACCCTCTGTAGACCTCATCCAGCGAGCTCGGATCGACGGCCTTGGTGGCCTCGCCGATGACCCATGTCTTGAATCCGTTCTTCTGCGCATCGAGTGCCGTAAATCGAACGCAGTAGTCGGCCGCGAGACCCGCAACAAACACATCCGTAACACCCGCCTGCTTCAGCGTGGCTGCCAGGTCGCTCTGTGAACACGGGCTGGGAAATGGGTCTGCAAACGCCGAGTACATTTCCACGCGCTTGTCCATGCCCTTCTTCACAATCTTGTCAAATTTGCTGGCGTGCAGCTCGGGCAGCAGCTCGGCGCCTTTGCTGTCCTGCACGCAGTGGTCGGGCCAGAGCTGTGTCTCCTGCGTCTCAGCCGGGTTCAGCGGGTTCTTGATGGTCGCCTTCGACACGAAGGGCTTGTTGTTGGGCGCATCGTGGGTCGAGGCGAACGAGACATGGTCGGTCGGGTGCCAGTCTTGGGTTGCGACACGCAGGGCAAAGGGGAGATCGAGCAGCTCGTTGATGGCAGGCACGATGGAGCGCCCACCAGTGACCGCGAGCGCACCGTTCTGCTGATCAGCATCACACGGGCGGCGGGCGGCCTTCTAGATGGCACTTACTGGAGGACAAAAGTCTTCCTGCACGTCCACGGCGACGAATGCTGGCGTGAACGACATGTTGCGGTGCTGGTTATGGGGGTGAGTGCGCGCGGTCGGGGTGGTGTCTATGACAGCTGCATCAATGCAAGCGACAGAGGAAGTGGTTAGCAAGCATCAAAGCATCACCCGCACGTCTAGACATGGCCGAGTGAAGGCGACAGGTCCGCTCCCGTGGTAGCCTACACACAGTTGGGCCAGACACGGAGCTGAGGAGGAAGTCCTGGAGTGCAGCCCACGCGCGTGTGCATTTGCGATGACTAAGGCCGCCAAGCTTTGTAGCTGCTGTGGTCTGACCCAGCAGCAGAACGTCAATTCATCGCTCACCAAGCTCGCCCGCCCGCCCACCTCTCCACTCCACCCCAATTGCTCGCGCCATGTTCCTCCAGCGCTCTGCCATTGCCGCCGCCAGGCGCGCAGCCCCCGCCGCCATCGCCCGCCGCACCTTCACCACCACCTTTGTGCGCCGTAAGGGACCCCCCAGCAGCTTGACCACGACGACCCATTGACACTTGCGCAGGCGACGCGAAGCCCGAGGCCACCCACGAGAAGGAGGCCGGCCACTCCGCCAACGCTCCCAGCGTCCTCGAGGGCTACAAGAAGCTCGACTGTACGTGCGCCAGCTTTTTCGCGACGCCATGCCGCACCGAATGCACCGAATGCTGATGACCCCCAGCGATCAAGTCTATGGAGGATCTCATTCCCGAGGGTGCTAAGCCCGGTACCGTCCCCACCGACGCCGAGCAGTCGACCGGTCTCGAGCGTCTCGAAATCCTTGGAAAGATGCAGGGCGTCGACATCTTCGACATGAGGCCTCTCGACGCCAGCCGTCTTGGTACATAAACCCACTCTATACAGCGTGTGCAGGGTATTGATAGCCGCAGGCACCCCGGAGGACCCCATCGTCGTCAACTCTGCTGGTAACGAGCAGTACGTCGGTTGCACCGGCTACCCCGTCGACTCGCACGGCGTCCTGTGGATCACTGTACGACTTCTGATCTCTACTCAAGAATTCCGACACTAACATGCCCAGCTCACCCGCGAGGAGCCCCAGTCCCGCTGCATGGAGTGCGGATCCACCTACAAGATGCACTACGTCGGCCCCGCCGAGGACCCCCACTCGCACGACCACGGCCACGACCACCACGGTGCGTCCAACAACCTAATCACCAAACAAACGCACGATTGGATGGCTGACTTGAAGCAGAGAACCCCTACCCCAGGCCAAAGAACATGGCCGACTTCCTCAAGCCCGAGTACATGCACGTCTAAGCTTGAGACGTCCGAAATCGATAGAGTTGGTCTTGTATCTATACGGTCCATGTAGCATAGTTGGCGGGGAAGGAGCCCGAGACCTAGACGCGAAAGTTTACTTTGTCTTGACATGTGTCCTGTGCCGCCATATTTGCATGCACACTACTGACAACGCACAACGAGCTATGTGACTGACCCCGGCTTATAAATACGCAGCATCTGTCTGCAATCCGATGGTAACGGTACATGCTTGTAAATCATTCGAACAATCTACGCTCCCTTCAGCGCAATGGTACCCAGAATCACAGCCTCGATATCGCTCCTATCATCCTTCTTCCCCGCATCGCCGTTGATACCTTTTGCTCCCTTCTTACCCCCTTTCGCGCACGTGATCTTGTACGTCTTCTTAATGCGATGCACCTCTGCGAACTGAGCTAGCTCGAGCCCGTCTTCAGTTACCTCGACGCTAGTGCCATCCACGGCGGTTCCCAGATGCTGGCTCACGCTCTCGCGTGTGATGGAGGCGTCGACGCTGCCGTCGGCCTTGATGGGGAGCTTGACTGCGATCAGGTTGGTGGTTTTGTCGGTCAGCCCGAAGACTTTGTAGGATTCGCCGATGTTGTTGTTGGGGGACAGCCGGAAGACTAGCTCGGAGTGCGGTGTGCGTGTCTTGTGTGTGGAGTTTAGGAAGGCGTGGAGCGCGAGGAAGGTCGCTGTGAGGAGGTGCTGGGGTGTGAGGATCTGATGTGGCTGTTAGTGTGGGGTGTTTGGTGACTGTGCGTGCATGGGTGAATGGTAAGTGGAGAATAGTGCCGATGAAAGAGATGCTGAAAAAGAGATTGCAGTCGAGGCTTTGAGAAATCTTGGAGAAGGGAGATCTTCCGCACAGCATGTAGTCGTAGTTTCAGCGATGCACACGTTTCCTGCTATGCCTTGGCAAAAGGTCACCGCTGGCGATGGCATCGCTGATCGCAAAAGAAAATGCTTTGGTAAGGACCATGGCCTAGCCCTCCTGCCCTGCAGTCGCTCAACCGAAACTTTGCTGCTCCAACTTAGTAGGTACATGATCTCTGTAAGAGTAAGGCGTAAACTTTGCACGACGTGAAACGGCGTGCATACTCCTTCTGCTCGGGAAGAAAAAGCTCCCAGTAAGACTGTCGAGCTTGAGATGCGTAGAATAGTTGTGCATGCATAGATCAGGCTGTAGAGTATGCATGGCCAGGGTGTACAACACCCATGTAAAGGCTGCAGACTGTCGATAGTGTGTTCGTACGAGTGACATGCCCGCGACGATCATGATGCCCGTGCAGCTACAAGTCATTGCAGTCATAGACATAGCTCGAGATGATCGACAGCGTCGTGTCCTGGTAAAGCGCTAATGGGACCCAAGCATACGGATCGTCCTTGATGCCAAGCCAATCTCATCTGATAAAGAGACATGGTGAAGCAAAAACAAGAAAGGCCAGACCAACGCCACAGCCGCGAGCAGAATTGATGTGCCATTTTGACGTACCAACGTGCCGATCTCGACACGTTGTAAACATACGTTGTGGCGTCCAACGTGAGGCTGGATGTTGATTGAAGGCTCGTGCCAGTGCAATAAGGTTTAGAGTTTGGGCTCAAGGCTGAACAGAGAGGGGATGTGCACGACTCGGAAAATGGGGCTGAAGCTGAGTTTTTTTTTTTGAGAAAGGGCAAGATTCAAGCATCGTGCTGTGAGGTGAAGTGATCGTGTGACGAGACGTGCGTTCATAAACAGAGCTGACGAATGTATGGGTGAATAAAGCATGAAGTGGAGAACAGACTCACCATGGCAGCATCGAGAAATGCATAGTCGAACTCTGGATTGGTAGCCAGCAATTGACTGCGAAGGAACTCGGTATTCCTGACGTCCTTGAAGAGCGCGACCTGCACGGGGTAGGCCTCGTAGTGCGGCAACGTGAAGGTCCGTACCGCAGCCATGGTTGTGTGATTACTCGTTCTGTCGCTGCCAGATTGAGCTGCGGGGTTTCCTTGGGTTTGGCGTGTCTTCGACGATGGTGCTCAGAGCTGAGGCGGCTAGCTGCCGAGGGTTACCGCGGAGTCTCGAGTCACGCCGATCAGGTATGGGTTTGTTGGAAGGGGAAAGTGAGTGTGCATCTCACTCGCCGTTTTGGGCGATGGTGGGGATACAATTCGACGTTATTTGGGCTTGGCGGGATAGCGGAGAGAGCAGCCGAAGATGCACGCAGCAAATCAGCGACGTGAGGGAAATAACTGGAGAAGGGCGACCAAAAGGCACGATGTGGGCAAGTTGCGCGCTTGTCGACATGTCAGTGAAGCAAAGGCTGGTCGTAGCAGCGTTAGCCCAGGCGCGTTAGCGGACCAGCGTTGAAAGAGATGAAGCGTCGGCCAGTGAGTGGCGCATGGACTGTGGACTGTGATCACGGGAATTGATCCGCGTCCCCTTCGCCGAGCACTCGAGTTCTTCCTGGGGGCAGCGGGCAGAGCCCATAACAATCCCTTGCTGCTTCTGAGAGTCGCGGTGTTGGAGACTAACAAAGGCAAAAGCCGACCATGAGGTACAGCCATTGAAGCAGCAGACACGGGCCAGTTAGCATCCGGTTGCTCGCGCGTGAGGCGCACTCGGAAGATACCGCACTCGCATCTATCATGGCATCCGGAACGAAGCGCATGTCCGACGACGATGCGAGTCTCGCCAACACGAGCAAGATCCAGCGCATTGAGCACGGCGGCCATGGAGCTCCTCCGTACCAGCAGGCGCACCAGGCCAGCGTGAGTCCGCACCAGCGGCTGAATGCCAGCAACCACGATTTCTCAGGCAGCGTCAAGCGCAAGCTCGCCGACTCGAAGCGGACGGGGCAGGCGTGCGACCGATGTAAGGTGAGCAGTCCCCATGTCCATAGCGATTGCCTGCGCGCGGTGGAGCTGGGTGCTGGGTGCTGGGTGCTGGGTGCTGGGTGCGCGCAAAGCCTCAGCACTGTCTGCATGCAGTGTTCTGCGCAATGTTTCCTCGACGCGCGCCGACCGAGGCTCAGGCTCAGGCTCAGGCTCAGGCCCACCGCGACGGGCGCACCACAACACCACGCCCAGCAACCGTATACTGACAGCGCCAGATCCGCAAAATCCGCTGCGATGGCCGCCCCGAGGGTTGCACGCCCTGCGAGCAGAACCGCACGCAATGCCGCACCACCGACCGCATCACCGGCAAGGCCACGGTGCGAGGCCACGCCGAGGCCATGGAGACGGAGAACAACTACCTGCGCGCCCACATCGCTGACCTGCAGGCCCAGCTGAAGGAATTGGGCGTCGAGCCGCGCCCGCCGCCTGCCTACGGGAGCATGCCGTGGCCATCTGCAGCTTCTGCCGCCGACACACAGGACTGGAGTGCCCAGCGGCGCCCGAGTGCCTCCCCCATGCCTGGCTATGCGCCTGCAGGCGACAAGGTCAACGTCAGCTCGCTGCCCCAGTTCAAGTACGGCTCCATTGGCGACAACTACTTGGGCGTGGCCTCGGGCGACTCGCTGCTCAGTCACATCAGGGGGACCTCGCTGTCAGTCTTCGGCGCCGAGATCGACATCACCGACTTCGTCGAGGAGAACGACGAGTACGAGAACTCGCCCATGTCATACCAGACGCTGGTCAAGATCACCACGGGCACCCGCCACGTCGAACAAGTGTCCTTGCCACAGTACGAGACCCTAAAGGAATGGGCGACCTGGTACCTGCGCTCGCTGAACCCGTACACCATGCTTCTCCACAAGCCCGCCTTCATGGAGCTGATCTGGCGGTTCGGCAAGGATCCCAACTTCACGCCGACCGCACCCGAGCAGGTCATGGTCCACATGATGCTTGCCACCATCAAGTATCAGATCGCAGCACGCAACAGCCAGCAGACCTCTTTGATGGACGAATCACACGCCCACTACATGTACGCCTGCAGCTTCTACACGGATCTTCTCCTCGGACAGCATCAACTCGCCGACATCCAGGCCTTGGCCATGATCTGCCATCACCTGCGCAACTTCCCTAAGCCCGGCGCTGCGTGGATCATGACGTCTCTCACATACTTGTTCGCGCTAGAGTTGGGCCTGCATCGATCGGTCAAGAACTGGGACTCGGCGTCCGGCAAGAAGTTCACCGAGTTGGAGATCGAGATGCGGAAGCGCATCTTCTGGACCATGAACGCACTGCAGATGAACCTGGCCGGCAAGCTTGGGCGACCAATGCCAATCAGTAACGATGACATCGATGTCGAGTTTCCCGAGCCGATGAACGACTGCCTGCCTGGTGAGGAGGCTAATCTGAGCCCCTTTCACCAGTGCTCATTCCAAGTGGGCATACAGATTGCCAAGTACACCGTTTTGGAGCTGGACCTGTACAAGACGATATACGCTGTTAATTACACGCCACGTTCGTACGTTGAGTCCTTGAAACGACTCGAGGCTGGCGTCCAGAAATGGAAAGAAGAGCTGCCGTACGAGCTGCGAGAGCCGTCTCATGCTTCACCAGACGACCACATCTTTGCGCTTTATCTCGAGTATTGGTACCAGGAGTTCCAACTCTTGCTGCACCATCCCGCGGTCTGCAGGTCTGTAGACCCGGCGATCCTCTCATCCAACCTGGACAAATGCATGGAAGCTTCGCAGAAGATGCTGCACAACTGTACCGAGATGATGCGAAAGAAGAGTCTGGATATCGTCTGGATCAACACAGTGGTCTACATCGCTGCAGTCTTCACAGCTCTCTTCATTTCGTCGATGCGGAAAGACAACCTTACTCCAGTCGACATGACAAGGTTGAAGGGTGACATGGCTACGTGGGTCAATGTCCTCGGCGAGTGCGGTCAACTCTCAGGTAAGTTCCACGACCCGATAGTGATTGGTAACACTAACGAAGCTCGCAGGCACAGGAGACAAGATGAGGAAAGCAATTTCGAACATCGTGGATCAAGTGTTAGGCAACATCAACGACAGCATTGTTAAACGCACTGCGACCGAATCGCTGGCTCGAGTAGCTATGCACACGAAACAACAACCGCATCCACCAGCTCCCGTTTACGACACAAGCAGCTACAACGAGGAGCAATACACTACGAACACAATAGGTCCCGCAGACCCCACACTCGCTCAAGGCTCTGGGTACACAAACTTAGCAGAAAACGCTCACCTAACTATGCCCTACAACCTTGGCACACAAATGCCTGTTACTCAGCACACCCCCACCTACGAGCAACAACCGTACTTGAAAGTTGAGGACGATACCAGCATGAATCGCCCCAACGCCGTCGCCTTAGTAGCGGCAACAGGCACAACTTCTCAAGCTCCACCAAACGCCTACACTTACCCGCAGAGCCTCCCGCAAGTCACCAACGCCCACCAATCGAACTACGTCGCCAATAACTACAGCCCACAGGACTGGCGACAGTGGACGCAGACGTATATGCAGCAGCCAGTCGGTCCGCAGGGCGAATATTTGAATACAGCGACGACGCTCATGGCGCTTGGAGGTCGTGATGGGGGTAATGAAGGAGGTGGGCATGGGGGGCACGCACAGCATATTGAGCAGGCACATCTGGGTCAGTTGCATTGGCCAGGCGTGGCGTTCCCAGGAGCGGCGAGCGGGGGACATCACCAGTGAATCGCTCACATCTGAGGGAACATATCCAGCGGACACACCGTACCAAATTTAGACGGCGATGTGGATGATGAAAGGCAATATCGAAGCCAAAAGCACAGAGAGATGACTATCAATACTGTAGAATTAATACGTAATAATGGGTGGACGACGCTACGGATGTGAGGTTTTATGGTGCAGCCAGCCCGCAGCCATATGGAGAATCGACAAAGGCAGCGAAACGCACGAGCTACGTAATCGAGCGACATGGATAATGGCACAAGCAGTTCAAAAAGAAGACGAGCTTTATTGCGCAAACATATTGTCTACAGCTCGTTCCTCTCGAGCGCCGCTGACAGCATACCGCAGAAAGTGTAGTACACAACACTGGTCTCACGGCATCGCTAGTGTATGTCGCGACACGAGAACGCACGAGAACGAACACCTGCGCGGTGCCGCTTTGCGGTCTGAAGATCGAGCTCCGGGCAAATCTATCCTGTGGCGAGACATCTCACAACAGGATCTCCATCGCGTGCTACACCCTCGGTTGAACTACCTGAGATAGCCGCTCATTCGACGGTCCACCCTAAATTACCGATCGTTTACACCCGCACTACACCACAAGGCTAAGACAGAATAGGAAGCTACGAGGCGTGCTTGGCAGGGGCGAGGCGTGCTTAATCGTCTACGGAAGGCAGATAACAAACGTCAAGCTTCGCTCCACTTCTTCTTAGTTACACCTTCCAAAATGGTCCCAAGCTTGGTAATGCTTGACTACTGTCAGATGATGCTGTTGGTCGATGAGGTTGTATCATGCTGCGCGTGCAAATCAAGGTCCGCGGTGTAGAACCGAAATGAACAACCATCCGGGCCGCTGGTAAACTGCTCACAACTATATATGCACTGTCGTACCGCAGAAATGTCGCCGGTTGCGCTTCCTCTTGTACTCGTAAGAGCCACCGCGTCCGACAGTAAGGCAAGAAGCACCAGGCTTCCCATCGCCTACTCCTCGCTGCTTCCAGTCTTTGACGACTCACTGTCTTCAACATCAATATGCGGACCACCACCTCTGTTGTGGCGCTCGCCTTTGCGCTGCTGCAGGGCACAAATGCCTTCAATGCAGCCAAGTCCCGCGACTTTAACCTGCTCGCGGACATGGGTCTGAACCCAGACGGCTCCTCCGTCGAGACTGCGACCGCGGCCAACATCGCTAGGAGCCTGCACATTGGCACCACGGTCAAGGACTCCGTTGTCAACGTCGCTACCAGGCAAGCTGCCGCTGCGGAGAAGATTGCTGAGGAGTATGTGTCTTTGAAACTCGATCAGTTTGGCAAGAGCAAGGAGACCTTCAACAACAGATTCTGGGTCGCTGAGTCTGGGTACAAGGCTGGCGGACCGGTCTTCATCTACGATGTCGGTGAGGCAGATGCGAGTGGTAGCTGGCAGTTCAGGCTGCAGAACGAGACGAGTTTCTTCAAGCAGATCGTGGACCAGTTTGGTGGTGTTGGTATTGTTTGGGAGCACCGCTTCTGTGAGTTCACCTTGCTTCCCACTTGTGCGCTCATTGCTAACGTATGGACCAGATGGCAACTCTACGCCTGCACCGATCGACCTCGACACTCCGGCTGAGACCTTCAAGTACCTCACCACTGAGCAGTCGCTTGCCGATGTTGTCCAGTTCGCCAACCAGTTTAAGAGGAAGAACATTAACGCTACCTTGACTCCCGATAAGACACCCTGGATCTTCATCGGAGGATCGTACCCCGCTATGCGTGCTGCTTTCATCCGTGACAAGTACCCGGAGACTATCTACGCCGGATATGCTTCCTCTGCGCCTGTTGAAGCCAGCGTTGACCAGTCCTTCTACTTTGAGCCTGTCTACCGCGGAATGAACAAGTACGGCTTTGGCAACTGCACCCAGGACATCAAGGCTGCCATCAAGTACATCGACCACACCTTCGACACCGACCGCTCCGCATCTGCAAAGCTCAAGGAGCAGTTCCTTGGCAAGGGCGCCGCCTCGAACTCGCATGCTACCTTCGCTGATGCTCTGAGTACCATCTTCTACCTTTGGCAGTCATACGGTGTCGATGGCGGCTCTGGATCGCTTCGCAATTTCTGTGACTACATCGAGACTGACCCGAAGACCAACACCACCGCTCCCGCCGCGGGCTGGGCAAAGTCCAAGGGCGCGAAATATGTTGTCGACCGTTGGGCTTCGTGGAAGACATTCACGCCCGTCGTGAACAACTATCTCGAGACTGAGTGCTCCGGCAAGCAGAACGTCACTGGTACCTGCGACCTGAACAAGCGCTTTACGGATCCTAGTTCGATCAGCTGGACCTGGCAATACTGCACCCAGTGGGGCTACTTCCAGTCCGCCAACCTGGGCCCCAACCAGATCGTCTCGAAGTACAACTCGCTTCAGCATCAGCACGACATCTGCCATCGCCAGTTTCCCGACGCACCTCGCAGTCTGCTGCCCGACTGGCCCAACACAGCTCGTACCAACAAGGTCTTCGGCGGCTGGGACATCCGCCCCAGCAACGTGTACTGGTCCGGCGGCGAGTTTGACCCCTGGCGTACACTCAGTCCGCTCAGCTCTGAGCCGTTCGCGCCCAAGGTCAACGCTTTTACCAACGCTCCTAAGTGCGGTGTTGAGACCAGCAAGAGGGATCTCTTCGGCTACACGATGGCGGACGCGCAGCATTGCTATGATTTCAGGACGTACTTTGCGCCCGGTGCGATCAGCAGGAAGTACTTTACTGATGCGCTCGGCCAGTGGCTGAAGTGCTTCAAGCCTAAGGGTGGCTATGGGCACGGATACTCTAAGAGGTGGACTGCTTAGATTGAAGACACTATTAATGATGGGGGAGACTGAGGATATTAATGACCACTACGTCTCTGAGCAACATCAGTAATCCTATTGTTATTAGTGCCTAAGGGCGCGTTCATCTCATGGCCATCAGATTGTTGTGACGTCAAGTGGTGCGCATGCCTTTACTTTCAATCTGCTTGGCGGGATTTGTTTACTTCAGTCAAACGCGCCTTTCCCCCACACTCACGCTCACGAGGATTGTGAGACGTCACCAGCTGAACATCGTGCTCGCATCACGCCCGCAGATATCTGCGAGATTGATTACAAAAAGAAAGCGATTGTTTGTACGAGAGCGATATTCGATCTGGTACCTTGGTGGAGTACTGTCTCTACTCTCCTGTAAGCGATCTCAATTGATCTGGCCTTTGACCTGAACGCCTCCAGGATATGACCCGCGTCCGAACCCAAACACCAAGCTCTGTATGCGACCGCTCACCGCTCACCACTGAATTGTAGGACTCGAGTGGATCCACATCGGTACTAGCCAGACAACACGAACACCTCTTGGCAAGTAGTAAACCCTTGAAAACTCCGTTAGTCTATCCTAGTCTTCCCGCAGTATCTTTTGTTGATACATGCTCATATTGCCATGCACCGTTTTCCAGGTATACGCGGGACTGGACTCTACTACTAGATGAGATGGGAGAGGAAGCCGACGCCAAGCACAAAATAGATAGCTACAGTTTGTTGGATGTTGCGGAGCGAATGGTGAGGTGTTTGCCGTACCCACAAGACCCCACAGTGTATATCTGAGCTGCGGAAGATAAACTGCAAGCCTTAAGCTGCAGACTATGTCCTCAAATGTGTGTTGTATGATACGATACGATACGCCTTTAGAGATGCTCTTTCATTGCCGGCGATGAGGTGACGTCAGTGCGACGCGCCTGCCTTCATCGTGGGTGCCCGTTTGCTCGCTTCTGCCTGGAAACTCTCGGCCTTGCGTTTCTTTCGCCCCATCCACACCTCCGCTACAAACAACGCGGTCAGCCCCGAACTTGAGGGGCGCTCATTATACCTCTAGATTCCCCTTCTGTGCCGCTGACCAGCAGCATGGACTTCGACACTCAGCTGCAACGCATCTCAACGCCCGCCTTTAATGCGAGCGCGCCCGCAGTCACTGCCACCGACATGGCTCAGTCTGCGATTTCGTTCCTCGATCTGCCCGCGGAGGTGCGGAATATGATCTACTACTATCTCTTCCCTGAAGGTCGCTCGGCGGTGCAGCTCCTGAAGCGGAATGTAGACCAGGGCTACATCGACATGTCTGACCGCCTAGGTATTGTGGCTACGTGTCGTCAAACCTACAAGGAGGCGACGAGCGTTCTGCAAGAGCAAGGAAGGCTTGTTATTGCGCAGCCCAAGACTCTCAAAAGGCTGATCCAAGAGCTTTGGATGGATGACGACGTTTACTATGACAGCGACGACGGAGAATTGTTCGACCATCATATCCTCCAGCAAGTCGTGCCTCTACAAGGGATTCGTCTGGATTACGATCTCGATAGACGGGTCTTGGTAAGCAATGCGCCAGCGCTCATGTACACCAATCAATGGCTACGAAATATGTGCATCGCGAACCCGTGCGGAGCTCGAATCACGGCACTCTGCAGAACGACATCAGCAAAGTCTGCCTTCAGCGAGTTCCAAGCACTGCAGACATGGATCAAAGATGGACACGCTAACCCCACACGTTGGGACGAGCCTTATGACTTCAAGACCAAGATCGTCCTGGCATTCGATATCAGTGTCCACATCCCGCCCGCAGACATCGAGTTCGACGCGACTGCTTTTGTTCGTGCGACACGCAGATTACAGAGGCCGGGTCTAGTTCAAGTCGAGGTCATATCCTGGGCAAGGTATGAGACGCGCTCAGAGACAGTGGTTGATATTCAGACGAGGGTGTTACTCTTCATGTGGAACTTGATCCAAACGCATCCCGAGGCTCGACTAGACCCGTGTCCAACGATCTGGTTTAATGGGATGCATTGGGCGCTGAAAGCGGAGTTCGTCGACAAGAAAGGAGGGGTCCGCATCGTGATGGACGAGTGGATGTCAGGGCACGAAGAAAGAGCACATCTATCCGCCAAGGCGTCCCGCGTCGTGGAAGCTCTCAGGCGATTGGGTGATCCCGACTATAGCGGACCAGAGGATGAGAACGAGGACGAGGAGGCAGACATGGACGTCGACACATACTTTTTGTTTGAGATGGACTTCGACCAGGGCTCGCTGCTTGGAGTTGCCGCAGATCTTGCTCAGCTCATCTACGACAATTTTTTCATGTCCTTCTGAAACAGCATTATAAGAACGATGGCAGTACAAAGTAGCGCGTTTCCTTCCAGAATCCACGGTGATAACATGCACGAGGAAATGTACTCTTAGATTATACATTAAGAACTGCCCGGCGTTGGTCCAGGTTGAATGCCAGAATGAAGATGTCATAAGCAGCACTCTTACCACTCTTACCGCAATCCCCTGCCTTTGCTGACTTTCCTCCTGGACGGTTCCCTAAACTCACAAATAGCTTGTTCACTTGTCCGATATCAATCGCGTTACGAGTTCATATGCAGGAAGCAGGAATTCGACCTAGTATACTGAGAAGCTTCCATGTGAGCAGGAGCGCATCGTGGCTTTGCTCAATTTTTGGAGTCGACATGTATCCTGATGATGGGAAAAGTCTGAGCAAGGCGGACGGACAAGCTACATGTCTGGACAACTGATTGTCGCCGAATCTGGATGTCTCGTATTATATGCGAGCTGAGGCCCAGCAATGATCCCCGCATCCTTGAACCTGCGTTACAGCGTTAGCTACTATCCTAACTCTATGCTCTATATCTTGTCATGCCTTTACTAGACCTGCTAGGTGTAAAGAATCTACCTTCACCTTGACGTCTGCGTTTGCCTGTGCACGTGCCAACGCACTAACGCACACGGAAAGAGCGCCTGTCCGTCTCCAGGGCCCACGCCAGAACCATTGTTGACTACCTTCAGCTTTCGCCCAACATTGCGCTCACGTAACAAAGTCGACGCCCAAGGTCATGGTTCCTGCACCACGGACGACACCCCAGAGGAGCAGCTTTCACCTCACTCACCGACACCGAAAGTTCCTGCCTCGCAACCGTTGGTCATGTTCTTCCTCGATCTGCCGCCAGAGATCCGGAACGAGATCTACAAATGGCTCTTCCCAACAGGTCCTTCTGCCGCACAGCTGCTGGCAAGGCGCAGCGGTGGCTTCATCCAGATGAGTGATCGCTTCACACTCCTCGAAACCTGTCGGCAGGTCTACGAAGAGGTTTCTTCGCTTCTGCGAGGTCAGCGGCGTTTCGTGGTCAAGCAGCCAAAGACACTTACCGACGTGATGGAAGCGAACCACGAAGAGATTGAGGCAGAGATCATCGAGTATGTCGTCCCCAAATTTGAGATCGATTTGCATTACGATCTGGACAACGGCAGTATGAGCAGCAACGGAACTTCCATTCTGCACGTCAGCAGAGAGATACGCTATCTTGCTGCATCCTACGCCAACATTCGTATTGGCGCCAGGGTATCGACCACTAATCTTGGAAGACTGGAACCCTGGATCCACAGCGGACGAGCCCGTATTGCAGCGGAGACTTATCCTTTCGACCAACACACCCACCTTGAGCTACGAACCCCACGAACTAGTGATGAAAACGTCGCAGACCTCCGCATAGATGGGGTAGAGCTACTATGGGCTACGAGCGGCCTGAATCCCTTCACGATGGTGCGAACAGTGGCATGTGATGAGGAGGAGGCAGCGCAGGAGGACGCCACGGAATTAGTAGACGTCAGGGCAGGTTTGTTACTTTTTATTCATACGCTCATCAAGAAGTTTCCGGGTGGGATCTGTCCCGAGATATGGCTGAGAAGAGATCTGCATGTTGCCTTTGCAGACCTTCAGCTCGAGGACGGTGCTACCGAGCGCGTGATCAACAAGCACGCCAATCGCTCATGGGAACAAGTCACCGAATACCTGATCGCCGCGGATATCGTTCGGCACTATCACAAAATCGAGCACCTCCCGTCGAGCAAAGAGACCCTTTTGAGTGTCGCAAAGAGACTTGCAGACTCTCTCGCCATGGAATTCTATTGGTAGCCTGAGTTAGAGCCTCCGGATACCTCTGATCATGCGAGTTTGTCTTCTGTAGGATGCTATGTACAGAGCACGTCTCGATCGCTTTACTGACATACTCCGGCCTTCCAACGTTCCAGAGACCCACAAATCGAAAATGCACCCTGCACTCATCGTTCTTGCAAAAGGAATCGTGCGTCTTCTAGAATGTCACTAGCCTGGCCAGCATGTTCTCTGCTCAAAATGACAGATCTTCTCCGTGAGGTATGGTCATGCCAACACGATGATCTCTTCCGTAGCCGTCCTCCGGAATAAGTAGATCAGTCAAGCATTTAGCCTGCTCATATTATCTCTGCCTCTCTTTCAAATTTTCGCTCTGCTCTTCATCGTTGTAAACCATCCCATCTTCATCATCCCAGCCATACTCGGGTTCCAGATGGACTCTCTCTTCCACTACTTCCTCTTCCCTCAGCACACCAGCCGAACACTTCTCCTCGATCCACTTCACTACTTGTGCAACACTGTCCCTCCGAGCATCACTTCTTAGGATCAACACGGCAAGCCAGGTCGCCGGCACTTCAAATTGCGCTCACAGATCGCCGTCATCCCACTTACCCCAGCTACCACCATACAGTCCAGGTACTCGAAGCGCAATAATGTTGACTCCAGCTCATCGCATGTCCCATGGCCGCTGCAAAATTCGATGGGTTTCTCGATACTATCGTTTTTCACCAGACCTTCCTGCACCGTGCCTACCACACTAGGATGATCTTCTGTTGGACGTCGAACCGCCGTTTCAAACCCTGCATAATCGTCTGCAGAGTCCTGTCGCGCGTTTCCAGACTCACAGTGTTCCTGGCGTAGAGGTTCCAGATGTGGCCGAGCCAGACGTGGTCGATGGGCGCTGTGAAGCAAGGGTCAAGGGTGGGTTCGGCGTTGATGAAGGTGAATGTGGGCGCATGTGGGCTGGGCGATCGTGCGAGATCGTGATGCGGCATGGCGAAGAGACCTCTTCATCTGCGAGGTCCATCTCAGGTTGCGGTCAAGGTCAAGGCCAGACAGGCGAGGTGGGAAGCTGGGCTGAAGGCAGCCACGCTATGTCGTGTGGTTTATTCAAGGAACAGTACCGTGGTTGACGGCGCAGCTGTCTGCAGATCTCCCGTGGTGCTGAGAGTCTGGGGTAAGCAGGGTCTTATTGAACGACATCATCGTCTTAAAACAACATATTTGTGTATTTGGTTATGGAAAAAGGAAGAAAAGTTATTGAATCTCGCTACAATGTAGTTCGGCGATCAGCAGGTGGCTGTGACGTGCAGCGGCTATCGCGCGCATCAGTTGTGCCTGAAAGGCTGAAGCCGCCCACCCTGGACCCTGAAATTGGGCGCCTCACTTGCACCTGCTCCAACCATCACGTCGCAGTTTCACATGCATCCATCACACCTCGCCCCCACGCCGATCAATTTCCTGGTGTTACACGGCCTCCGCCAACGACGTCATCTGGTACTACCAGCACAAGGACCCATCATGCGCAACGCTCGCATGGCGCGCAAACCAGATGGCGCAAAACCTCCACGCCCGTCAGACTCAGGCTTAGCTGTCGCGCGAGTCACACCCACAACCCTGGCGTCCCGTCCTCAGCGCCCTTGGTGGGGATTACTTCCGGTGTTCAGGTGCCGGTCTCCACAAGGTTGCACCAATCCTGAGCCGCTAAAAGTGCGGTGTGGTCTATAAGGTGAAAAAGGACAGTGGAATGGATAATGAGTCCCCGCTTCCTGTATTGTTGACCTCACCGGCTTCGACCATGGCGCTCACCCAAACGGTACCGAGTAACTTGAAATCAGCGACTGCGCAACCTGACTCACCCTCATAATACCCAACTCAGCTGCGCCAGCAAGGCTGATTGCTTGCAACCGTTCAGCTTCCACCTACGGCCGCAAGCAGCAATCAGCCACCATGTCGCAACAAGACTACTTCTCATACAACCCACAGACATCTGCAAACGAAAGCAAAAGCAGAATATCAAGCAGACCGGCACTGCCTGAGCGCAGAAGCTTAAGAGCCATGCACGACATCATCCCGCCCTGGGCAGAGATGCCTGCAGCACCATCAAGCTGCCAGACAGTGAGCTTCTCGCGCTGGTCGCGCTTCACAACATCCGGATCCAGCACACCCACCGGCGAGCTGAAAGCCTCCAAGCTCTGCACGAACCGTGGCACGAGCCCAACCTACAACCCACCAGCAAATGAATGGACCTACCTGGGCGCCGAGCAACCATTTCGATGCGGAAAACCAGAAGCGCAACGAAGCAGACATCGCCGCCAGCAGAGCGCAAACCAGTACTCGCAGCAGAGCTCAGGCACATGTCCTAGCTTGTCTTCAACAGCCAGCACCACAGCCAGCAGCAGCTTTCAAACCGAACCCATGGAATTTCGGCGCCGCGACGTGCAGCGCGCGAGCACGAGCTCGCAGCTGACACAGTCGTTCAAAGCGTCGCCTGTCAAGGGTGGCCTGGATAAGCGCCAGCCTCAAGGAATGCTGGGCCTGATGGCGAAACTCGGCCTAGACGCTGCGGATTGCGAGGAGCTTCCCTCGGCATTTGATTCCGAGGACGAGGACGAGGACGAGATCGATATGGAGGACCTGAGGCCGGTACAATCGGCGATGACGGAGGGTGGTAGTGGGCGTCCTGTTGCTGGCGACACGATGGCACGGTAACGACGGGTTCGAAGGGAGCATGTCTCGTGCGAGACATGATTTTGCATTTCGGTTTAGCGGCATTATTGCATTCATCAGCATACAGGCACGCATTTGTATAGTGTCGTGGAGTTCAGGATTATACCATGGGAGGGACGCTCCGCACAGCGAGCGGAGGAGTATGCACCTAGCCCCGAGCTTGGGCCACAATTCAATTCAATGACGATGTCCATCACCTTCACTCAACTTTCCTTCAGTGTAACAAAACCTCACACTCTGACACACAGCGCAATGGAACGCCAGATAATATACCACACACGCTCGCTCTCGCAGCGCGTCATCCAGTCTTCTACGCGCCCACTCCGCGCCTCCTCACTCCCATCTTCTCGCCCATCCACTGCGTCGTCGTCGTCGAGATCATGCACAGGTCTCCGCCCATCCTCTCGGCGTAGCATCCACACCACAGCGCCCGTATTGATGCAGTCTCGCCCTCCCAAGTCACGCGACCGCGGCCCTAAGAGCGACGAAGACACCCAGACAGACTTCAACGCGCTCGATGTGCTGCGCAATACCGCTGCGCCGGCTACTTCGATCGACGCAACGACCAGCGATGGGTTCGCGCTGAACAATCAGATGAGGGTCAGCGGCTGCGGTTTGTTGCTTGTCGGCGGCGAGGCATTCAGGTGGCGGCCGTGGCTGCGGGAAGGTCGCAAGGAAGGCACGATTGCTGAGGGAGGGACGGGGGACGATGCAATGACAGGGCGATTGAAGAATAAGAAGGGACAGTGGGAGATTAGTGAGGGTGGCTGGGGGGTGTTGGAGTTGGTATGGCCAAAGCCTGGTATGTTGCTGTTGACTTCCTTCCATCGCGTCTCTAGCCATTGATGATGTTTGCGCGCAATGTTGGCAGTGCCTCAGATGGCTGGAAATTAGGAGGAGAGTAGTGCTGACAAGATGCAGATATTCTCATTATCGGTACCGGTCCCTCCGTTCTCCCACTTGCGCCCGCTGTTCGAACGTACCTTAACGGCCTTGGTATTCGACTGGAAGTTCAGGACACACGGAACGCGGCGGCGCAGTTCAACCTGTTGGCGACGGAGAGAGGTGTGGGACAAGTTGCTGCCGCGCTGATACCTACGGGGTGGAGAGAGGGAAGGGGCATAGTTGCGGATGACTAGGTGAATGGGTGGATAGTCAAAGCATGCAAAGAAGGAGAGCGCCAGTGACCGGGTATTGGTAGCGACCTGTACTATATTGTACAAAAGAATAATGTGAAATGGATACACAAGAGCAGGGTCATTTGTGGTGTCGGGGTTTCGCTCGGTTATGGCAAGAGCGTTTGCTGGATTGCTGAACGTAGTTGACAGCAAACAGAAACCTCAAGAACCTCTCCCCATAAAAACTCGACTCATTCTTCGCTGATCATTCAGCATCAATCATTCTTTCCAGCACACCGCAATGTTCAGAGGCCCCTTCAACGACTCGTCCACCGACGACGAATCTCCACCCGCCAGCAGGAAACACACAACACCTCACGATGCGTCATTCGCACAATCAAAGCCCAAGCCCAAGCCCAAGCCCAGCGACCAGACAGCTCCTACTCCCACCTCAACAGCTCCCATCCGCCCGCCCTTGCCACCCGCCAGAAGCACGGCACGCCCACCCCTCCACCTCACCAGCCAAACAATGACACCCGCCGACATCGCCACAGCGCAAGCAGCCACCGAGGCGGCACAAACCCGCTCCTACGAGCTCTCCCGCGCCGCTCACAGAGTTCCTCTACTCTGCCCCATCCAGCTCAACGGCTTCCAGTCCTCCAACACCACCCCGGTGGCGCTGAGCACCTCGGACCCCAGAACGATCGCGCGGCGCGTGCTGCTGCCTTCTTCGTTGCCGGTTATGGGTGGGGAGAGAGTTGAGAGGTTGTTGGCGCCGGTGGAGAAAGAGTTGGAGAGACTCCGGGGGACGAGGGTGCCGCCGAATAACGGGCGCGTGAAGGGGAAGAGTGGGATGCAGGTTGTGAAGGAGAGGATTGTGCCTGTGGGTCGATACTTGGTGCAAAGGTTAGCAAACATGGACCATAGCGAGCGTGGAGCTACAGAAACAGACGTCTGTCGATACATCGCCGAGCACTACTGGCCCCAGCATCTTGTACAGGCTGATGGGCCGAGGGTCATGGAGATGTATCGCAATGCTATCTACCTGGAGAGAGTCGAGTATGAGCATCGTCTGGCGGAAGAAGAGGAAGAAGCAACGAGGCTTGAGGCTTCTGAAGAGGGATCCGTAGACGAGATGGAGCAGGAGATGTCGCCGCTGATTGGGCAGGATATGTGGACGCCGCAGGTTGGTGAAGAGTTGTGGAGGCATGTTCCCAATAAAGAAGAGATGCCGGAGCTCGAGTTTGGTGAGCCTGATAAGGACGGAGATGTTGGGGTTTCTATTGCAGGAAGTGGCCTCTGGGCGGATGAAGTGAGGCTCTGGTGGGGGCAGACGAAGGGTGGCTGATTAATTACAGAATTACGTGTGTTTTCGTGGCAGATGCATGCCGTGTTGAATATCGACGTTCTCTCCTTCACCTTGATACAGCTTTCTGTCCCCAGCGGCAAGCCGTATCTCCCTCCTTGTTGTCCTTGCCTATCTTCTTTCCAACTTCAGTGCATAGCCCTCGATGCGACTGCGCCTTGCTCAGGTACATCCGCGCGACGACACGAGACAGCTTGCTCACTAAATCCAGTTGACGTCGTGGATTTCACAAACATAGCCAGCTGCCTCTATGCTACAGTGCAACTGCTAATGGTAGCAGCACTTTCACTCCACAGCGCTAATGAATGGTAAGGGCATTACAGTCATTCACTACACCGTGCCTAGCCCCCGGCACAATGGTGACTCTCGTCGATCTACTCAGCAGCACTTACGCGCCGGTGCAAGCAATGATAATTTCCTACATCCGCGTTCGCGACACGATCGCCCTCTTGGGTACCTGCAAAGAACTGCGCATCCATATGCCAGCTTTTTTGAGTGCTACAGGTTACAATATCAACTACCGTCTGAAGAGGTTCTTTGCCGATCCTAAGCAATTCCGATCTGTTCAAGGCGCAGTTCGCGCCCTGATCTTCGGCGATTTTGCTCGCATCTTCCTCGCAGGCACGGCCCGCAAGACGTACGAAATGAAGATTGCAGTGGAAACTGGCTGGGGTTATCTCTTACACGACTACCTCGGCAATGAGGGGTACGTCTTAAAGTTCCGCCCATATGAGAAGCATGATGCCGCTGGCCGGACCCTGAAGGTCTCGTTGGCTGAACGAGACAACGCATCTATTGCTATTGTGCTCGCTGATGCACTGAACACTTCCGACCTCGACATTATCTCTTGGGCAAAGGCCTACTCTCTCTTTGGTTGTGCTACGCATGTCGAGAGAGTGGCTTACTTACTCGGCAAGCTTGACGAAACTCATGCTGCACACCTCAGGAATCTGACGCCAAACGAAAGTATCAGAAGCAAGACAACATCTTGAGCCAGAAGGCGTGACTGCTGGGGCGCACGATCATATAGTGGGTTCAGCGATACTGACAAGATGATCCGCCGCCGTCGAATCATAGATAGCTTCACTCGGATTTTTGCCCTCGATGTAGAAGGAGTCACCGTTCCGCCTGAACCACAAGGAGTGCTCGAGTCTACCACTTTCTCTCTACAAATGCCACAACCCGAAGACATCGAGGGACCGGTCTCATACTACAAAGTCGAGTTCGACGAGACAATTTGCCATCTTGTGCTCCAATACAAGTTCATCACCTTGAAGGAAGACCAATACGATGGTTCAATCGTCGAGTACGATGATTTTGACCAGCGCATGCGGACGTCTTGCTACAGTCAGAAATGTAACGAGCTAAATGATCATCTCGATGAACTCACATTCCTCGAACTTGCCAAATCCCTAAGAAGGACCGACCATCAGCATACACTGGCTCGCTGAACAATCTTGATCGAGAATCTTTGGCAGAACTCGAGTTCGACGTACCTAGTTCCTGTTCGTTTCGGGACCTGGACGTCATCGAGTACCTTGCTGAAGCCTGGAAGGACCAGTTGGAGTACGACGAGCAGCAGGAGATCCAGCGGAAGAAGGGCAGACTTGACGAAGTCGCAAAGATATGCGTTGGCAAGTGACGGTCTTAAACATATGCAAGGTGATGACTTGGATCGCCAACTCAACCCCAGATTGATCCGACTGAGCGTCTGGGAGGCCTCACAAGTGGTCCAAAATATCAGTATTGGTTTCATCGCACAACCACGGGAACACGAAACCGATGCAAAAGCGTCACTATCTGACATGGGGTTGCATTGGGCAACATTGCGCGTCATCACTAAGTGACGGCTCTTTCAAAAGATGTGTATACGTTATTAAGTTTGCCTTGCACATAGCTGGTGCAAAGCATACCAGGTCGTTGGAAACGCGATTGCGAACTCTGGACTTGATCAGTAGAGAAAAGAACGGGGTGATTGGAGGATAGGTAGTCTCGTCTAGCAGCAATACGCATCGTCAGTGATAAATGAAGCTGTGTCGAATCATCCCTCCATAACAGCATTCATATTCTACCTTCGTATTGCTTCTGTGACCCACAGCTGATAGGAGAGAGCCAAATGACAAATCTTGCAGAACACTCTGGTCCTCATCAACCCTGGTATTACCATCACCGCGGAAGCTTCTTCCGGCTTCGACTCGCGTACGTCTTACGCAGATCACCAACAACCCATGCCATCGATCATTGTGGCTTGCGCATCTACTGATTTGACTGACATGAGATTCTTAATACCCGATGCAACGAAGGACTATGACGACTCTCGAGCATGAATAATTAACAGACGTGCGCACCTGGGGTACTTTTCGTAAGCTGCTCTCAATCACTTTGCACGCAGCAAGACGGAGAAGAAGACAACATTGCTCCTATTTTTAGTAGCAGATTTTAGTAATACCGCGGTAGTATCGCGCAGCTGTCTTCTTGTCTTTCTTGCTGCAATCCATCATGCACATCGCTCATAGTTGCTTCCTTCGTGCTTTGCGTCCTTCTGCTCTGTACCTTACTCTTCTGCACACCTCCTTCCTTTACCATAGCTCCTACTTCAAAGTTTGTGTTCCATTATCATTGCTAGGGCTTCTAGAAAATTAAAGTTATTGCAACCTTACTACAGAGTCCGACAAAAGTGGCTTTGCTTCAAAACCTTGTTATTCAGCTGCGCGATAAGAGCGACGACTATAGCATAAATAGATTTTCAGGAGGAGTTCTTGCCCTGAAGTGCTTGCTTTTTTTTTTTTTTTGGACACTCTTAATGACTATTCCATCGGCAACCTCGAGCAAGATATAGAGGATGGCCAGGATAACAATTAGAGCAGACGATCGGAAGTATACATGAGTAGGCACAGGAAAGAACAGTCCGAGGACGTTCGTGTACTGACTTGTCTTGCAGGGCACCGTCTGCGGAATGACATACCAACCTATCAGGAGCCCTTTTCCACGTTGCAAGGGATCAAGTATGGTGGTCCCAGGATTCAGATCGGCAGGGGTGCCTTTGTGAGCTGCTACCAATACCTCGCCGTCCACGTTGCTACGAATCGATCAGCTTTGGTATCGACAACGCTTGTCGGAGACGCAGAAGAGGTGCGCAAAACCTTCGTGGTGGTTTTTCCGTCGATATGCAGGTCCCGGTGCCCAGGGCACCAAGAACTTGTGGCTCGCGCGATACCTAGTGATCGATCAGAGTGGGCCTGATCATACGAAAACTCGAACGACGCAGCGACATTTTTGAGTTTTAGATGCAGCAGAGATTAAGAGGCGCAGAAGAGAACGATGATGGAGGCCACCACGCAAGCGAGGATCCTGAAGGTAGTTTCATTGCATTGCTTTTGTGTAGCCTAACAACGTTCAGGAACAGTCACCATCCAGAATGAGTTATCGCGAGGTACGATCTGAGTGGACGACCACTCACTATTCCGATGTGCGTACGCAACATCGTGTTGGGTTTATTGGGCACTGGGATCAGCGTGCGGATCCATGCATTAGCGGCGGCACTACCTCCGGGCCTTCACCCTTACTGTCTTAGCTCAGCCAATCACGTCAATCGGAACTTCTGCACGTGCATCTTGATGGCTGCGGAACGGCGGGAAGGCTCGCGCGGTACTGTGTGGATCCTAAGCCATGCTGTCGAGCTAGTACTATTGTCTGCGTGTGGTTGTCGCAACGTCTACTCATTTCATGTCGTCGATATGGTAGGGACAATGCCAGACGTTAAAGACGGCGCCCCGTCCCCAGCCTCTCCACGATCGTATCGTTCATCGACGACACAACATGGGACCTCCGCTACCAGAACGACTGAGGGGGACAACTGCGACGCTAGGTGCGTTGAGCATCGTGACCACAGCTTTGAGGTGCTACGTCAGGGTCAAGGTCATCAAGAAGTGGGGTTGGGATGACACTTTCATCATCCTCGCGTTTGTAAGTTGACATCTCCTGATCTAGTTCACCAACGTCACTTACGGGATGTCTAGATTACTCACATGTGGTACACCATCACCCTTCTTACCGGCATACACTACGGCACCGGCCAACGGACGGCGGATATATCTGTTGCGGACTCGATCCATGCCATGCGTTGCTGGTGGCTTTGCTTCCTCGCCTACGCTTCCACCATTACCTTCGCCAAGCTCTCTCTGGGCTTCTTCTTCCTTCGCCTGACTTCGATCATCACACTACATCGCATCGTCACAATTGTCATTACTACCGCCGCCGTGATCATCGGCGTTACCTATTTCTTCCTTTCGCTGTTCCAGTGCGCTCCTGTCGACTTCTTCTGGACGCGCATGCAAGGTACTACGGACGGGAAGTGCATTAGCATGGAAGTCATCATCGGCATGACATACCTCTACGGCGCCATCGCTGCGGCGACAGACATCGGCTTCGGTATGCTTCTTGGAGCCTTAGTCTGGAGGCTTAACGTCGAGCGGAAGACAAAGGTACTTGTTGCGCCTTTGCTGGGCATGGCTTGCATTGCCAGTTACGCCGCTTTGGTGCGCATGCCGTACATCGAAAATTTCAAATCCGACGACTTCCTCTATGGCACAGTAGACATCTCACTCTGGTCGACCGTCGAAGCTGGTGTCTCGGTTTTTGCTGCCAACTTGGCAACACTGCGCCCACTCATCCAGCATGTCCGCGATCAAGTACACTCACTCACATCGCACGCTCGTGGAGTTCGAGATCAAGAGTCACCTGCCGACAGCAATGAGCACAGCGACCATGAGCTCCGACATTACGAAGACCAGAAGCCTAAGGTCTTGACTAGAGTCATCGCGATTCCCTCAGAAGCCGCTGCCGGCAGAAAGGCGGACGGAGAGAGCACAATCAGCCTTACAAGGTCGACACGCCAGGCGGAGGTCTGATAAAAATCTCGATGGGAAATATACGCACTGGTGTAAGCACAACGACAAAGCGACGAAACTAAAAGCATGGGTTGTGAAATTCAGTGATCTTCTTTTCATACCATACGCAGCTCGTATCCGAGCTTTGCGTTCATTAGTCTTCATGCACACTGGTGGACGTACAACGTAGCAGATCCAAATCCACAAAAAGCATTACAGCTTACGCTGGCGCTCGCGAGGTTCTGCATCTCCCTCACCGTGTACATCCTCTTCATAGTGACGCTCCATGTGCCGCTTTCGATCCCCACTGCGCGCCGATGCAGCTACAGACCCCTGCTCCTGCACCTCCGGCCTTCTCCTCGCCTTCTTGCGATCCAATCTCATGAGCCACTGGTTGTACTGATTAGCCTGCCCAATCTGCACCACGGCCTTTATCTCCACCACCGCACACGCCATCGTCATGGCCAGAAACTCGCCTTTCATCTTGCCAGAAGATCTAATTATGACCCGGCTAACGTTTTCTACGTGAGGCACCGTCTCGACGCCTGAGTTTTGTAGACCCAGGCTCGAAATCGGAGTCCGATTCTGCCGGTGCAGGAGCAGCATTACGACGAATGAACTTGCCCTTAAGATCACGCTGTGGTCCCGACTTCTTACCCTTTGGTGCTGCGGTGTGCTTAACAGGTGCAGGACTCGCAGACTTATGTGTAGAGCCGTCGTTGCGCTTCGTACGCTTTGTGGGAAGTGTTTCGACCTCCGACTCCGAAGATATTGATACAGGCTCCGATTGGTGCTTACGCGTTTCCCGCCATTGCGATTCCTTGCGCTTGGTTGATCACTTACCCTTAGCCGCTTCTCGCTCAGCCTTAGTGGCGTAGCGCGAGGTCTTGATAAGAGGACGTACCTGATCAGTCCTGTCGCGAGGGTGCTTTACTGAGAGCTTCTCGATTTTGCGCTTGCGAATGGAGTAAGGAGATCGCGATAAGGTTTGAGTGTCTGAGTGTTCAGAATTATCCTCACCAGATGGGTGCTCAGAATTGTCCTTGTCAGAAGGCGCCAAATCGTCCTCACCAGAAAGGCCAGACCCGCCCTCTTGGGGTTGCGACAGGTTGTCTTCAGATTGCTCAAATCCGTCCTCTCCAGTGGTAGTTACTTGATCTTCGTCAATCTCATCATCTTCGTTTGCGTCATCTTCGGTGCCGTCGTCCTCATCTTCGCTCTCATTGTCATAAACGTTATCGTCAGTATGCTCGTCGCTGTCTGAAATCTCCCCGTCTGGCAGCCGCCTAGACACGGGATGGTAGCCTGCTTCCCGAATATCGTCTTCGTTCGATCCATCGTTGCGGATCATCCACTCAGCGAACAGCTCGTTATACGTTCGTTGGCGCTTGGCTTTCGGAGCCGACTCATCATCTTCCGAGTCTGTTTCCATTAACATGATCGGGTGCTTGAGTTTACCATTCTTTGTCTTGGCCTTTGTCGTTACCTTGTTTGATGATGGCTTGCTTGCGTTTGCTGACGTCTTCTTAGGCTTAGAGGCAACAAGCTTTGCCAGCCCTACTCCCACAGCGATACCTCGTGCCTCATCCGCTGCACGAGGTGCGACACGTTTGGTCTCCCGCTTCTTACGCTGCTTGTTAGCCTTCTGTGTCTCAAAGCGAGTCTGAGATTCCCAGCGAGCGCGTCCAGCATCGACTTCAGCGTGCGGGATGCGAACCTGAGGTGAAATTGCACGCTTCGATTGCTTGGTCTTGAGTGTGGTTGGCAGTGACGGTGCTGGAGAGGTGATGGAAGCAATTGAAGATGGAGAGGATGGCGTTGGTGGCGAGACCAGAGAAGCTAGGGTAACCGCAGGCGACGTCGCCAGAGCTTTTGACGCTGGCACCGAGATACCAAGTCCTCCACGGTTTCGTCGTGTTTGAGTCTGCGCCGGTGGAGCTGAGGAAGGCACGTGTGGGACGGGCAATGGCGATGGCGATGCTTCGGGCGCGGTGCCTTGCTGCGGCTCGTCAATCATCTCAATGTCAGAACCATATCCCAATTGAGTGATGTTGGTGTCCGACTGACGGCGATGGACTGACTCTTCTTCGTTGTCAGATTCGTCGTGTGAGATGTTGGCTGAGCGGGCCTTTGGATTTGCACAAGGCTTCGTTGATGGAGTGCGCTTGGTCTTTGGCTTAGTCTTGCGTCGAGCTAGTTGGTTATTCTCATCATTGTCTTGCTCACCACCCTCGTTATTATCGCTGTTGGCATGGTGCGGGTCCTCAGTGCGACCGTGAACAATCCATTTCTGGCGCCTTTGGTTTTGCACCTGCATCGTGGTCGCACCAGACATCTTCAGCTTCGGGGCGCCAACCAGGGCCTCAAGACCCTCGCCCTTCATGAGCTGATCGCAAAGGAACTTGGAGTATCTGAGCATGGCGCAAACGTGATAGATGCGCTGCTCAAAGGTCATATCGCGAGAAGTCTTCAGCTTCTTCAGTGCCTCTTCGCAGTACAAGTTCGTTGATTGAGGACCCCCGGTGTGCATGCGCTCTGCAATATCAAGCATCTGCCAGCAGACCTTCTCCATGGCATGGAGGTTGTAGTAGCTCCCAGGACCGTCTGACCAGCGCTTGACATAAGAATTTCCGTTCTTGTTGTCCTTACACTCTGAACAGTCTTGGAAAGCCTCGAACATGTCAAGAACGTACGTTGCGCGCTTCTTTGGTGTGTTTGGGATGGTACGGTCGGGAGATGGCGGTTCCCAAGCATTCTCAATGTAGCGCGATGGCATTGCGGCTTCGGCGTTCTCTAAGCTGGTAAATGTCAAGCGCGCAAGCTCGACCTGAGGCGTTCGTGCATGTTCTGCGACTTGCTCAGGTGTCGATGTGCGAGGAGATGAACTATGGCGCCCAGTATGACTGCTGCGAGAACCCGAAGAGTGCTCTGAGCTCGCCCGATTGCGCGAGAAAGCGGCACCTGTAGGTGGCAACTCGATAGATGATTGAACGTGCTCTGCGGGCTTAGCATTCTGCAAGAGATGGATCTGCTCATCGGACAGGATATTCTGTTGTGAAGGATTTGTCGCTTCCTGAGGCATTTCCAAGTAGTCGAAACCCTGGAAGGGCGAGACTTCCGACTCGTTGGCAGGGGACTCGAAAGGTGACTGCAGACCCAGGTTGAGTTGGTCTTCGATGTCGTCCCATTGCTGAACAGCATGGAGTTGAGGGACTTGTAGCTGTGACTGGAATAATTGTGTTTGCTGGTTCTTGAAAGCCTGCCATTGCTGCTGTTCTTCAAGGGTAGCTAGCACGATCTGAGGTGGTTGAGTGTGGTCAAATACCATCGCAGGCTCGATCGTGAGAGTCGGCGGCTGTGACAGGGCAGGAAGAGTCGGGCCAAGGGCCGAATCAAAACCGTCGCCAAACTGCTGAGCTACGAATTGCGGGGTAGGTTGATCAATGGGAGCAAAGTTTGGCAGTCCGGCATGAAAGCTCGTTTCTGTGAACAGATCAAGGTTATTGTCGAAGAACTCCCGATCAGGGACGGGAACGCTAGCGTTTTCCGCAGACGTAGCGTGAGCAAACAGGTCCACTGGGTTGCTGGAAGGTGGGAAATTCA
Organism: Didymella sp. IMI 355093; assembly: GCA_027946495.1. Lineage (NCBI taxonomy): Eukaryota > Fungi > Ascomycota > Dothideomycetes > Pleosporales > Didymellaceae > Didymella > Didymella sp. IMI 355093. The sequence continues at coordinate 578,793 of JAPEUZ010000024.1, forward strand.
AGGACTGATCCGGCAGAGTAAGGGGACCCGTACTGAATAGATCGGATCCATTGTCGAAAAGGTGCCGATCGGCTACAAGGCTAACATCCTGACCGTTGTGGTTGAAGGCATCAAAATCGAACAGGTCGTGGATTGCATCGTTGGTAGAGTCCATTGTTGATGTGTTGGGGGGGATCCAGTATTAGTTGATCAATAGGATGACTATCGAATGTGGGTATCTATCTGGGAGGAGCCAAGAAATCCTTAACAGGGACCAATGCCGTGTCTTGGTGAAAGGCTGGATGCCGTATGAGTTCAAATCCCGCCAGAGATGTGCTGCCGCTCTAGGGAAGCCAGTAATCCCACACGCAGTAATGACGATGATGCCTGCAGGTAGCGAACGTAGTGAAAAACGGAACTTGAATTTTTCACTGTGTTGAGTAATGCATGTCCCTGCTGTAAATCGATCATAGTATAAGAGTGGTATGCGTTTGGAACGGATCCACAGTGTAGCCCTGTTGCACGTATCACATGTGAGTACACTGTGTTGTTGAACAAGGAGCCGTTTCGGACCAATCACTCATTGTGCGTGGGTGTGCGCACGAGTATCCATGGGTAACGATATCTGATATCAAGCTGTTTAGATAGGTCATTGATCGCACGTTGCTGATATGGTTGCGAGTATGTCCCCTGTACTTCAAACAGCGGCAATAGTGGTCAAACTTCACCTTGAAATGACTTACTGCGTGTGTTATCGGAGCACATCCTACAAGTAAGCTGAGTCGTCTGACTGCCGTTCATGTCGAGTGGGTGTTATATCGAGGTAACGGGTTCAAGAGGAATTCAGTGTCTTGCAGCCGACCCTTTCTGCTACCTAAGAAAAGATTCCCTAGATTCTGCCTGGACTCACAGATCAACGGTTGGTGTATTCTACTTACAGCAAGTTGCCAGTACGCAGCCTCTGTAATTGCGTCGTCGTGATGCTTGTTTCAACCTTCGTGAAGATTAGATTATCACCTGGCCTTGTTGGAACCCTGTTGCACCAAAGTGTTATCCCTAGTAGCTTGCTTGAGTGTGCGATCTGCATTTCTCTGTCTTTCGACAATTGTGGCAGGGGTTTGTCATTGTCTGGTGGCGTCCAGTAAGGTGCCTCCTGAATCGTGCGTTTCTTCATGAAACTGGCAGCAGTCGTATGGGAATCAAAGTGCAAGCGGACTTGTGACACATCCGGAGGCGCCGTAGGTTCAAGACCATCAAGCTGCCAAGGGCCATGTCGACTTGCTGGAAGTGGCTTGGGATCTTGTCTCGGTGCACCACACGCGCCGTCCACTAAAGCGCTTCTACAAAAGCGAAGGAGAGTCTAGATCGGTTGTAATTCGGACTCTGACGGAGCCAGAGGATGAATGACCAAACAGCCACGGTGTAGTCTGCACGGCAAGACCAAGGGACCTTGATTTGACGGCTGCCAAAGTATGCCCAAGTGTAGGATACATCGTGCCGCAAGGCGAGCTTCGAGGGTTGGGATTATGTGCAGTAAAGAGGATTGTGGCGATGACTCGAGAGCCAGCAGTGCGAACGTCCGGTGAACACGCAGTCACGCAAGACGCGTTCTAGAGCGCGTGGCTGGGTTTATTTCTAGCGTATCACGTGGTTTCCACTTAGCAATATCACATGTATGTCAAATACGAGTCATCTTCACGATTTCTTTAGAGCGATGTGAATCTGCTCTTCTAGCTGTCGATATATGTTGTGCATCTAGAGATCGATTTTCTTAGCGGGTGTTGCTACAACAATTCACAGGGCTTTCATCAAGTTGCCAATAGCGTCCGCACCATTACCTCCGCCTTTCAGGTCTTTATTCGTGACCTGAATCAATACCCGCCTGTAGCTCGTCAGGCTTGGAGTTCCATCGTCGGTAACCTCCAATATCAGATGAAGCAACTGCCCTTGCAGCATCGGCTTCCTGCTCAGCAGCTCGACCGCACATCTTTCCGGTGGTGGCAGCATGACTTCAACAGTCCTACCCTCATCATCGCACTTTTTGATCTGAAGCTCTGAGACTTCTACATCCACCCTCCATTGTGTCGCTGTGGGCTCACGGTAGTGCCACCACTTGTACGTGAGCTTCCCACCATCGGGGTCATAGGTACCGCTGGCGTCGAGAGTGACCGAGGTGCCGGCTTCGGCGTCGATTCGCACTGGCGTGAGATCTTTGGTTCCATTGAGATGGATTACAGGATGATGATTGGCTTTGCCGAAATCAGACTCCATGGTCCACCTGATTCTCGCTGCAAAGTCATTCTGGAATGCATCACGCCAGCGCCAGATGGTCGAATGATTGGAAGTATGCGTCCTGCCGTCAACGCCCTTCACACAATCAACCGCGTCGCCGTAGTGGTTGCTATTCAGACCTGCAGCGCTGATGTCTGTGCGAGCATAGCGACCTCCCCAAGACCCATAGTTGGGACACTCCGGAACACCAAGACCATTCTGAATGAGGTAGAGGAAGGTCGGCGTGTCTCCTTCAGGAATGAAAAGGTAGTCAGGATACGCACTTCCGAGAGGACCGATCTGGATGTTGTCTTTGATCCAACTCCTTTCCATCTTGGAGAAGTCTGGTCCGCCTTGATCAAAACCATAGTATTTCTCCCCCGAGATACCAGTCCAGGCAGCCATACCGTACTGATTCCATCCGTGCACAGAAGCTATGTAGAATACGTCGGGGAAGTTGTTGCGGATCCATGAACCAGTGTCGTCCTGGTCAGATATTGCATAAACACGAATACGTGATAGAAGACGCTGGGAGTCCTCGGGCGAGAATTTGTCATCGATCTTGACCAATGCCTGTGCAAGAGTGTTTGTGCCGCCCCAGCAGAGGATCCATAGAGGCTGTGTAGAAGGGGCAATGATACGGTCATATAGTAGCTGACCTCCTGTGGACAGTGGGATGTCCTGACCGACTGCTGCCATCCCATATGCCTATCACTCAATCAGTACGATAATTGACTTTGTTCGCGATCAGGTTTACCTCGGCGCCCCTCTTAATCAGTCCCTTCAGATGGGCAGCAGTTGGGTATGGCCAGTCAGGGTGTACATGCTTGTTCAGGTTTTCGACAGCTCCTGCATACGCGTCGATAATCTTTTCCATGTCCTGCGGACACACTTTGTTCCTCATCCATGTACTAGTGCATGCTACCAAGCCTTCAGTCTCGAACTGATTCGCATACAGTAAGTAACGACATAGCGACTCAGCATCATCGGGCTCGTTCGAGATGTCTGACAGGATGAAAACGCGGGGCTTCTGAGGATACGCCTGGAGCTTATCGGTGGCCATGCTGATGCGGGCTGTGGCGGAAGGAGAATGTAAGGGAACAGGGCTCAATTGAAGTTCAACAGAGGGAAGACAGTCTTTTCAAGCGCTCGCGCTGTTGTGCGAGCCAAAGTCACACAAAAACATCCTGAAGAAGTGCCTCGCATGTACAAAGTGGGGCGTTGTCGCGTTGTCCCATGTCAACGGATCTTGATGGGTTCGGTACCACTTCGGCTGCGCTTGCGAGGCGGAGCTTCCGAGGGGCTGCGTTGTACGCGACTTCACAGCATCATTCGACACCTTCTTTCTCCTCCTTTAAGTTGGACGATTACGTGGTAGTCCACGTTTAGCAGGAGTCGCTCCAGGGAAGCCTTCAAAGATCGCCCTCGGAACAAAGCCGAACATAGTTGCCCCGCCTCGCCACGTCTATGTCGTTTTTAGACAGCTCAGCCTTGCTTGGCTGACGCTTATGCCCGGCTCCATTGAAAACACCATGGAAATCGACGATCATCTCCAAGACGGATTGATGGTCACAACTTCAGGCGTCCAGCTGTCAGGCTGTGTAAGGCGTGCCTTTCAACGTAGGCCAAGATCATGTCCAGCCCATACAATCAATAAGGTATATAGCCTAGGCCATGCTGGCAGGGCAACTTGTATTGTCTAACTATCAGAAATACCCAAGAGATTGCTCATCGATCAAACACCATGATATCAATCCAGTCGAAGGTTCATGAAGCAGCCTCTCAGCATGCTCAGCTTCTCCAAGGTCTCGCAGAAACTGATCAAGCACCTTCTCAACTACAACAGCAAGATGCTTATATCAAGGACTTGAAGGTGCAGGAAGCAAGCACGTCAAAACGCGTCGAAGACCTGCGCAAGAAGACGAACCTTGAGCTTAAAGACCACAAGAAGTACTCGGAGTCGACATTCCGCCGCTTCGCGCATAAAGCAACTGGTCAGAAGGAACGTTTCGCCGAGAAAGCTGGTAAAGAAGAACGCGAGTACTTCGATGCCATCCAGGAACAGAAGACCGCCGAGGATGAGCTTGCATACGTACGCCAACTGAAGACTGAAGCCGAAGCGCAGAGGCAGAAGTTCGACAGCGACTCCAGACGTCATAATAACCTTCAGCAGCAACTCAATTACCTTTACAACTCCATATTCGCCGGCCAAACCCCTGGATTCCCTGAGGAGGACCGCAAAGAAGAAGCTTGCAATGTCGCGTCTCAACACGTGCAGTCTCTTCATCAGGAACTTGAGAAAGAACGCCACGTTCTGTTTCTCTTGCGTCAGACCAGCACTAAGCTTAGCGAAGCGCGCAACTTCCTCGACGATGCGCACGGTATGTCGCAATGGGATATGTTCGGCGGCGGTACCATGGCCTCAATGCAGAAGCGTAGTCTCCTCGAGCGTGCGGAGTCCAGCATCCAGCAAGTTCGTATGCTCCAGCAACAGCTGCAACAAGCCGCTCCTCACTTGCCCAGTCTCGGTCAGCTAAACATTGCGTCGGGGAGTATCTGGGGTGATGTAGTCTTTGATAACATCTTTAGTGATATGGAGATGCACGACAAGATCAAAGATTCTGAGGTTCAGGTTGACCGTGCTGGCAATAAGTGTGGTGATATGGTCAGACAGAGTGAGCAGAGGGAGCAGAAATTGCTGGGAAACGTGCAGAGTGCGAATGAGAAGCTGAAGCATGCTCGAGTTGAGCTGCAAGATGCGAGGGAGGAGGCCTTCAAGGGGATATTGGATGGTCATGGAGGTGCACCACAGCAGGCATGGCAAGAAGAGACCTTCCAGCCTCCAGCAGGTGCACCGCCGGGCCATGATGCTGCACCACCTGCGTACTCTGCTTGAAGTCTTTCAACGTGATACCATAATTTGTCATCATCGAATACATCTCATTTCTGCCTCGACTGTTGGTTCCCGTCTTTCGAAATGACGCTACAGCTTAACCAGCACTTGTTGATGCTTTGTGCTCGGCACCCTCGCCGGAACGCACCTTTCAAAGCTCGTCATAGCCGCTGACTGTCCGTAATATCTCTCAACAAGCTCGCTCGACTGCTGGTAGGTCTGGGGGATAGTATCTTGCTATGAGGAATTAGGGAGGAGCTTCGCCTGCCACGGTCCGCTACTGACGGCTCCACAGCTCTAAACGTACAAACGCAGAAGGCAAACGCTTCACTCCATCTTGCGTCACTGTCTCGCGGTCAAATCTACCCGAGTCGCAGCTGTTACACGAGCGCTCACTCGGCAGAACGCCTAAGGGTCCAGGATGCGCTACCAGCTACAGTCGAAAGTCTCCCTGGATTCGGTACTTCACCAGTCCTTCCCCAACCTTCGAACTTCTCTCTTCATCTAAACAAAGCACGGCTGATGACGACAAGCGTCGTGATAGGCTTCAGAGTGGGGAAGCCATCACGATAACGAAACCATGGTGTTGCAGTCCGTGCTCGATGACCGCATTGCTGCTGACAGCATGCGCGTTCATACAGCGGACCTGTAGGTGCAGCGGCCCCTCAAATATCGGTAGACGCCTCTTCAAGAGGAAGAACATGTGCATTGATGGATCTGACCCTCACGCGCACCTAAACGAATCATGGACCCTCTTCTGTCTGTCGCCGACGATGCCATCGCCCACGAACGAACGCCGACCCCTCCGCCGAACCCCCCTGGACGCCTCTGGGCGATCAGTGACATCCATCTGTCCTTCAAAGGCAATCGCGAAGCTCTCGAGAAGCTGCAGCCTCGGCTGAACGACGGCCTCATCCTCTGCGGCGACGTAGGCGAGAGCGCAGACCACTGCAGACAAGCCTTCGAGAAAGCTACATCTTGCTTCAGGCGTGTCTTCTGGGTCCCTGGCAATCACGAGCTGTATACTCTGCCTTCTCAAAGAGACCATGGTTTACGTGGTGAGAGGAAGTACATGGAGTGCGTGGACATTGCACGCGAGTACGGAATATGGACTCCAGAGGACGAGTTCACAGTATGGGAAGGCAATGGCGGACCAGCGCTCGTTGCGCCTCTCTTCACCCTGTATGATTACAGTTTTCGACCCAAGGATGTCGAGCTGAAAGATGCGTTGGACTGGGCGAGGGAAGAGGACATCGAAGCGACAGACGAGCACCTGCTGCACCCAGACCCGTACCCCTCACGCATCGCGTGGTGCAACGCTCTTCTGGCGAAGACAGAGAAGAAGCTCAATGCCGCAGTCGCTGCGCATCCAGATACACCGCTCATCCTCATCAACCACTGGCCGTTGCGTGAGGACCTAGTCAAGCTGTTCCGTGTACCACGCTTCTCGCTGTGGTGCGGTACCAAAAAAACGGAGGATTGGCACAACAGGTTCAACGCCAAGGTCGTCGTAAGCGGACACCTGCACATAAGACGAACGGACTACATAGATAACACGAGGTTCGAGGAGGTCAGTCTGGGTTATCCGCGGCAATGGCAAGAGTGTCAGGAGCGGGGGCTGGATATCAACGACCTCTTGCGCGAGATCCTTCCCGGCCCTGAGATGCCTGAAGAGCACCGAGAGACGATATGGCGAAGATACGGTTGAGCATAGAGCAGTCATGGAAAGTGTGCAGCACCGCCAGCGCCAGCAGTATGCCGACTCACCACAACTTCGTCTGTCGCGATGCTCGCCACCTTCCCCAGACCCATGCCAATTTGGCCAAGCATGATTCGTCACGACAACAGTTACAGCCAAACACGTGAATACGGATTCACAGGAACGCGTGTTGCTTGTCTGTCGCCGGAAGATTTCATTAACCTCCATCTTGCAGGTACGAGCAGCGTTCCAATCGCTGCATTGGGATGTCTCACGTTCAAATGTTCCGTGCAGCTGCCATGCTCGACCCCTGTCATATCTGTGCACCTTCCCCTTCTGTTGCAGACTAGTGTCGGTACACGAGCCAATGCTTTCGGCAGTCCTCTCCCACGCCCAGACAATCCCGGATCCCATTCGATCATCGCAAACCTGAGACGCATGACCTGTCGACCTCGATATTAGGAGTGCCGGTTTTATGGAGCGTTTCCTTGAGCAGGTTTCTGCCCCGGTACCAACAACAAGACCTTGACGATCAAGACTTGTTCCTCACATGCGCAGGGACAGCGTCCGCGCTACACCTGTATAGCTGCAATGGCTCGAATGCTCAATCCTGGTCGTACATGACAAGCAACCAATCATTATGAATGTTGGTGGCCATGTGCATTGTTAGCATGCACTTACTGCATACTGACAGCGGGAGACAACGCCAGGATAAGACGAACTAGATACTGGTCGTGATATCGCCAAAGAGTGTATCGGCTCGCGAGGGGAAACAACATATCTACAATAGTATAAGAGCTGTGGTAGACCTCGTGAGTTGCGAAGAAGTAGCCACTCTTCCTCCAGGTTCTTGGCCCATTGAACCGTGCTTGACCACAGATCCACATTATCGCCGACGATCGCAGCAAACAGAAAGGGGCATTTCGACACTCGCTACCTGACTTCCTCCAAAGATGCTGTTCAATCTCCAATCGCTAGCCCTCCAGCTCCTTGCAGCTGCGACATACGTCTCTGCCTTGCCCACAAACCTCGGCAAGCGAGCCGTCATCAACCATGACGCTGTCGTTGGCTTTGCTCAAACTGTTCCTTCTGGCACCGTCGGCACATTGATGTTGAAGTACAAGCCGTATCTAAAAGTCTTCAATGGTTGCGTCCCTTTCCCGGCTGTCGACGCCGCAGGTAACACCGGGTAAGCCTATCCTTCTGCACAATGTCCGAATTGGGATTAACGTGAATCTCAGTGGCGGTCTCGCGACTACTGGTGGATCGAACAGTGGATGCTCTTCCTCGACTGGTCAAGTCTACGCACGTGCGAGCACTTACAGCGGCAAGTTTGGCATCATGTACAGCTGGTACATGCCAAAAGACTCTCCGTCCGCTGGTCTCGGCCACCGCCATGACTGGGAGAACATCGTTGTCTGGCTCTCTGCTCAGTCGACTTCCGCCACCGTCACCGGTGTCGCCATCTCTGCCCATGGCGATTACCAGAAGGATTCCTCCCCGTCGCTGCAGGGCACTAGCCCAAAAATCGGATACATCAGCTACTTTCCGGTCGATCACCAGCTCATTGCTACAAATGACCTCGGAGGCCAGCAGCCGCTTATCGCGTGGGACAGCATGACTGCTGCTGCCAGGACGGCTATCGAGAACACTGTAAGTGCTATTTGTGGTTTGCAGCGACGGCACACTGACGCATTTTCAGGATTTTGGCGATGCTACTCCCAGCTTCAGGGACAGCAACTTCCAGAGCTACCTTGCGGAGGCTTATTTTTGAGGTGATGAATGATACGGCAGAAGTTAGCGACGTAGGATTCGAGTACGATGTACCACCTGACCCTGGAACGGGTTATGAGGATCATGAACAATGGGCATTTTTACTCAAAGCCGTTCTGGCCCTTGATCTGCGCTGTGAAACGATTTGTTACTCCATTGCACTGTTCAAGCCCATGATCCAAAGACCGTCCATAACCCCGATTCAGGAGCCCTCATGTCCAAAGCCTCAACAGTTGCATCGAGCCCGAACGTCGGTCCTTCTTGGCCCTGTTGCTGCCCACGGCCTGATTGCATACGTCGCTTGTATGGTAGCAAGTTGACTTGGCTCCAGGCTGGTTAGAGAACAGGTAACTAGAAATAATTTGAACAATAATCAAGTCCATCCTCTTTAGTACGCCAAAAGACGAGACTGCTCAAGGAAGGCACCTCGTCACTGTATCAACATTCTCCGATGGATGTCGAAGTTCCTCGTCCTCTGTATACGGATCATCAAGGTCAGTCACAACATCGCCATCAACTCTTATCGAGTACCCATGTGTAGCAGAACGCCGCGTGCTAATTACTTTCTATTGACGATGTTCCTGTCACAGGAACCCGTCGAATGTGTCGAGTATCTCTTCGAGTTTCCGGTATCGGCGATCTGGCGCCTTCTTTGCCTGGCCCTAATGGTCAGGCCTACGGTGTCCCAGATGCGGTCTCTGGGCAGCATCTATACGATTCTTAGACTTCACCTTACGGTGTGGAAGATAAGTGTCTCTTTTCTCCTACTTACCAAGCTTCCCTGACGAGAGTGATTGGTGCCCAGAACCTGGACGCAGATGGTGGAGAGTCTTTTGGGCAACAGCGTCGTGGTGGACCTTCTCGCCCTCCTTTCATAGATTTCACTCCAGCTCTTCTGAGGCCAGCTCCTAGCGATACGCAGCGACTGAGCAACTCTCTTTTACACAACTCAAGGCCAGGTCTTGGATCGCCAACCAATTTTCCGAACGAACAAAGGCGCAGTGCTTATTGGGCTCCAGTTGCATAACCAAATGCGTTACGGTTCAGGTCCACGTAAACTGTCTGAAGTTCAGTTGAGGACAGGATATTCGCATTATCCCTTCCTCGGCCTTCTCATACCACAAGCGTTTGATTTCGATCAATAGCGTATCTTGTGGCTCCCAGCTCTTTCTACGCTCGCTGGACTATGGCATGATTTGGCCAGGGAGTCAGTCTGTGACTCAAGTGCAGACTGTCAGGTCACGGATCGTTTGAGTGTAAAGAATGGTTGGTTCTCCTGGGTCTATCCCGAGCTTAAGCTCTACGGAGGAATCTGAGCAGATGCTATGCTTGCTGTGGGTGTATGCGAAAAGGCAAATGCTTGCGGCTCCTGACTTGACATCTACTACTTAAAAGCATTAGTACGTCAACCCTTATGGATGCTCCGTACAGATAAACGTACCACATCTCAGACACATATATATTACTACTATTATATCGATGAAGATATCTCGACAGTCAACAGCCCGGACATCAACATCTCCTTATTGCCAAAGGCGCCGAAAGCCCTTTCCCTGTCTACGGCCAACGAACCCTACGATGCTATTCACCTCTGGATAGGCCTTTCACCAACCGTCAGACAAGCCCAGTTTCCGTCACCATGCACGAGCCAGGTGCTCCAACGCGCGCGTGCACGGACGCTGTGTGGTGTCGGTGCGGGATATCAACTCAACAGCAGTCGAGCTGGAGTACACCACCGCTACAGCAACCGCCGCAACCGAGTCGTATCGAACACACACACACATCAACGTACTGCACTATATCACATCATCTCGTACTCTCATTCGCACCCACTTCCCACCACTGTCTCGGGTGACAACTCCACAATCCTAGCACGACCGGACTAGCGTTTACGCTGAGCACCACCGACATACACACAGTACAGCATGACACCTCATTGGAGTGGTTACAATAGCCAGGGTCAAGGCTATTCGTTCGACGCGTCTAGATGGCGCAACCATAACCACAATCAGCCTCAAACACCTCCAAATCGCACACAGGGTATGTACCACAACAATCGTGTTTAACGTATCTAGTAACAAAGTCAGCAGCGTCACGATTCGATTGGCAAGGTCCAGGGAATAGAAGGCGAGCCAATGCTCCACAGCCTACGGCTGAGCCGCCGCACTATACTATCGACGTTCAACCGGCTCAGCAATCTCAAGGCCTCACTAGCGATGGCATACACATCGAACGGCTTAGTGATCAGCTACGTCAGTCCAACCATTACGGTACCCATGAGGCTTCGGTACAGCCGACACCGACGCCGGGCTCTCCTTCTCAGTTACCTCAGGAGCATGTTGGTCCCGACCCAGTGCGTCCCAGCTACCCACCAGCGTACCAGACTACCTACGGTAGTAGCGATGCTGAGCATCCCTACATTGCGTATAACGACGTCAATATGCCGCCAGTTTATGTGCCCACGCCCCGTGCTCCAACACCAGACCTCAAGACACGGCTCCTTGACCTGCTTGGCGCTGAAGATGCAGAAGATCCAACAAATGACCCGCAGTTCATTGATCAATCCGGTATTAAATATTCTGCGGTACATTCAGAGGACAATTTGCGACACACTACTGCTATAGCACCCATGGCTTACCGAAACCATGGTTTCCAACTCCCCACGACTCCCCAGAGCCATGGTATGGCACCACCCTTGAAACTCCCTCAGTCTGGTGGCTATAGCAATGTGTCTACCCAGCAATCTTACCAAGAATTACTCCTTGGGGGCTACACCTCGCAAGAGCTCACACACATGAAGGCTCTGCTCGCTGCGTCTGTACCATATCGCAAGGTTTTCCAAGGTCAGCATCCCCTCCAATGGGCAATGCTCGCGCATGCGCTTGACCGCGCAGCTCCACCACGTGAAGCTTTTGCGTACTTCAGTACGGTGTGGTGTCCTTTCTGGCTTCCATGTCAAGCGGACTTCAATAACTGGAGCGCAGAGGATGCCACTATACTTGAAGCTGTTTGTGTAGACTGCAACATCTGGTTAGACTGGTTTCTCCTTGATCAGTTCGGCGTCCAGGCGCAGCTCGTGCCTGGTCCTCCACCACCGTCGGCGCCTTATGGAAGCCAACACACTCAGGCTGCAGCACATGGTCCTCGGACTCCGTCTCTGAACCACTCGTTTCCGCCGATTGAGAGCTCTCCACAGACGTATGACGAGTTCCGGGAGCTCTTCATGCCGCAAGAAGCAAACCACATCGTGTCAGCGAGCGAGGTTTCTCGACCCAACGGCTCCATGCGCCTTTCGAAGTCAGTATCGCCACCAGTTGGAACACAGTCGGAAAAGGAAGCGTCGCAATTATCGTCGGCTGCAAGCTCACACCAGCCTGGAATCGAAACGAACCTTCCCTCGTCGGTTCAAGATGCATCTCCAGGACAGGGCGACGGAGGAGCAGCTGCTGCCGCTCAGTTCCGAGGCGCACCAGCCTCTACTGCTGCTCCGTTTCTGCAATCCCAACAATCCCTGCCAGCGCCGACGTCGTCAACGTCACAGACAGCGACTTCATCCAAGAAGGGAAAGGTTAAGCGTTTTGTGTTTGGCGCAGAGCAGATTTTGCAGCCCAGCAAGAACGTCAAGACTACGATCGAGCTGTCGACGGCTGCAGAACGGGCCGCGTGTACTCCAGATACCTCATGGTACAAGCCCGAGAATCCGGAGGAGGTTCGCAAGGTACCTCAGAGCGACAGCGAGCTGCTGCCATCCGTCTTGGCCATGAAGAAGAGCATGATGGATACGAGCCAGGCTAAGGACAAGAAGGACCAAAGGTCGTCTTACGCCAAGCGGTGGTCGCCTGAGGCACTCAATAAGAAGTGGCCAGTGCCTCCAAAAGAGATGGAGGCAATCTGCTGGATCATCGCGAAGATGGTCAGGAAGTACCACCTCGAGGGCCCTGCTTTCCTCCATCTCTTCGACGAACTTCACCAAGAGAAGGCCAATAAGAATCAAGACCTCACGTTCGAGCAGCGTATCCAAGCGATTTGCACTGTCCTGCTGAGTTCGAAAGCTAGGGTTGACAAATGCTTGAAGCACGAGGGTCTCGGCAGTCTAGTCGCATTTCCTCTGAGCGTGCTGGGAATCTCCCTTCAGAACCGTGAGTTCAACGACAAGCGCAAGGACCTGATCAAAGCCGGCAACAGGTTAAAGAAAGCAGAGGCTGATGCCGCCGCATCCGCTACTCTTGCCGATCAGATCGCACCTGCAGATGTTGGGCAGGCCATCAGTCAGGATGAGGTGGGACAAGAAGTGCATGCCGAAGTAAGTGATGAGCAAGCAGGCAAGTCTCGAGAAACTGAGGATGAAGAAGAGGAGGATGAAGATGAAGAGGGAGAGGATGCAGACAAGGATGCGGAGGGAGATGAGGACGAAGGCGATGATGAAGACGGAAAGGACAACGAGAACGATGGCGACGACACCAACAACAGCACAGGCTTTAGCCAGCCTGATGCAAGCCATGACAAGAAGGGTAATCGCGACAATGGGTATCAGTCGCGACCCCAGAGCGAGTCCAAGACTGGCACAAAATCGTCGAAGTTTTTATCAGCCAGCGGCCACAGCAAACAAGCTCGCACCGGGCTGCCTGCAGCACCAGGTGCGTCGACAGGGTCCAGTACTCAAGTGCCATCCAAGCCAACTATCCGAGGCGATACTGCAGGTCGATTTTTGCAAATCCGAGCACTCGCGGCTACAGCTGATACATCACTGCATGCTCTAGCTGCTCCAGTTGGGTATAGTCGCAAGCGCCCGGTCACTGAACACCTCGGGCTTGAATTGCAATCCTCACCGAAGCGATCTCGTAATGGTTTATGCACCTACTCGAGCGATGGTGCATTGTACGGCGGGCCAGGTACTATCACGCCTGCACTGGCATCTCCAACCAAGCGCCGCGCCACCGAGGTTGGGATGGAGGACACGAACACTTGCGAGAAGAGCCCTCAATCGCTTGATCGCAAGATCATCGCTCACAAGCGTCGTCCAGCTCCATCGTAGAGTACGGACCGACGGGTAGTTGCCATCGAGGCCGGCTGGAGGTGTGGACAAAGTTTTTTTATATCGCGGCATACCCTATATTTTGCTGTCAAGCATGCTACTTAGGGAGTTGCACTGTTGTATACCATGTTATCTTGTACTTCGGCAAGCCTCTCAGTAAGACGCATACCAGGGATGATTGTGGGAACGTAATACACAAAGCCGAGTTTTGTTCATTGCGAGGAATGAGCTTTTGCTTACCAAGGAGGGTGGTCATGGCAATTCTATTCACCAGGCCACCAGGGTGCAGTGCATTGCAATGCAGAGATCAATCAGTTAGCCAATATCTCTTTAAAGTTTGGCAAACGCTTTCGGATCTCCTCGAATTCGTTGATCGTGATCCAGAGGAGTCGTCTTGGGATAAATTAGCACGGCAGAGCCAGAGATATTCTGATTTTGCGCACAGTTGACAGGTTGTGAGAGACTGCTCCAAACTAACAGTCTCTTTCGGCTTGCAGCCTTCGTTTCGACAAGCACGACCGATACAGGTCCCTTATCTGACAATGGGTGACCATGTCAGTTAGACATCCTCCTGATGTCCGTGTTGAAGGCAGTGCAGCATATGTCGGTGGCTTTGAGATCTGCAAAAGATTGGAACTAGACACCGAAGTTCCGTTCCAATGATGCGAAGCGCTGTTGGAGTATGACAAACTGATGACCACCTGCCATTTGCGCTTTCCAGTACGGCGATAACTCACATGCCCGAAGCAGGTGCGTGATCTTACATTGCGTGACCTTGACGATTACGGGATCCGGTATAAGAAAGCCGCCTGTCCTTTATAGTTCCAAAAGGAATTCACCATACCAGATGTATATACGAGGCGCGTCCCGAGCCGCATCCTACTGCCTGCTTCTGATCTGGCTGTCGTTGCTGATCGGCGACGCTCGCTTAGTACCCTTGGAGTCGTCTGGTCTTGTCTCAGCTGGCCGTGCGCTCGAAAGACCACAATCTGTAACCTTTGCGATTATCTTGCAGCGACATGACGCGTCGCTGCGCTCGCAATTGACGCATCATGTGACTTGGACCTACACCGCAACCGCCCCACTTCGCCCACCACTTCGAGTTAGTCGAGTCTGTGCGGAGCGTATTCTTGTCCGTGCATGAGTCTGCTCCACGTGAAAGGGCGACGACGTCAATCGCGGGTGTAAACATTACCGAGAGCCTGTTCTACGCCTTGGTCCCAACTTCGAGCTCGCAGGTTCACTTCTCCCATTTCTGTTTCCTCCACAATTCCCAACTCTTTCCATTACCACTATATCCTAAACTATACTCCAACATCGACATGGCGCGTAAGCCAGCAAAAGATCAGCCGCGAGTTACGCGTAGCTCGGACGAGAGAACCAATGCACCTTCACAGGTCACCAGTAAGTCGGTGTCCCAATGGAATCTTGACCTGAGCTGACATAGGTTCAGCAGCACACTCAAGCTCGACGCCATGTCTCCAAGCATATGTCCCCACGCAAGGTAGGCTGGCGCAGAAGACTCCGAGTTCCGGTCATCAACAAGGTGCCAGTAAGCCCGCTGCTCGCCATCGCTTGTTTCTTGTACTGACAATCGTTCGATGACAGCTCTTCCAAAATCTTCCAAAGCTGCTCAAGTGCTGTCGAGGAAGCGCGGTAGGCAAAACGACAAAGAAGACCGTACGGATGAAGAAGGTAGGTCCAACTGGGAAACCCTCTCGCTCTTGAGCTAATGTCACTGCAAGATGTGGACCAAGGTTCAGCAGCGCTAGTGCCGTCAAGCAAACGCCGCAAGCAAGCACCTACTCGTCGTCGTCAGCAGGTCAATGGTAAGACCATGTTTGAGATCTCTCTTGCAAGAATCGAGTCTAACAGGGAATAGCTTTAAACCCTGCTTCGACCGGTGCAGCATTGCCGAAGGCACGCACTTCCACACGTACCATCCACGATCAAAATCAGCCCATGGATGACGATGCATGCAGGTCTAATGATGAGGAAGATCCAGAGTACGCTTCTACTGGAAGCTCCTCGTCGCTCAGTGATGCCCCTTCCTCGCTACCATCTTTCTCGGAGTTGAAAGCCGCACAGCCTCATGTCATGACCCGCGGTCGACCTAAGAAGGTATTCATAATCCCTAGGAAGTCGCCGCTCGTCCAACAAGAAGAAGATGAGGCCAAGGCCAAAGCTAAAGCTGCGCGCGACGCCAGCAAGAAGCAGACCGATAACAAGCCAACAGCCTCCAAGACGTTGAAGCCGCAGAAGACTGAGAATTGTGAGCAAGAAGCAGAAGTCCGCCTCAATGCGAAGGTGGAAGCCAAGGCAAAGAGGATGGCCGAAGCCAAGGTTAAGCGCGACAACGAGAGGACTGAGAAGGAAAGGGAGATCGAAGCGCTCAAGGCCAGAGGTCTCCAAAAACCAGCGCCATGGAAGTTACAGCTGCCAGCTCTTCTGCCACGCGAGAACACCAGCGGGCACAACTTTTCGCTAAAGCTCATCGAGAATGACGACACGCTCCCATTGACCCATGGTATGCGCGAAGATTTTGTCAGCATATTGATGGACGCGATAAGGGACAGCCGCTACGCCCAGGACATGATCGCCATCACCACGAAATTCTGGCACACATGGTTGAAACTCGGTGTCGAAGGCAGATATCCGTATGAGGAGATCGATATGGAGCGAGTGTGCCGCAAGCTTGTTAACATCGCCAAGGCTCTGCACACTCACGGACTCGGTGCTACCGACATCTACTGCAAGCGCACAATCGAAAAGGCGCGGGCAGCCGCACCCATGAAATTCAGGGAGCGCATTGAGAAGACGGCTAAGCTTATGCGCACATCGAAGGCCCGCTGCAACGACTTCATGATTAGCAACACCCTTGAAGATACGATTGCATTGATCGACCTCAAGCTTGCGGACCAGAAGTCGAACGCCGCAAACAACCACATGCGGTCTGTAAAGGTCAAAGAGACCAACAACCGTCTGGGTATAAGGATGGGCCAGAAATGGCCGAAGGACGCGGATGGCAAGCCCATTCCTTATGCCGAGCTTTCTACAACCGTGTTTGCCACGCCGGAGAGCATGTCGCCTGAGGATATGGAAGACAAGCAGGATGAGCTTGCCGAAGAACGCGCAGTGCATCCCGAGGAGCACTTCCAGCAGTCCTATATCGACGAATCGGACCACGTCCAGTATCCTGGTGGCTTCCAAGATGAAGCGTTCACTCCTCCGGTGCACCAACCGCTTGGATTTCAGCTTCAATCGCTATCACCGTTCCGTTACGAAGGGTTCGACATCCCACCACCCGCTGCAAGTGGATTTGGAGACAGCGGATTCGGAGGCCTTCAAGGCCGCGGTCGAAAATTTGAGATGCACTATGGTCATTCCCAGCAGTCTCTGGCAGCGCTTCAACCACCTGCAGCTATACTCCCACCTCAGATGGAGCCACCACGCAGCTTTTTCGGCAACCAGGCTTCAGCGTACGGGGCTAGTGGAGGCAGCAATCCCGGTAGCTATGGCCCTCAGATCCCAGTTGCGCCAGTCTCGGCACCCAATGCTGTCAACCACTTCCCCGAATTTGATCCATACCTCCCAGACGTCTACATGGAGCCTGTGTTCGGTAGTCACCACAGCTCCTCAGTGCACGTTCCTGACCAGTATCACCCACCCATGAGTTACGGACAAGAAGCAGCCGGGATCTTCAGGCCTCGTACACCTCTCCGCGGCTATCGCACATTTGGCAGGGTCGCAGATGCTGAGACGCACGGTCGCACTCCCGAGGCTGATGGCAAGGAAGGCGACAAGAACCTTGAGCTCACTGCTGAACGTTCTCGCCTCGAAACACGTCATCCTGAGGACTTCTATCGTGCGGAGTCATAAGTTGCCTTCGGGGAACATATCCAGCATGCGTAAGTTGTAGAGTCATGCTCTCAGCCTTTCTGATCTCTTCGCTAACAGTTCAAGGCACTAAGCTCAGCAAGTCGCGGTGGCTGCTATTACCGAGTATGATTCTGGCAGAATCGTTCGTTCGTAGAATTTGGGACAGGCTGTCAGTGCGCATGCACAACGTTGAAGATGAAGTTGCGTCAATGGCTGCACGCGTTGCGAGGAAGGCGGTTGTGTGTTTCGAGCAGGAAACGTTAGCATTGTATATCGCATTGAATATTTACAATGAGTAGAACGCTGCTTTGATGGAACGCGTGGTGGCAATGGCTGGTGGTCGCTTTCTTCTTCCGACGCGTCTGAATTCTGGTGTCGTGATGTCACGTGCTCGCTTAATTCGTGACTTGGATGGTTCCTTCATTCAACTGACATGGTAGGGTTCCATTGTTATACCTCATGCATCTCGATGGCCCGGCTGAAAGGATTTTGTCGTTCTCGGTTTCAGAGCTCCACGTAGGCGAGGCCTTCCGACGGCGTGATTGGGTGGGATGCCACCCAGATCATCGCCACCTCGAGTGTAGGATGATCCCAACTTCGAGTACAGCGTGTCATGAAAGAACCACGACATCTCTTAAAATAGGAGTCTATAGCATACTTATGACTGAATTTCGGCCCCATGTACAAATTCGCACTGTGCGGCTATGTCTGATATTCCATTGTTGTCAACTGCCATTGTTCATCTCCGCTAATCTACTCAGCCCTCATGTTTGATGCAACGATGCCAAAACCTGTGTCGGTTTGACTGTCGCTTGATTACAGTTACTCACGCCTCATCTCAGGCGATGGGCTTTTCGGCTGGTCATCACTAAATGCCTGAACCACACAGCGAAGGCTATGCCAACGTACGACCGAAGGTTTCATCATGCACCAGAAAGTCCCGTCATTTACGCCCTGAAGTCGAGTATGCGATACGACATGAGTCCCCGCTTGTTCGCACTCGATTAGGAAGTGCTTGCGCCTTTGTGTTTGATAAGCTCAGGCGTTTCCTGACACATAATATGGGTCGAATCGTCGAGCACAAGATTCTCTCATCTCGAATTGTATATACTCTTCACTCAAGAAAAGAGGTATTATGTGGGTCAAAAGACACATCAGTCGTGCAGCTCCTCAGTGTCATGTGCGCTCTTGTACAGGCGTACATAACACAAAGAGTTTAGTACAGCTCCTCGCAGGACTCAAGTGCCCGATCGTCGCCTATGCATCAGCAGATTTGACCTTTGCGCAAAGGTGGGCGACCATCATTGCGTCATGTAAACATGCCGTTGAACGCGTTGCTACGGCATACTTACTCGACGCATTGTTGGTCACATCAGCTCACGCCTTGGGCAATGTTTACACCAAGTGTTTTTTGGTATAGGTCCGCTAAGTGACATACCGCTTGCAGAGCCTGCCGACAACCACTGGCTTGCCGGGCGAGGTTGCTACATTCAGCGTGTTTCATTGGCCAACTAAGAGCTTCTCCTCGATAGCTACAGCCAGTCATAGCTTTTCCAAAAACAGCAGTCTGCACATGAACAGAGCCAGTCCGAAAACCAGTCTTCGATGTTTCCGCTTACGAATGATCGGGAGCCTGCTCAGACAACGGAGGCGCGGTTGCTGGGTTTAGAGCCCATGGATTTCTAGAGAGCTCTATTCTCTGGCTATTCTGAACCGAGATCTCACCAAGTTCATACTTCGACAATGCTTTCCAGCCATGGCAAAATCCCAACGCTGTCGCACCCGCCTTCCTGTCGAAATCGCAAGGCGACGGCACGAGCTGGCACGACAAGTTCTGCCAGCCACCGTTGACCCGATGTTGCTCTACATCCTACATCTCATGCTCCAACGATAGGCGACTGGCACGGGTTGGCATTCCTCCACGTTAGGCTTCAGCCCGACTTACGTGCGGATAGGAGGTTCGGATGGGTGAGCAACCCGTGTTCAAGAGATACATACAAAATGCACTTAACGCCGAAACTCTATCTTTGTCGCTGCTCAATGTTTGAAGTTGTCGCTGCGGGTTTTTGATCCGGAAATTTATGACGTAATCCTTGCGTGTATCTAGCGGCCATCGTCCTTTGCCACTGCCCTTTCCACCTTCACGATACCTGCGCACGCCATCAGCTTGAAGCCTCGGTTGACGCAGAGAGCTCAAATTGCAAACCAGATCGCCCAAAAACTAATTCGTGATGTTTCGACACCTACGCCACAACCAATGGCTTATCGGCATAGTGACCGCGGAATCTCCGTGAAACACCGAGCGAACAGGGGTGAGGATTGACCCTACAGTCGAGAACGAAGACGCTACCCCGCGCTCTATATTGAGTATGTTCGTATCATGAGATCCGGAAAAATTTAAGCATAGCCAAGCTCTATCTGTCGCAAGCACGTAGCAAAGCATGGTCCCTGCTGCGACCCTCGGCCTTCTCATTACCCCAGACCACGTGGAATCCGCGCTTCCACGATACCCCATCACGCAGCTTAAATTGTCCTCCGGTGGGATGACCTCTTATACTGGGTGAAGTCAGGGGTTTTAAGGTTCTCTTTAGATGGACCTCGTCAAAATCTCCCTCAAATCGTTTTTTCTACCGGAACATCACCACCTTTCATTTGGTATTCCGGTGGGATGCTGGTACGATGTTCCTTTTCGCCAGTACCTTGAACCATGAATAGCTGCTGGAGCGAAGAAAGCAAAGCAGGTATAAGTTGACCTCGACGAGCCAGTATGCCACTGAGCTGCCAGCGATCGCCTTCTTGAGAATCTCTCTTCAGCAACCTTGTAGTCGAACTCCACCATGCGGTTCCTCAGCATCCTCAGCAGCAGCCTTACGCTGGCTCCGGCTCTTGCACAAGTCGCGCCTGTTGTATCTCCCATTGGTGTCTCGGCTTCATCTTTTGACATCGATGAGGTGTCACTTACTAGCAGTCGCTTCATGGACAACCAGAACCGAACATTGAGCTATCTCAAGTCCATCGATATCAACCGGCTGCTCTACGTCTTCCGCTCCACGCACAAGTTGTCCACGAATGGCGCAACTCCAAACGGAGGATGGGATGCTCCCGACTTCCCTTTCAGAAGTCATGTGCAAGGCCATTTCCTTTCGGCCTGGTCACAGTGCTACGCACAGTTGAAAGACTCCACCTGCAGGGACCGAGCCACGTCCTTTGTTGCAGAGCTCCTCAAGTGCCAGAAGAACAACGCTGCTGCAGGCTTCGGCACAGGTTACGTCTCCGGATTTCCAGAATCCGAATTCACCAAGCTCGAGAGCGGCACACTTTCGAACGGCAACGTACCCTACTATGCAATCCACAAGACCTTAGCTGGTCTTCTTGACGTTTACCGATGGATCGGCGATCAGAACGCGAAGACTGTTCTGCTTGCCTTCGCCGGATGGGTCGACCAGCGCACGAGCAAGCTCACTACCGCCCAGATGCAGAAGATCCTTCAGACAGAGTTTGGTGGTATGAATGAGGTCATGGCAGACATATACCATCAGACCGGTGACAAAAAGTGGCTGACGGTCGCTCAACGCTTCGACCATGCTGCTGTCTTCAACCCTCTGGCATCCAACCAAGATCAGTTGAGTGGTCTTCATGCAAACACACAGGTACCTAAGTGGATCGGAGCCGTAAGAGA